>JAPMAC010000231.1:20575738-21272797 GCA_028671895.1 Oenanthe sinensis
ATCGGGGAAAACAGGGCCCCACTTGTTGCCATTGGCAAGAATCAAGAAGATCATGAAGAAATCAAACGATGATGTGAAGATGATATCAGGGGAAGCACCCATTGTATTTTCGAAAGCATGTCAACTTTTTATTCAAGAGCTTACAAAAAGGTCATGGAATATGACCATGCAAGCTAAAAGAAGGACACTTCATAAAGAAGATGTTGCTTCTGCTGTTGCTGCAACTGATATCTTTGATTTTCTCGTCCCTATTGTTTCCGGTGACTCTGCCACCTCGGATCAAGTTGAAGGTAATCACAAGAAATATGAGATTTAAATTTACATACAAATTAAACCAGTGTAAGTTAATTTAAACTTATGTATACGTGACCTAGACCTAGCTAGCTAGCTACTGTTGGGCAAGTTAATGATTATAATGTAACTAACAAGATCAACAATGTATTGTTATTATTGTGGTTACTGGTATTGTTTTTATTTATCTTTGTCGAAAAACATTAAATTGAAAATCTAAGCTGAGATGAGACGAAGTATCTGCCCCCTTGTGTTCTCTTTCTCATTGTCCTTCTCTTTCTCTTCACCTTCTCTCCGGCTAGTATAAATCCAGGTGTAACATTTGGTTTGTTTCTGGCAAGGAAGCTTTCCTTGACCAGGGCTAATTTGTTCTATTAGTGATGCAATGCCTTGGTGCTATCAGTTGTGCTGCTGGTCGGTGCAGTTAAGGGGTTTGAAGGATTATCGAAACTTGAGCTCAATGGCGGTGTTGCTAATGTTGCTATGGGTACACAAAGAGTGATGGTCTTGGTGCTGAGATTGTTGGCACCTCTGTTCTTGTCTGTGCATGTACAAAGAAAATAAAACATATCTTTAAGGAAATCACACATTTTTCATCATAAAATTGCCCAAAAATAGTAGTCGTAACTACTCTACTTTGGCACCAGAGGAAGTAAAAACCATCAAACTATGCTTCATCCTCTTTTGCGCAATCAACTCTAGCCCTTATGGTCATCCGGGAATGGCTTAAATCTATTACAACTATAACTATGGTATGCCTGCTGTAGCTTAGTTATAGTTGGAATAAAGCGAAGGTGAATACAAATACTTCTTTCTGATTAGAAATTCCCAGGGGTCGAATGGGAGAGAGATGGTTGTGTAGAACTGCAGAAGTACTACCTTGTGGTGTATACTTTTCTCCAATTTCATGATGATCTCTCTGTTTTTCTTAAATGATGTTTCATTTTTGGTTTTTTAATTATGTCAGTAGGAGTAAGTGTTATAGTTTCCTTGTCAGTATTAATATAATTAAGGATACTAATTGTTAGTTTCATATTGGATGATATAATAGATGTTCACGGTCTATTAGTTCTGTATGCTTGAATAAAATGAAGGGTTGAGTTAAATGATGACCTCTGTTATACGCAGAACATATATTCTGCAAACAAGACATTGCAAAACATACAGTATTATTTTAAAAAACATATTCTATTTGCGAAACGTATATGATCTTCAAGGTATTCAATATAAAAGGAGTTTACATGGAATTTTTCCTTATGGTCTGCAGAAAAGTTTTATATCTTCAATGTTGAGTCAGACATTGAAGTTTCACAGCTAATTCAATACATTAAAATCATAGTGACATTGTTCATTGACCCCAAAATCTTGATGCTATCGTATTCTTTTCTTTTATTTTTGAGAACCCCAGAGGAAGAGGAAGACATGAATTGAATAAAGCAAATAATGCATACATTATTTTACTTTTGTTGAGGAACTAAAATTTGACAACCATGTATTGCTTCCCTACAAAAGAGGCATTTAAATAGTATTGCATCAACACTCATTTTTCAGCCTTTAATTTCTTGGCCTTAAATGTATTTTGAGGAGAATGACCAATAATAGTAATAAAAATGTTAATGGTATGCAAGAAATGAAAGGTTAGAGTGGTTAATAAATATGAAACATTCTTTGGTTTTGGCAATGGGGGATAAAATCATTCTACACTTTCCCAATAAACAATAAAATCTAAAACTCTACTGATTTTCCAATCCCCTTAACAAAGTTTAGTTAAGAATAATCTTTTGTTTAACGTTTGGAATAGTTTTAGGTAGAAAGAGATTAAGAAAAATGGCTTTTACCGGGACAACACAAAAATGCAAGGTTTGTGACAAAACAGTTTATTTCGTTGAGCTGGTGTCTGCTGATGGAGTTCCGTATCATAAGAATTGCTTTCGTTGCAGCAACTGTAATGGCAAGCTTTCGGTATGAATCCTTAATTTCTTCCCTCAATATGTACATGCATGTGTGTGTTGCATGCATTATGTGACCGAGTGTATATGTTATCTACCATATATGTTTAAATAGATAAGCACCTATCACTCCTTGGAAGGAACTTTGTTCTGCAAACCTCACTTTGAGCAACACACAAAGGAGAATGGAATTGTTCCCAAGATAACACAAAGTGAGTGACTTTAATCCTCTCTTTGTTTCTTACTGATCTTTTCGGATTTTGGATCAAACACACACAAATAATTGCACTTTATTCTTCTAATCTAACATTTTATTTTTTGATCTGATAATATTTTTGTTAAATCCTGAATTGTTTGATCAGCTGGAAAAGACATGTGGGTAAGCAACCTACCTAACTGTCCTTGTTCTTGAATTTTTCTTAACCTTTTAGTATGTTACAAAAAAATGATATGTATGCATGTTTCGCTTATGTACACAGGACAAGGCTAAGACACCTAGCAAACTTGCAGGCATGTTCTCTGGTACACAGGAGAAATGTACAGTTTGTAATAAAACAGTATACCCACTGGAGAAGGTTTGTAATCCCTCCCATATACACATACTTGATATCTATCCATAATCTATGTATATATGATGAGTTTTTTTTATTTTCAGGTGACAGTGGAGGGAGATTTTTACCATAAGAAATGCTTTAGGTGTGCTCATGGAGGTTGCCACCTTACACCATCCAACTATGCAGCATTAGATGGAATTGTATACTGCAAGCCTCACTTTTCACAGTTATTTAAAGAGAAAGGTAGCTATAGCACCCTCAATAAAACTTCCGCGAAGAAAAATGAGACTGATTCACAAGAAACAACAGCCGGTGATGATGGTAATCAGAAGCCAGATGAAGCTGCAGAGCAAGAAGCTTGATTATCCTATATTGGGGTGCATTAATTCCCTAAATATGTATTTTTCCACTTTTGTTTGTATTGTTACATTTTTGGTTTTAAAGAATTTATGTATAAATGGTGTACATCTATTAGTATTACTTTTACAAACTGTAAAAGAGGGAACAAAAAACTTTCTTGATATTAGAATGAAATTGCGTTATGATATAAAATGTTTTTTTCCCTATTCTAATCTTTATTCTTTTTGAATTCTAAATACTGTAATTATTTTATCAAGTAAAAAGCTTGTAATCCCAAGACAATTGTGCGCTTTTGCATCCAAAGATGGAGCTAAACTACACCAGGACAAAAAGGAATATCAGTGCACTCCTTGGATACTAAATCTGTAGATTTTACCAGTTCTGTGTAAAGATTATCACATAAGTAATTGCAAGTATGAATTCTAATGGATCTCCGGTGGCTGGTAATTTAGGAGGAG
The DNA here is from genome assembly GCA_028671895.1 of Oenanthe sinensis. Taxonomy (NCBI): domain Eukaryota; kingdom Viridiplantae; phylum Streptophyta; class Magnoliopsida; order Apiales; family Apiaceae; genus Oenanthe; species Oenanthe sinensis. Next base: position 20,579,351 of record JAPMAC010000231.1, read on the forward strand.
GAGAGGTATTGTTACTAACACTAAATCTACTCTAGGTTATGTACATACCAAAGATTGAATTTCCAAAGTTTGACGGAACAAACCTTAGGTTATGGATTAGAAATGTTCCAAGTACTTTACTCTGTGTAAAATTCCTAAAGATCAGAAAGTAGATGTTGCATCGCTTATATAACATGATTGATAAAGCGGAGCATTGGATTTCAAGTTACTTAACAATACGAAAAAATGTGGATTGGAGTGATTTTGTGATTGATGTAACTGCTAGATTCAAGGATGAGACTGGATGTAATGTTGTGGAACAATTTAACAAACTGCAACAGAATGATTCTTTCGAAGTCTATAGAGATGAATTTGAGCATCTTAGATCTATAATGATTCAAAATAATTCAATTCTACCCGATACTTACATTCTGGAGAGCTTCATTGGTGGTCTTAAACCTGCAGTTAAGCCTTTTGTTAGAGCTTTTAAGCCTCAATCTATAGCTGCAGCGCCGCAGCGGTAGAATTTGCAAGGTTACAAGAGGAAGCTTTAAATTTTGCTAATATGAAGGGTAATAAAGTACATGGTAATGCTGAACAGAAGTCAGTATCCTATACACCAGCTCTAGCCAATCTTAAACCACCACTGTTGCCTACTCCGGTAACTAAATTGGCAAATTTCGTAGTTCAAAAGCTCCACTCACATCCTGTTAAATCCTTTAAGCATATTCCAGCAGATGTGAGGGCTAAAAATATAGCCAAAGGTCTGTGCTATTATTGTGATCAAGTTTATTCAAAGGGACATAAGTGTCAGTTTAAGGAGAATCAGTTGTTCACAGTGGAGATCGCAAGAAGTGATAGAGAGGATGAAGATAGCGGTACAGATGAAGAAGAAATGGATAAGAGCCCATGTATTTCAGTTAATGCACTCATCAAAATTTCCATACTATGAGAGTCAAGGGAAGGGTAGCGGGACAAGCTATACATATTCTGGTCGATTCTGGGAGTACTCATGATTTTCTTGATTTGTCACTAGCATTGAAGTTGGGGTGCAAGGTGGAAGAAATTAGTCAGCAAGCTATCACTAGAGCGGATGGTAACCAATTGTCTTGTCATCGTGTGTGTAAAGGTTTTACATGGAAAATGCAAGATTTGTCTTTCGCGACGGATGTGATGTTAATTCCTCTTGGAAGTTGTGATATGGTGTTAGGGGTTCAATGGTTGAGTAAATTGGGGACTATATGCTGGGATTTTAAGAAATTGTTGATGCAATTTACAATCAATGGCAAACAAATAGTGTCAAGGGGTTTACCTACGCAGAAAGTCAAGGTAGTTGAAGGACCTCCTAGTGAGAAGTTGTTGAAACAGGGAGCACATTTATGTTTTCTGCAGTTAAGGGAAGTCAAGAGGAAAAGTGATAAAAATCATGAACGTGAGCTGGACAGTGATGAAGGAAGTAAGGGTGGTCCCGACGATAATCCATTGAAGATTCCAACTGCTGATTTACAAAATTTGAAGGAAAAGATGTGATTTTAGTTGTGGTAGACTGGCTCAGTAAGTATGCACATTTTATACCTTTATCTCATCCATTTTCTGCACTTCAAGTAGCTCAGAGTTATATGGATAATGTTTTCAAGTTGCATGGGTGGCCTAGGAGCATAGTATGTGATAGGGATCCGTTATTCCTTAGTCAATTTTGGAAGGGTTTGTTTCTAGTTCATGGGACTAAATTTAAAATGTCAACTGACCATTCCCAGACCGATGGGCAATCTGAGGTTGTAAATAGTTGTCTGGAAACTTACTTAAGGTGCATGTGTAGTGAGCACCCGAAAGATTGGAGTTCTTGGTTGCCAGCTGCTGAATGGTGGTACAATACTCATTTCCACACTGCCACACAAATGGCTCCTTATGAGATGGTTTATAATCAACGTCCGCCATTACATTTACCATATTTTCCTGGAGAGTCTATGAATGAACTGTTGGATAGATCTTGGAAAAAAAAGAAGAAATGTTGAATAGGCTCAAATTTCATTTGTCGCGTGCACAGAACAGAATGAAACAAAATGCTGATAAACACAGGAGTGAGAGAGTGTTTAAAATTGGAGATTATGTCTAGTTAAAGTTGCACGCTTATAGGCAGCAATATGTTATTCGCAGGACAAATCAGAAATTAGCGCCCAAGTATTTTGGTCCTTTTGAGGTTATAGCTATCATTGGTAACGCTGCTTACAAGTTGAAATTACCCCCTGGCTCACAAATTCACGATACATTTCCTGTGTCACAACTAAAAGCAGTAGTAGGAGAGTTACCGGTAACTGTTTATTGGCCTGAACAACTTTGGGTTCAACAGCATCACAGGGAGCCTCATGCTATTTTGGATAAAAGGATGGTAAAGTTTCAAAATAAGGTGCAAGTTCAGTACTTGATTGCTTGGAAGGATGCTGAAGAGTCTGAGAATTCTTGGGAAATTGCTGAGACCTTTGTGGCTAAATTCCCAGATTTTGTGCAGCAAGCATAGGAACAAATGCAGTAAAGATTCAGGACATTTTTGTTTTCTGAGGGGGATGGTATGATATGGATTTATCCACATCGATGTTGATTAGGACTTGAGCTGGCATTTCAATGTATATATATATGTAATTGCAAAGCAGAGAACAATATGATGATTTTTAATACATTTCTAAAAGTTCTTTTCTCTAAACTCTAATTCTATCTCTCATCTTTCTCTCTCTAAAACCCTAGTTCCATCTTTCTGTTCATAGCTTAATTCTACACTTCTGTTATTAACCTACATATCATATCACTTTCAGCTGTAAGGCTCGCATTATGCATGATTGCATCTTCTGAAAGAGAACTTGGACCTAAAAAAATTATATTATTTTTTCCTCTGATACAAATATCTCAACATATAAACTGCATAATATGTTTCGTAAAGAGTGCAATCAGCTGGAGTTTATATGGAAGATAACAAGAGTTTTAATTGTTCTGAAATAAAATGGCATAATATGGGTATTAAAAGTTTGAACTGCTGCCAGACAGAGCTTGAGTTAGTCCAACACTGCTGCCATCGCTGGAACTCTAGCACCTTCGTCGCGACTCTGTATAAAAGTCCTTGCCCTGATATTACTTTCTTAAGTTTTATTTTTTGTTTGCGATACTACAGCATTCTTAGTGGTTTGTTTGCGATACTACAGCATTCTTAGTGGTTTCGTAATTGTTCAGCTATCAGATGATTAAACCAACAGGAATTCCATAAGAGAACTTTAAAGTTCGATATATATAGACACACACGGATAAATCTATGAAGAAAGAAGATGATAGACTATAGTATAGGGTACACACTGGGGTAGGGCATATGAGGAATGACTTATGCAATCAATAAAGGGAGCTTCCACATGAAGCCTCTAAAAATTAACAAGACAGTACAATTTGAAGACTAAAAAGGTGATGGTTGCATCTCTGAAAAGTAGAGGCCAGACGGACCATCATCCGGCAACAATGCAACCATTGCCGGAGCTCTAGCACCTTCCTCAGGTGTATAGGGTCCTGTTCTACTTGTAAGATCTGTTTGTACATACCCTGGATGAACACAATTGATTATCATATGAGGGAATTTCCTTGCCAGGAATCTTGTATAGGCAGCGATGGTTGCTTTTGAAATTTTATAAGCTGATACTGTTATAGGCCAACCATTTGCCTTCAACTTATCCTCCTTGAAATCCTTCAAAAACCACTTCACAACGTCATCAATTTTCTTTTCTGTTAGATTCTCCACATTACCAAGCTCTGCTTTCACCTCCTCATTGGGAATGAACTGCAATCAACAAAGACAATGTAGTTTTTGCTAATATGACCATTAAGTATGTATGTTTGTGTATCGACTTACATGCAGTTCTCCATAGTTGGATGTTACATTCACTATCCTCGCTGAATTGGAGAGCTGCAGTAGCGGAAGCAGCTCAGCAATAACAGCTTTTACTCCGTAGTAGTTTGTTCGGAGACAATCTTCTGCTAATTTATAGTCCTGCACGAGTATTTCTTCCAACAAATCGGCATGCTCATCAATCACCTGCGCCTAATCACTCAGTTGTAAAATGCTGCTCAAGCTTTAATTTCTTGATCCAGTTAGTATATAAGGGTAAGTCTGCAACGTCTCAATGTATTGACATGAATAACTTTATGTACTTTCCAGGACTAGGAAAAATGATTTATATTCCTGATTATTGCATATAAATGTTATATTAGCGAACTTAATCTTAGTCGTTTTACGCTCCAAAAAAAAAAGATTTGATCTACAAAATTTTGCTCACTTCGGATCTACAAAAACAAAACATGATACTCGAGGATATCATCTTATATTTGTTGTTATACCATCAGTTTTGACAAGAGACTAAGGTCTTGATATGTGCATAATTAGTATACTTTAGTGATCATACTTTTTCTACAATTTGATATAGTTGAATGGGCTAAAATGTTGATATTGATTATGTTTCAAATATTGTGTTCTGTTATAAATTGATGGGTGTGTTAAAACAAGAGCAAATGAAAGGAATTGACATTAACAGGAAGTTAGACACGCCCGAGGGTTGTAAACACTTACAAGACCTGCACCATCTTTGAAGGATCTTAATTCTTCAGGCTTTGCAATAACTAGTCCTGGAGCTGCTGCATTATTGACCTGTACAAGATATCCCATATAAGACAATATATTGGAAATAATTTAAACACCTATTGTTCAGCATTTCTGACTTGGCTACCGTCTATAGAATATGATAGTTACCAGAATGTCAAGTTTTCCGAAATTGGTTTCAACAAACTTTGCTACTGCTGAAATACTTGCCGGATCTTCAATATCTAGTTGATGAAAAACCACATCTGAAAGACCAGAAAGTTTGAGTTTTTCGACAGCTTCTGTACCATTTGTCTCATTTCTTGCAGTTAATATAACTGTTATTCCATTTGCTGCTAGTTTTCTGCAGGTCTCAAGACCAATACCTCTGTTCCCTCCTGTCACAAGAGCACACCTAAGAACAACACCAAATTACAACTAGTTAGTTTGTATTGTGTACTATTTATTGCATTGATCTAAAAGATAAACAGGGCACACACAAGACACAACACACAATTTTATTCTATGAATACAAATAGATTTTACCTTTTCTTCAACAAATTGTTGGTGTCTGTCATAGCTTACTGCGCCAGAAAGAATAATTTGGTCTTCTCTTTCGGCTGTGCTTAGAACTTGGGCAGATGATAATAAGCTGCTGGCATTATTTTATACAGGGAATGACTATAATATTATGTTATATTATTACGTGTTATTCTTGTTCCTCACCTATTTCCAATCTAATTACTTCAATAGTGGACTTTTTTCTATATTGTGTTGTGATTGCTGATATATGAACGAGACAAAACTCACAATCTCAGGATCCGAAAACAACAGTTTTATAATACTGACAGACAGATACTAGTACTACAGCTTACATTTCAATTTTTTTATCTTATCTGTACTATTCTTGAACAAAATCAAGATATATTTGTATATATAATGTAGTACTAATATCTTATGTGAATCGATAAATAATCTTTAGTTTCTACTATTTAATTCCCTCGTGTAATATCTCATGTGAATTGATTCCCTCTTGCACATGTTGTATGAATGGGAAGAATGAAAGCGACAATAAGCCCTTCTATTTTCTCAACGAATAAATAAATTCAAGGAATGAAATCTAGGTGTAATTCGAAAAAAGTAAATGACAGGTGCAAGACAATAAAATTTGCAAAATCCGTTTTTTTCTTATTAATTAGATTAAACAAAAGAATTCGCAAATCAAAGTGTTAATGCAACAATTAAATCATAAATTGTTAAACCATCCATAAAAAGATAGACTAAGCAATAAAGTCCCAACGATTATATATTTCAATAAAGGGAGCTTCCACATGAAGTGGTTAAAAATCAAGACTACACAATCTGTATACTAAAAAGGTGATGGTTGCATCTCTGAAAAGTAGAGGCCAGACGGACCATCATCGGGCAACAATGCAACCATTGCCGGAGCTCTAGCACCTTCCTCAGGTGTATAGGGTCCTGTTCTACTTGTAAGATCTGTTTGTACATACCCTGGATGAACACAATTGATTATCATATGAGGGAATTTCCTTGCTAGGAATCTTGTATAGGCAGCGACGGTTGCTTTTGAAATTTTATAAGCTGATACTGTTATAGGCCAACCATTTGCCTTCAACTTATCCTCCTTGAAATCCTTCAAAAACCACTTCACAATGTCATCAATTTTCGTTTCTGTTAGATTCTCCACATTACCAAGCTCTGTTTTCACCTCCTGGTTGGGAATAAACTGCAATCAACAAAGACAATGTAGTTCTTGCTACGATGGCCATTAAGTATGTATGTTTGTGTATCGACTTACATGCAGTTCTCCATAGTTGGATGTTACATTCACTATTCTCGCTGAACTGGAGAGCTGCAGTAGCGGAAGCAGACCAGCAATAACAGCTTTTACTCCATAGTAGTTTGTTCGGAGACAATCTTCTGCTAATTCATAGTCCTGCACGAGTATTCCTTCCAACAAATCGGCATACTCATCAATTACCTGCGCCTAATTGGCAATTGTTTTTTCTATTAAGCACTCATATGTGAAATGCTGCTCAAGCTTTAAATTCTTCATCATGAAATTAATTGTATTGGTATGTAATTAATATGTGGTGATGGGATTAGATGGAGAGCTTATTTTTATGTGGTCATGACAGGGAACCAAAAAAATTTCCCAAAAAATTTCTCAAATGCTACATGTCCAATTCTGATTGATTGTGAAAATAATTAACGAAATGGACCCATATACATTCAAATCAATAACATCAATTAAAATTACACATCTTACCATATTAATCATGCCACAGCATTTTGAAAAACATTTTTGAGAAATTTGTTTGGTTCCCTAGCATTATTCATTTTTATGTGGTCATGATAAGAATACTGTAAATATCTTTCAAAACATATTAAAAGAATTTAAAATTATGTCACAAATTTGTTGGTGAATCTTCATCCTTTCCGACATATTTCTCTAATTATTTACAAACAAATATTTCCATAATAAATAATTAGTTTAGTTAAAATATAAATTTAAAATAAAACCCATTCTTGATTCAATCAAATTGTTAAAAAAAATGGTGAGTTCTTAAACCCAACGTTAAACAACACTCTATTTACGCTACATTATGAACGACATAAAAAAAATTAAATATAAGTCATATCAGTCTTTATTATTCGAATTCTTAACATTGAAATTAATTGATTAATCACTACAAAATGATTTTACCGACTAATCCCGATTTCTGCTTACTTTTTTTTTTTTGAGAAAAGGTTACAAGTTGGTGTAGTCGATACTTACAAAGCCTGCCCCATCTTTGAAGGATTTGAACTCTTGAAGCTTCGCAATAACTAGACCTGGAACTGCTGCATTATTTACCTGTATAAGAGAAAATTTCAAAATTAATCTTAAAACCTATCGAATGGAATTTCTGACAAAGCTATCATCTGTACTCTAAAAGAAAATAATAGTTACCAGAATGTCAAGTTTTCCGAAATTGGTTTCGACAAACTTTGCTAGTGCAGAAATACTTGCTGGATCCTTAACATCTAGTTGATGAGAAAACACATCTGAAAGACCAGAGAGTTTGAGTTTTTCAACAGCTTCTCTACCATCTGTCTCATTTATTGCAGTTAAAATAACTGTTACTCCATTTGCTGCTAGTTTTTTGCATGTCTCAAGCCCAATACCTTTGTTCCCCCCTGTCACAAGAGCACACCTAAGAACAACACCAAATTACAACTAGTTAAGTTTGTATGTGCTACTATTTATTGCATTAATCTAGAACATAATTAACAGAATCGCATGCATAACACACAATTAAAAACAGCTAGTATTATATTAATAATTTACCTTTTCTTCATCAAATTGTTTGTGTGGTCTGTCATAGCTTTGTTATCTGGTCTTTTGTTTTTCTTTTTTTGTAATTAAAAATAAGCTCTTGGCAATATTTTATACAGGGAATGACTACTGTGTTATTCTTGTTCTTCAATCATTTCTCTACTATTTTTTGTGATTAAATTGATGATGTCATCGCTGAACTCATCTGAAATTATTATTGTGAGCGCATTCGGTAGTTGACTTCATTTACACACGCATTTTATATGTAGTAATTCAGCAACTTTTGTCCCGAATCTTTAATACTCACTGCTCATAATTTATTGTGCTACTCGTGTAATTTATACTCTCTCCGCCCCAATTCAAGTGACTTATTTGATTTTTAATGGTCAATTTGACCAAATTTTTTGACCGAAGATTAAAGATTATTCTTTTATAATTTTTAAAAATTAAAAGTTATATTTTAAAATAGGTATAATATATTTTCTAATGATATTAAAGATTATTCTTTTATAATTTTTAAAAATTAAAAGTTATATTTTAAAGTAGGTATAATATATTTTCTAATGATATTACTTTTTAAATTTTTTATAATTATATTATATATATAATTTTCGGTCAAAACTTAGTCAAATTAACCTCTAAAAATCAAACAAGACATTTGAAGACATTTGAACTGGGACAGAGGGAGTAGAATAAAAAATATAGATAGTTTCCCCGTATCTTCTTCCTGTACCTGCCTCTTTTCTTTGTGAGATCGAATAATTGTTAGGTAACCATGCAAAGTACAGTATCATCTTCCGTCTAATTTTAGTTAATCCAACAAATTAATTATTATAAGTAAAACAATAGAGTAGTTGATAATGAAACTCTTACTATAATAAGAGTATTGACTCTAGTTTATGGAGTCTCCGTTCTAAATAAACAAAAATAATCATAAATACAAGCAGCTTCACACGTTCCTACTAACTAAGCAAGTTGAAACCATGAAAAATCAAATATAAACAATTTCATATTGACGACAAACAATGAGGTCCACTAATAGTAACAGCTTCTGCATTGATCATGTCTGCTCCTTCAGCAACACCTGGAAGCTACTCTCAGCCCACACCATCACCATTTTCGTATTCAGTTGCTTCTACAAGGTTGAGCTCTAGACCATCTATTCATCTTTCAAATCTCTTCCTTCGGTCCCTGTCCCTTGTGCTCTCATCCGTTTCTGCTATGTTGCTGGCTGGTCCATCATATACAAAGAAGAACAGCAATCAGAAGTCAAGTTTTTATGAAAGCCCACAACTGCTGTAAGGATTAGAAATGAAAGTCGGTGGAAACAATATATGTTTTGAAAGTTATCAAAAGTCATTCTTGATCCACACACACATATCAACTGAGCTATTTCTAGAAAAAAACTTGTCCACCATGAATCATGTTTAAATTTTAGTTGATATTTGTTTATACAGGTATTGCTTCATAGCAACTGTATTGGTTTTCGTTTACTCGGCTTATCAACTCTTTAAAGCTGTTAGTGACATCACTTATAGAGGTGTTCTCATCTCAGACATTGTCTCTGATTACAGTAGCTTCCCTCTTGATCAGGTATGTTTTCTGTAAGGTCAACTAATTAACACTCTATTTGAACATATAACTATATGCCTACATGTGAACAAAAACCTTTATCCATATTATAACTATAGTCATTTGTGAACTTGATAGATCAGATACAAAACCCTGCTAAATGACTATTTCTTATCCACTATGAACTTCTAGCTGAACTTCAACCGGTAAGTACAAAGCATAGTGCTTTTTTAACGCCATGCTCATTTTTTTCTGCCTATTCAAAAATCCAATTTGATTTTCTTTCCAAAACAATTTACCTAAAAGTAAGAATAATTGGAGAGAAGCAAAACAAGCTCATAATATTTTCCTAATCCAGAAATGCCTTTCCTATCTTTTTAATAAATGAGTTCCTTCCCCGGGCTTTGGTATAAAATACGGGAAACGCAAGAGGTTGTTTTCTTCTTTCAAAATCTTTCCTTTTCTCTCGTAAAACAACTCAGGAAGAAGCTGTAAAAGACGAATTGGGTAATGTTTAAATAGATTGTACACAACTCAATCGTTGTGAACTTCATGCATACTATCCTTCACTGACTCATCTACATGGATGATTAATCATGCCTTGTATCAGTTGGCAGCTTACCTCCTCATATCATCCTCTTCAGCAGCAGTAACGGCCATTCAACAGAATGAACTAAGTACATCACTTAGAAGGGCAACGATTGTCTCTGTTTGCATGTCCTTTTCAGCATTTGTTGTCACTGCCGCTTGTGCTCTCTTATCAGGCTACAAGCTCTGTACAAGAATCATATGGTGATGCTCCATGTCACAAAGGCCGAGGATCTCCTAATTCGCTCAAGTTCTCATAATAGTCACTCAGAACATCTTTTTTTCCCCTCTTGGTTATATTTTTGGAATAGTAATTAAAATTCATTCTCAATTTATACATAGTTACGCAATAACCACTTGGTTTAGGCAGATGAGAAGAGAACTGTGAGACTAGACGGTCCACTAGCAGTAACTCTCATCACTATGGTAACACACTTGGATGTAACTAAAAAACTGTTGGTTTACACTTGCAGTGTAAACATTACACATTATCCGGAGGAATACTATCAAAGAAGAAATCTTGACAAAAAAAATAAGATTTGTACTAGCAAATAAAGATGGCGAAAATTTTCTGCAGGAGCACGATTTCATGGCACAGAGCACTACTTAAAGCATCATTTCATAGTTGATATGAATGACCAAATCATATTTAAGGGAATTTCAGTGAGGACAACTTTTTCATGTTACATGAATCAGTCCCCAGATGATCATGGAGGAAACCAGTACTTCATGAAGACAACTATATAAACACAAGTTTTACTAATATATACCTAATATGTTTACTGATTATAGAATTTCTATAAAATTTATCCTTGAGGACTTGAACCCATATGTGTTGGAACTAGTAAGCACTGGGATTAGTTCTGCAATTTAGATGTCTCAAACGTCTCACATATTAAAGGTTTTAAATTAATAGACTATTGATCATATTACCAATACATAAACAAATAAAATTCAAATTAAATACAAGAAGTCAGAAATGTTTATCACCTCACAGTATCAGATGTCTTTTCATCCTGTGTGACAAGAAGTTTGCCTTCTGCAAAGTCACATGCTTGAATAGGAACAGCAAGCTGTTTCTGCATTTTTCTCATAATAAATACTTCACGCTCCTCACATATGGTAACCACAGAACCATTTCGACCAAGCCGGCCGGTTCTACCTGCTCGATGTGCGTAGTGAATCGAGTCTGTCGGTAACTCAAGATTAACCACGAGATCACATTCTGGTACATCCAAACCTCTAGCTGATAGCTCATTTGTCACAAGTACTCTCACCTGACCACTCTTAAACTTCTTTAAGATTGTTGACCTAGCAAGCTTTCCAAGATCTCCATGTAGTTCTATAGCATTCATCCCACGAGCTTCTAGCTTAAAGACGGCATCCTTTAGTTGTCTACTGTGGTTCATGAAAGCTATCACAGACTTGGCATCAAGTGCATGCACACATCTTCTCAGAGTATCGATCTTGTGTTGTAGCCTTGTGACACAGTAATAGTGCTTCAGAGCTGGTGGAAGACTCTGAACTGCAGAGGGAGCCTGCATAGGTGAGGTTGAAGTAGAACCAGATGATGTGCCAGTTAAGTTAACAGGTCCAGAGGGAGTAACGGAATCAAGAGTGACAACTTTTTTCGCTTGCACAAGAAGAGGATCACAACCCCAGCTCCGAGCTGCCCTTACAACAGAAAATGGCACAGTTGCGGACACCATTATAGTCTGACGTCCAGCCTTCCTGGCAGTAGAAACTTTGGAGTCACTTTTTCCAGAACCAGGTCTCTTCCCGACATGCTCTAGTATCCTATGCATATCCTCTCGAAAATTGAATGAAAGAAGCTCATCAACTTCATCTAGGACCAGGTAACGACAGTCATGAGTGTGAAGCTTTCCAGATGCACTAATCTCTGCAATTCGCCCAGGTGTCCCAACTATGATAGCTGGCTTATTTTTCCTAAGAGCTTCTTCCTGTCTTGATCTATTTGCACCCCCTACAAGCTGCTGAACCAGTTTTTTGTCATCGGGTCCTAAAAGCTTTTCAACCTCCCTAACAATTTGCATTCCAAGCTCCCTTGAAGGAGCCACGATTACTGCTTCTATATCCATTTTCTTCCTAGGTTTGTCGGAATTTTGGGATTCATTTAGACGACCAACTCTAGATAGTATGGGAAGAAGATAAGCCAATGTTTTTCCTGAACCAGTGTATGACTGAATCACTACATCATGATTCTCAAGTATCGTGGGAACTGCTGAGGACTGCACATCAGTAGGAACTGTAAAACCTTCCCTCTCTAGCCTCTCAATCAACAATGATGGAAGACCAAGTTCTGAAAATGACTTTGCAGAAAAAGGGGCAGCTTCTATTTCAAGAGGATTTCTCTCAATGATTGGCCTGACCGCTGCACTTCTAACTGCTTTTACTTTACTTTTGGGTGCTTTAACTGTTGAAGTTATTTGCTGTAGAATGTTTTTCTCGTCCCTCGTAGTTGTTTCAAGTTCACCCCTGAATCCTAGGCTTGTAAGTGTGAGAGGCCCATTATCATGACTAATGCGGGTAAAAAGGCGAATACTTTTGGGCAATGGAGCTACTCTAGAAAACCGTGAGAACTTTTTAACAGATAAAGAATCTCCAACTAAAAATAGCAACCGTGTTGTCACCAAAGCTGTCATCTTCTATGCCCTGCAGCACGAAACTACAATAAAAAAAACCATAAACTACAACCCTTAACACAAGAAAGATTATAGACAAAGAAGCAAATCAATCTTCTCACTGAATTCAATTTCAGCTAACTTCAAAATCTGCTATCACCTTCAATTTACTGTAATGCAATAATAATAAAAGAACGGCCACAGAATCAAATGCATTTATATATCAAGAAAAATACTTTGACCATAATATCTATAACTCAAGTCATCCCACCATGTCAAACTTATGATACCATTTCAAATTCATTAACCACCACTACTCAGTTTCTTTACACTTGCTATATCTGGCCCATAAACTCGCCTTCCGTAAACACATTTTTATCATTACATCATCCTAATAAATCAATATAATTACTGAAACCCCATCTCTTAGGGCGTACATATATACTCTTAAACTACACAAAATTGGCACGTTTACGAACACGAACCCAAACCCAAATCCAAAAATGACATCCCTATAAAGCTATCCTTACGCGTATATGTTTACACAGACTTATTAGAAGTATTCCCAAATTATTTTTAGTTGAGGCATTTCATCGAACAGGTGGTGAGCAACAAAGTTAGCTTATTTATCAAAGCAAACACCAAGAGCAACCATTTTATTAGATAGTACAGAACAAAGTAATAATAATAACCTTAAATATCTGAAGCGGCGTCTGGGTGGAAGGGAGTGTGCCGAGTTAACTCCGTTCCGGTTGCAATGGTGAGTCTTCTAAAAATATAACTCGGTTACCATTTAAGAGATAATTCGAAGCTACCCTACGAAAAGATAAAACAATATTATTTTAAGATATACACAGGTGTTTCGAAAATATTTAATATTTGTTTAGGAAAGAAAATTAATTTTTTTGGAAATTAGAAATAACTTTTAAATTTTTTAATTTTAAAAACTAAACACCATTAATTATATTTTTCTTAAGATCTACATTTCTAAAAAGCTTTCTTAAATATGCATGTAATAAACTAACAAAAAATCACTTTCACGAGATAATGTGGGAATTTATACCCTACCATCGTTATTGATTTTTAGAAAATAAATTTTCAATTATATAATAGATTCTTCCAGAATAATTAAATTAATTATTATAGCTTCAGATTACTAAAAAAATTTATTGTGCTAAAATAATTATGGAACATGTAGATATGGGATCTCAATCCCTTATTTATGGGGAAAAAAACATGCGAATTTTTCAAAATAAAATAAATAGTGTCCAACACTTGAACACTTCCAAAGTTCTAACAAAAATTGCAGGATTTCTAAAGAATGGAAAACACTCGGAAACAGTTAGGTTGTTGTGCTCACTTGGATGAAATGGAATAAGGGGAATAGAATGAAATTTATACTCTTATTTGGGTGATATTAGAGAAAATGTTTATAATTTTCATTCTTTCCTACATTCAATTCTTCATTCCAAACTATTTGAACTGAATTCTAACCCACGTATTTTGAAAAGAAATGTTTCATTTAATTTTTTCACCATTTTCCACGTATTATACAAGTCTTTCAAAAAATTATACACCGGAAGATAAATCTTTAATTACACAATGATCAAAGAGTGCCATTACTTCCATAGATAGTAGATAAAACTTGTCAAGTCGATGTGCTTCTGGAAAGCTTCAATTTCATCACCCAAATACTATGATCTCTTGGCATGACCTGCAACGGAATAGAAAATTTTGATTTTGGGAAGAACTCCACAATTACATTCTAAATATTACAGTGCACAACAGAAGTAACTGTAATCAGTTAGTGATGTCATGGGGATTCATACTAGGCTTGATTCATACATGACCTGCGTATATTTGATTGAAAGGTTACGACATTCCCACCAGATAAAGAGGCTTCAAAAGTGATGTTGTATGTTGGACCCCGCAACCAGAAGCCGTTGCCCTGAGTACTTTGACATTGTCATAGTACGCAACCTGTATGTATGATAATAATATTACTATTTGATTTATTTATTTTGGGGGAGGGGACTGCGATCAAACAATTGTATCACTAAAATACAGATTCAGAGACAAACCTCCTTCGTGTTATAGACGTGAATACCCAGTTGTGAAAGACAAACTAGTTCATTCAAAGAAGCAGCAGGGACAGTCTTGGCTGGTGGGTCGTAATGAACACGAACCGCACAGCAAGAAACCAACTGAGCTTTTCTCATAGGGAGCTTTTCTTCATTACCTTCCTCATCAGATTCGTCAGAGTCATCTTTTTCAGAATCTTTCTCATTAGATTCAGAGACCTCTTCTTCAGAACCTTCTTCGTTAAATTCAGAGACCTCTTCTTCTGAATCTTACTTCTTAGAATCAGAGACCCCTTCTTTTGAATCTTCCTTCTTAGAATCAGAGACAGACCTCTTCCCCATTATAATAATTATATTCAGATGGTTTGATCCTAACAAACTTTATCTCTATATTTGTAGTTGTGTTTACGGGATATATGTGTTTGAAATGTTTTAGTTCTTATTATTAGGCAAGGAGGCTTCAAAAGTAACAAGGTAAGTTGTTATCGAAACATCCAATGATCTCATCATCGCGTTAGTCACTTTCTCATACGTTTCTTTCTGTACGTGTATATATTTAGGGTAAGATATATGATTAGTTTCTAATAATAATTATCACTATAAGGGTACAAGTATTTAGAGACAAACCTTATTATATTTAAACTCCGCAAGAGCAAACTCAGAGAGATACAAGGGCAGTTTGTATTCAGAATCCTACATTATAACCCACACAAAGTACATATATAATCAGCAGCATTGTTAACAGCCATGACAAAATGATAACTTGTGTTTATTTGAGAATCCTCGTACCGCAACCACAGAAAATATTGTAAATATATAATCATATATATGAACAATGATAATCATAAAACAATAACAGTAAAGCCTGCATGGCTAAAACGATCAAGAAAACATACTGTAAAGAGGGTATATTTTTCGGTGTCTTGGACATCCGAAGAAGCCTCTAATTTAAGTTTCGGTGTCTTCTTCGGAAACTGAGCGACTGTGCAGAGTTTTCTCCATTATCGAATACAAGGAAGAAGCAGAATATTAATATGGCAGTCTGCTTTCAGTATGCTAATGAGCCCTTTATTAATTTAAAGAATTAATTAGGGTTATGGCTATTCCATTCATGTATTTTATAAGTTACAAATTAATTAATAAATAAGTTAAGTTTTTTTAGATATGTCTGCCCCTCTTACGTCTCTAACATTGGGCCGACTAGACCCAAATTGGTGAGTATATATTGATTATATTTTACAGGTTAATCTATACTAGCTTATTTTGATGTTATTAATAAATTATATATTAATTTATTTTTATATTTCTCTATACAATCATATATATATATTAATATTCATAAAATTTAATGATAAGTCGTAGTTTTAAATAAATAAAAGAGTTTAAATGGTAATTAAATTGAGTTGATTGTAAGTAAACTATATTAAATAAAAATTATAGTATAAGTAGGATTCTTAAAATATAAAATATATGATAAATCATAATTTTAAATAAATAAAATAGTATGAATGGTGATGAAATTGAGTTGAATGTAAGTAACTACATTAAATAAAAATTATAATTTGAATATATTTTTATTTTTATAATAATAATTTAAATTTTATTTAATGTTATACATATATATTTTATATAATTTTTCATATACTTTTTTAATATCTCAATAAGATAATGTTTGCGTTTTTTGTTTAGAAATGTGTTTTATTTAGTAGATTAATATGATATGTATTTTAATTAGGAGATTAGTGTTTAAAAATTATGCTCAATAATAACTATCCGATTTGGCCCAAATACCGACCAAGTGTCACCAAACTTTTAATGTTTCAGTTTTAATAATATAGTATAATATAGATTAGTTTATTACTTGTGCAAAGTACGGATACTAGTAATAAATTTTATATTAATTATTTTATATAATTTAAATATTTCATTTAATATAATAATTTATTTATTATTAATTGTTTTTACATTTTTCTATACAATGATGTTTATATATTAATATTTATAAAATTTAATGATAAGTCATAATTTTAAATAAATAAAAGAGTTTGAATGATAATGAAATTGAATTGAATGTTAGTAAACTATACTAAATAAAAATTATAGGATAAATAAGATTCTTAAAATAGAAAATATAAAATATAATTTAAATATAATATAATATTATTTGTGAGAAGTTGTATAAAACAAAGACTATCAGAAATAGAGTTGTATGTATGATATATGTCATTTCTAAAATTAGATTTTTTTTAAAATTGAATGGTTAAGATTATTTCTACTGTTCATCTAAAATTGGACAAATAGAATTTTTTTATGGTTCACTTCAGTATTTCAAAAAAAGATTCTCTAATTTGGTTATAATAATATAGTATAGATTATCCGTGAACAGTTGTATAAAAGAGGACTATTGGGATAGAGATATTGTACGAATGATATATATTTTCTAAAATTAGATTTTATTAAAATGAGAGGGTTACTATCGTTTCTATGGTTCACCTAAAATTTTGGATGGTTAGAATCTTTTGTAGGGTTAAAATGAAAAAAAGTTCTCTATTTTAATTAATATCTCAGTTGCTCTCCAGTATACTCTGAATTAAGAACTGGGAATGAACTAGCTACACTTCCAAAATAACTCTCAAGTACAATAGAGACAATGTGTCAAAATGCAGTATGTGTCTGCGGTTGTTGCCCCCGCCAAAAAACCAGTTCAATTTTGGCATTACACATACTAGGAATCAAGTGTGAGCTGCGAGTTTGTAATCCTCTGCAGTGCCAGACCAAGTGCGCCTCCATCTCGATCTGACTTGCAAGAACTGCTCGTAAAATGATACAAGACAAAATCGGTGCAACATAATATGATTAATAAGATGCAATACGTAGGAGAATGGAACTTGACTTTATTTTTGGTAACAAACCACCACACTTTGCATAGAGGGATCAACAACAGAGAAAAATTATATATGGTTACCTGGTGAATAGCCTATTCATCTAGTTTCCGGCATCCCACTTCCGCACAAGGAAACCTTTTGGTTACCTTACTAGGCTTGATCCTAACAGACTCAATCACAATCTTTATGATATGGTTGAGGGAGAGACCTGTCTATTGTTGATTGAAAGGTTACGGCATTCCCATCAGATGAAGAGGCTTCAAAAGTGATATTGTATCTTGTATACCCGCAACCAGAAGCCATTGCCTTGAGTACTTTGACATTGTCACAGTACGCAACCTGCAGTATGTATGATAATAATAACAAAGAAATATGAATAAAAATAAATTGGATTACTATTTGATTTTTTTGGGGGGGAGGGGACTATAATCAAACAAT
The DNA here is from genome assembly GCA_028671895.1 of Oenanthe sinensis. Classification (NCBI taxonomy): domain Eukaryota; kingdom Viridiplantae; phylum Streptophyta; class Magnoliopsida; order Apiales; family Apiaceae; genus Oenanthe; species Oenanthe sinensis. Next base: position 20,597,485 of record JAPMAC010000231.1, read on the forward strand.
TGTATCACTAAAATACAGATTTAGAGACAAACCTCCTTGGTGTTATAGACGTAAATAGCCAGTTGCGAGAGACAAACTAGTTCATTCAAATCAGCAGCAGGGAGAGTCTTGGCTGGTGGGTCGTAATAAGCACGAACCCCACGGCAACTAACCAACGCACGCCAAGCCCTTGTCAGAGGCCTTTTCCCCGCAATGGCTTTTCTCATAGCTAGCTTTTCTTCATTATCTTGCTCATCAGATTTGTCAGAGATCTCTTCTTTAGAACCTTCCTCATTAGATTCAGAGACCTCTTCTTCGGAACCTTCCTCGTTAGATTCAGAGACCTCTTCTTAGGAGTCTTCCTCCTTGGATTCCTCATCCTCTTCCCCGTAATAATCAAAATCAGTTGGCTTGATCCTAACAAACTTTATCTTTATTCTTATAGTTGGGTCTATGGGATACATAAACATATTTGTTTGAAATGTTTTATAAGCATTATTGCTCTTAGGCAAGGAGGCTTCAAAAGTAATAAGGTAAGTTGTTCCCCTAATCTCAGGGCCCAATGATCTCATCATCTTGACAACATTAATCACTTTCTCATACCTTGCTTTCTGTACGTGTGTATATGTAGTGTAAGATGATTAGTTTCTAATGATAATTATCACTACAGGGGTACAAGTATTTAGAGACAAACCTTATCATAGTTGAACTCCGAGAGATATAAGAACCATGACAAAGTGATCATAATTCATGTTTAGGGCTGACCAACGTTCCAGCCCCAACCATTTTTCGAAAATCATAAGATTTTCAACAAACAATTTCGGTCAAATTTTGTGATATTTGTTTAACTCTTAAATTTTGATAATCCTGGTTCCACAGCCTACTACGAATGTTAATATATATATGTTAATGTAAACAAATCAAAAATACAAACACGCTCGTCATAATCGTAAATAGTAACACAAAAAGTTGCATGGCTAAAACGATGAAGAAAACGTACGGTGTCGATTCCTTCAAAATCCGAAGAAGCCTCGAACTTAAGTTTCTTGGTGCAACTCAATGTCTCATCTTCTTCAGAAACTGACCGACTGTGCAGAGCCTTCTCCATTATTAAATATGAACCCTGCGTAAAATTATTATAGACAGTTTGCTTATGTAACATAACGAAGGGAATATTCGTTATTATGTTACATAATAACGAAGGGAATATTGGATAACATGACATGAAGTGCTTTTTGGTCTCAATTGAAATGGCTGCTTTCTCCATTTGCCGCTGTTTAGGACCTGCATTATATAGTATATTAAGGTTTCAGAGCTTGAAAACAAAGCTCTTACAAAAAATTCATGAAATTGGAAATGGTTAGCTGTAGTCTGTACCCGCCACTTAAATTGAGACCAAGTGAGCTACTCAGTCAGGAAGCCTTCGGTACCTGTCAACTAATGCGAAACAATGTTCCAACAAAAATGGAGCTGGCCAAATACTTCCATTTCCGATCCAAGATGGAACCTCACTTTTCCATTTCCCATCGGTGGCCAGCCTGCAACATTAATGTATGACATTTAAGAAACTTGGAGTGATCCATGCTGAATTGTATCCAAATGAAGGCACTGCGCTGCAACTTATAAGTCTATACCTAGACAGACATTCCTCAACATGTAGTACACACTGTATCGGGGAGTAATTATTGCAAACAACTGCTGTTATTAATCATAGATTATCTTCCACAGAATTACAAGATAATGCCATATAAAAAGAAAAAATGATGAAACAAACCGAAATCATGACCTTGATCATTCATCTGTGTCTCAAAATACCACTGCATGATAAACTAAATAACATAGAAGCACAGAAAATTATTATAGATATCTCAAAGACATGTAAAAAGTCTGCAATATCTTAGTTAAGTACAATTCAGTGAATTATGCAGTTGAAAATTCTTACGCTCTCTTGACGTTTAGGACATTCAAATTGTTTCTGATTATGAAATCCTTGAGGGAAATAAAGGCTTATATGTACACATGTAATTCATAGTTAGCAGAGTTAATTCTCAGTACCTTGAAATGAGTATGTAACACACTGTTTGGACTTTGGAGTAGCAATTATTGCAAATTGCAGTTACTAGTTATCTTCCATAAAACTACAACATAGTGGCTTCTAGAAAGAAAATCAAACCAACAGAAATTATAAATTTGTTTAGTTATCTCTCCATGTCAAACTACCAATGCAGCATAAACTAATTAACATACAAGCGCTAAAAATTATGACAGAGATCTTACAACACATATCTGCAGAATTTCAGTAATTACAGTTCAATGTACATTACGACATCTTACCCTTGCTTGACATTCAGCACTTAAAATCTTACCCTTGCTTGACATTCAGGACTTTCAGATTGTCTCCCATTACGACATCCTTGAAGGAAATAAAGCTAGGAGTGTGAAAGAGTAATTCGAATCTAGAAAAGCAGAGTAATTTGAGCATTCTAACTTCATGATCATCTGGATCATAGCATACAAGCTTAGGATACGTTCGCGAATTGCCTAAAGAAAACAGCAGCAGCTCTCCAGTACTCAACACTTTTATAGGCTGATACCATCCTTGCAAGAACATGTCCACAACCGTAGTGTCCACCACAAAGTCTTTACTCCAAGATCCCTGAACACCATACTTCTTCATCACCCAAATATCGAACTTCCCCGTTCTCAACACATCACACAGTGTAAGACAACCCTCAAGAATCCCCAATATGATACTTCTTTAGAATCCCATAAGGTGGTCCAAATTCCCCAAACTTCTCACTCTCAAAATCAAAGTAAACCACGAATTTTGGAGTATTATTAACATGACACGTCCAATGAAGAACCCCATTCAACAAAACAGGGATCGAAGTAACAGAAGGACAAAACGGAGAATCCCCAATTCTCCGCCACGAATCAGAACCAACAACATGTATCATAGCACCCCCTGAATCCATCCATCCAGGACTCTTGACATTCGAGAAAATCCTCAACACCTTAAAACAATTAGTACCAACACTAAAACCAAAACCATAAACATTAAAATGATCAACAACATAACCAATATCAATAACATAATCATCATACTCTTCAACCCCTATCTCACATGTCGGCAACAAAACATACTCACGAGTCAAAGGATTACAAACAATACACAAATAAATCACTATACTTTTTGTTTTATGCAAACACAAAACAATCCCATTACAAGAACTAACCAAACCACAGTTAGTATAAGCAAGTTGAATTCTAGGCTTAAGAGAAGCTTCCTTACCAAAACCTCGAAAAGTATCGAATTGGGGGTGAAGCCAACTAAAGTAGATTCATGTTTGAACTGAAGTAGAAGCTCAAAATGAGGTTTAGAAAAGTGAAGTTTAGGGAAGTGAGTGTCTTTTGAAGTTTAGTACCATAACTTACAAACAAACTTGGAAATGAAGAGTGAAATAGTGGGTAAACGTGAGAGAATGTCGGAGATAAGATGATCAGGGAGATGGGTTATGTTTGTTTGATGAAATCTTGGTGGTTGTCTAGTGGAGATCATAGCTAACTTAGAAACAACCATTGTTTGTCTTGTGTTGTGTACTTGTGTTTGTGTTATGTGAATATGTAGTGTATATATATTGAGATGGGGGGTGTGAATTGGGATCATGGGGTGAGCATTAATTTACGTTGTTTGTTGCTAATGTAAATCTTTAAGTAAATTGCGCGAATAAACGACTACTTTTGTCCGCCAAAAATATAAGGGATGCTTCGGATCCTACTCCCGGGTCGGTTCTATATCCAACGTCGTTCGCAAGATATTTGGATTTATTACACATTACCCATTATATAGCAAGATATGGAAATTTTACAATTTTAAAATATTGCCTTTTATAATTTTTATTTACACTCAATTAGGTAAATCGTATAAAAAAAATTAATTCAAGAAAATTTTTTTGAGTTAAACTCACGAACATTAATCTTTTTAAATAAATCATATGTACATAATAATTTCCATAAGAGTAATACATGAGTGTTTTTTTTTGACAAGAGAGTAATACATACATAAGTTAATAATACTAAGCCTAGAATTTATATTTAATAATTAGAAGCCTATATTATCATTTTTGCAATATTTAAGCATTCACATTTCCTCCGGAACCGATGATCATTACAGAAGCTGCAATGAGGACATGAATATCACATGTTGGGTAGTTCATGACATTATTATACAAGGACTAAACCTCAATAACAGAAATACTTTACTACGGATAATATTAGTTATCTTGTTACATAATTAGTAAAATTAGCAAGGTTAGCCGATGCACAAAGGCCTCATAGCTCCTATAGTTTTAACATCAACCCTAGTATTTGTTCAAAAGGCCACCACTAAACCCAATTCCATCACCTCCCAGGGGTATTCCAAGCCTGTCAAGCCTGCCAGATCCAGGGTAAGCTTTGCTTGCGAAGTTGGAATGCAATGCTGATGGGAGCCTTTGTGTGCTTGATGATCTCATGTCACCGTATACATTATGAAGCGAGAGCCTCTTTGCTGTGTTGGATCTATCCAGTTGAGTCCTTTGCCGGGGAGCACTGAGAGACCTCACCTTAGCCTTTGATGATTCAGTGTATGACATGTAATTCGGGTAGTAGTCAGAGTCACCGCTTAGGCAGCTTCTTGAAGCATCGCTCCTAGTGGGAGTAAACGGTCCACTTTTTGTGAAACTAACACCTTTTGATGAAAGAACCCGTGGGCTAGTTTCAGCAGTGCAGAAAGAGTCTTCATCGACATCTTTTGTATACTTGAGAGGGGTTAGTGATTGAACTTCACCTGAAGATGGGCTCAGTATGGCTTGATGGAAAGGTGAGTCTTTTGATGTGGTGAAGCTGTGACTGTTCGGATCAGAAGCTGATGGGTAAAGAGACGATTGGAAAAGGCTTCTCATTTTGGGTGTTATGTAATATTTCCCAGTATCTATTTCAAGGATCTTGTCACTCTTTCCCTCATCCATTGATCCACTCCTTGTAGAATAAACTCGGTCCCATGTTCCTTCATCCATACTGTAGTGGTAGTTATATTTTTCCTTATCAGGCCCAACCCTAAAATTTGATCTTGATCCATTTCTCTGTATATATCAGAAAGAACATATTAGGAATCACATATTAATAATACACATATATATACCGAGGAAGATATTCAAATTTTAACCATTACCTTCAGCATAACTGACTGTTCATGCTTCGCACTCCTACGTACAGCATGTTCAGATTTTTCAGGAGTTGCAGGGCCCTAGAGATTGAATAAATAACTTAATTACCAGTACTCCTAATTGATGGTAATTAAACAATGTATACATTGTAATGTCTATTATTTACAATAGTTAAACTTGAAACAAAGTTTCGAATGAGTCATTATCATCAACTTGTGTAAAAGCAAATTTTGAATTATTGCTCAAGTGGTATTGCTTCATGCAGGTTTAGTCAATATTTTTGAAATCAACAGGGCTTACATAAGTATTTACAGGCACTAAAAAGGACCACATGTGCTAAAAGGCCATGGCAATTCATTTTCTTTTTGAAAAAAGGCACATATTTAAATATGAAGATCACCCTGGAAATGATATCGAATTCAAATTTAAAATTTTTGGTGGGAAGTGAAATGATCTTACTGGGTGATTTAGGTGAGAGAGCTTGATAGCTGATTGCGAAGTTTCATGAATTTGGGCCCGCAACACACGAGCTCTTGTTCGTGCGCGCAATGCAGCCTGCATCTGCAATAGCCTCTCTGTATCTTGCTTTCTCACAATGTGTCCCCTGACTAAAGCTTGAAGTTTCACCAAGGCTTTCAATGCCCTCAAAGCCCTCCTTGACTTTTAACCACACCACCAATGCAATTAAATGTTAGAACATTGAATTCTCTTCAGAACTTTTCAAGTGCAAATTTAGAAAAACAACCCTATTCAAATTTCACATGATTACTGTACATCTGCTGGCACAATCTAACAGTGAGTTTTAGCAAATAACAATATTAAAAAAACAACAGATAATGGCGCCAACAAATATGAACAAAAAAACTTGAACCTTCTGAAAAGTGACAGGCACTTTATTATACATCTATGCATGCTCTGCTCTGCTCTCACCCAGAAGAGTTAAAACCCCAGAAGTATTAAAGAAGACCAAGACATATTACCAAGCACCAACATACACAGTAAAAGCCAGCCAAGCCAGCTTTTCACTAACCCAACTCTGTTAATAGTAAGAAAAGACTTGATTTGACTTGGCTTTACCTAACTCAACTTGTTCATGCATATACATACACATTAAAACTAGTAGGCAACAAAGCCTATTTATTAAGGTAAACAATTGAGCCAGCCTTTTATCCAAAGGTACAAGAAAATTCACTTATACAAACCAGCATATATCTACAAGATCTTTGCCTGCAAGTCTGCAACCTCAACCTCTTTCCCACAATAATGCACTACTACTATTATACACACTCTCGTTTATAGCTGCACATTTCTTTTAATCCCATGCAGCAAGTAATATGAACCAGGCCCAAAAATGACAATGTGTAGTAAAAAATTATAAATTACCCCCAGTAAAAAGTAACTAGCAACCTAGCCTCTGACTTGTAATATCCATTGGTATTTGTAAATAAAAGACTGAGGCATTAGCAGAAAATCTTGATCTCTTTTACTTTTAATCACTGCAAGAATATATACTATCTTTACCCTGTATCAAGGCCCTTTACTCACTCTAGCTTATTTGTTAAACTAAACTAAACTTGTGAGTTGTGACAAGCAAATCCACTTACTTTAACAATAACACACAGGGTAAAAAGATTACATTTTTAACACACTATATATAAGGCAAAATCTGAAATTAAAGTAAAGATGTGATTATGGATTGAACAGTTACCATAACTGTAAAACATCAAAATCCACAGTGAAGTACCTGTATGTAAAATCCAAAAAAAAAAAAAACCAACTGGCATTGATGTAAGCCAATCAGGCACCAAACTCAACTTCCAATACATGAAAGGACATTTTGGTAGATTTTGAGGCCCACACGGTTTAGTTTAGTAAACAAACACAACTGGGCTTCATTTATTTTGGTCTCTCTCACCCCCCACCTTACCCACTGCCCGAAAATGGAACACAACTGGATTAATTTGTTTCACACTAAACTATAACATAAATACACACATACATATGATATACTTACAATTTACAGCCCCAGTTACCCTTTTGCATATCATATCAATTTTTATTCGAATTTTATATTGCTAGCGTTTTCACATTAAAATAAAATGACAATATAAATTCTAGAATGAATGAATGAATGAAATTGTTTCGAGAATAAAAAAAGTACTATATAACTAATTATAATGTTTTATTAAATTTTATAACGATCCAAAACCGAAGAATAAAAACGTACCAAATAGGCCCGAAAATGCGACTGAATCTTGACAGCAGCCCAGTAATCCCGACTAAACGTGTTAATATCCCCACTAGTCAACTTGACCACCTCGGCGGCACGTTTAGCAGCAGTAACAGCAGCATTTACAACAGCAGCAGTAGCCTCAGCAACAGCAATAGCATGTTGCTGATCATCCTCATTGTTTGACACAAACTGAGGTGGTACCCGAGAGTTAGAATAGGAGGGAGTGCGGTGGTGTGTTGTGGTGGACTTAACAAAGCTCCACCGTCGCTTTGGAGGTGGTTTAGTGGTGGTGGTGGTGGTGGTGGTCGGAGATGAGGTGTCTGATTTTTTGAAGCCCAAGAGGTTACGAAACCATTTGGTTGCTTTGCCCATTGTTTGAGAAACTGTTTGATATTTTGTATGTATATGTTGTGTTTGTATGTATGTATAAAGTTGAGTTTAAGAAGGTTTTGTCAATGGAGAGAAGGGAGGAATGGAAGTGTGAGTGAAGAATTTGTATGTATATATATGCTTTTTCACTTGTATATGGTATTTACATCATTAGCCCTTTTTGTTTGTATTTTTGGAGTATTATTTTTATTATATTAAAATCGAATAGATTGTGATGAAATTATCTATTTATAGAAGTGTTTGTTATACGATTTTTTCATTTTTTTTTCTTTTATTCGAGGTTACTTTTATGTATTTATCAAAACTAGATATCTTCTTTACTAACAAGTTCGAATTGTTTTTTATCGAATAATTTGAACTTTATTTCACAAATATAGCAAACGAACTGAACTCGAATTTGTTTGATGATTTCGCATTGATTTGTTATTTAAAATTTGTTTAATGATTTCGTTGAACATTTCTTGTCACTCTCTTAGCTTAAAAATATATCATCTTATTACATCTGAAATTTTTAATCTTTCTAAATCTTTAGATCTGTTTTCATATCTTTTGAATTTGATTCATATATCATCGATATCTGTTTTCATATCATTTATATCTAAATTTTTGAACGATTTTAGTATCATATGTGATGACTTTTTGTACATATATGGAGTATAACCATTTTTAATGGCGTTTTGACCGTATATGTGGTGGTTATATGTCGGGTATGACGATTTTGTGTCATATTAGATGACTTTTTATTAAATGTTCATCGACTTATTTGTCTTTAGTGGTTTGTTTTTCAAATTTAATTGGATGGATTATTGCGTGTAGATAAAGGATGAACGAAGATAAATGGAAGCATGATTTTGATATACAATATTTGTGATTTGTATCTTATCCTCTGTAAGATGTTATCTTTTTTGATATCAAAGTGTTATTGTCTAAACTTTCAGATCAATATAAGTTTTTTGAGATATGTACTTTAAATTGTACATCAATGAAATGTTTATCGTTTTTTGTAAAAAAACCCATATATTACCATATATGCGTAGCTTTATTGTTTATTGCAAATTAAATTATTTTCCATAATTAGGAATTTAAGTTTATCAAAAACAAATAAAAATTTTGAGATGGTCCTTGCAGACAGAACATAGCCAAGATTGACTCAAAGCTTTATACGGGGTAATTGATTTTGAAGCAAACAGCGAAAATTTGAAGTACGTTGAGACCGACAAAAAGAGGGTAATGGTTGTAGATAAATTACTCGATAATTTGTCTTGTTAGAAGAAAAATAAAATAAAAAATATGTATTCTAGAAGTGGTTTTATATTTTAATCATAAAGTAAATTTTCAAATAATTGAATTATAGCAAAGTTCCATATTCTTAGGTAGCTATATAATTCTTTAAAAAATAAGTAACTGAGAGGTGTTTAAAAAGAAAGACCATCAAATTTAAATTAGAGCCTATCAGGTACTGAAATAAGTAACAAAAATTCGTCGCATGGCCGAGATAACATATAATATATTTTTTTGTTATTTTTGTTAGTGTGAATTTGATTTGATTTGATTTATTATTTTTAAAATAATTAAAAAGAGATATGTGATATTCGCATAAAATAATTGAGACCGTCAAAAAAAATTAAAAACTAATTTGTCTCAATTTTAGTGAGTTGGATGCTGGATGGTACAACATCTGTTTTTGGAGTATATTCGTTAATATTAAAAATCCATCCAAATATGATAATATAGAATATATGTAACTAACTAAGAAATATTTAAGTCAAATTATTCAAAAAAATTAAAAGATATATAAGATCAACCTTATCTTAAACCTAAAACTCTATCTTAACTATGGATAGAAGACGAAAATTCGCATAATTATATAATAAAAAAAAATTCAAATTATTTGAAGGTAATATTCTAAAATAAATGGTTGGAGCATGAATGTAAGTCGAATTATCGCAAATTATTAAATATTCTTGGGCTCCGCTTGGGAGTGGTGCTGTTGAAAACTGTTGTGATGTGAGAAAAAAGTGTTGGGGGGAAATGTGCTGTCAGGAAAATCAGATGATTGTTTGATAATTTTTTTGATTTATGTATATTTTGATATATAATATATATAAATAATATTTTTGGAAAGGTTTTATAATGAAACTGATAGCTACTTTTTGCAAAAATTGAAAGTAATTTTTTCAAAATTATGAGGGACATGTTTTTACTAACAGTAGATTCTAGACTAAAAGCACTTTTCCACACAGCAGTTTTTATAATTTATAAAACACGTTTCTGACAGTTTTTTAATAAAAAACTGTTATAATTACACGTGACAGCAATACTAAACGCGGCCTTAGTTAATGTTTCTAATATGGGGAATTAAAAAAAAAAGGTGAAATAGAGGAGTGATTAGACTGACGAAAATGACCATACAGCAGCAACATATGGGCATGCATGATGACAGGAATCAGTCGATCAGAGTACTCTACTTACTTTATACATACAACATACATGTGTATACTAAATTTTACAAATATTTACAATTTGATTAGTGTTGCAATGAAGAGCATCACTGCAAAATCTGGTTGTTTAGTTTCAGGAGCAATTGTCAAATCTGGAGGCTCCTCCTATTCGTGCCAAACTCGCTCACTAACTCGGTTGCTTTTTCCTTGTAATTAAAAATAGGAACTCGTAAGTTTCATTTGAAAAAACTCGGTTGGTTTTAGTAAGCTACACTGCTATTATCTTTTCCTACTTGCTTCACTTTTGAGTAAAAAATTCTCCGATTACCTTACATAAATATTATAGAAAACAGGGATTTGTGGATGAGTCAAGCAGGATATCCAAGAGTCTGAGTTGGAATTATTTTTTTTAATGAGTCGAGTGATTTATTAAGTTAAACAAGTTTGATCAAACTCAAGTCAATTATTAAACGAGTCAAGTCGAAATTTTTAAACGAGTCGAATATGAGTGAACTGATCCAAATTGATTATATTCACGAGTTTAAATATAAAATAATATAAATATATGAAAAATAATTTTTATTCATACATAATAATAAATGAGTTTCAAACTTAAGTTCGAACCAAATTTTAATCAAATTCTAACAATTCGCTTTTAACTTTAAATTTGATTCCTATAAGTTCGAGTCGAATCGAGTTTATTTAAACGAATTCGAGATCAAATTATTCGTAAATCATCTAACTCGATTAAAAAAGATCTATTTATCACGGAGTACTTGTCTATTTTAATGTAGTGTAATCTATAACTATAATAAATATGAAACTCATAAAAATTATATTGGATAAAGGGCATTGTTATTTCAAGGTATTTAGAGTTACACGCAGGGTTGTAGATGAGAGATGATATGCTCGTAACTAATTTGATATTTGGTTCAAAAATGATTTAATTCGTACTTTGTTTGATCATAATATAGTTCGACTCAAAAGTTTACAAATAAACTTGATTATAATGTTGATGAACATATTCATTAATATAATTCGTGAACATAGTTAGAGAATGTGTTCATGAAAAAATTCAAAATAAGTTCCATGAACATATTTTGTGAATGCGTGTTTGTATAAATATTTATAATAAATAGTAAATTTATATATTTATTTATAAATTAATTCACTAATTTTTTTACTTATTTATTATTTATTTTTTGTTAAATTTATATATTGTTTATTGATATTAATTGAATCATAATATATGTTATATTGTAACTTGAAAAAAATGTTATATTCTAAAATATTCGTAAATTTTTTGTGAGAATGAGTTTGTATTTTAAGGTGTTCACGAGGACAAGTTCGTGAGCGATATCGATGAATTATTCATAAATAGCAGTTTATGAGATGTGTTCACAAGCTCTTTTAATTTTGTGTTCCTCTCTTTTTAAATTTGTAATGTTGAGAAATAAGTATCGAGATTATTATTAAAGTTGGTATATAAAATGATGTCACAAATCATAAAAAAATATTATTTTATAATATTTATTGGTAACTAATTAAAACACGTTTGGACTTATTCTAACTACATTACGTTCAAATAACATAGTACTTAAATTATTAATTAATTTAATTTATCCATATTAATAGTACTTAAATTATTAATTAATTTTATTCATACAAATTAAACATATACTTACTAGTTACATAATAATAAATTAAAAAACAAACGCTACTATTATATCTTTCATATAACCATTACTCATTTGTTTTGATATATAACCTACCAATATAACTACAAGTTGCTTGAAAGTAAGATAAATTATTATTTTCATTTGTATAATTTTAAATTTGAATAAATTAACTTATGTTTTTAAGATATACGCGACTAAATCAAATTGAAAAACCCTAATTGCCCATCTCATCCATGTAAACTAGAAATTATATAATCCATCATATTACTGTTTATTTAAGAAATATATAATGTAACTTGATTTCAGACTTAAAAAGTTGTTAGGATTAATTTACACCCATTTTAACGTATTTACAAAAATTAAAACAACCACACTTAAAATAAGAATATATGCGAATAATTTTGGATTCCGTACATATTGCAAATGTATATGTTGGAAGTAGACTCAAAAGTGGCTCCGTTTCATATACAGGACATTGACTTAATTTCATATCAAAAATGGGATATATGTTCAGAGTCTTTCATCCATGCTACAACAAATTCCCATTTTTGGCGTACACAACACTAAGTGTGAGGTGATTGAGTTGTAGATATAAAACATTATGAGCTCCATTTGTCATGACGGATACTAAATTGTTTGTTTCATAAGTAGAACCCATTTCCAAAGGCAAACAATGAAGAGTGTTGTAACTACTGTGTTTCCGGCTTGTAATGGCGAACAGATCACATGTCTCTTAAAATGTGCAATTTGTCCACATCTTAAAACGTCGTTAGCGTACATACTTAAAAACACAAGTTATGATGTTCATAATAAATTAAATTTTAAAAATTATATCTTCGAATAAAAATATATATTAGAATATGGAACTATTTTAAATATAAATTTATTTAAAATTATAAAGTCTAAATATTATTTTAAAAATTATATTTTGGAATATAAATATATAAAATCTCAATATTTTTTTAAATATATTCTTGAATATAAATATATTAATATATTAATAAATAATTTAATAAATAATTTCAAGAATATCCTATATTTAAAATAATAATTAGATTTTATAATTAGAAGTTTTAAGTACATATGTGCATTTTAAAAAAATGAAAATATTTAGATTTTGATTATTAATAATTTAAATTATTATATGAATAGTTGAAAAAACTTAATAATTGAAAAAATAAAGACTTGATTAATTAATATTTATTTACATTTTTATAGATACATATATGGATTTTGAAAAGATAAGAAAAATCCATCTAATATGGTGAACAAAGAAGGATGTATTCCATTTGTAAAGGCGAACAGGGAAAGAGGACAATTTTCAACTGTCTATGTTGTTCGCCTTTGCAAATGGCGAACACAGATTTGTAACTTTCTATACAATTCGCCTTTGGACATAGCATACTGTATATTCAGTTTCCTCCCAAACTCATTGTTCTGTTCACCATTTTTGAGAGTTAGCTTTATCATGTATAGAAATGGAGCCCTCAACAGTCAAAGGAACATGTTTTGTATAACCAGGTTTGCGATTTTTTATAAATGATTTATAAATTGAAAAACGTATATATTTTTGAAATCATGGCCTTTGTTTGTAGCCTACTTTCTTTTTCTTTGTAAGCACCGCTACATACACTGTAGACCGCCACTCTTATTAGTTAGTATTTCTCTCTCTTGAAGATGCCAGTGTCCGTTTGATTTTTTAATTGAAAATAAGTAATTTATTTTTAAAAAAGAATATAAATATGTTTTTTAAATATATATTTAATCTCATATTTATATTTAATTACTATTAATTTATAAATTTTAGTAATTTAATCTCATATTTTTTTTAAAGTCCGTCACTCTTGATGGTAGCGGGCTAGGCACCAGGGACGTAGCAGACATTTTCGAAGCCCTGCAAAATTTTTAGAATTGATCCTTTATGTATTCAATATACATTAAAATTATTAAATTATATATTTAAGTAAAATAAATTATCAAAAAATATTACATATAAAAAATAAAGTTTAACAAATTTGATATTTATTATAATATTATTAATATTTCCCAAATTTATTAATAAACCATAATATTTTTGCTACAAATAACTATAAATATATATGAGGCTATGTAAATCCGGGGCCTAAATTCTCGGCGGGGACCCCTGAATTAAATACAAGGCAACCTCCTCAAATCCCAATCATGTTTCCTCTCTTGATGCAGACCGACAATGGCCAGTGATCCAACAAGACGAGTACGACTCGGCCTTTTTACAAGGTCTTTCAACTCATTGAATGTGTTCCTGCTCTTCATTTTTCGCCCGCACCACAAGTTTTAACATCCTTTGCTTTGACCCCACATTCTTCACATGGAACTGACTTTTTAACACCTTACATTTATGTTGTTCACAATTCGTCAATAATAATTATGTGCTTATTAATTTGAATTTGAAATTTCTAACTTTGGTCAAGTTATAACAATCATCATCATGCACACTTTAACCAAGTCACTTAACTTCTCAACTTAAACAACAAGAACCTAGCAATGTATACATGACAACAGAAACAACTTGTTTTCTTTTCTTTTGCTAAATTTAAAAAAAAAAGGTTGTTTTAAGTGTAAAGTCTTTCTTTTTCCCTCTATTTCTTTCCCTTGTAAGCCAAAGAGCTTTCTCTAAATTAAAACCAGAATTCCTTTCAAAATAAAATAAATATGAGTAAAATTAACAACCGACTTTATAAAAAGATGACAAAAAGAGAAACCAGAGCAGCTTAAAAAATAGTAAATGATTGCATCTTTTTTTGTGTTTTGTTTATTATTTCATTTTATTAATGCATGTGCTTTCACCACTTGAAACAATTTTCTCATATATTGGGCCTTTTTCAAAAGATCGTTCGTCGGACCATTCTAGTCATAAATCCTTGAAAAGCTTAACAGGCCTAGACGCCTAGTAGACCAATTGGCCTCACTATATAACTTCTCATATTGCTGTGACAAGTTATGTTTTAACTCAACTAATCACTTTTTTGACAGTTTGCAATGAAATTTAAATGATATAAACTATATAAAATTATAAAGTTCGATGCAAATTTCTATAAAAGAGTTGCTATGTCAAATTATCGTTTTTGTCCCATGAACTTAGCTTTAGCTTCGACAGTCTGGTTTGAACTCTGAAATGTTTGCTGCTAATTGCATATACTAAAACATTGGATCAACCGATATCACGGGAAGTTATTATCACCTATTCTACCATTATAGTCCGCTCAATAGTCTATACTCATTTTTTCATAATAAAGATCTCGTATTTGAAACTCGACACAAATCTGTATTTAAATTTCTACGAAACAAAAGTTTCGAATCAGATTCTCACTTACTGATTTACTGTCGTTTCTCATTTATCTCAAAAGCACAAGACAATCAGTCAAACTAATTGTCAAAAGTACTAGTAACACCTGTACATTGTATGGTAAATTTCCCCGGAAATACTAGTCTAATGTAGTAATGATGCAATCCTAACGGGTCCAAGAAAACGGAACGGGCATAATCCTGACAAAACATCCACCCTAAATCAGATCAAAACTCTAAAATCTAGACTCTTCCGTACGCACACCATTCCACATCAACGGTCTCATCCAACAGGAAACTCCCCAACGGTCATTTCTCTCTTCAATCTCCACCCTCCATTTTTGATCAAATGGTCACAAATCAAAGTTTTTTTTTGTCCTCTTTTCTTGGCACACTCTTTCACCCACCCATCATTTTGTTCAACTTGATCAAAACCCAACCAACCATGACAAAAATAATACTATTATTATATTCCATTCATTAATTTATTTCTTTATTATTTTATTATAGAAAAATTATGTGACTTCATCTTCAGTTGAAGGCCTGGGCTGTGCACTATATAAAAATGGAGTCCTTATCAGTAGATAGCTTTTCTGGGTAGTGGGTGTTGATCATTTTTATTTTTCTTGATCATTTTTTGTGTAGTCTATAAATATATTATATGCATATAACATGCTTCATTGATTGATTTTTTTTGTAGCAGCTAGTGTGACATAATGAACATGTTAGAGGTTTCAATATTTGATCATATGGGCCAGTTCAGCTTCCAAATTGAGGTGGATTTGCATGCATGGTTTGAGTTGCATTCTGCTGAGAAAACAAGGTTGTCTCAAATGAGCTAAGTCTTTTGGAATCCGATGGTAATTTTTTGCTAAGTTGAGGTATTTTCGATATTTTATATTGAATATTTGATTCACTATTGTGTGTGATTGTATAAAATTCTTTGCTGCACATAGCATTCTTCATATAGGAACACACTGATTTTTATTCAAGTTATTCTTTGTTTTGACATCGGATTCCTTTTTGATTTGTTAAGTATTGCACACACTCACTTAGTCTCTATATCTTGATTGCTTTGAATACATCTGCATGCAATTTTGTATTTGAAGTTTATATACAATTCATTAGGACTGATCATACATTGCATAGATAGAGTTACTGCGTTTTAAAACTAAAGATATATAGATTAAGAAAATTAGAAAACAGTGAGCGAGTGAAATCGGTGTAAGTGAGCAAAGAAGACAGATTTAGAGGGTCGAATAATGTTGGTTGGATTTTTCCTCAAGCAGAGATTGAGCGATATATCTTCAAATTTCAAGCTAGTTATTTTACTTCAATGAGCACACAGAGATTTGACTTGCCATGTAACTTTTCACAAAAGGATTCCTCAGGATCACAACCCGTTAGACCTGTTGTTGGTATTTCTGTTGAGAAGCCGATAGAAGCTAGGAGTTACACTCTCAAAAAGAGCATTAGTCTCCCACCTTTGACAACCACTGGCCAGGGTACATTTCTTGAAGGCAGACGAGGGGAGAAAAGGGATGAATTTTGGGACAGAACAGCGAAAAATTTGAAGCGGTTTGCAGACGAGGTTTCATTTCATGACGACGAGTCTTCCATTATTCGAGCTAAGAGAGAAAGGGGTGGCTGGCAATCTGATGATATTTCAGAAGGGGGAGGAAACTTAAGCTTAGGTCAATTGGGTAGTGGAATTTTTTTGTTTCATCGTAGTTTTGAAGTTCCAACGTCTGTTTCTTTGATTGCAGGCCTCGATCAATCTCAAGATTCAGTTCCAGTGACATGTGTAAGAGAGGATAATAAGGCCTTATTTAAGCCTGCTGAATTCGATTTGCCAAAAAAATCACGGGTAGATTGTGTTGTAACTGAAATTCCGAAGTTAGGTGACCAAAATGCTGAGACGGTCCAAGGGGGACCTGTGAAGGAGGAGGCATCATTATCAAGAAGTTTATCAGGAAAGGACAGTTTGACTATTAGGCTAACCGAGAACACCACAGTACTACATGAGACAGATAATAGTTCTGGACCATGTAATGCTAATATAACTGCTGATTATTTCACAGGAAAGAATGACGAGCATGAAGGGTTTGAGCTCATTAGTTTAATCATCGCTTGTGTGGAAGCAATCGCCATGAAGGACATCAGGGCAGTCAATCACTTTATAACTAAGTTAGGGGAACTTGCTTCACCGAAAGGATCCACTATTAGTCGTCTTGCTGCATATTTCAGTGAGGCCTTAGCTATTCGGGTTGCAAGAATGTGGCCTCTAATATTTCACATCACTACTCCGCGGACGCTAAATCAGTTTGATGATAACAATGGCACTGCATTAAGGTTTTTGAACCAGATAAGTCCGATTCCACAGTTCATTCATTTCACAGCAAATGAGATTTTGTTGAGAGAGTTCGAAGGGAAAGACATGATTCACATCATAGATTTCGATATTAAGCAAGGCCTACAATGGCCTAGCTTTTTCCAAAGTTTGGCATGTAGGAACAATCGTCCAAGTCATGTTAGAGTCACTGGTATTGGTGAATCCAAACAAGAGCTTATTGAAACTGGTGAGAGATTAGCTGGATTTGCGGAAGCATTGTGTCTGCCTTTTAGATTTCATCCTGTTGTTGACAGATTAGAAGATGTCAGATTGTGGATGCTTCATGTTAAGGAAGGAGAATGCGTAGCTGTGAATTGCATTTTCCAATTGCACAAGATGCTATATGATGGCAGCAAAGGAGTTCTAGGGGATTTCTTGGGTCTGATTCGTAGCACTAACCCCACAACAATTGTTTTGGCAGAGCAAGAAGCTGAGCACAACTACAATAGTTTGAATTCAAGGCTTTCCAATTCTTTACGATACTATTCTGCAATTTTTGACTCTATTGATATTAGCCTTCCGGTAGACAGTCTGGTTAGGATCAAGATCGAGGAGATGTTTGGACGCGAGATTAGGAATATCATTGCCTGTGAGGGCCGTGAAAGATTAGAGAGGCACGAAAGTTTTGGTACGTGGAGTAAGTTGATGAAACAAGGAGGTTTCCGATGCATTGGAATTAATGACAGAGAACTTCTTCAGAGCCAGATGCTATTGAAGATGTACTCTTGTGATAAATTTCAAGTGGAGAAGCAAGAACATGATAATGATCATGACTCCGCCGCACTTACTCTTAGTTGGTTGGATGAACCTCTTTACACAGTTTCAGCTTGGTCACCTAGCGATGTTGTAGGCAGCTCTCCATCCTATTTGCAGGCAAGATAATCATCTACAACGACTACTTCATCATACTGCATATACTTACATTTTACACTATAGGAGACAGGGTAGCAGAATTATTCATTATAGGGAAATTCTTTCATTCTTTGTTGCAGATAAAGATTTAATCATGTTCTATTCTTTGATTCTTTATGTATGCCAAGATTCTTTGCGGTTCTGCGGTTCTGTCACGTTCATTATGTAATGTTCTGTAAACGATTATTGTCATTTAATGGATCAATTTAGCAGTTCTATTTGTTTATTTCCAGGCTTACATTATTAAGGAATATGTATGTGCGGGTAATTTAGACTTTTCCAAGAATTAATTTACGTTAGGTTTTGCTATATGTTGTTTAAACGCTAGATACATACAGAGCCACTAGACAAGCATTCAAGAAATTAAAAGGCTACATTTCTTGAATACTTATCTGGTGGCTATTATCTACCGTTTAAACAACATATAGCAAAACCTAACGTAAACTAATTGTCGGAAAATTCTAAATTACCCTCACATACTTATTCCTTAATATACATTTTTAATGTTATTTTCATACAGTTTTGGCACCATTTCTTAGGACCACCCACCATGATCAGAAGATCCAATTGTGGGCACAAAGTCCAGCTGTTAAAAGATATTTTTTTTCAATACTTTTTTGTTCAGACTTGTTTGCCAAGTTACACAAACGAGACCATGCATATATTACAACTGAATCACCATATGTTTAACATTTCTGATCATATTTAGCTTAATTAGCAAAAAGACAGCGCAATGTATACTTTGATCAGTTATAGTTCTCCAGTACAGTCATGTAAATATTCATTGAACCCATGCAACTTTGCGGTTATTATTTTTATAGTTATTTCATTCGTAAAAATTTAAGTACTCACGCAATCATTCACGGGAGAAGGCAAGGCTTGGTCTCTTAGTGCTGAGATCAACATGTATTGATGATTAGGATAGTTGTTTAACGTTTGATGTTTATTGAATTTTGCAAATTGATTTCGTAGATATATGATTCCTAGTTATACAGACAGCAACATGTCTGGAGCAATCGCAGACCCTACAAAAATAATATGGGCGACCATAAAAGACTTTAAGGCTCTTATAAATAATTTATAAGTCGAAAAATACATTTATCTTTTATCGAACGGCTGCCAAAAAAGACTCAATCGAATGCTGCGATTCAACCATCTGTCTAATCCAAATGACTAAAGTCCTCATATGATGATTACACTTGTTTGATTAGGATTCAACAATTAAACCATATGAGATATTTTTAGCAAGTTGCGATTGGTATGATCATCATGAGAAATGTCGACAAAATAGAAAATTCTGATTTATAAAACTTGTAATGTATATTGTTTTTGAGATATTTATGATAAATGATTAATTAGACAAGTATACTACTTGGTTAAAAGCTAACTTGGTTTTTTATTTTCAAAAATAACTACAAAGCACAGGTTAATTTGACATATTAATTACTAGTAATCTAGCTCTTAATTGTTAAAAAATTATAATTTATTAATAATTATAAAAATTCAAATGAATTTATCATATTTCATTTGTTGAACCACAATTTTACTCCAGGAATAACAGCCACACACTTTTACCTTTCGAAAGATACATCTCTCATCACTTTGGTTCTCTTTCTTTTCTTTTTTGAGGAGTTTTATCGCTTTTATCCTGTTGTCTATAAACAGTGATATGCTTTGCGTTTTGTGTGTACTTATCATCTTATCAGTAATATTGTACAAAGTATGAGCTGGATCTTGGAAACTACTTGTGGAACTACATCAACATGCAATAATTCAATGCTGAGATATGGAATATTGAACGTGATATATAGTATATACACACATGACACACCAATATAGAATTATTATTATTTTAAAATTAATGCCAACCTGGATTTAAACTGTCTTTTCTAAAAAAAATTATGTACTAAATTATAAAGTTCAGTAGCATTACTATTTATAATATTAAAGAGCAACTCTAAATTAAAATGTAGATTAAAAAATACACATGAACACTCACTAATCCTATCCCTATATGTGACTTACGTGTTGTGCTGACTCATTCACACGTTGATTTAAAGGGGGTGTTTGGGGGAACTTTTTTCGAGAATAAGTCAACTTATTTTAAGACAAAATTAGAGATTCCTAACTTTTTCTGAAAAAAGATAACTTTTTTTTGCAACTTATAGAATCTCAAATATACATTAAATACTTGTATAAAAAATATTTATCTAAATATGAAATTTTTACCCGAAAATAAGTCCAAAAGAACTTATTTTAAGGCATGCCAAACATGCCCAAAATATACTATTGTAGTATTCTTTTTCACTTTCTAAATATTTTCTCCACGACCCATCATGAGTTTTGAGATGCTGTATGTCATTTTAAAAAATTTTGTCCCGTTAAAAAATCCACTCTCACTATTTGACACTACACTCTCATGACATAAAATTTATTTTTCTTGCATTTTAAGCAATCCTTTAAAATTATAATTTGCTAGCAATTTCTTAGAAATTCAACTTAATCAAAATTTTGAAAAACTTTATTATGCAGAAACCACTATAACTAGAATAGTTAACACTATTTTATAAGCAATTGTTGCCGTGAGATAGCAACCTTCGATACTACTTCAAAAATTCAGCGTATAACATCTTCATTAAAAACAAAATTATGCTTTATAAAAATTAATTTTGTCTTTCATTTCTAAGTGATTTCCTAAATTTTTTTAAAAAAATTTGCCCTCAAACGATGAATGCTCGCATGACCCCATGCGATGGCATGTATTCCTTCACTGAGTACCGGTCTGATTTTCTCCATTGGTATTTGAAAAAGAAACGATTCTAAAAGTAGAGCTCCAACAAGAAATGGTTTTATATATGCAATGACGCAGGATATATATCGAATACAGTTGTTTTCATGCAAGGATGGGGCCGTAAATTGGCCGGTATTCTTAATATAATACTCCGTACTGACGATTATTGACCTAATAGCAAGAAGAGTTAGTGGTTTTGAATAATTTGTCGACTAAAGTAATATTGTTGGCTATAGTGAAAATAATCAAGGTCGGAAAAAGAACAAACAAAAGTGACGTGGAAAACAATAGAGTACTTAATTTTTACTTTTGGATTATCAACATGTAATAATTTGAGTAATTTATAAGTCCATCATAAATTCTAAAAAAATTATATTTTGTTAGTGTAATTGATAGTACTATTTATCTTATATATCAAAGTAAAATTTTCATATATTTTGATAGGAGACTAGAATTACAAATAACATGCTTGTTTGGTGAAAATTATGATATTTCTCCCATTTTAAAATAAATATATATAAAACGAGCTGTATATACAGTTAACTATTTTAAAATAATAAATTTCATTCAAACCGAATTTAATAATATATTTTCATATACTATGATGGAATGATTTTTTCAATATTGAATCAGCACATTTATCGTGACTTGTGGCATGTTTTTACTTCACTTCTACTTGTCAAAAGTTTGAATAAAAACTCGAAAATTCAACGTAGGAATACAAGTGCATGATTACTTAAAAATAAAAGTCGTAACATTTCTAGTTAAACTCGTACGCATTATTATATATCCTATATTATATGTAGTTTGTAGAGTATTAGGTACTTTACAGCGTATCATTCTTCCTTATCTCCACTCAATTATTTTCATTGACTGCAACTATATTTAAATATATATATATATATACATGCTCACACCCACAGGGCCACAGGCCACAATATCTTATAAATATCTTCAATAAATCCAATTTATTTTCTCAAGTTATAATTTTTTTTCTCCACCTATATAATCTTCAACCGCCAACCTCCATTATTTCTCACATTTTTCATCTCAAAATTATTGAATCTTGATTTATTCACATATATTTATTTTCTTGATTTTTGTATATAAATTCTTGAAATGGGTTCGGGTTTTTCTTTATTTTTTGCACCTGCAACAGCGGGAACAAATCTCGGTGACTTGCCGGAGAGTTGTGTGGCTTCTGTTCTTGAAAACATGGACCCACAACAGATCTGCCAGCTGGCTGTTCTTAACCGGGCTTTTCGAGGAGCTTCTTCAGCTGATTTTGTATGGGAATCAAAGCTGCCTGTGAATTATGATGATATTTTTAGAAGATTGTTTGGTGATTTGCCTAATGAGCTTTGCAAGAAGGATCTTTATTCTATTCTCTGCCACCCTAATTCTTTTGATGCTCATCATAAGGTTTGCATGGCTAGCTCTTCATATATAATATAACTTATTTTTGTTCATATTTGTGTATTTATGTTGAAAGGCTGTTCATTTATTTATGAAATCATACTAATGAAAGGAAAGATGTGTTCTTTTTGGGTCAATGTTTGTGTATTGAGTTTTTTTTCTCTCTCTTTACTATTTTTCTAGATTTTCAAGAAAAGATTTAATTGGCATTTTTTTGTTTTAATTTTTACATTTGTATTGATGGGGTTTGATTTGTGGTTTGTGTGCAGAAAGCTTGGTTGGATAAAAGTTCTGGGAAGATTTGTTTGGCTATATCTTCGAATGGATTGTCTATTACTGGGATTGATGATCGGAGACACTGGAATCGTATTCCAACTGAGGAGTCTAGGTGAGAATTTCGGAATTCAGTTTTGTTTGATTTTACTTTTTCTGATTTTGTGGTTTCCGGAATGTGGTTTTATTTTCTTGATGTAGTATAGATTGGTTGATTAATTGCAATGTTGGGGTTTTTTGTATTGAAATTTACTAGTTTTATGCTTATCACATTGTCAATATTTCTGTTGCGGGGCATCTATAACTGTTAATTGATTCAGTTCTTGCACATGTATAAATGTGTGGATATTGTATATGCGTTTACAAGCTTAATTTTAAATGCCGGATTTGAAGATCTGATATCTCTAT
Source organism: Oenanthe sinensis (assembly GCA_028671895.1). Classification (NCBI taxonomy): domain Eukaryota; kingdom Viridiplantae; phylum Streptophyta; class Magnoliopsida; order Apiales; family Apiaceae; genus Oenanthe; species Oenanthe sinensis. The sequence continues at coordinate 20,620,930 of JAPMAC010000231.1, forward strand.
TTGTTTTCTAATCTATGGATATCATGCTATTTATGACTCCTGCTATTTAACAGAGTTCATGATATGATAAATTATTAACTTCTTTAGTGTAGATTCCCTCACTCTGAACTTCATAATCTACTTTTGCCTACTGGTTGTTGGGCCATTTATTTGTTGAGATTTTCTATATTATCGGTCTGATTAATGACTCTTTAATCTTTGAATAGAATTGTGTGGACGAGCTTACCATTTCTTACTTTTTGTTGTGCTTTCTTAGATGTATATTCAATTTAGATTTGAGCTTTAGATGCATTTGTCTAGGTGTTATCAAGCCCCGTGTGAAATCATACCAAACAATTTTACCTTTAGGAAGACTGAATGGTAAAAGAATCTGAAAAGTTGTGTATTTTTTTCTTATTTACTCTGTTTACCCTGCAAGTAACCTTCAATTCATGATATGTTTACTTGGTATTTATAGAGTTTTTTTGTTTTTATATTGATATCATGCTGTTGTTCTATGTGTGTAGATTTAGCTCAATTGCATATCTTCAGCAGACCTGGTGGTTTGAAGTTAATGGCGAGGTCGAGTTTCCTCTCCCAGCTGGAACCTACAGTCTATTCTTCAGGTTGCAATTAGGAAAATCTGCCAAAAGATTTGGTCGTCGAATTTGTAACTCTCAAAATGTTCATGGTTGGGACATTAAGCCTGTGCAATTCCAGCTCTCGACTTCAGAAAAACAGCAGCAGGCCACTTCGTGTTATTTGCGCGAATCTGGGAACTGGAGTTACTATCACGGAGGAGATTTTGTTGTAGAAAATTCAAACAAGCCAACAAAGATCAAATTTTCGATGATGCAAATTGATTGCACACACACTAAAGGCGGGCTTTGTGTAGATTCTGTAGTGGTATATCCAGCTGAGTTTAAGGAGAGGTTAATGCAATTTTAATCTCTAATTAGCCTACTGTATGTGTAGAAAGTTAGATTTATAGAATGGAAGATAGAGAAGTGTTTGCTTTCAGAACAACGTACTATATCTCTTTTTTTGTTAAGGGGCCTTGGGATATATTATTGTGTTCTGCTAGTTGCTATGTACAGTTGGAATTTTAATATATGGTTGTATTTTCCTGTGGGAAATCTATTGTTTTTCTCTATATATAATATATGCATTTTAGTGACAATCTATATCCACATATCCTATGTGGCTATGTATACATAATACATTATAGAGTACTGGTATTAGACAAGCAATGACCAACTTTTTCTGGTCACAGAAACCATGGGTGTTTCGTATATTTTATCTTTCACCTTCTGATCTTACAAACTATGGGATATCAATTGCCCTTTTGCAGCGTGAGATTTTAACCCGATTAAAGGGAATGAGATTGAGAATTGGAATGTAAATTAGACTCTAATACAACCAGCCTTGTGCTCAAGATTATAAACCGACCCATGTTGAACCTAAAAAAGGTAATAAAAAAAACGGTGTGTTTTAAATCTGCATGTTACATAGAGGATAGTGGTGCAGACTGCATACTTGTACAATTAGCCTTGTGCTGGATTGCTGGTTTTGGTTGGACTAGACTCAAAATGTTAGTGAATTATTGGGACAAGTTTTATTTGGCTTCCAGCACAAAGCCAGTTGCCGGTTGGACTGTACTCGACAAAAAAATATATTAAAATGTTTTATCTTTTATATATATAATAGTTGAATAGACCGTCTCAAATTTCAGGTCTACAAAAATTCAATTCCAAATCTACACATATCCATGGATTATTCCATTTTTAGGAGATTTTCATTAATTAGTTATTGATTCGGTTATTCCAAATCTATTATTTTACCTATGACCCGTTTTATATTTGGAAATGTTTGTTTTAATAAATTACTCAAATTTCTAATGCATGATTAGTTTCATTATTTGTTATTATTTGGTAATAATTTATTTCCTTATTTACAAATCCTACCTAGATACATATAGACTCGGTTTTTGTATATATAAATTTTATTTTTTTAAATTACAAATCTATTTACTTAATTTTCATAATTATAATATATGAATAATATTTTTACTAAATTTGATTTTCCAAGTTTAGTTATTTAACTATTATTTTATGATTTTGAAAAAAAATTAATTAATACTTTATATTTTTACCCATAATCGAGTCTAATTTATAATTTTTTTTTTTTTTTTTGCTTTATGAGTTTTCGAAATATCCTCATTCATAAATCCGAAATCTACATCTATCTACGAATTAGAAGGAGCAAATGATCAACTGTGCACTTAGACAAGTCTTCGTATCGTTCATTTCAAAAACTTAAAGTCCTTTTAATATAAATTATTTTATATTTTTCAAATTCATTATTATACTCTTATAATATTATACCATGAGTAATAATTTATTTACATACATTTTTATAGCCGAATTATACAGTTTGATAATTATCCGAAAATCGATTTGATCCGAACAGAAAATTACCCGAATCGAAAATTTAACTGAAAATAATTCTAAATATTTAATCCAATAATGACTTGGAACCGATTAGAACTGAATAAACAATCATCTGAACCGAATATGACTCAAAATACGGGTCAGATTCGATACGTATACGAGTTATATCGAATTAGAAAAGAGATGAATTGAATTTTAATCTAATAGTTATATTTTAATGGTTCATATATTAACCTATTTTTTATTCACTAAACTAATCTATTCTTAATTAATCGAAATTCATATTTAAAATAATTTTATATCAAAAAATTAAAATGGTTATATAACTAAAATTTTAAAAAAATTATATTATAGTATTATAGTATTATAAATGAAGAATATAGTAGCATAGTATTTCATATTCACTGTTTATTTCTGAATTTAATATAAATTTATGAATAAATTTTACCACTATCTATACTCGTGTCATTTTCAATATATGTTAAAAATTTAAAAATAATTATTAAAATAAAATGAAATAAATATATTTTATAAAGATAAAAAGGGCCACTGCAGTTATTTTATTAGGTACTGATGCTGGTTACAACTTAAATGTATTCATCTACTCCAATATCCCAGCCCTGACAGTGCAGTTATTACTCTTACTACAGTGCATCCGTAATTGACGGACCCATTCATTCACTTGATATTTACTACACAGTAGTACTCTAATTGAGATGTGTACTGTACTATACGAGGTAGTCATTTGACTCAATATTACTATACGGAAAATTTTGCAAAATTTTACTCTATTCTCTCTCACCTTGGCTTTTTAACACAATATTATATGGAAAACTAGGGAAAAATGTCGCGCTCATAAATTTTTATCAAAATTTTATATTTAATGATTGTTGAAAATTATTTTAAATGAGTTGTGCTACCTATGCGGCTATGCACATACAAAAAATTCTACCAAATTTATATTTTTAAAATAACAATAAAATAAATAATTATGGAATTGAGTCAAATATGTATTTTGTTATGACCCGAATAAGTGCATAAATATAATATTGTCAAATTTGATAATTTATCATCATATGACTTAATTAATTTTCATTATTTAAAAATATTTAATAACCAGTGTAATAATTTAATTCAAAATTAATAATTAAGATTTTAAAAAATAATTATATGAATTATTAGTTGGAAAAAACACTATCATAATATATATATATATAATTTGTAATAATTTTAAAAAGAAAATATGAAAATGTCAATTACAATAGAATTATGAATTAAAAACATTAAATATAATGAATTAACTCACTTTAAAAGCCGACGACCCTCTTAAATCATATCGCTCTTAAAAGTTGACGGCCCTTTTAAATCATATTGGCTTTGGTAATAATGTAAGATTTTATCTAAGTAAAATATTAATTTATCTCAATACGATATATTATTATATTAAATATTCATTAATTATAGAGTATATTGAAAAAATCATATAATTATTACATTTATGTTAACAGAAAATTAGTCAATTATAATATATATGCTTCGTTATAAAGATAAATAATTGTAGATGGTTTAAGAAAAAATTATAAATCATTTTATATGTAATCTAATGCCTAATTTATATATGAGAAAAAGGAACTTAAGATGTATTTTAGGTAATTTCCTAAAATATTAATATAAAATAGTAGTATATTAATAAAATTTTAAGTGAATTATGATATTACAAAAATACCATTTTCATGTTCACATATAAAATCCTATATATCTCACATAAAATCCTATATATCTCACATAACTTATTTAATATGTATCTTAGGTTTCATAATCTCTTTATGTATATAATATAGTTTTAAATTTAAATTCATATTATCTCGAAAGGTCATTTATAAATTTATTTGAACTTAATTTTTAAAATGAAAATTACAATGACTAAAAATCCTATATAATATTAGAATTATGTTGCATTATTATTATTATTATTTTCATACAATGAAATAAAACAATTATGATATTAAAATAAATTTGCTAATATTTTATAAAAAATAAAATAAATTGAATTTTTATTTGTTAGTTACCATGGGGCACATTTATAAGAGGCAAATAATCTAGAATATAGTATTTCATAGTAACTGTTCATTTCTGAATTTAATATAAATTTATGAATAAATTTCACCACTATCTTTACTCATATGTCATTTTCAATATATGTTAAACTTTTAAAAATAATTATTAAAATAAAACGAAATAAATATATTTTATAAAGATAAAAAGGGCCACTGCAGTTATTTTATTAGGTACTGATGCTGCTTACAACTTAAATGTATTCATTTACTCCAATATCCCAGCCCTGACAGTGCAGTTATTACTCTTACTACAGTGCATCCGTAATTGACAGACCCATTCATTCACTTGATATTTACTGCACAGTAATAATTGAAATGTGTACCGTACTGTACGAGGTAGTCATTTGACTCGATACTTTTTTTTGCTAAGTTTAGTATATTAATAAAAAAGAATTACAAGACACGCCTTGTGAATTACAAATTTAAGATATCTCCAACATGGCGACGTAAAATTTTAGTTTTCTTGGTAAACTAAGTAGAAGAGGAAACACGACAAATAATGTCTCTAACAATGAGATCATACACAACATTTGGAGGTAGAAACCCTCTATCAAATAAGCATCCATTATGTTACTTCCATATGTGGTAGGTGTAGATCTGAGTGGTAAGCTAAACAGAGCACGAGTGACCTGGTTCAAACAGTTGCCACGAAGAGTAACAAGAAAGTTAGTCTAAGTTTGGCAAAAAGTGATTGAAAATGGTGCGAAGGTGGTGAAAAGTCCATGAAGAATGCTACTGGGGTAATGACAATGGAGGAAGAGGTGATCCAGGGTTTCATCCCCTGCAATGTAGAGAAGTTATTGAGTCGATTGAATTAATCCAAAATTGAGAAGACAGTCTCTGGTAGACAATCTGTTATGACAAGATAACCACTGTATGAAAGTATAGTGAGGAATGTATAACTTGTGCTAGACCACCTCCATCTAAGGGGTTGGAATCTCAAAGTGCCTGATACTTTCCCAAATGACCCGGGTTTTCAGCTGATGCAGTGGTGTTAAGTCCCATCGAATCTCATCCTCTTTATTGTAGTCAATGAGACACGTTCTATCAAAGGTGAGAAGCCACTCAATCATTTCCATTTGCATGTTGTTCTGGATTGCCGTGAGGGTCCGAGTGTTATTAGCAATAACTGAACTAACCAATTCTATGTTATGAGCTTGAGGGCAGATGGCAACATTGTTGAACCAGGGATCGAGCCAAAACATAGTATTTTCCCCATTACCAATAACATAATAAACATGTTACAGAGCTGTAGGTCGCAAATGCATGATCTTCCTCCAAATTCAGGAACAATCAGGAAGTATATGAACTGTCTAGAGAGAGTGGACTAAAAGCATGATAGCCATTACCCAAGTAGGCCACAATGAGAGAGATTTTCTATTCAACACTTTGCACAAAAGAGAAAGAATATGAGCTCTATTTCATTCCCTCATATCCTTAAAACCCAGACCTCCTTCCTTTTTCGGTAAGCAAACCTTATTCCATGCAATTTTGTAACCACATTTGTCCTCCAAGTTGCCTTTCCAAAGGAAGCGATAAGTGATGCTTTTGATGGCCTTGAATACAGTGTTCAACAAGATGAAGTGTTGAGTCCAGTAGGATTGAATGGAATGTAGGACAACATCAATAAGCCTAGCCCGTCCCGCATACGAGAGGAACTTAGAAGTCCATCTTGTAATTTTATCAATAATCCTAGCAACCAGAAGAACATAGTCATTGAAAGATAATCTCGACGAGATTAGAGGCACCCCTAGGAACTTTACTAGCAATTGCCCACGAGGAATCTGTCAAACCAATCCACAACTGCTTGTTTAGTATTCCTGAAATAAGAATGACTTTTAAGGGTATTCAGTTTGATGCCACTCCACACAGAATTTTTTTCCAAGCCATTAGTGATATTAATGAATGAGGAAATGGTAGTTTTACAGAAAATGAGAACATCATCAACAAAGAACAAATGATTGAGATTCCGAATTGCACTAGCCGTGGTATTTGAATACATGTCCAAGATTATTGAGGATCAATGAGAAAGCATTCATAACAATGGCAAAGAGGTATGGTGAGAGAGGGTCGCCTTGACATAATCCTTTCTGGCTTCGAAAGAATCCTTCAATAGCTCCATTGAGCTTGACTGAAAACATAGAAGAGCAAATATACGTTTTAACCCAGCTAATATACTGAGTAGGGAAGTTCATTTTTTATAAACAAAATAAAATAAAATCCCGGTTGACAGAGTCGAAAGCCTTATGAAGGTCGATTTTAAGAGCACAACAGGAATACCCGCTCTTTCTTTTATAATTCCTGAACAATTCCTGATCCAACAAGATATTATCGGAAATATTTCAATTAGGGATAAAAGCTGATTGAGAGGGGTTTATAAGTTTATGAACTATCTTTTTTAGACGGCGCGTGAGAATCTTTGCAATATTACTATATGGAAATATTTGCAAAATTTTACTCTGTTATCCGTCACCTTGATTTTTTTGACGTAATATTATATGGAAAATATTGCAAAATTTACTTTTTAATTTATATATAAAGTAGTACAAGCATAATAAATAATGCTATCTGTTTATCTGACTATGGTCATTCTTTTTGAAAACTCAAATCATGAGAGTAAAAGTTTCATCATTTAATATTTTTTTATATATCACTTCTAGAAAGTTATTGCATTTTATTTTCTGGTAGTCCGATCCCTAGCAATAATAGTCTGATTTTCATATTTATTGATAAATTCTTCTTTCTAGAAGTTTTTTTTTTATTATTATCAGAATTCACTAATTCAGAAATATATATGTAATATATGGCCAAGCTCCTTTTTTTAATTTGTTACAAATTTAATATATTCCAAAATTCTAAAAATCTTCGCCAAACGTAAGAGCCATTTTTAACTTATTCTATTTAATTAGCCATTTCATTTTTTTCCTTTTGTTTTGGTGAAAATTATTCGTGTGCTAGCTCTTACCCTCCAGATATGTATTTAAAATTAATATAGTTGGCACCATATCTTGCTTTGCTTTTCCCGCTTCTAGGGCTAGCAACTGTTTACAGATATTCTCATTGTATAATTGTTGATTATTAAATTACATGTCGATATTAAAATTGACAATATAATTTAATTAAACAGGAAGATTTAGAACATGTTCTAATTAATTGCGTAGTTTACAAGTTAGTACTTCTAAGAAGTCTAAATTCATTATTTTTTATTAAAAATAACCTGCAAGTTCTTATACGTTTTTTTCACAACACACAACTAGTAGTGTTAATTTATATACTTAAGATAAGGATCGCGTGTAAACATCATTTTTTTATTAAGAAAGAGTAAATCATCGCTTAACACTTTGCTCCGATCTAGTTAGAATTAGGAGAGCATAGAAGGGAACCGAAAAGAAAATTAAGAAAATTTTGATTTTTTTTTATCAAATTGTGCTCCCGAATTTCTTGAGAAAAGAAGAGATTGAGAAAGATTTTTTTAAATAAATTTTTCCTAAAAGTTTCTTTTCGAAAATGAGATGATTGAGAGAGATACTATCACATATTTTAAATAAAAGTTCCCTCCATATGTTTTTTTAATTTTTTTAAAAAACTTGGGAACATGTCAAAGAAATTTTTTTGGTTTCTCTTCTCTTCTCTTCCATTCTCTTTTTCAAAAAAAAAAACTTGGGAACAAAGTGCAAAAGAATCATATAAGATCATCTCCAACCCAACTCTAAATTTGCACTTTTACACCATTTTGATGTAAAATTCTTCTCCAACCAAACTCTAAAAATTATACCATTTTGGTGTAACACCAAAATTTGGTATAACTTTTAGATTTTTTCTAAATTTCAACATTACCCTTATATTTTTTAATTAAAACAAATTTCTTCCTTTCATATTCTAATAACTTTATTGCTTTTGTACTTTGGTTATAAAATAACTTTTATAGTACAATAAATATTCTTTTTAGTATAAGTTTTAGTGTAAATAATTTAAAAAATATTTTAAAGTTAGTGTAATTTCTGCGCTATTTTGATATAAAAATCATCCCCAAATAGTTTAATGAGGTGTACATGCTCAAGAATTACTAACAGCCAGTTATTCAAGATTGAGAAGATAAGGGATTTTTTTAATTTTTTTTTGACAAAAGGGATTTTTTTATTTTCACAACTGAAATGAAGATAGGGGACAAAACTGGACTTTTTGTCTTGATTTCTGTGCAGTAAGCGCATTGGCTCCTTTTCACGTGACTTCAACTTCAAGCCCAGTAACGCAAGTATGTGTGTATATCCGATAATAACCCCCTAAATCGCTTAAATATGACAGAATATGATCGTAGTTCCAAAATTGAATGCAGTACTCTTGAGATGATGTACTAATTTTAATAAAATATTTCTAAATGATATTATGATAATTAAAATATTATATATTTTACGATACGTTTTATTTAAAATATATTATACTCTAATTAATATTTCATTTAAAAATATTTTATTAAATAAAATCTTACGATTGTAATAGAGTTTTTGAATACGTCACGGTAAATCAAATATATATTAACACAAACCATCAATTCGTCAAAAATACACAAACACCATAATTTATTAACACAAATCCAAAAATGGGACACAAATTAAATTATCGAGGCAGAGAGGAGCGAGAAACAACAAATAACAATCCTACTATTTCAACTCCCATATTCCCCCATATAAAACACACACACACTGTGTGTTTTTTTCTTGATTAAAAAAAAATAATCTCCCTAAATTAAAAACCCCCACCAAGAATGGAGTTTGATCTGGGCGCAATGGCGTCTGTGATCGGCGTCTCGGTCCCCGTTTTTCGATTCTTGTTGTGTTTTATAGCTACTGTTCCGGTGAGTTATTTCCGGCGGTTGATTCCCGGCGGCCCTCCGGCGAGAAACTTGTATGCGGCACTCACGGGGGTGATTTTGTCGTATTTGTCATTTGGGTTCTTTTCGAATCTGCATTTTTTGGTGCCTATGACATGTGGGTATGCTTCTATGGTGTTGTATAGACAGAGATGTGGGGTCATTACTTTTGTTTTGGCTATGGGCTATCTCATTGGCTGGTAAATTCTTTCTCATAACTCTATCATATGTGTGTGTGTGTGTGTGATACTTGTTTAGGAACACAAAAGATGTAACCTTTGCTAATGGAAGTTATAATTTGGTTGATTCTGGTGTGTGATACTTGTTTGGGAACAAAAAAGATGTGACCTTTGCAAAGAGAAATTATAATTTGGTTGATTTTTTCCGTTTAGGACTTGAAAGATGTGATCTTTGTAAAGGGAAATTATAATTTGGTTCATTGTGTGTGTGTGTGTGTTTGTTTAGTTTTGTTTGCAGTGGATGACTATTTATTTTTGGAGATTATGTTGGATAATCATGATATGTTTAGACTTGTGGACTATACAATACATATACTATAGTCTTATCATGTTGGATGATCATGATATACTGTATTACATTGCTATAGTCATTTTGCATTGGACTTGCTCTAAGCCCAATGTCCAATGTATCAAAGCATTGTACATGTGGGGGGGGGACCCAGTACCCTTTCCGTGCTTATAGTCAAAAGTCACGCCTTAATACTTTCCACGCATAATAGGCTGGAAAATTTGGTTGTAAATAACGTTTGATCTGGACCTGTTGCCATACACAAGTTCATAACTTTGCTTGAACACTATGTCATGACTTTGAAGTTCAAATACAGAACTTTTAGACGTTTCTATCCATACTTGGCTGATCTACTAAATTAAACAGCATCAAATATTACTACAGCTATACCATGATTTTAAAATTTCTTGTTTTAGCTTTCCGATACATGTTTATGAGTTATAAATGGTTCTATTTACATTCACTAATTGTACTCTTTGATTCGTAAAGAACGATTTCAGAAATTTAAAAAAAATAAAATAATTTTTCACTATTATTATGTACATCTGTAGCCATGTATACTACATGAGTGGGGATGCATGGAAGGAAGGCGGTATTGATGCCACTGGTAAGCACACTTCAACACTGTAAAGTTCTTATTTAGATGTGATCCATATTCTTATGTTTTTTAATGCATGTCAAGAAAGACCTGTATAATATATATAAATGGGAGATGTGTGTGACAAGATCTATTTGACTTGGTAAAAAACAAAGGAACTAGATACGTTTTGTGACGCAGTACTATTTTTCTGCATACCTTGGATGTTTTGCCAAGGTTGTTAAATCATATTCAGTGCTGCAATTGTGAATTATATATAAGCTTCAAATGACATACGTATGGGACATTGTCCGTCTTCACCCTATTTTGACCAGCCTAGACAACATATCTTATCTCTTCACTAATACATATTTTAATCGATTTGAGGGTTCATACACAATTGTGTTACCATTTAAACATACCATCTCTCTAGTCTTCACATAAACATTTGAGTACATTCTTGCTGGTCGTATACTTGTATTTGATTCTAGATTTTTCTGGGATCGCTTGTTGAGAGATGAGAAGGATGCAGAAGTGGTATATCGACATAATTGACAATCATATATAATGAAAATTAGCTTATGTAAAATTAATTTTGTAACTACAATATGCAAATTGTATATGCTTATATATATTTATATTAATGCAATGATTTAATTCTAATGGCCATACATACATTATGATGATTTCTATATAGATCACGACTCATCAAAACACTTGAGCAATCATGGCCTATAAAAAAACAGTTGTTTGTAAGTTGTAACTATAATATATCAAAACATATATACTAATATAAATTCAGATTAGTATTATGTAGTTAAGTATTTTTAGAATGAGAAGTACTGATCCGGGTACGATGGTGGCAAATGTTTGTAGGCGCCTTGATGGTTCTCACTCTGAAAGTCATATCTTGTGCAATTAACTACAATGATGGAATATTAAAGGAGGAAGATCTGCGTGAAGCACAAAAGAAAAATCGTTTAATTGAGTTGCCATCTATAACTCAGTATTTTGGATACTGTCTCTGTTGTGGTAGTCACTTTGCTGGTCCAGTTTTTGAAATCAAGGATTATCTCAATTGGACTGAAAATAAAGGGGTATGTTTTTTTCCTAGTATATGTTCTGATTTAATCTATAAGAGTATTGAAGTTAATATTTTTCTATATTCTTTCTTTCTAAGACCACAATGTTCCCTTTATTTTCTTTTACGATTAGATTTGGACGCCTTCGGATAAGCGCAAATCCCCATCCCCATACTGGCCAGCTCTCAGAGCAATTCTCCAAGCTGCTATATGCATGGGCTTGTATTTGTACCTTGTGCCCCAATTCCCACTGACCCGTTTTACAGAACCTATATATCAAGAGTGGGGTTTTTGGAAACGAATGGGTTACCAGTACATGGCCGGTTTTACTGCACGTTGGAAATACTACTTTATATGGTCGATCTCAGAATCTTCTATCATTATTTCTGGTCTGGGTTTTAGTGGCTGGACAAATTCTTCACCACCCAAAGCACAATGGGACCGTGCAAAAAATGTAGATATCTTGGGTGTTGAGCTGGCAAAGAGTTCAGTTCAACTACCACTTGTATGGAACATACAAGTTAGTACGTGGCTTCGTCATTGTAAGTTCCTCTTGTTTTTCATTTGCATGCTAATTTTCTTGTAGTTTTTTGCCACTGTCATGTTATGGTTTTTTTCAGTTGTCTTATTTATATCACTTTATTATGTTAGATTTTCATGCCCACTGCTTTCAAAATTATAAATATATTTTCCTCTAGTGAATCTTGTAAATAATGCATTTATATTTAGTGGCACATTGCTTTCACTTTACTATGTTATTTCTTTATATGTGTGGTCTAATGCATATATTTTCCCTCTAGATATTTATGACAGACTAGTTCAGAAGGGAAAGAAACCTGGTTTCTTCCAGTTGCTGGCAACACAGACTGTCAGTGCTGTATGGCATGTAAGCTTTCTTTCCACAAATCCTTATCTTATGTGCCGATAAATCGAAATTTGATGGCGATAATATTTTATATATTGACTCTTGGCTGTTGACTATATACGTCATTCTCATTTTTCTATTGGCATACCATAGAATTGTATAAAATCAATACATCATTCTAAAAGGATCCCTATAGGTTTTTCTGCTTCTTTAACAAAAGTTTATTTTGTACTATAATGCCTTTATATCATATTATCATTCATAGATCCTACGTAATAGTATGTAACCGTTAAGATATGCATTTCATAGTTGTTCATTGCAGGTGTACATGTATTTATTAACATCTCTATTGCTAAAAGTTCACTTAATTAATGTGACTTATTGAGTTGATGTTTTCGATATAACAGGGTCTTTATCCTGGTTACATTATATTTTTCGTTCAGTCAGCTTTGATGATTGCTGGTTCAAGAGGTAACAAACAGGCATCCATAGTCCTTATTATGATAAGATAATTAGGCATTTCAATATTTGTTATGTACTCTAATACTAACTTGTATGTTTTGAGCAGTCTTATACAAGTGGCAGCAATCTATTTCTCCAGAAATGGCCATGGTTAAGAACGTATTGGTATTCATAAACTTTTTGTATACACTTATGGTTCTCAACTGCTCTGCTGTCGGTTTCATGGTAAGTTTTTTAAATTTTTGACACATGATCATGTCAAAGAAAACCAAATGATAGAATTAAAAGAAATAATGTTTTTTTATGTTGTTTCACAGGTATTAAGCTTCCATGAAACTCTTACAGCATACAAGAGTGTATACTTCATCGCGACCATCGTTCCCATAACATTAATCATTCTTGGAAAAATTATTACACCGGCAAGGCCCGCCAGAACAAAAGCTCGCAAAGAAGAGTGAGATGCAATTGCATTTTTGGATTCTAAAGTCCTTGGATTGAACTTTACCAGTCAGTTGTGTGCTTCTTCCAGCCATATTGCCTTGTCTTGCTATTCCGTAAAATGTTTTCTTTTTTATAGTTGAAATTGTTTAGCTTGTCCGTGTTTGGACTACTGGCCTCACAAACATGGTCATGTCTTCATTTCAGTGAACAAGGCCTACAGGCAATCTATTAGATTTGTATTCTTGTTTAAATCGGAACAAGTGAATGCAGGAATTATATTTTAGCTGAAATTATTCCTCTAATCTGTGATCAGTCCAATGAAAATGTACGGCAAGTATACTGAAAAGATTAGAACAAATCACTACTATATTGCAGACTAAACCGCTTAGAAAAGGGTAGGATCCTTGAGCTGAGAAAAAATAACTTCTTCGATACAAGTCATGGCATTAGTAAATTACTGGATGATGAGGAATGAGGATCCTAATCAGATGGGAGGAAAAAGGTTTTTGTTTTTTCTTTTATATTTGGGTGTATCATGTATGCGTATAGATTTTTGTGTTCTTTAATGAAACGGGCACATATATTGATCACCAGAACATTAACTAGCATATTGAACGACATATGTGACTTTGTCAGACATCAAACTCTGAGCAGATCACAAACTGGAACTTGAATGTACTCGGATACATTTACTACAAGGCAGTTTTCTTGTGCCCGCGCCTCATCACACGTTACAGTAAATGTGTATAGGAATAGGACCACTGTACATTTGTAACTGTCCTAGTAACTTCTAAGTTGTTCGGGATCCAATGTATTACATGTACGATTACAGCTATAATCACTTGTAGTACAGATGCATTTTTGTGCTGCATAGCCTGCATTTAGGTTGACGTAACCTAGATTAATAAAGAGTTAGCTGGAGAATTCTGGGACGTGAGTTTCTTTATGTAGTTGGTCTAAATAAAGTCTTAAATGTGGCAGCTGGGGGACGAAAGGGCAGTTACCACTTACTAGGCATGCCATCTGGTCCACCAATCTTTGACTGCTACCTCCAGAGTCTGTTAAGAATTAAAAATATATAACACAGGCAGCTGGTCGCGATTGTTAGTAACCATCTATCCACAATTTTTTATAGCGGATAGCAAAAAACCTTAGAAATTAGCCGAGAACTGCGGATAAGGTGACGTAGCCCCTATATTCACGTCAAAAACTTAGTTTTAATACTATCCGCTATAAAAAACCGCAGATAGATGGTTGCATCAAGCGATTGTCTGGGAGCAGGACCCTATAACATATCTTTCTTCCTCCTTGTTCTCTCAAACTTTGTCATCTTAGACATAATGCTACTTAGAATTATTGTTAATAAATGTGATTAGTTTCCCTTAAACAGCCAATTAAGTTATGAACTGGCCTTGACCCCACTTGTGGATGAATATTATCCAGGCTTTTGGATGTTATGCAACTCAAAGATAACCTCTAGTCCTCACTAGTCGTAGACATGTTCTTCCCCCATGGCATGTCACATTGTCACTCTACTATGGAGAAGATAATGGTCTCCTTTTATGATTGCATTTAAATTATCTTCCAGCTTGTACTATGAAATATCTCTTATGTTAAACCCTCAAGTACATGGTAAAAGATAAGAGGGTTTGTTCTGTACTCTGTAGTTAAATTAAACTCATTATATTATTTTTTTGACCAACATTTCAGTTTATTCATAAGCTTAAGATTCGATTGTTATCTAAAGAGTTTATGACAGATTAATTTAAACGTTCAAATTTGTTAATGTTCACTTGAGAATCTGCATTTTAGTCTGGTCCGACAGTACATGGAGAGTAAATATTAAGCAACTAATGTTTAGCATACGATTACAATATCGAATGGGAGTGAGAAATGTAAAAAATAATAATGCACAGTTTGATGTCAACGATTACATATTAAATTATACATTTATGCATCAATCACTTAAATCAATTTGATTTACATTTTATAATATTTATTTAATATACTACTATCTTCCTAAACAGCAAAAGACATAAAAGGAGAAAAAGATTACACAAAAGAAGATATATAAATGGTCAAGTACACAACACTCTTTTCCCTACCCTGCCTTTCCAGACCATTCTTCTCTGTGTTGTGTATTATATTGATCATCATCATCATCAAAACTAGCCTACAGACATGCATCATGGAGCTAGTTTGTTGTACTTGTAATCAACTGTAAATATTTGTTTGTATTGTTGTTGAGTTTCTGATGACTACGTGGGTCAGAAGTTTGGTTCTTTCTTTATTCTTGAGTTTTCTTCTCTAGCTTCAACATCAAGTTCTTAAACAATCATTTCCATCAGATAAGTTTTAAAATACATAGATAAGATGAACATGAAGAGCAAGGCTACTGGAATATTTTCACCAGCAATTGGAATCACAGCAGTGGAATTGAGGCCAATGGGAATGCTGGTACAGAAAAGGACCATTGATGCAGATCATAATTCAGTTCCAGTTCCAACTGTAAAAGTCAAAGTGAAATATGGATCATCATATCTTGATTTCGATATTAGTCCACAAGCAAGTTTTGGTAAATTTTGTAACACACTTTATTTGTGCATGCTTTTATTTGATTAGTAACTTATTTATCGCGATATTGCAGGGGACTTGAAGAAATTGGTGGAAAAATCAACTGGTTTGCACCATGAGGAACAAAAGTTGATATTTAAAGACAAGGAAAGAGAATCAAGAACATTTCTTGATGTTGCCGGTGTTAAAGATGGATCCAAACTTGTGTTACTTGAGGATGTTGATGCAAGAGAAAGTCGGTATCTTGAAGCGCAAAATAATGCTAAAATGGAGAAGGCATTAAGGGATATAACAGAGATTAGTTTGGAAGTAGACAAGTTTGCTAAGCAGGTAATGCTATAATGCTATTCATCCATCAACTTTTCTTCTAATTATTCGTAAATCTAGTGTTTTTGTTCAGATGTTTGAACTTATTGAAATGGGCAGGTAATAAATTTGGAAACACAAGTTTGTGGTGGGAAGAGAGTTGTGGAGAAAAGTTTGTTGAATCTGGTTGAGCAATTGATGACACAGTTGATAAAACTTGATGAAATTGTATGTGATGGGGATGTAAAATTAAAGAGGAGATTACAGGTAAGAAAATATCATATCTAAAGTTTTGATCTTTTTTACAAATTAAATTTCTATTAAAAGTTTAATTAGTATTTGATGATTTGAGGGGTGTTAATTTTTGAAGGTGAAGAGAGTACAAAAATACATAGACACTCTTGATAGGCTTAAGACTAGAAACTCAATGATCGGCAATGCCCCACTGCAGCAGCAGCAGCAGCAGAAGATTACAGCAGCTGTGGAAAAAATGCAAATAAATCCAATTCAAAAGCAACAAGAGCAGCACAGAAAGCACAGATTGGCTGTGGTGAAGCCTGTTGTGGCAACTAAAAACTGCGAAACTGGCATGTCTGCGAAAATGCCGTATAAGAACTCTGGATCAACAGTTAATTATGGTACTACTAATGCAAGTTCCAGGCCAAATTGGGAATATTTTGTGTAAACTTTCATCAGCTGTTCATGGTTCACAAGTAAAAATAAACAACATTTTTTGTTAATTATGTTTTATGCATTTAAAAATCTTTCTAATATTAGTACATGGAATTATAATGTACCTATTTAGTTTACCTGATAAGTAAATTTATAAGTTAAAAATTATATGTATGTTTTAACTTTGGAATTGTTTTTTTTTTGGAAGACAAGCGGGATTGAGGGGACCATGCCCCATTATATTAAAACTAAATACAAGGGGCAAGAAATGCAAACAAGGTAGTTGGCAATATTGTGGATGGCTTAGATCTCTATTTGTGACATAGATTATGTTTGCTTTAGGAAAATTTGTGACTTTATCTTGGGACAAATTAAAGTAGGCCCATAATCAAACATTTTGTTTTGTATTCAACTTCTTACTAGTGGAGATATAATGCAATAGTTTGAGTATAAAGATGGCTTTTATGCTGTGGTCAGGGCAGGTGAACAAGATAACACAAGGATCTAAGAAAATAGTAGATATATATTATGAGCATAAAAATTAAGAAACTAATCATACTAACATTGATAAAGGAGCATGTTTGACTTTGGGGCACTTGCCAATTGCCATACATGGATTATTATAAATTGGTGTTTAGTGAAATTATTCCAAAACTTAATGATGTATTATAAGTTTTTTCAGCAATGAATGGTGGATGGATTCATAGACAAGGGTGAAATTGATAAAACGACAAACACAGATTGGGATTAATAATTTGTGATTGAAACAGGCAAACAGTGAATCACATGAAATAATCATTGAGTAATGAGCATGAGTGTATAACAAAAATAAGCTAGTTTACAGGCTGGAAATTGCTAAAAGGTGTTAATTATGTTGATCCAAGAAGGATCCAGTTCATTGAGAAGGCGATATGTTGATGGAGGTCTGTACAAGATTGCTGCTTTATATTAGTGATTTAATGAAGACAAAATAATTATTAAAATGAAGCATACAATATTGTGATGCCAGATACTAGAGCTATCTGCATGACTACTAGGACCTGTGAAAGAAGATGGATTAGGCTAGAGAAGAGATGAAGTGATTTATAGCTAGGTATCTCATATCCATCTTATCTCTGCCTCTAGCAATAGCAAGCTACAAGATAAAAGAATCTGCATGGGATAGATGACCCAAAGAAAAGAAAAATTCTTTTTTCAACCAACGGAAATTTGGTTTTATTCATGCCTTAAAAGTTAAAAGTAAGGAGGTTAAATATAGAGCGGATTTAGGACGAGGCACGGAGCTCTTAATATATTTTTTTGACATTTTTCTACAAGAATATTAAAATGTTCCCACAAATTTTAAAATATAAGGATGTTTTCTCAAAATTTTCTTGACGGCCCCAAACGTAAAAATGCTGAATCCGCGACGCAGAACGGAAGCGTAGAAAAAATAAACGTTAATCCTTAAAAGATAAATAAAGGACTCTTACACGAGAAATTCTTAAACATCTTGAATCCACAATGAAGAATTCTTGAATCCATAAGAAAAGAAGAGAAAACTCTCTAGGTTTTAATTCAATTCACAATAATTTAATTATCCAATACAATGTTTAGAGATAATATATATATTATCCCTGATATGAAAATATAAATAAATAAACCCAATATAATTTTATACATTTCTCACCTACCCTTTACATATAATATAATATAATTTAATTTAATTTTTCTCTTCTAAATATTAAATACTAAAAATGACTAAAAATACAAGTTTCTTATCCTACATCAGTCCCTTCGACTTGTGAAAAACTCGACCACGAGTTCATGTCAAGACATAAAAACTTCAACAACATGTTGCTTATCCCTCATGGTGGTACTTTTATTAGCAAACGGTTTATTGGAATAATGTCTTTGAACTCTTCTGCAAGATCTTGTAACGACAACCCTTGAATTAATCCAACTACATCTTGATTAACGACCGCCAACTTAGAATTCGAACCAACTACAACTTCGTTAAACCCATCAATTATACAAATAGACAACTCGCCTTTAAACGATGGATTCAAGACACCATTATCTTCCAATGGATCTAAAATATACTTCTCATCATTGTTCATGAAATCAACTATTTTTACTCCCTTTTTGTGACATAAATTCAAATCAAATTGATAGGACTTATACAATCCCGATTAACATACATCTATATCAATCTCATAAAAAATTATGATATCAGTTTTCAAACTTTGAAAATTCACCTCACATAACGCCTGAATTATGTTATGATGTTGCAAATCATGTATCAGTTGATAAGTGTCTGATAATTTTTACACACCTTTAATGAGATGTTCATCATCATTCTCATCTTTATAGTCATCATCAAAGCTTTCTTTGTTGTTTTCATCTACATCCTCGTATTCGTCTTCTTATTCACCCATATCAATTTAGTCAATATTCGTGTCAATTTGGTCAATATTCACGGACACAATTTCACAATTCACAATCCCATCTTCTTCATCAACTATCTCTGCCCTTTCCAAATATTCCAAAACTTCTTTCGTGTTATCAGCATCAAACTCTTTTCTATCTCACATATCATGTTTGGGTTGAAAACTTTCATCGAATACATCAATAACATTATTGATATCACCAATATAACTCAAAATTTATTATGCCTTTTCTTTTATATACTCTGTAACTACTGATGGATTCGTCTGTGTGCAATACTAATAACTTTGAAAATTAAACTCCTCATAATAAGGGGATAAATATTTGTTCATCAACATCTGTTTCATCCTCCTCTAAGATTGAATTGGTGCTTTTCCTTTATGTCTTCTATCCATATGCAACTTTTCCCACCATACCGTCCCTTAGTTTAGAAGCCACCAGTTTCACTTGTCTATAATCAGCAGCCTCCGTAAATTCAATGAAACGCTCAACCTCTGAAATCCAGTCTGAAAAATCTTCAATCCCTAATCTCCCATAGAACACTGAAATATGTGATTGGTTGATCTCCCAATTTTGAAATCTAATCGACTCCCTTTTCGACGCAATATCAGAATAATTAATTACATGTTGTCTTTCCGCCTTTTGTGTATGACGAAAATTATGAATTTGGATATTATTCTGGTTGGTCTGATTGTTGAGAAATTGTTGAAACATCATCTCCATGCTTGTTACAGACTACCTCACATCATCCGCACACTGCCTCACTTTTTCAATTGCCTGTGTATTTGAAGCCGCACGATAATCTATATTATTATCTCCGGTTTTGCCTCTCCTAACATCGTAAAACCAGGCGAAATCCTTGCTCTGATACCACTTGACGCAGAACAGAAGTATAAGAAAAACAAACGTTAATCCTTAAAAGATAAATAAAGGACTTTTACACAAGAAATTTTTAAGAATTCTTGAATCCACAAGAAAAGAAGAGAAAACTTTCTAGGGTTTTAATTCAATTCATAATAAATTAATTATCCAATACAATGTTTAGAGATCATATATATAATATCCCTGGTATGGAAATATAAATAAATAAGTCTAATATAATTTTGGACATTTCTCCCCTACCTTCTAGATATAATATAATATAATTAAGTTCAATATAATTTGAACTTTTCTATTTTAAATATTAAATACTAAAAATGACTATAAATACGGGTTTCTTGTCCTACATCACCTTGTATGCACAACTTGATGTTGCAAATTAGTTTCAAGGAGGTGCTAGTTTCAAATTTGCAGTTGAAAAAAATCTTGTAAGGATTGAATTGAAGAAAAATGTCACAAAACAAAATAATTATGGTTTGCTTAGGACTATTTTGTCATCTTAAACGTTTTGTTACAAACACATAATTTCCCATCAACACCCGCCAATTCAAACCACTTGTCCAACAACATGACGATGTCGTATAAGTTAGTCCAAAACACAAATTCTTCCAACGGCCTGCTGAAAATGAAAGCTAGCAAAACAAAAATTCTGATACAAACAAGGCAATATAACAGTAGAAACATCGATCCAACAATACCAAGACGACGACTAAATGTTCCAAATATTAGCTTTTATACAACTCAAAACTCTAGAATTTTTTTAATATTTTGATTTGCATTTGAATTATTAGTCATGTATGCAAATTCTACTACTTCCGCAAGACCGAGGTCTCGTCGATTTAGAGATCAACGTAAAGAAATGGCCAGAGCAGACTCTCCAGAAGCTCCTGTTGGCTCCGATACTTCTTCTTCTGTTTCTGATAATGTTGAGCTTCAAACAGAGCTTACTTCCATGACTGGAAAGGTATAGCTATCATATTTTGTTGCATTTGTTGTACTTGGTGCATAAATATTTAGGTTCTGTTAAATTTGATAATCTATTGAGAGGGGGAATCGGGATTTCAAATGTCCCATGCTAAATCATTTCTTATAGAGGTTTCAAAAATATTCATTAATGTTTAAAGATTAAGCAGGCTTGAATGTGAAATATGAAATGCATGTTTTTTAAAATACACTAATATCCTTTAAATGTATGTATTAATCATATTGCTTCATATTTCAACATTTTGTTTATAATTGATTTAGGGGATCAGACGGTTGTGTTCCGAACTCCTTGAGCTTAAGAAAGTGTCCGAAGAAGATTTTCAGCAAAACATATTTTCCAGTTATTCGGCATTTGTCAGGTATTTTAAATCTTTGTAACAAAATTTTGTTATTTACATGTACTGCATAATTTATTTCTTAACTGGTTTCCTCATTTAACCATCTGCAAAGCATGAAACGAATAATTATCTTTATAAATTGAGTTGTACGTGTAAATTGTTTTTTTATATCATTTTTATTTTGTGATTACAAAAAGACTATAGGTTTATCTTCTTACTTGAAATTATATGCCTTTCGGTTCACTGGCAAGTTGATTTAATAGTTAATGTATTATATCTATTACAGTATTTTTAGAGAAATGGGAGGAATGGAAGTTCAGCTGATGCAACTGAGACATCATGTTTCGACGCAAAAAATGCTGGTGAAAGATTTTAAAGATGAAATTTTTCTAAAGATTACACTTGATGAGACTGTAGAATCAATTATTGAAGAACCTTCATTTGCTGAATCATCTCCTGCGGGCATGCTAATGAATCATACAGAAAGTGTTACAGATATCTTAGATGCACTTCTTTTGGAGCACAAATTAGACGAGGCTCTTGACATTCTTGAGATGGAAGCAGAAACAATCCAAAATAAGCATTTCCAAGAAAATCTTCCAGCTGAAATTTGGATGCCTTATGAATCTGCAATATCGGAGAGGAGGATTATATTGGCTGATCAGTTAAAACTGTTGGCTTCAAACCCAAGAGTGCGGGCAGCAGAGTTACAAAAGGCATTAGTTGGCCTTTGCAGGCTTGGCGACAATAAGGTTGCAACTCAAATACTGCTCAACTATTACCATTCACGCATTTCATCTGGCATAATTGATTTGAAACTTTCGGAAACATACTCATGTGGGGTATACATTCTTGGAGTTGCAAAGTTAGTATTTTCTTTGATATCTCAAGCGGCAAGGAGCTTCACAGTCTTGCATGGACAGACTTGTCAATATCCTCCTGAATTTATGCAGTGGGCTTACCAGGAAACAGAAGTGTTTGCCAACTGTTTTAGTGAATATGTCCGTTCCATAACAGAAACAAGTAGTGGACTATCAACCGCAGCAGAAGCTCTGGAATATGCTCTGTCTTATTGCTCTCTATTAGAACCTCAGAGGATACTGTTACAGTCATGCTTGATTGATTATATACGCCCATGTATTGACGATGTCCTACAGATTCAATTTAACCATTATAAGAAAGTTATAAAGATCTTCACGTCAACTGATGCTTGGGTTCTAGGGAGGTACCCATCATCTGGGATCTTAACTGAACAGAGCTTTGCTGTGGTTACTGGCGAACATTTAGAGTATTGCTTGCTCACCAACAGTGGGAGGAAGTTTGTAACAATGTTGCAGGTATGTTTGATATTAACTAAGTAGCTAAATGCATTTTTTAAGTAAAGCTGCATTAACATCTGAAAAGAGAACCACATCTACTTAGAAAACCAAAAATGCCATCTTACTTGCATTCCTCCCTTGTCAAACAAACTTTTATAGCATGCCACAATCTTACATAGCTGAACTGAAATCTGGAAATTCTTAGTCTTAAATCCTTTCCAAAAAGCCACTTGAACAACTCTTTTTCATAGGATACATGTGCTTAATGGGCTTCTAAACTAGATATTTCTACTACAGAACAAAGTGGAAGCAACCAGTTTAGACCCAGGTTTTCCATGAAGTTCGTTTCTTCCGTATCTTAGCTTTGTAATCTTTCAGGCTATCAAGGAAGACATATCAACTTTGGTGACTCTTCAAATGGAAGGTTCAGTCCTCAAAGGACTCATGGATCTCTTCACAGAGTATACAGTTATACTTGAGAGTTCACTTGATGATAAAGAATATTATGGTGCAGAGAAAGTCGATTTAAGAATCAACTTGGCAGAGTCACTGGTACAACAAGTTTCAGTTATTGCCAATTTATCAACACTAGTTAACATCTTCTCTAGTATTGTCAGAAGTATCTTCAACGAAAGCAGTCATTTGGAGTTTGAAATAGACAGTTACATATTATTTGTTCAAGAGGCTTGCAGCCGACTCAGATCTGATCTCTGTGAGCAATTCATTCATAGAATTATGTCTGTAGAAAGTGATTACAGGCTTACTCCGAATGAGTGCTCTTGGACCCAAGATGACTCTGATTCTTCAAGAAATATCATGCCTTCCATTCCTTATCAGGTATGACATAGAATTTAAGCTAAGTTCATGGTTATAAAGTGCACGGAAGTAGAGTTCCCTATAATATAAGTACATATATTTTTTCTAAATAGAATTTATCAGGTACTATATGCAGAACTGAGGAAACTTGAAAAGCTTGCTGAAGAAAATTTTAATGAAGATTGGTTGATGGATTATCTGAGGGACCTTGTTGAAGCCATGTTTGTTTGGATTTCTCGCAATGAAAAAAACTGGGAAATATCTAAAGATTCAATTGAAAAGAACTATGACTATATGAAGCAGGTATATTAGGCTTTCTCCCTTGATTACTTACCAGCCCATGGAAATAAAAGTAGATTGAAGCCTGTTTTACTTCTCTCATAAATGTATTTTCATTTCGCATGCATATTTTGTTGCAAATATGTTCATTTTACAAGCTTTTTGAACCATTTGTACAGTTGTTCTGGACATACAATTTTTGGTGGAAATTGCAAGATATGGAGGATACTTGACAAATATCATGGTTACTGATTCCTTCGATATTATATCTCGAATGCAACCACTGTTTGTTTCTTCCGACTTGGATCCTAATAGGTAATGGTGGATTTAATTCGGTTGATAAATGATGAGAGAATAGTTTACTATAGTTTATTTGTTTTATCTATTATACATGTACATACAAATTCCTTTTGCTTGAATAAATTTTATCTCTTCATTGATAGATAACAGACGATTAAAAAGTACAAAAAGTCTGTTTAACAGATTTCCAAACTTTTGACAAATTTATCATACCATCCATTTCTTAACATTTCATTGTTTATGCAGAAGTACAATTGAATATGACTGGGCTGTGAGTGCTGCCGCTAAAGCTGTTCAGATGCTGCTAGAGATTGAACAAACAAAGTTGAATCCAAGTGACACTAATGATGACTCTGGGTCTGCAGTGAAAGAGGCTGAAAATGCAAATTTGAATTTAGATGAGAGTGCTGATCATTTTGAGGTGTTAAATGGAGAAGATGCACATTGTTTATGTGATTTCCTTGAGGATGATAATGACGATGAGGCAATCAGTAACCCAGAATATTATGTCGAGTCAGTTGAGGATTTGCTTACTAAAGATATATCATCAGTTGCTCAACTTGCTCCCAATACAGAATTGCCGACTTCAAATATGGGAGTTGCATGTATTAGTGAAGAGATTGATACACTATCGATTAATGCTGAAAGGAACTCCTCTGTCGAAACAATTCCTCTTATTGATGTTGAAAGAAAGGATTTGTCTAACAATGCAAAAATCAATACGTAAGTAGGTGGGAATTGCTCTAAAGCAAACACTGACGTGATGCATTCGGAAGTTAGTTCATAAACAGAGTTCTTAAATGCAAAAGCAACCCTCTAACTAGAAGCATATGGTAGATTTGTTGACAAGAATGGAGCTGCAGGCCAGGCTACTGAAGACAAATGCGAAACAATAATAGTACTAAATAATTATGAAATGACGCTCCTAAGTGTTTGTATGAAGCATATATCTTTGCTTTATAGATATTGAATGTATTTAAAAAATTGTTTTTATCTGTCTAGTTGTATTTAAGTTCACACAATGTTTTCTTTGAATAACCTCTTGAATTTTTTGTCACAAACAGCTGGCGATTTTTTTATTAAAACTAGCAACAATTAGCTGCACAAAGTTGTGCTGGGCAAGGAACTTTGATAACTATAGTTCCAGACAGTGTGGGTGAAGAAGATTCTGTTGTGTTGCAGAGATTAAGAATGGAAGACGATTTGGCAAGGGAAATTAATTGTCAGAATCTTAAGCATATTCAGATATTGGAATCTATTGAGACATGTAGTTGCAGAACTGTTTTGAAGGATATATGTAAGCTGTAGGACATGTTTTAAGTCACCGAAAATGGTAAAGGCTTGCAGCTGGACATGTTCCAACTTCCAAGTCACCAAGAAATACCAAAGGGCCGATAGGCAGGGGAGAGCTGGATAAGTTTTGAGTCACCAAGAACAGCTAAAGGCTTCCAGTACGTGTCTGTTACAAATTCTTTTCCCAATAAATTAGATGGTAATTTTATTTTAAGAAGTTTGAGGATGATCTTATTACGAGATCGACAACAATTTTTAATATATACTACCAGATTTTTTTGAATGCTATATTTTACACTAATAGAAATGAGCTGTCCTGATCACTAGATGGATAGATGGTCATCAGTGTTATGCATTCATCAATCTTCGGCCACTGCCTTTTGTATTGTGTGAATACTAAATTAACAGGGATGCTCGTGGCACAGTTTGAAGGAAGATCGAACAATTTCATAATGCTACAATATATGTGATTTTGAGAAATATAATCAGATGCAAGTTACATGTTGTACTGCCTTATCATTTTTTCAAGACATTGTCATCGTCAATCTTTTGTTGATCAGATGCATCTAATTTTTCAGAAATGTCTGTGACTGTCTGCAACTCTGCCTGGTTGGTAGTTTGTGTGTCTGTGCTGTCAACAATATACTTTGTAACAAACAGAAAGAAAAGAAGGTTGAGGAAATTTAAAACAGCATACATTGCATAGAAATAGTCCAAGTGAGAGAGATTCAGATTGTCCAATATCCAGCCTTTATTGCCATTCCTCTTGGTGAATTTAGCAACAGTTGAAAGTATTAGACTGCTAAGAAAATACCCAACTCCCAAACTAGTCGTGAAATATGCAGTTCCAAGGCTTTTCATGCCCTCTGGTGCTTGATCGTAGAAATACTCAATTTTTGCCACCTCCAAGAAGTTATCTGCAATCCCCACTAGAGCAAACTGAGGTAGGAGAATGAATATACTAAGTGGAACAGTTTCATTTTTGCCAAAAATCCCATGGTCTTTTGCAACGCTTAGCCTCTTTTTTTCACAAAAGCAAGCAATAATCATCATAATGACATGTATTACAAGGCCAATCCCCATTCTTTGAAACATTGTGATTCCCCTTGGATTTTTAGTGTAACGTCGGACAAATGGCACAAAAAGACGATCATAGAGTACAATGCTGAGTAACATAAAGATTGTGGTAAATGCTGTTAGACATGCCGGAGGAATACTAAAATGAGGACCCATGCTCCTTACCAATGTGGTCCCTTGTTTGATGAAA
This sequence comes from Oenanthe sinensis, assembly GCA_028671895.1. Classification (NCBI taxonomy): domain Eukaryota; kingdom Viridiplantae; phylum Streptophyta; class Magnoliopsida; order Apiales; family Apiaceae; genus Oenanthe; species Oenanthe sinensis. The sequence goes on from JAPMAC010000231.1 coordinate 20,647,755, forward strand.
ATAGTATGAGTTTGAGCTACCATTGTGCTAGGTATGCATGATGCTAGTAATATTGGAATCATTTTTATCATTTTCTTTGTTTGTTCAACTTGGGTCACCGGGCATAGCGTCCAAGAGGTATTCTCGCTGCTCAAGATCACCACAGCTGCTTTATCCAGGACCCTGTACCCAAATGCAATGTTAGAAAATGGTTATTATAACTAGCACTAGTTAATATAAGGGGTGTCAATGTCAATGTCAATGTCAATCATGACCCATAATCCGACTCGTTTATTGATTGACACAATTACATAGATAAAACTTGAACATGACACCAAAACTACATGACTAAACCAAATTAACACTGGCATGACTGGAATAGTGTTATCTCTTTAACATTATCTGTTCATTTTTTATTAAATTTTACAGTGACTTGAAATTCCAAATCACCCTCAGTCACAATCTATCTTTACTTTTTTAGAGTGTTAGAAAGACCGACCTTAACGATTGAGTGTGGCCAATTATATATTTGCCAGGTTTATCGTACTCGGTCAATTTTAACTCATAAAGATCGTGAGGGTCACTTGGGATAACTACTTTCCATTTTCTTATAGTGGCTACAAGAACTTGAGACATTTTAGTCAATGGGCTTCCTGCAGGTGGTTTGTGTCTATAATAAGGTGTGCCTACAAGAAACATCACTATGGACAGCAATAGTGCTAAAGTTGGAAGTCCATAGCCAATAGTCCAACCCACTTCATCTTGTATGTACACTAAGAAAGTATTGGAGAAAAGAGTCCCAAAGAAGACACTAAACATCCACCAGTTAAAGAATGAAAGTTTTTGGGCTCCTTCTTTGGGTTCAAACTGATCGAATTGGTCTGCGCCCATGGTTGAGATGTTGGGCTTGGTTCCACCTGTTCCGATTGCAATGATGTACAATGCGCAGTAGAAAATGCCAATCTGAAACGGGGATGCTCGCTTCTCACAGTCCACTTCTTTCACACCTCCACCGCAAGATGGTGGCCGGAGTGCTTGTAGTGACACTACTAGTGTCAATAAGGACATTCCCTATCAAACAAAAAGAGATTTTAGCTAGCTAGCTAGCACAAACTTGTTATATGTACACATAAAATAGGCATTTTATGCATGCTAACATACCACAAAATAGATTACAGAGGAAACGACGAAGGTCCAATATCGGCCGAAATGAGCATCAGCTAGATAGGCACCAAGAAGGGGTGTCATCCAAACAGTACCAACCCAATTGGTGACATTGTTTGAAGAAGTCACAGTTCCTTCATGCAGCTTTCTAGTTAGATACAATACTAGGTTTGTTGCTATTCCATAATATGCCATTCTCTCTGTCATCTCATACCCTATAGTTTACATATAAACAAACGTTAAGATCGAAATCATAGTTGATTGTTGACTAAATTCTTTCATGCAGATCAAAGGTAATACTAGTGCACACTGCTCCCGTATAAAATCCTACCTTACTTTTCATGATGCCTAATGAGTAGATGATAAACCTTAACGCGTTTAGTAAAAGTTAAAAACGAAATGAGAAACTCAAGTCCATTTACCTACAATGAAGGATGTAGCTGTCCATCTTCCAGTTTTTGATCTAAGGATGGGTCTACCCTTAAGATCGACCGTCCCATCTTGTGTATATTCCTCTCTTTCGTTCAATCCTTTTTCTTGTGCAATCTTAGCCATTATTCTAATCACTATATATCAATGATGTGTGTTTATAAAGATTGATATATGCAAAACTACACAGAAAGAAACTAAAATGGATTTCACAAACACATATACACAAGTGCATGTTGAATCTGTCACAGTTTAAATAGCTAGAAGTTTTGCTATAACAAGTTAATAATTGTATTTTGCTTCAACTTCAACTTGCATATTTGTTTACCCATATCATATAATCTCCATATGTGTCATTTTCATTATATCACATCTAATTAAGAACTAATAAGTCCATTGTCAAATCTCCTGTCAGGAAACATCAGCATTCGGTTAATATTGATTAGCTAAAACCAGATGCATGTTTCCAAATGATTGTCTCTGTCTGTAGAGTCTAGCCTATGAGCTTTTTGAAAAGTGACAAGCTATAAAATTGATGAAAATATTGCTATTTTGTTTTATATAATAAAAACAATATTTTCTGTAGTTTATACAATTATTTGTACTCTTTAAACATTACTTGCGAGTTGTGTATATGAATTGCTGATCTAAATTTTCATTTCTGTGCGAGAGTAGGCTGTTGGTAAATGGTAATGGTATCGGCCTAAATATGCAAAATGGTAGGTACAAGGCGACATATGTATGTCAACATTTACATGTCTCTCTCTGTGGCCTGTATGAATGTGTGCATATATGTGTGTCATTTTATGCACTCCATATATTATGCTGACTATATTATATTATATATGGAATGAATTAAGCATGTTGATTGGCATGTACAGATATACTGCTAAATTTTCATTGTAGGAACTTATTATTCAGATACATTATAGGAACTCTTTACAATTTTCATTTTTCTATTCCATAAATAAAATATAAATACTGAACAGTAAGGGAAAGCAGAGATCCAACGCATAGTTGATGATCATCGGCCAGCCCTGTCACACACCTTGTACGGAGAATTTTTTTTATTCAGGGTCTTGCATAGCACCTGTAAGGCTGCAAGAGAACACTAAAAGATTATTGTATATAATGCATGGTTGAGAATCACCCCTTCCAATTTAAGTCCACTGCCGTCAATGATGGCTCGTGTAAGGAAAGAGAATTACTGCTTCTTTGCATGCCTATTACAGAAAGCTTTTACTCTCTCAAGGCCTTCTGCAAGAGATGAAGGTTCAATGGCGAAAGAGACACGGAGCCAATTCTTAAGTCCTACAGCAATGCCTGAGATTATAAATGGAATTTAGATACGGCTTTTTGACCTGTTTATTAATGATAGAGAAATAATCATAACATCGCTGTTATGCATGCTAAGCTGTTGTCAGAAACCTAAAGCACTGAGTTTTAATGTATATTAGACTATTGTCGTCTTAAATTGCTTAGCAAATGCAATATATATCTCTGCCCCAAGAATAATGTGACCGGTGTGAATCTACATGGAGCATGCACAGGTTTAAAGTTTTAAAACCCTTAAACAAAGTGATATATGATGATACGGGACACCAGGACTTGCAAGAGAAAGCAAACCAAAGTCTACTTGAAAAACAAGAAAAACCAATCTGTCAAAGAATCCCAAACGCAACAACAGAACGACCATAACCAGTTCCTATGTTTAGACTGTCATAAACTAGCAACAGGCAAACAGGCCAACTCTTATTTTCCTAAATTTGAGAATTGCTGCATGAAGATGGTTGTGACCACTACTCATTAGCTATTTTTCCAGTTCTGGATCAAGACAGAAAAATAATAGCAGAAGAGTTACACGTATGGACCTATAAAACAAAAATGATGAAGTTGATAATGTCATTTAGTGCTGGGAAAACTACGCGCATCAAGGAAAAAGGGGGAAATCATATAAATTAAGTGGATGATTAGGATAATTTGACGGCTATTATTAGGAAATGAGAAAGATGAACTGATGCAAGCTTTCATTTGTTACCTGGTAGAATCAATACAGATTCCTCCTTAGCCAACTTCACACAGAAGTCCACGTCATCTTTGATGTCATCAAGTAGAAAAAGATTCAACTTCACCTACAATGTACAGTCTTCGTAATGAATAAACTAATAATGCCATTTATGTTGAATAAAAATGGATCTCAGCTAATGTCCTTACCATCATAAACATAGATCCTTCAGGTTTGCTCGGACATGTAATGCAAGGTATTTCTTTAAATTTAGAATAACTAGTGTCAGCAGTAATTTTTAGGGTATCAATTGTTTTCAGAAAGAATTCTTCTTTTGTATCTCCGAGGATCTGAGGCAGTGCACCCTGATGATACAACAACCTAAACATTAATAGCTACATGAAGGCATGGAAAATATAAACGTACAGCAGTTCTACAGAACATATTTGTTGCACCTTGGGGATGCAGGTTCTTTAAACTTATGCAAACAGCCTTCATTTACCATTTATTACAAAATTCAAATGTTCCAGAGTGACAGTGATCTCAGATTTTTTATTGTGATCTCTCAACAGGCTTAAACAAATACTTGCTGATTTCAGTACACAAGACAAACTTAATGCTGTAATATACCAGTTCTGGTATTTTTTTCAAGTGTTTATAAATTATAAGCCAGACACTATTACAACCTCTTCTAGTTATTACTGATGAAAATGGCACCTGAATGAAGGTTGCAGGATCGGAGGATATATTCAGAAAACCTTTGATGCAGTCAACAATCTGCAAGAAAAAACAAAGATGTCAGGGTGTCCATGATGTCAAAGACTGAGGAACAACATTGTAATTTTAATACATGAATATCAACATGTAAGTTTACTCTCACACTATCCAGTAATCCATATATGTCCTTGAAAATTAAAAGATACAAAGAACAGGTAGAATTGTCAAAATCCCTCTTTATATATCCATTAAATTTCCTCAGGTAAAGCAGAAGAGAGGAATTGCAACATGAAAGGCTAAAAAATAAGACTGGTGGACCTTAAGGCCAAATTTACAGGTCGAAAAGCAGAAGAGAGGAATTGCAACATGTAAGTCTAAAAACAAGACCGGAGGGCCATAAGGCCAAATATACAGAGAGGTAGCAACAACTCATATGTAAAGAAAAACATCAAAGTATAAAAATACATATTAAAATTTACATATACCAATAACAGAATAATTATACTAAATCTAATCAATTACGAATGGCTATCAAAATTCTGAATTTCTGATAGGAAACTCGAAAAAGTTGGGATACATAATTTTCCGAATTATCTTAAAATATAGTGTGATGGATATAGGATTAGATGTTACTCAGGGTTTATTGAGTTCACAGCCGAGAGAAAATTGGAAAAAACAGAGTGGCAGTGCACTGAGAAGAAGTGTCTTCTTTATGAAGTATGTTTATGTTCTAGATAAATTGAATATGAAGCTATAAAGTTAGAGAGAGAACCCTGTGTTCTCTGAGGATGCCATTGGGATCATTTGTAACAAGCCACCCAAGTCTCCACCCAGGTACAAGCCACCTCTTTGATATAGACCCAAGTGTAACGATGGGTGTAATTGATCCAAAAACTCCCATAGGCACAAAAGGATTACTTCCAAATACTAGATGATCATAAACCTCATCAGCAATCACTAATATCCCAAGCTTCCTTGCAGTCTCAGCAACCTAACATCACAGTGAACAACTGATACAGCAACCATATAACTGTGTATATGTGAAATACATGCAGTTCCAAACCAAAGTAATTTATGCAAACCTTTTTTAAATGATCATATGTATAGACATTTCCACAAGGATTTCCAGGGTTTATAACAACTATTGCAACAGTGTTTTCATCTGCTAGATTTTCAACCTCATCAAGATCAACCTCCCAGCCTTTATCTGGACAAAGATCAAAGTGCCGTACCTCAAGATGGCTAAATGCAGCACGTGCTTCGTAATAAGGGAAACCTGGTCTTGGAAGTAAAATGTTCGCATTGGGTCCAGCAAGAACCGTCAGCATGACTTCAATAGCTTGTGTGCAACCAACTGTCAAGTAAATATCATCGGGCGATAACTTTTCTGGAAGATCTTTTGAGAGATACTCCGCGATAGCACTATTTAACAGGAATAGTAATACATACAGTTAGTCAATTCACCATGCAGCAAGCACATTGAAATATCTTTTCGCTGCAACAGATTTTATTATCATCTACAGTGAGACATGCTCACTTGAATTTTTTTTAAAACTCCAACAGGTCCTTGAAAAAAGGTTTAAAAAAATTCTATGATCCCGCATAACCTTAGAAATTTTGTGATAATTTTTTTAGAACTCGACTGTCTCGTAATCCTGGTTCGCCACCACTGGACATACTAATTGCGAGTAATATCAGGTATATACTGTAAGTGCGCTCAAACTACACAAATTTTAAATAAAAAAAGAGCAACAAGTCGAGTTGAACAGTAAACTAGTAATGAGTTGCTTGTGAGCTGCTGCTACTTGTATGATTGGCTCTCGAATCTTTTCAAACACAAGTACACAACTACTACTACTTTTTTTGTCCTCTTCTCTGGCATAGTAGTAGTGTGAAATGTTACTATCAATTGACCCAATTATTCATTCAAAGTTTTAATTCTGGCATCATGTTGTTTTTCTTATATTCGGTCGTCGGTGCTTGTCGATTTTAGAATAAGATCGTAAATAGATAATAATAAATTATAGGTTTATTAAAAAGAAAAAAATTATTAAAAAATCCTTTATTAAATTTTAATAAATATAAAATTTGAATGATTACTAAATTTGAATACGATAAATAATGTTATTTCCAAGTTAAAATCGATATTATTTATTGATTTACTTGAGAATACTGAATACTAATATTTTTCTATTTTTAGGTGATTCGGATGAATTCAAGAATTAACCTTCCCAATTCATTGATTATCATAATTAATGAATAATTTATTTATTGGCTAAATTGCAGTTTGATGGCCTATAATTTATTTTTTCTGCACTTTAGTGGCTGAAATAAATAACTAGCCAAATTGATGGCTAAACTTATTTTTTTTATGCATGTTAGGTGCTTCGGTAGCTTCCGTTTAATTAACCGTTACATACTAACGTGGAAGAGAACATGATAGTAAAAAACACAATTTTTAAAAAATGCTTTTATAAGACCAGATACATATACATACAGACATGCACTGGGTTTCATATATCAACTTGCTTTTAATCCTGTTTTAATAAGTTGTATATTGATAATATGATATTTTTTTATATACAAACAAATAAATCTACTACTATGAATTTTGTAATGTGAAAATGACAAGGGAAAAAATGTTTGTAATAGAGTATTATATTATATAAATAGGTTGACAGTTTGGAGGACAGGGGGAGTTATGAAACAAGAAATGAAGAGGAAAGAGTTAGAAACATTGGTTTTTCATAGCATTACATTAAATGACATTTCAGACTAAGTTATAGTTTTATGAGTTGATAAAAGCATCATTAGTGGTGCTTTTGTTAAAACTAATGGTGAATATATGTTTAGTATTGGCTGTTACTCTATTATGTTTTTTGTGAAGAGAGTGTATATTGCCATTGTTAAGATTTGCATCATATCATTGCACGAAATCCCGGAAAGAATTATAAATGGGAGGTCATTCAAAGCTGAAGATCTTAAGTTCGGCAAATCAATTTATCCGATGGTGTTAGGTGCAAATACCAATATAGAACTAAGTACATGTATTTATGTATGTATATGCAACTATTTTTATAAAAAAAATAGAGAAATTACATTTTGACAATTTTATCTTTCCCTTAGTTTTTAGCAGGGGATTTAACGGCAGTCACGGGAGCCACTAACATGCACGAGAAATTAAATTTAGCCATCACTGTGGCTACTTGTTTATTTTAGCCACCAATTCGTAAAAAAATTAAATTATAGGCCATCAAACTGCAATTTAGTCTTTATTTATTTAATCAAAATACTGTCCTTTACAATTGAAAAATAGTTTATATAAAAATCAGGTATTTGATTCTATTCTACTAAATAATTACCAAAAATAAAAAAATTTGAATAGAAATTATGATAACTCTTTTTTTTGCTAAGCTGATTATGTTATAGCAAAGCCACTCCAGTAGGAGGAAGTCATGATTATAAAGGTATTAGAGACAAGCTCTAGTACCCTAAGAAAACAAAACAAGTCTAGATAGTAAGTTTTAAGATTACAATCAAAACCTCCAATCAGATTTGGAGGGAACAACAATACTAGGATTAGAATCCTACGGCAACATTAACAAGAAGCAAAAACATCATGGCCACCTCTAGCAACCCTTTGTATCACCTGAGCTTGATTGCTTCTTTGGCATCTCTGCATCACAAGCTGGCTTTGGTCCTTCTTGATTCAGATTGAAGGCTTGATCGTCCTGTTGAACAGCTGAACCAAATAGTTGCTCCGGAACGGATCCTTGATGATGAGATGAACTCTGTGGCATTACAGCAGGGGAGGTAACCTTAACAACGTTCAGATTATCAAGAGAGACATGGCAGCCCATGAACAATTCCCGATCGAAAACTAAGTTGTGTAGGTTTTATCCTGTTAGAAATCTAGGCGGGCATAATAACTCTCATTTATTTTCTTTTTTCTAATTAAAAGTTCTATTAAAAAAGAAGGGATTTGCAATCACACCCTATCATAAACTTGCATATATATAATCTAATACGCACGATATATTAACAAAAAAATAAATTAAAAATATAATTTAAACAATAAATTTTTATATCAAATTTAAATCATCATTGTTATAAAAAAGTATTAAATTGAGTAAAGTATCAAATCACTTAATATACTCCACTTCATAAACTATTATGTGTATTCGTTATACTAAAATTTTAATTTCATAAATTAGTATGTGTACACTTTATGTTTATGTACTGTTCTACTTGAAATTTTATTTTATTTTCGTTACATTATATGTGTATTACTATTAAAACACCTTAATATTTTTAATAATTTAAAATATTATTTTTTACTTAATTTTCGGGTTTGGATTTCGTGTTCGGGTTTCGGATTTTATCTTTTAATTTTTGGAATTTTTATAAATTTGAATCTGAAATTTGTCGGATCGGGTTCGGATTTTAAAGTTCAATTTTTTTTGGAGTTTAAATTTAGATAAATTTTCGTGTTCGAATTTGAATGTTATTAAATCCGATCCGAACCATTTGTCATTCCAACATGAAAGAGTATCTCCAATCTATAATATCTTTATATATTTAAAATTAAAATTTCCTTATACTTTACATGAATGAACGAGTATATAAATTAGTAAAAATGAAATTATATAAATATTACATTCAATGAAACAGGTGTAACATATTTACAAATAAAGAATAAAGAATTACAAATTATAAATGAATGAATAAAGAACTAGCTTGTATACATATGTAAAAACCGTTTAAGATCGAATTTTGTTGGTGCATGTATATATATAAGATCTCGCTCTGAGGATCGTTACAACCGTTGATTTGTCTAATTAAAGTTGATGATTTGATATAAATTGAGAGTTTCAAATAATATTTATCTACATTATTAATACTTCCTCTCTTAATTTTTTCTCATTGTATAGACGATGTACACGATACATTTTCAATAAAAGTAAAGAGCACTTCGTGTACCCGCAGTTTGTGTGTCAGACCACTTGGATACCACACTTCAAAAAGTACGACACGCTATACTGCACTTCTTAACGTCCTAGCACTTTGCTGTTTTCCGTTAAATTGGACTCGTCTCCGGTGACCTTGAATGACGGCAAAACAAAACCCAAACAAAACTTGTCAGTTTTTATACCAAAATAACGCTAGCTTTGCCACGAGTACGTATATAACAATTATGCATACAAACAAGCAACCATGTGACCGTAAATTGAAGAAATCCGACGAGCTTTACCGGAAAAATAATTTTCCGACGAGCTCCAAAAACAACCCATAAACACAAACAAAAAATATCACTAGTATGTCCTTTCACCGATCTACGTAACCATGTAATTAGTTTATGCAACAAATCAACGAAAAAATAAATAAAAAATTCAAGTATAACCCAAAAATCATGAATTACAAATCAAGCAATTTCTAACGAAGACGGAGCACGTAGTCATGTACTTCAACACATGGGATTCAATTTGGTTACTCATACGAAGAAAACTAAGTTCAGAATCATCTTCAAAAGTTGCTTTGATCTTCAAGAGCACGAAGAACATCTTCTTCTCCAAAATAAAAAAAATGACGGCGTTAGTCCAATTTAACGGAAAACAGCAAAGTGCTAGGACGTTAAGAAGTGCAGTATTGCGCGTCGTACTTTTTGAAGTGTGGTATCCCAAGTGGTCTGACACACAAACTGCGGGTACACGAAGTGCTCTTTACTCTTTCAATAATTGTTCACAAAACCATTGAAAAATTAAAGTAATTGATTTCTAGTAAATTAATAAATGGAAATCAAATATTTTAGAGTTCATTCTACTGAAAATCAATTATTTTACATTCACACATTTGTATGCATTTTCTTTTTTACAAGTGATACAAGATCACATGAATTGTATCGAAATACAATAGTTGCAGTAAAGAGTTTTTTTCATTCAAAAAAGTTATTATCTAAACGTCGGACATGCAAAGATGTCCGGGTAAATTTAGATAATAGATATTTAATGTATGAGAAGAAAACACCTGTATCAAATGTGAAGGGTTTCGAGGCACTAGCGGAATAAACGTGAAAAATAAATCAAAATAGTGAAACCCTCCGCATGATCCATGCGAAAACAAAAGATTTAATTCGGAGATAAAGAATAAATACCTTTAGAAGCTTTAACAGTTCATTAATGGAAGATTAATGGAGGTCCAAAACTTGTTTAATCACCACGTATCCCGCTCTCGCGATCTACGCTCTACGGTATCCACACGAACACTTTTCATGAAGGATTGATGTGTACTAGCACCCGAAAACTGCTTCTCTCTCTCTCTCTCTTCCTCTTTTCTCAAAACGGCTAGGGTTTTAGTAAAAATATGTCTCTTCAATTAAATCAGCCTATAAAGAGATTATATAGAGAGATGAATAAGTTTTCTAATTATAATCCAATTATAATTAATACTAATCTAAAATTCTAAATTATTTAATTAAGTCTCACTTAATTAATTAATTATTAATTTTGGAATTAGTTTAAATAATTTATTTATTCCATTTATATAATTAATTAAGTCATACTTAATTAATATCATAAATAAAATAAATTACTTATTTAATTTAAATTCACAATTTAAATTATTTATCATTCAAGCGTTCTTTGTGTGTGACCCTGTAGGTTATTATTACGTTGGTAACAATTTTAATATCTAATTAAAATTGTAAACAATGAGCGGTATCTAGTAATACATCATTGCTACCCAAGTAATAATAATAAATCGGTGATTCGATTAAGTCTTTCGTGAATAATGTTCCATGTAATATAATCCATTTAATTTTGATATTATAGATTAAACTCAAGGCATGTCTCGTGTCATCCTCTTAATAATTTAATCTTTATTTTCTTGATCGATGAGTAGACTATTAAAATCAAATCAACATTTGAGCACGACCGTGCATTTCATAGTCTCACTCAAACAAGAGGCCAATAATATCACTCCTAAAATTAGGAGGATTAAGTCTCATCTAGATCATTCATATTTCTCATACGATTCATAATATACCCAATGTCCACTTTTATCATCACCCGGTCAAAGATAACTTTTAATGTAATCAAAGTATATTAATTCTCATATAGAAATATAATGATTTCAGGTCTAAGGATCATTACACCATTATCACAGTGAGAATTACTTATGACACTTATTTAACATGTAGAATCTCACGGCGGGTCATTCCAGTGCCATGCATTGAAATATGCACTTATGTTCTTGACTTTAGTATCACCATACTTATGACCAATGAGATGTGGTCACCTGTCAAGAAACATACTAGTCTTTGTGCATTATTATTGTCCTTAAATAATAATACTCGACTAGGGAATTTTAGGAATAAGATACTATTAATATAATCTCATTTTTAAGTCACATACTTAAAGATATATAATACGTATCAAAATTCCAAGGACATTTATTATGCTTTCAATTTATTACGCAGTAAATAAAATATAATAAATAAATAATAATCAATAAAACATAATCCTTAATAATAAATATTAGCCATCAATCATGACATGAAACTACCATTCAAGTACCAAACAAGCCACCATACATGACCACCAATGAATTTTTCAATTCATGGTACACAAATCTATTTAAACTTTAAATTTCTCAACTTAAACAATATAATAACAATCTGTACCTAAATGAAAAGAATAATAGATATAAGCAGGTTAACAACCCAAATTACAATAAATTAATCATTGACCAAAAAAATACCATCAAATAAGACAATTCTTAACTGAGAATTGAACTCATTAAGCTTGACAATTAACAAGTCAATCCATGGGAACCAATTAACATAAGACTAACAAAGAGAAACAGCAACTAACCATGTAGTAGAAAGTCATATCCGAGCACTAACTAGGTAACCTCCTTTTCGTATAATATTCTTGTAATAGAAAAATAATAGAAAAGAAAAGAAAAGTCACTACGGGATTTATCATTCGGAGGATTAGACTACTCAATAATTTCACATTTTATTTATTTTTTAATTTTGAATAAAGAATTCAAAAAATATAAATATAAAGGAAGCCATAATTAAGGAAAACCTCCTTGGTCTTCACTAAGAACTTGAGTAAAGAGTAAAAAAAAAAAGGAATACATATAGTGATAATTTGATTCTTTGTCGGTGTAGTAAATAGGAGAGAAAATATAATTTATTTATTCCTTTTTACAAAAAAAAATCTATAAACAAGCATCCATGTCCTAAAAAAATAAGATAATAATAATAATAGTCTAAACACATAACTCAAATGACTAATATATCTGATAATAAGTATATACCAACAAATAAATAAACTCATTAAAATACTGATTTAATCGAGATAAACAACAGACAAGTAGCCTCAAAGATGAGATCAAAGATCATTATACAACAAAGTATATCATGAACCAAATTTCAACAAATCAATTCATTTAACAACTAAAAACACAATTAATCAACGTAAAATTCAAAGATTCAAGAAAGTGCACCTTGACTGTGGTGGTTATACACATAGTATATAAATCGAAAATAACATAAAAGACTATAACAATAAGCAATATAACATGTATCTCGTTTGAGATGGCTCGTCCGACTCAATGAGATCCGGTGAGTCACCACCGAGTCAGCCTTGAAACATGGAACATTCTTTATTCGTTTTTCAACAATGAGTCTCAAGTTTCTGTACATCGTCAATGAATCTCAATGTTTCTCTATAATGAATCTCTCAACAAGCAGAAAAACAGAAAATTAGATTTTATTTTTTGATTGAGAATGAATTGGGTGATTGATACGATGATGAAAGATAGGATTACGGGTGATCTTGACATGATTGAAAAAACAGAGACCTGGGTTTTGTAGATATGTGTTTTGAGATGAGAATAGGGGTAATATTGATATTATTAAATTGCAAGTTGATTATATAGTGCATATATAAACACACAAAAGCCCAATAATCTAACACAATTGCAATACTAAAACGTAACAAATTGGGATCGTATAGATCCTCAACGGCAATAATAAAAACCAGACTAATGCAAGAAAATAAAGCTAACTTGCAATTAATTAGTGTTGTGTTTTAAGCCTAAAACACTATTTCCTCACTTTTACTCTTTGTTCCATATTGAACCCACAACCACAAACCCACTTTTCTTCCCCTATAAATAAACATCTTTCCCCTCTTTACTAATTACATCTTTCTATTCTCTATTTTCTTTATAGTTGCTAGATAGTCCATCTAGTAGGAAAATCGGTTTAGCACTTTCAGGAAATATCGGGATAGAAGGTCATTGTGCCTAAACTACCCTTAGGAGTGTTCGGATTTGACTACAGTCATCGGAGGTGGTCCTGCTGCAGGCGGTCGTTCTATCGGGTTGTGTGACACTGTCCTGGTTGAAAGATAGAGAGAATAAAAGGCTGTCGGGAAATAGTATTAGGGGGAGATTTAGAGGGAAACACTTCAATGATATATGATATACATAATAGGTATGTTAGACTGAATTTGTGTATAAAATTCAAAGTCGTATACCCGTATATTGTAATCTCTTTGTTCTAGTGAAGTTATTATCCTTGTAGATGTAGGCTTACCGAACCACGTAAAATCTTTGGTCACTTTTACTATATATTGTTGGTTTGTTGTTTCCATTATTATCATATATATATTTGCGGGTCCAAGCACACAATTAAGTATATAAATACGCTTCTACATACGCCGGGGATCAGGTCAGATTCCCAATAATTGGCATCAAGAGCCATGTTAGTCGTGCATAAATTATTGGTGTCGAAGGGATGACATTAAGAAAAGTGGTTATTCAATTGGTACCATTTTAACGGAAGTGCTCCCATTATTTCTTATACTTACCTGGCCAATTGATTTATCCATTTAACTTGCTTTGAGTGTGCAAGTGGATATGATGACAAATATGGGATGATTCAGGGTGGATCTGTATGAATGTAAAGAAAATTTTACTTTTTGGCAGAGAAAGATAAAAGATATCCTAACCCAACAGAAGCTAGCAAGGAATTTGAATGGAAAGGAGGGAAAACCAACAAAAATGAGCGATGAGGATTGAGATGATGCTGAGTCGCAATGCATGAGTACCATTAGACTATATATTGCTGAAAACATTATCAACAATGTTATGGATGAAAGCACGCCGAAGGAATTGTGGTCTAAGTTAGAGACATTATATCTCAGGAAGAACACGACTACAAAGTTAAATCTGAAACGCGAATTGTATCGGCTGAAGATGGAAGCCCATGACAATATTACTGAGTATATGAATGTGTTTAATGGTATTGTTGATCAACTTCAAAAGGTTGATGTAATATTGGAGGAAGAAGATAAGGATCTTATTCTTCTTACTTCGCTTCCATAGTCATTCGAGAATTTGGTCACTACCATATTGTACGGGAAGGACACTGTAAAGATGGAGGAGGTTCAATCAGCACTTTTGTCAAATCCTAATAGGAAGAACCAAGATGGTGACATGGAAGGAATGACAACTTTGGCCTTGTGTGGTCAAAGTGATAGAGGAAGGGGTGCCGTGAAAGGATCTACCAATGATAGGGGTAAATTCAAATAGAATGAAAGGGCTAAGCAGTGCTTTGGTTGTAAAGAGTGGGGTCATATTAAACCGAATTTTCCACTTATTAAAAGGAACCCAGATGCATCATTGGCCGTGGTTACTCTCGATTGTGAAGATATTTGCACCATCTTCAATGGAGACACTAGTTCTCCGGGAGAATGGATATTAG
This sequence comes from Oenanthe sinensis, assembly GCA_028671895.1. NCBI lineage: Eukaryota > Viridiplantae > Streptophyta > Magnoliopsida > Apiales > Apiaceae > Oenanthe > Oenanthe sinensis. The sequence continues at coordinate 20,662,826 of JAPMAC010000231.1, forward strand.
ATTCAGGTTCATCTTACCATATATGTTCCGAGAGGGGGCATTTTGACGAATTCCATGAAACAAAGAATGGAATGGTTTCTTTGGCTAATGGGTCTACTTGTGAGATCAAGGGAGCTGAAATTGTGAAAATCAAAATGTTCGATAGAGTAGTTCGTATTTTGGGCGGTGTAAGATATGTTTCTCAATTGAGTAAGAATCTAATATCTATCGGTCATTTATCTTTAGAAGGCTACAAATGTTTTGAAGTGAGGGGAGCTATTAATATCGAAAGAGATCGTGTGGTTCAGATGAAGGGAGAGCTATGTGGGTGAATATATCATCTGATTAGTACGTGGGCAGAACGTACGGGAACTTCGAAAATTTGGTTATCTCGTACACGAGGGAATAGTGACTTGAAGGATACTGATGCAGTTGTATTGCCTTTCAGTCTAGACGATGGTGCAAAGACTGTTGGGATGGAAGTTTGGTCGAAGGACTTCCACGACATCAACGAGTAGTTGGTTTGCTGCAGCTGCATGTAGGCATCGATCAACATGAATCAAGTGAGCCGGGAACCAGGCAACAGATTGAAAGTTCATTGGTCACACTTGCGTGCATGTGTGGTCACACTTGCGTGCATGTGTGGTCACACTTGCGTGTGTGATGGACTACATATTGGATTGGCCAATGTGAATCAAGTGAGTATCTGTTCATGTACCATATTGCTTCACATGTATGTAGTTGGACAAAAGAGGTCAATGGTATACTTGTGTGTATACGAGTGGGCATTCGAGAATGAATGTGATGGGGTTTGAAGTGTTTGACTCGGGGGGAGCTTTAGAAATGTTAGTGGTAGGCGAGTTTGTTTCTTTGGAAGAAACAAGAGGGAAAGAGTTAGAAGTTCGGAAGGGGGAGATTGTTGTGTTTTAAGCCTAAAACACTATTTCTTCACTTTTACTCTTTGTCCCACATTTAACCCATAATCACAAACCCACCTTCCTTCCCCTATAAATAAACCCATTTCCCCTCTTTACTAATTACACCTTTCTTTTCTCTCTTTTCTTTATAGCTGCTAGATAGTCCATCTAGTAGGAAAACCGGTTTAGCCCGCTTTCAGGAAGTGTCGGGATAGAAGATTTTCGTGCCTAAACTACCCTTAGGAGTATTTGGGTTTGACTGCAGCCATCGAATGTGGTCCCACTGCAGGGGGTCGTTCTATCGGGTTGTGTGACACTGTCCAGGTTGAAAGAGGGAGAGAATGAAAGGCTATCGAGAAATAGTATTAGGGGAGGTTTTGAGGGAAACACTTCAGTGAGTGATGGATATACATAATAGGTATGTTAGACTGAATTTGTGTATAAAATTCAGAGTCGTATACCCGGATATTGTAATCTCTTTATTCTAGTAAAGTTATTATATTTGTGGATGTAGGCTTGTCGAACCACGTAAAATCTCTGGTCTCTTTTACTATATATTGTTTGTTTGTTGTTTACATTATTATCATATATATTTGCGGGTCCAAGCACACAGTTAAATATATAAATACGCTTTCGCATACGCCGATGATCAGGTTAAATTCCCAACAATTAGGTGCTCTTTTTGTATGCATATTATTATTTCTATATTTGGACTTAGGTTCAACGAGAAACTCTCTTATTTGAGTAACTAAGGAACCAACATAAAATATAATTACAGTACACATGAAAAAATTGTCCAACATTATAAAAAATTACAGAACACAAAAAACAATCACAAAACAAACAAAATAATTACATAACATACAAAAAATATAGAACACAAAATTACATAATACTATTTAGCATTAGTGTTCTATATTTTTCTGTATATTATATATTTTTTTGTTTTGTAATTATTTTTGGTGTTTTATGATTTTTTATATGTTCTGTAGTCTTCCATGGTTATTTGTTAATCAAATTGTTATAAAATAGGAATTGGTTCATCAGTTACTCAAATAAGGAGTTTCTCGCCGAGGCTTACTCTATATATATTTGTATTTAAAGTTTCTCAATATCATTATTATAAACCTTAGTTAAATTTATAATATAATTTCATTCATTCTAATTTTAGTGGAGAAGTATAAAACATTAAAGTTGCAATTCCATCTCAAACTATCCCATCTGTATCTATACATGTTTCATCAGATAGAGACATAGAGTATCTGTTGCCTTGGACTCATTACATAGAGAGTTATCCATGGAAATGAGAATTGTATTTTTAGGTTTGATGCATTTACATGTGGTTGTCTCAAATTCGTTCATTATTAGATGATAATGCTAACTGCTAAGGTTCTTTCATGAGTAGAAAGGTAGTGTATCAGTGCATGTTCTGGATTTTTCTCAGTACCTGTAAATGTGTGTATTGGATCTATCTATTGGCTTTCTATGTTACCAATTTTGTTTAACTAGAATATATCAACTTACTTAACAAAAAATATATAGAATATATCAAATTCTTGTGTTAACAAAAAATTTATTGTTGCGTTTGGTTAGAGAGAATAGACATGTAACGAATTTAGTGACAAAATTGAAGGGGAAAATAAGAGTTTATGGGGAGTTTTGTAAAGAAAATGAGTAGAAATGAGAATAGAACATTATTTTCGACACGGAAGATTTAAGCGGAGAGTTTAAATTCGTAAAAAATAGAATAAAGTGAAAAATGGAAATTATACAAGTTGACCCATAAAAATATTACAAACTTCAATTTTATCCTTGCAATTCTTTTACTCCAATTAAACACAATATAAAAATAGTTTGTCAATTAATCTTAAGATATTGCGAGTTACATTAAGGCATAGTATGGGTTGGTTCGGTCCGGTTTTTGGATAAAACCAAAATCCGGAACCAAAATCGAAACCATGTGTTTTCGGTTTTAAAAATTAAAAACCGCAATCGCAATCGAATCGTCGATTTTGATTTTTAAAAAACCGGTTCAATTTTTATTAGTTTGCTTCGGTTATAAAACCGGATAAAAGTATAAAAAATAAAAAAATTATAATTTATACAAATAAAACGTCATTAATTAAAAAATATTTTTACAATTGCGAACATAAACATACCAAACTCTAGAGTAAGATTCTTGAGAGCGAGGGCAGTGACCATCCCATTGTAACATTTGTTGTGCATAAAAAGAAGAATTTATTCTCTCTTTTTATCCCAAAAAAATATGAAAAAAATGGTTTGTATGTTACACTTGTGTAACGGTCAGATACAAATTGATGAAACCCTACCACCACAATTCATACGCTCCCTCCACATTCCTTCCCTTTAAAATGATCATCACCACAGTTTATCAATTCTAACCCATAAATCATATTATTATATAGACATACATACATATATCATCACTCGAAATTTATATTCATCAAATGGGGAGTTGTTTTCTTGGGTGTTTCTTGAATTCCAAACGCCGGAAAAAGAGCATTTCCGGCAGCCCTCGACGGAAAGTAAGTTCTTTTATGATCACCCTTTTGTCCGTTTCATCTATTTTGTTAATCATGTAAAATTTACTTTTTTTATGTTTGTATGTTCTTGAAATTTCATGTAAATTGTTCATGTAGAATTTGATTTTTGGGAGTGTAGAGGTATGGAGTTTACAGGGTTTGTTTTCTTGTTTTTGTAGATAGATGGAGGTAATGTCACTAGTGTTGATCAAGTAGTATGTATCCCGGACAAGGGCACTATTTTCGTTCCGGAATCGAGGTTAGAATTTTGTTTTCTTGTGTTTGTGTGTGTGTGATTGATGAAATTTGTAATGATTTAATGTGGTTTTTGGAAGATAATTGTAGTTTGGGAAAAGCTTGGTTGCATTTTGTGAATTGTTTTTTTTATGTTTAATGCAGCGACAAGTGTGTGGAGAGGCAATTGAGCTTGAATAAGCAGAAGAGGGTTACATTTGACTCGAATGTTGAGACCTTTGAGCATGTTCCTTGCTATGGAAATACTGATTCACTAGTGGAGGGCAACGATGTGGGTGATGATGAGAGAAAGAATGAAGATGGTGTTGGTGATTCAAGTGAATCTATAACATTTTGCGTGGGTGATTCAACTAGTTCCGATGTTGGTTCCTACCCTCGGAACAATAGGTATCAAAATTGTGGAGATAGTGATGATGATGCTATGGATTCTGAATATGAGGGTAGTGTTGTAGGTGACATAGATGATTATTATTATTATATTAAGAATGATGATGAAGGTATGTTATGCGAAGAAGTTTGGTCCGAGGCTATTCCAACTGCATCATTGGAGTCGAGAAAAAATATGTCACTGAGGGGTGTGGATTTGCAAGAGGTGAACAGTCATGTTATTTCTTCTGAATTTCCTGAGGATGTGCTGAGTCCACTTGAGAATCTTGATCAATGGAAGGCTGTAAATTCAAAGGGGTCGCAGTTGGTGAAGGCACGAGAAAAGGAGAATTTGGCTGAAGATGGGGAAGCACCTCATATATCATTTAGTACAGAACCAAAATTTAAAGAGTCATTATCTAGTTCTAAGCCTTCGTTCTATCATCAAGCCGAGAATCAGAATAATGATACAAATGTCGATTCCAGCCTCTCGAATTGGCTGGTTTCTTCTGAAACAAAGACCAGGGCAGTTGAGGAAACTGAGAACAGTAAGTCCCAGGGATCACCTTATGTTAGGAACATAGAAGACAGACCAATATTAGGTGCATGGACACATGAGGAGGTCAAGCTTTTTTCAGCATCGCCCTCGCCTAGAAAGTCGCCAAGACGAAACCCTGATGATATGCCTATTATAGGCACTGTTGGAACCTATTGGAAACATGGGAATGAAGTGGAGGACTGCAGCTCCGCTACTTCTTGTAAGAAGAAGAGTTCTTGTTCTCGTACTTCTTATAAAGGCATACCAAAAACAACCAGCAAGTACAGAGAGGTATATATATATATGTAGTGATTACTTAGGGCTATTTATTTATAGGCACGTGTACTAATTAAGTTCACTTTCAATTTGCAGGATAAGACGGTACATTGGCGGTCAACCCCTTTTGAGAAAAGATTGGAGAGAGCTTTAGAAGGTGGTGGTGCTGAAGCTTGATTGTTCCAAGTAATTTTTGTGGAATGGTTTCTGAACCTCTCTTCTATGCATCTGTAGTCTATTAAGTTCATATACCTGATGCTGTTGTTTAAGAATTGTAAAAAAAAAATTTGGGGTGAATTTTTCGTATATATATATATGCTAATTGACCTTATTTTGAATCAAACGTGCTATTTTTTTGTGCAATTTTATAAATATGCAAGAAATGCATTGTACTAATGCAAGATCTGAGAGTTGATATGCAACTGCAGTGAACATAATTATATTGAAGGTCGTTATTTTTGCATGTGAGTAATATTTGCTTGGTATAATTGTCAAATTCGAAGTGAAGAAACAAGTAGCAACATTGATTGTTGGTATTCAATTCTAATCAGAAAGATGAGCGAGTCATTCCTACAACACATAATTTTGACTAAAAATAGAATGTAATCCAATGTTGGTTCAGAATTTAAAGTAATCTGTAAATTTTATCATAGCCAGTAAAGGGAAATGAAGGACGCCTGTTGATTATGAAATAGAAAATATAGTGTTTCTGAGTTGTCTCTTGAGAACTAGAATCTTATATATAGTTTTTGGGACCGTATTCTGTGTGAAGGCTTCACAATTTCACATCAGCACGGCGAGAATTTCTTGGATATTTGTTCAATGGATCAACTCCGCATCAGCACCTTAAGAGTTTTTTGGATATCTGTTTGATGGTTCAATTAATGTTTACTCTTCTTATTGTGGGGAAAAAAATGTTTACTCTTCTTATTGTATGTTCTCTCACAGGAAGTTCTTTTTAAGTGTTCTTTTCTTAGTTCTACATATATGACAATTGTGTCTGCAAATTGAAAGAAAAATAATTGAATAACTCAGGTTGTGTTCACTGGAATGAAATTTATACTCTTATTTGGGTGAAATTAGAGAAAATGTTTATAATTTTCATTTTTTCATTCCATTCCAAACTATTTGAACTAAAATTCTAACCCACATGTTTTGAAAGGAATGCTCATTCCATTTTTTTCACCATTTTTCCTACAATTCTCATCATAACAAATTTAAACTCCCTCATGTTTATTCACAATTTCACTTATACATTCTTCTTTCTACATAAAATTTGTTTATAAATTTTCATTCCATTCCTTTCTGATTCCATTATCACCAAGTTAACACAACCTCAGAGTAAGACAACATTCCATCTATTTTTTAAGAGTTTCAAAGTTCAAGTCCAACAAGATCTCATCCTATAAAAATAAACAAAATAAAATTTAAGAATAAAACAAAGGGTTCTCCCAATTCATGGCTTACATCAGCATCCCTGTCAAGATGAGCTAAGATTAGTCACTAAATTATCTACTACTAACATATATAATGTAACATGTGCTCCCTGAGCTAATTGCTATATCATGTTAGGGTGAAAGTTTTGTTTACATATATAATTATATACACATACATGTGTAATGAACATGGAAACACTGATTTTAGTACCTTTGCAGAGTCCTAAACAATAACATTTGGCTAGACTGAGATGGTATGATATAATTGCAGAGCTAAGTGCTTGGACCTCATTCAGATTTAATATTTTTAACTAATCTTGTCATAAAATTATTACAGTTTGAAGTTGATTCCATTTCATGTTGCAGTGAGCATTGACAAATAATTACATAGAATACAAATGCTGCTTTTTCTTGTGATTTGGTTTAAATTAATAAATATAACTCCACTAGATACAGTTTTTGCCAGCACAATCTAGGCAACAACTTATGTTGGTGCAAAATAAATTATATTTCATAATCTATAGTTCCTGCTGTTGTGTGCATCTAATTATATAGCCTTTCTGTAATGTGTTTTCTAAGGGAACTGCATTTTTTATATTAATAAAACAAAGTTAATGTAATATCACAGACAGTTGTAATAAGAGGGATGCTTATTCTGACCAAATTTGTTATAGGCCAAAATGTCAACTCTCCTTTTTTTTTATATGACAGGAAAATTGCTAGGTTGTATTAGGTTTATTATATGAAAATATTTATAAAAAGTGCATAGCATTAGGTAGGAAACCTTACAAGCTTTTTTAAACTAAGAATAAGAGAAAAGTGTGTCCCTCCACCTATGATCATATCATTTTTCAGAAGACTAGATTTTCTACCTTTTTCTGTGATCTCTTCTCGCATATAGTCATTTTGCTTTCTGTGTGTACACTGCATGTATATATGTTAGCACAAGAGTTTTAAGAACCACAAAGGCTGTAATATGACCTACAGATGCAGACATTTCAGAAACCTTTCGTTGTTCTAATTCATATTCTTTTGTTGTCTATATTTCCATTGAATGTAAAAGCATCAGCAAGAACAGAAGCACAAGCACTTGTGAAATGGAAGAACAGCTTCTCATCGTCTTCACTCAATTCTTGGTCCGTCTCCAACATCAGAAACCTTTGTAAATGGACTGGAATTAGCTGCAACACTGCAGGAAGGGTCTCCAAGATAAATCTCCATGATGCAAACATCACCGGAACAGTTGCTCTATTCAGTGTCGCTTCCTTTCCAGATCTCACCCTTCTCGATATCAGCAGCAACCATTTTAATGGTCCACTACCATCTATTACTACAAGTATCTCCATGATCACTTACTTGGACTTGAGCAGCAATGCTTTTGAAGGTGTCATACCATCAGAGATTGGGAATCTAAAAGAGCTCCGATATCTTAGTTTTTACGACAACAATCTCAATGGTACCATTCCATACCAAGTTAGCAAACTTCAAAAGTTATGGTACTTGGACCTGGGGTCAAACTACTTGGCAACTCCAGATTGGTCCAAGTTTGTTGATATGCCTCGGTTGACACACCTCAGCTTTTTCTACAATGAGATTGACCTGGAATTCCCAGATTTTTTACTTAATTGCAGAAATCTAACTTATCTTGATTTGTCATCAAACCACCTTACAGGTCCTATACCTGAAACAATCTTTAGCAGTCTAGATAAACTTGAATATCTCAATCTTACTGACAATTCATTTCAAGGGGCACTATCAGCAAATATATCCAAGATTTCCAAGCTAAAAAATCTTCGCTTGGGAAGGAATGGATTCTCAGGTTTTATTCCCAATGCTATAAGTTCTCTTTCTAATCTTCAAATACTTGAATTGTATAACAATTCATTTGAAGGAAACATTCCTTCTTCCATTGGTCAACTAAGGGAGCTTCTGCAACTTGATCTGCGAATAAATCACTTGAATTCTACTATCCCAACTGATCTTGGCAAGTGTAACAAGCTTACCTACTTGGCTCTAGCTGGGAATTCATTTACTGGGCCCCTGCCTTTGTCCTTCTCCAATTTAACCAAATTATCCGAGATAGGTATATCCGATAATTCCCTCTCCGGTGAGCTCTCTCCTGATATAATCACTAATTGGGCTGAATTGACATCGCTGCAGCTTCAAAACAATCACTTAACTGGTAATATTCCTCCTGAGATTGGTAAATTGACAAATTTATCTTACCTTTTCTTATATGGTAATAAGCTCTCAGGACCAATCCCTTCAGAGATTGGAAACTTGATATACCTGGTGGCATTGGACCTTTCATCTAATCAGCTTACAGGTCCAATCCCACCAACAATTGGAAATCTTGCCAACATTCACGTTATAAATCTCTTTTCCAACAATCTCAGTGGGACTATTCCACCTGAGATAGGAAATTTAACAATGCTGGTTACTCTTGATCTGAACACTAACCAGTTGAATGGAGAGTTGCCCAATACCATTGCTGACCTCCAAAATCTGGAGACACTTTCTCTGTTTACTAACAAATTTTCTGGCAGAATTCCAAGTGACCTGGGAAAAAACAACCTCTTATTGGCTAATGTTAGCTTTTCCAACAACAGCTTCTCTGGGGAATTACCAAAAGGATTATGCAGTAGTTTTCTTTTCGCTGAATTTACAGTGAATGGAAACAACTTCAGCGGGCCTTTGCCAAATTGCCTGAAAAATTGCTCAGGACTAACCAGAGTCCGCCTTGAAAGGAATCAATTCTCTGGCGAAATTTCAGAAGCATTTGGTGTCCATCCAAATCTTGTTTTCATTTCTCTGAGTGGAAATAAATTTACAGGCGAACTATCATCGGAGTGGGGCAAGTTTGAAATGTTAACAAATTTACAGATGTCAGGAAACAAGATCTCAGGTCGAATCCCAACTGAACTAGGCAACTTGACTCAATTGCGTGTTCTGCAGATGGATTCAAATGAATTAACAGGTGATATACCAAGTGAATTGGGACAACTTAGCCAATTGTTCAACCTCAACTTGAGTACTAATCATTTGACAGGTGAGATCCCTGATAATATAGGCAACTTAACAAAGCTCCAATATCTTGATTTGTCGACAAATAAATTGAGTGGAAGCATACCAATTTTTTTTGGAAATTTTGTAAACTTATTGAGCTTGAACCTAAGCAACAACCGTCTTTCAAAAGAGATACCATCTGAACTTGGAAGCCTCTCTCAATTGCAATATGTTTTGGACCTGAGTAGCAATTCATTTTCAGGAAGTATCCCAGCTAGCTTAGGAAAGCTAGCGTCATTGATGAATCTCAATCTTTCACATAACATTCTCTCAGGTAGAATTCCTAATGCACTATCAAGCATGATTAGTTTGCAGTTCATTGACCTCTCCCACAATAACTTGAGTGGACCAATACCCTCTGGCAAAGTATTCGAGCAGGCACTGGAGAATGCTTTTACTGGAAATGAAGGTTTGTGTGGAAATGCAAAAGGATTGCCTTCTTGTAGTGGAACGACAACAACTGAGAAGGCACAAAAGTCTGGTAACAAGGTTCGTATTATAGTCATTGTTCCAGCTGTTAGCATCTTAGTTTTGGCAGTAATCATTGCAGTGTATGTACTTTTCTATAAGAAAGTTGAGCAGCATGATGATGATTCTAGAAGTTCTGATATAACTGACAACTCGGAGTCACTGATTTGGGGAAAAGAAGGAAGATGTACGTTCAGGGATATTGTAAAAGCTACTGAAGACTTTGACGAAAAGTATTGCATTGGAAGAGGAGGATTTGGAAGTGTGTATAAGGCTGTTCTACTGACTGGGGAGACTGTGGCTGTCAAAAGACTTGGCGTGCCACAATCTAGTGACGTTCCAGAAATTAATCGATGGAGCTTTGAAAATGAGATACGAACACTGACAGAAGTTAGGCACCGGAATATAATCAAGCTCTACGGTTCCTGCTCCAAGATGGGGTGCCTATACTTGGTTTATGAGTATATGGAGAAGGGTAGTATGGGGAAGTTTCTTCATAGTGAAGACGGGGCTTTTGAGCTAGGCTGGTATACAAGGCTGCGGATCATTCAAGGATTAGGTCATGCACTTTCATATTTGCACCATGATTGTACTCCACCTATTGTGCACAGAGATGTTTCCCCAAATAATATCTTGCTCGAGGCAGATTTAGAACCACGGCTCTCTGATTTCGGCACAGCAAGATTGTTGACCACAGATTCATCTAACTGGACCAGTCTTGCAGGTTCTTATGGCTACATGGCTCCAGGTATTGCATAGACTATTTAGGCTTATATGTGTTATCATTTTTATTAGCAATCATTTTCGTATTAGCATTTATCATTGTGCTTGTGCAGAGCTTGCATTTAGTATGCGAGTAACAGAGAAATGTGATGTATATAGCTTTGGAGTTGTGGCATTGGAAGTTATGATGGGAAAGCATCCAGGAGAGTTGATATCTTCTCTATCAACCAAAAAAATGTCAGAAAATGATCTAGACTTTAAGGATGTGCTAGACCAACGAATTTTGCCTCCTACTGGCACATTGGCAGATGAAGTGATGTTTGCAGTTAATGCAGCAGTAGCATGTACACATTCCACACCAGACTCAAGACCTACCATGCGTTTTGTAGCTCAAGAACTGTCTGCTAGAATTCAAACTCGAGAGACCGAGAAATTTGGTCTGATTAAACTAAGTAAATCACCGAGCCTTCAGAAAGTAAACCATGGCATTTTCTTAGAAAGTGAGTAATGAGGACATCCCGATACTGGTTCTAGCCCCTGTACCTAAGAAAGAATGGAGTTTTTGACTTGTGTTCATTTAACATACGAGCTTCTTGCAATGATATCTAATTTTGTGTTCCACATTACATATATACTAAGCTTGTACTAATGTTTATACAGTCAAGAGAAAAGTTTTGTAAGGGATATTTCTATTTTGTTCAACCCAAATTGCTCCTATTGCATTTCATCACTCGATCTCTAGTCTCTACTATGAAAAAAATAACGAGGAAGTCAAGATCAAATAAATTTCTACATTCTCCTAAATCTTTAGTTTTCTAGGTTAAGATAATATCATGTTGCAGCTACATTACAAGAATGAGAAAACATTGTGCAGGCATGCATTCGATTGATATCGGACAAAAGTGAACAGGCATGACTCTAATAAATCTATTGATTTCTTCGAGTAATTATATGCATGAATGAATGATGTGTGTTTACATGTGCAACCTAACTATTTCCGTGTTTTAATAATATTAAACTCATCATGTTTGCATACAATTAATATACATAAACACATACACACACCTAGAGTAATTAAGGCTAACTGCATACAATAATATACACATACTCCCCGGAATGCAAGGCTAAATGTAAAGATACATGGAGCTTGTCTATAAAAAAAACTATAGGGTAAGATCATGAAATGCCTACAAAGTCAAAAAGTTTCAAAACTTCAAAGCACGATAGAAATGCAAAGTAAATTAAGGATAGTGCTTAAACCTCAATATAATTAAATATACTTAATAGGAGTCTAAATCCATTGTTAAGATCTGGGGTTATTATTATATCTAGTCCATAATACAATTTCTTATGAGGTCTTTTATATCACCATCTATCTGCATATACATGAACTACATTTTCTTGACCACTTTCAATGTTTTCTATTGACTTGCCAACTACTGTTGACTATAGTAAATGTTTGTATATTTAGCTTGTATATAGTTAGTGATTTTTTGTTCCATCTCAACTCTTACAAGTTGCAACTAAATTTTTTGGTTTTAGCACTGAGCTTGTGTTATATAGAGTCTGTGGCTCAGTAAACTAACTGATATAGTAGTATCATGCATTGTTGAAAGCTGTGTTTGCATGTGCAACCTTGTGTGTGTGTGTGCAATGAACATAGACACACTGATTTTCTATTGTTTAGTTTATTTCTTGAAACGAGAATTTGCATGCACTCTCTGAGGTTCCTATAACTATGATACATAATGTAATTACACAGCTAGTGCATGAACCTCTATTGATTAAAACATTTAAAATAAATATTACTGCAACATTTCTTCACAAAATATTAGCATCACATTGTTTAGGCCATTAAGACTTGAGAGTTGTCATTTAGAGTTTGAAGTGGCAAGTCATTTCCATAATTCCATTGTAATAAATAAAGTATAGGATCTTGTCATTTCGATTTGCACGATACATTTTTTGCCTGCCCTATTAAGCAACACTAATATTAGTGCCTAGAGAAATTATACTTCAGAATTTATTGTTTGAAATTTTTTTTAATTTTTGTTCAAGGCAGCAAAAGAAAAAAAAAGTTGGTAACACACATGATCATGTCTTCATAAGACTAGGTTTCAGTCCAACTAATCTGCTTAAATTCCTTAGAAGGCCAGAACACAACAATGGGCCTTTCTGAACAGAGGCTACTGAAACCTAAGTAACAATGGATGTCATAGCTATAACACCAAGTACAAATATTTTTCTTGCAAAATGACAATCAGTGTCTACATGTTTCTACTTTCTAGCGCTCATGAAACACCTGATGAAGAACGGTTATTGAAATGGCCGTCTTCCTATCACAAAATAAACGAAAAGGTTCGCGATGACAAACAGAGATATGCCAAGAAAAATTCCTCCAGTTCATGTTCATAATCCTTGCTCATAAGACTACAATACAGTATATAACTTTCAAATGGTGAAATTTCAGAAGCACTTTAAGTGGTTCACTACCACCTATCACTACAAATTTCTCCTTAATCGCTTTTATGGACTTGAGCGGTAATTCTTTCGAAGGTGGCATACTGGCAGAGATTGGAAATCTAAAGAGCTCCAGTACCTTAGTTTTTTTTACAACCGTCTTGACGGTACATTACATACCAATTTAGCAATCTTCAAAAGTTAAGGTAGTTGGACCTGGGATCAAACTGCTTGGAAACACCAGATTGGTCCAAGTTTGCTGGTAGGCTTTTGCTGACATGCCTGAGCTTTTACTACAATGAGATTGACTCGGAAATCCCAGACTTCTTGCAGAAACTAACTTATCTTAATTTGTCACTAAACCTTTTTACAGGCCCCATACCTGAAGCAATTTTGAGCAATGTAGATAACCTTGATTATCCCAATATAACTCATAATTTATTTCAAGGGGAATTATCAGCAAATATAACTATATTTTGCGAGCTAAAAGCTCTTCGCTTGGGAAGGAATAGGTTTGCTATAAGTTTGCTTTCTAATCGTTGAATTGTATGTATAACAATTCATCTGAAGGAAGAATTCCTTCTTTCATTGGTCAACGAAAGGAGCTTCAGCAACTCGATCTCCGAATAAATCACTTGACTTCTACCATTGTCCACTTGGCTCTAGCTGAGAAATCAATTGCTGGACCCTTGTGTTTTCCACTTTCCAATCGAACCAGATTATCTGAGCTAGGTTTATCTGGAAATTCCCTTTCGATTGAGCTCTCATCTTATTTCATCACCAACTGGACTGCATTGACATCGTTGCAGCTTCAACACAATTACTTCGGATATATTCCTCCTGATATTGGTAAATTGACAAATCTATCTTCCCTTTTATTGTATAGTAATAAGCACCCCGGAGCAATTCCCTGAGATTGGAAACTTATACATCTGGAGACATTGGACCTTTCCAGTAATCAGTTTTCAGGTCCAATCCCACCAACAAACGGAAATCTCACACACATTAGCACCTTAATTAAGTCTATTCTCCAACTATCTCAGTAGGGCTATCCCTCCTAGACAGGAAAATTAACGAGACTGGCAACTCTTGATCCGAACAGCAACCAGCTGAATGGAGAGTTGCCCAATACCATTTCCATCTCAAAATCTAAAGAAACTTTCTCTGTTTACTAACAGATTTTTTGGCACAATACCGAGTGAAATAGGAAAAAAACAACTACCTCTTGGCTAATGCCAGGTTATTTAACAACGGCTTCTCTGGGGAATTACCAACAACAGGATTATGCAGTAGTTTCCTTTTTTCTGAATCCACAGTGAGTGGAAACATCTTCACTGGACCATTGCCAAATTGCCTTAAAAATTGTTCAGACCTAAACAGAGTCCGCTTCTTTGATGGAAACCAATTCTGTGACAATGTTTCTGATGCATTTTGGTGTCCATCAAGAACTTGTTTTTGTTTCTCTGAGTAGAAATAAGTTCAAATGAAAAGCTTATGAATTTACAGATGACAAGAAACAAGATTTATGGTCGAATCCCAGCGAAGCTGGGTAACTTGATATGATTGGGGATTCTACGGCTAGATTCAAATGAATTAAAAGGTGATTTCCCAACTGGTTTGGGAGATCTAAGCCAAGTGTTCAACCACAAGTACTTAAGCATGAGAACCCTTAGAGTCTAGGAAACTTGACCAAGCTCCAATTTCTTGATTTACGATGAATATATCAAGCGGAAGTATAAAAAAAGATCTTGGAAATTGTGCAAGCCTATTGGGCTTGAACATATGAAACAACCGGCTTTTAAAACACATGCCATCAGGATTTGACAGTCTAGCGCACTCGCAACATGTTTTGGACTTCGGCAGCAATTCATTTCCGGGCATTGTCCCACTTAACATGGGAAAGCTCTTGTCGTTGGACAATCTCAACCTTTCACATAACAATCTCTCAGGTAGGATTGCTAGTGCACTATCAAGCATGATTAGTTTTCAACTCATAAACTTCTCCAACAATAACCTGAGTGGACCAATACCCTCCGGCAAAGTTTTTGATCAAGCACTAGAGAATGCTTATAGCAGAAACAAAGGTTTGTCAGGAAAAGAAAAAGGATTGCCCTCTTGTAATGGAACATCGACGACTGGGATGGCAAAGGTCCAGCAACAAGGTTCATATCATAATCATTGTTCCAGCTGTCAGCATCTTAGTTTTGGCAGTGATCCTTGCGGGGTATGTGGTTCTTTTATGAAAAAATTCAAGCCATGATGAAGAATCTACAAGTTCAGTTAAAGCTGACAACTACGAGTCACTAATTTGGGGAAAAAGAAATAAGATTTACATTCAAGGATATTGTTGAAGCCACTGGAGACTTAGATGAGAAATATTCCGTTGGAAGAGGGGGATTTGGAAGTGTGTATAATAAGGCTGTTCTACTAAAAATTGATGTTTACAGCTTCAGAGTGGTGGCACTGAAAATTATGATGGGAGTACATCCAGGAGATTTGATATCTTTTCTATCATATAGAACGATGTCCGAAAATTATCTGGACTTTAAGAATGTCATATACCAACAGATTTCACCTTGTACTGGCGCATCAGAAGATGAAGTGATGTATGCTTCTAATACTGCAGTAGGCTAGTAGCACGGACACATTCCTCACCTGACTTACAACCCACCGTGTATTTTGTAGCTCAAGAACTGTCTCCTACAACTCAATCTCAGCTGAGAAAACACTTGGGCCTGACAAAATTCAAAGTAAATTACAATACTCAAGAAAAAAGGGGAAAATAAACAAATTCACAATTAGTAAGTGAATTTCGTTGGCCTTGTTATACTGAGCTTAGCACTTGTACCTTCCAGAGCATGGATTTCTGATTTGTAATGTGCCCTGTTTCACGTTATATAGATAATGATGTTGTAATCTTCATGTAACATATTTGTTTTCCCAGATTATCACCAAACAGTTCAAGTTCGAACATTTTAAGTTGTAATGTAGCAAGAAACATGTGATAACTGGACAAGTTCGGTCCAATTATCTGTCAATTTAACGGCTACTTCATTAGATTCTTTTAATATAACCATGTAAAGATTAGTGTTACTCAGCGACAATTTTTTTTTTATCTCTTCTACAGCAGAGCTTAATTTCAATAAATGACAGTTTCATATTAAAATTCCTGCACGAAGATGTTCATGTGAAATTCGTAAGATGACAAGAATGAAGAATCAACGATACTGCAGTCAAAAGACAATAATAAGAAAACATCATTCAGATATTTATATAAGTATATGATTGACACTAAAAGGAAAGCTACCCATATGTCCTATAATAAACCAAGGGTAAACGAACTGTTACCATTAGTCTTCATGCTCTTCATACTCGGAGGTATGGTTACGAGAATACAGAAATTAAAACGGAGAACTTGCTTATCAATCAAAAAAGGATAGATACATGCCCTTGAACATGACAACTTAACCAAGATAAAGAGGACATGAGTTTGGATCCCCCGGACTGTTAAGAACTAACTTTTGAATGTAGAGTCTCAGCTATATCAAGTATATCTTTTCACTTCTCAAGGGATGAGAATAAAAATGTACTTAGTCGATAAGTATAACAGGCTTTGCTAGTTGGACAGTACAACTCCCAGTAACATTAGCCCCAAGATCCTCAGAGGTTTCAATTTCAGGTGCCTTCCGTGCATCTTTAAACTTCTCAGAACCAACTTTTATTACCTTCAATACCGCGTCGATATCGTCTGGGGAATGCCTTGTTACCTGATGGTGCAGCTGTGTTGTTTTTGGTTCAACCTGGGCGGGGTCGTTTTCAATTGCTACAGTTGACTGTGCAGATTGGTTGTCGGTTCCAGAAACTTGCTGCTTTTGAAACATCATCTGCAGGCATCGTCCTTGTTCTTCAAGCCGCAATTGCAAATTTTTCTGAATCTGAAAGAACAAATTCAAGAGATAAATACAAGGATGATTGCTGTAATGATGTACATTATCTTTTTAAATTTTTAAGAGGATAAGAGACTAGGGAAAAAAATATTATTGAAATGGAACTCCGAGAATCAGCAAATGACCATAAATTAGATTTTCTAACCAAATAAATGAATAATTATGTAATAAGTTTCCTATTAAACATTTTACCAGATAAATCAAGGGACCGACTGATGCCTAATCCATGACATGGCCTTGTCCTTGACTAGAAAAACAAACAGTATAAAGAGGAAAAAAGAACAGCACCTATACTACCCAGTTCGAAAAAGGATTACAAACATGGGTAAACTTTAGTCCTAACCCTTTTTGTGGGTGTACTGGGTCCCAAAAGAATGAAAGTAGACTTTAAGAAAAATTCTCTAATTGAGAAGAAAGATAACTAAAAGCTTATTCTTGCTTCTTTTACCGAGTAAAGTGCACTTTGTGTATCTGCAGGTGTCAGACAACTTCTAATATTCAACTTCAAAAAGTATTACTTGCTATACTGAATTTAAGTAAAACACTTCTGCAGTGTTCCTGGTCGTTACTAAAATAGTGATACTGGTTGTAACTAAATAAACTTCCATGTAAGAATATGTAATCAGACCTCAAGCTGTTCATGCAATTTCTTTTGAAGTTCCATTTGCATCCGCAGTGTTTCAGTAATCTCAGTATCCCTGATAAAACAGTAGAGAGAGAGGGCTAATATATTCAAATGGACTTATCAACATTTAGTAGCTCATCAACAGGTTGAAAACAAAACAAAACTGAAAGTCTTTCACACAAATATTAATTTTTTTCGTTGAAAGAAAACAGATATTAAATATGTATACTCCATTTTTAAACAATCGCAGAAATATAATTCTAATTTCAAAAGTCCTGTTCAATGAACCATTTTTTAACATCAACAGGAAATGCACATTTGCAGGGGATACTTCATATGACACTGTTATAGGCCTAGATATTACATCAAACCTTCAGCTCCTTAAGGTGGAAAAAAATAGATAAAGAGGGAAATACAGAAAACCACATTAGCAAACAGAATACACATTAATGCAGTATTTTGTGTAGTTTGCGATATAAATATATATTGACTGAAGTCCATAAGCAATAATACAACTTAAGCATTACAGTATTTGACTTAGTTCCAACCAAATTGAGCATTAATGCATTCAATAATTAAGAAAAAATTAGTAGCCACGCTTGCTCGGCATTCCTAAGGCAGTGAGTGGTGACAGTTAATGTAATGGAATTAAAACTGCAAGGCATTCCTGACATCTTCAGGATTTGGGATATGAAAATGCTTTAATATAATTAAACTTACTTTTTTGAATCAGGAGATGACAGGACTCCTGTAAGATTCTGGTTTTTATCTGAAGACCTTCCTTCTAAGAAAGAAAAGAGAGAAAATCCAATATGAGCAATGTTTCTGAATCACTTTTTACAAGCCAACTCCAAAACATAAGAATACACCAGATATGACAAATATTGATGAACTGTAATTAAGTCTAAAACTCATAATAACATGGGATTAGTTACCTTTTAAAGATTCGGGTTTGTATCTTGCTGTTCGATATTTCTGCAATTTGCAGATAATTTTTAAAAAATGACAAATGGCTCATTATATGATACCTAAACAAAGAATCAACAACACACCTGCAAATGGCTCTTTACATGAAAAATGGTCAAACCTTCAACCTTCATTTGCTTCAGCACACCCTTGGGAGTAGCTCCTGTGTTACATTAGAGATTCATTTGATAGTGATCATATTCTTTCATGTACTGTAGCAAAATACAGCAAGAGAAAGAGAGTACTTTCGCTTCCCCCAAGCTTGTTGACTGCCTCTACAAAGGTTTCATGCAATTCTGATGTCCAGCGCATGCGTGACTTTGTTGACGTACTACTTGCTGAGGATAATTGGTTACCACTATTGGAAACTTCTAAAGATGCGAGGGGAAGCTGATGTTGTACTTGTGATTGCTGGAGCGCTCGGAGCTGCTGATGTACTTGGGGGTGATGATATCCTTGTGAATGCTGATGTACTTGGGGCTGCTGATATCCTTGTGAATGCTGATGTACTTGGGGCTGCTGCTGATATCCTTGTGAATGCTGATGTATTTCTTCAGATGCATGGGCAAGGGGTTCATGTATTTGTGCTTGCTGGAGTGATAGGAACTGGTGATGTACTTGGAGCTGTTGCCCTGTGTAAGTTGTAGATTGTGTGGTGCAAATTTCTTTAGATGCAGGGGGAAACTGCTCATGTACTTGTTCCTGCTGGAATGTTGGGGGTTGCCCATATAAATGTGAATTCTGTTGTACCAGAGGCTGCTGATGCACCTGGGTCGGCTGCACTGTGTCATCCACAGATAATGTAGGCACTTGATTTGAAAACTAAAGTAAAAAAGAACAGTATAATTATTTATCCATATTTACCCCATATAACAATTATAAAGAACTCAATAGACATTTTGTTTTCATGGAACCAGACCTGTAGCTCAGAATTTATGAAACCATTATTTTCAATGTGATCCCAATTTGAAGTCAGAGCATCGTCATTCAGTAATTGATTTAACAAATCACTAGACATACTACAATCCTCCGATAGCCCGACGCAGCTGCTAATATTTACTCCCTCTGGGTAATTACTTCCTTCAGCCGTCACAGGATAATCAACAAAATCAGGAATCATATCTGAACACCAGGAGTCATTGTTTTCTATAGTATAGCAACTTGTTGATGTAGACTGCAGTACTCCAGGTACCTGGTGACAAGAACTATGCACTATAACTGATGTCTGAGAACTGAAAGGACCCTTTTCTGAATGCTTTATACGGGGCGAGGCATTGGAAAAACGAAGATCCTTAGAGATTCCAACGGATGTATCTTGTACTAGCAGAGATATTTCAGCATTTGCTGTCTGAGTTTCTGAATGGTTTTCATTAGGGGAGTCATTAGAGGAATGACAATCTCTAGAGTATCTAGATAATATTTGACCTACAGTTCCATTATCATATGAAAGAGGTCCAACATCTGAAGGACTTGACATAAGTTCCCTCTCTGCAAAAACTACTTGATTGTTTGGCAACTTGGGATATTTCTCTTCTTGGGTGGCAGAAAGAGATGGTAGATATGAAGATGGAACTCCAATAGTTTCATGGTTACCAGGTTGCCTAGCACCTGATCTATGGAAATATAAAACAGGTTGTGCGTCCATCAATGGCCACTCCTGAAAAATATATAATTGCAGATATCAGCCGGTATATATTAGCCAAGTCTTGTCAAGGCACCTCTATGCAATTTTCTCTAACTAAACCAAAAAAGGTCATAAACGGCGTGCACTAATGTGGTTAACATTAGAAATTGGCAACAATATATCAAATATTGTGCTGATGTAAATTTATTACCTTTATAACGTTGCAATCTACTACAATCATGATAGTTCCTAACATCACATAATTCCCTCGAATAATATTTTTTATCTTGCCTTGTTCAATTCACCAGGGGATATACTACACGGGTGAAGGGTCCTGTAATATTTCTATATTTCTACAACATAGAGTGGTCCTATTGGGAATGCAGTCGCAATTACTGAACACTGTACCTTCAGCATTGCATCTGCACGACATCTTCACTTCACCTGACCATTTAACAGTTGTAATCATATATTCTTACATAATCATAACTCACTACTGCATGTTACAACCCTCATTACACTAGTAGCAGGGATAATAATTAATGTTGCTCACAGCTTGACATATTCAAAATGATATACCAAACTTCTTGTGCCTTTGCAGTCAGCCACAAGCATTGAAAGGAGAATGGTTTAAAGTTCAATCTCTCTCCCCCCCCCCTCTCCCTCTCCCTCTCCCTCCCTCCCTCTCTCTCTCTCTCTCTCTCCCCCTCTCCCTCTCTCTCTCTCTCCCTCTCTCCCTCTCTAACACACACACACAAACAAGACTCTAACAATCAAACCAATCAAAATCAGGTAGCAAAACTAGAATTCTTATACACAGCATGAATGGTAGCAAACATATAAGAAAAAAATAACAAAAAGCATTGACATGGGTGACTAAGAAATCAAAGCAACATTAAAAACAAGTACCTTACAAGTGTGGAAAGGCAAGATAAAAGAATTGGTGTTGAGAATCAGCAGTTGATACGAAAAACTAAAAATCAACTAAGTGGAACATAGTGGAGGGGGGGCATCAAAACTGAATATGCTAAGGCCAGCATTAAGGTTCGGTCAAATGGAATCCCAAACCAAAGCAGCTTCTTCTACTTGCATTATCTATATATATAAACTATGTGCGTGTATATGCGATGCAGTTGTATATATGTCATTGTCTGTCTATGCTTTGGACACGCGGGGTTAGATTGAGTCTGACATATGATAAACATGGCACGCAAAAACATACCTCTTGACTTGGGATTTTTAACTTGGTATATTTTTGGATATACGTAGCTTATAAAGTTTATCAATAACAATATGAGTAGAATGTATTAAAATATAACTATAATTTATTAAATATTTTAAAATCAAGATATTAATAATAATATTTATCCTATAAAACTTTTAAACAAATTTTACCATTACTTTTGGTACATTCCGTGTTCATATTTAATGAATCCAAAAAAAAAAAAATCAGTCAAATCAAAATATTTTGATTCAAATTTATATATTGATAATTTTAAATATTTAATAAAAGAAATTATATACAAATAGAATTTAATATTTAAAAATATAATTGTTCATTTACTTTATATATAATTTAAAAAATTGTAATCAAATTAATCATATTACAATACAACAATTTTGGATCACACTATTTGAGACAAGAAAAATCATAAAATTACTTAAGCAATCACTAATCACAATTAACAATCATAATATATTTCATATAAACATTTTGTATATAACAAATTACGACTTTTAAATAAATTTTATAAATTTATATTATATTATATTATTAAAATTTAATTACGTATTTGAACCGAATAATTATCGTTGATATAATTTTTAATATATGGCTTGATATTAGTAAAATCTTGTTTATATATCGCCGTCATCGCACTTTGTCCATCTCCACCGGAATAAAGCCCCCATCTTTTCCTGCACTAATGTCTCAACCACCGCCTGCCGCTTTCAACGACTGTTTAAAGCTCTTAAAAGCCGACCGCGACGAACAAAAACTCGCCGGTCTTCTCCTCGTCACCAAATTCATAAACAACGATGACGTCACCTCAATCTCTATTATATACAACGCCGTCGGAGATGTGTTCCTCACGCGCCTCCTCAATACAGGTATCGGCAAAGGTAAATTGCTTAAAACTGGACTTGATAATCGCGATGCGTATTTGCAACTTGCTGTTACTCTACTTGCTTCGTTTTGTCGTGTTCCGGTAATTGCAGCTTCGAATGAGATGTTATCGAAATTGTCTTTAATTATCGACGTTTTATCGAAAGGATTGTGTTTGTGTGTTGAGGAGTGTTATGAGTTTTTGTTATTGGTAGTGAATGGAAATAATGACGGAGTTAGGGTTTTTGTCGAGTCTGGAGGTGTTAATTTGTTAGGATTGAAAATGGAGACAATTACGGATGGCTCGCGTGTAATTGAGATTGTTATGAGGCTTGTTGAGTTGGTTGTGAGTGAATATGATGTGGAAGTTTTGTTTAGTAAGTATGCCGATGAGGTGGCGCGGATTGTTGTTAATGTAGCTAGACAGTTTGCATTGTTGCATAATAATGTAAAATTCGAGGCGCTTCATTTGTTGTCTGCAATTTTGTCGAAT
The DNA here is from genome assembly GCA_028671895.1 of Oenanthe sinensis. Classification (NCBI taxonomy): domain Eukaryota; kingdom Viridiplantae; phylum Streptophyta; class Magnoliopsida; order Apiales; family Apiaceae; genus Oenanthe; species Oenanthe sinensis. Next base: position 20,685,612 of record JAPMAC010000231.1, read on the forward strand.
AAATATGGCGGACCTGTTTGTGATGCTTTACGGTTGAAGAAGGGTGATGTGTGGTCGGATTATGTACGGGTTGGCGGTGTAGCAATTTTACAGAATCGGGTAGCGCCTGCTGAGAAGCTTCATGCACTAATTGTGGCGGAGGCTGTTGTGTCTATTGTTGGTAAAGAATGGTTTTTTGGTCCGATGAATTTGCCTGGTGTGGAAGAGTCTGTTGTGCCGGGTGATAGGTGTGTGTTGCTTGTTTTAGAGTCGTCTAGGATTGAGATTGCTGTTCTTCTTAATGATTTAGCTTATTTGAAATTTGAAGCTTCCACGAGAACGTCGGTTGGTGGTGACGATGTTGTTTCGAAGGAAAGGAATCTTTGTGTAGCCTATTCTTTGGTGGAAAGTATTGTGAAAATGATAGCAAGTGTTGCTGAAGATGAAGGTGGTGTTATTAGTGAAAGCACTTTTATTAAGATCATAAATGGGCTCAATGAGACGACAGGTGTCATCCTGGAGTATATACAGGACACTAAGGTTCATGGACAAAGAAAAGGAGATGATCTTCTTGCTTCGGTGCGGGTTATTGGGAGTTATCTTGCAGAAACGCCCAATGCGTGCAAGGAAAAGGTCACGGCGCTTTTAGATTTTATGCTTTCAATCGAAGGTGAAGATGAGCAAAGTCCTTTCCAGTCCATCTGCTTTTTGCTTCCCATGTTATGTCAAATAACAATGGAAGTCAATGGATGTCGTGTTGTAGCTTCTTCTGGATCACATAAAGCTATTGTAAGATGTCTCATAAAGCTGATTAGTCTTAATGGTGATAATGGTAAGGATAGCAGTTTGGTATATCTGGCATGTGATACACTTATGAATGTTCTGTTAAAGAGAGCAGAAGTCCCAATTTTCTTTGACGGTGGTGATGTAGTTGAACTTTTGGCAACACTGGTGGACTGGACAGAGAATACTAGTGACCACTCTGTTATTATGATGGCTGCAACTATTTCTTCATTGATTCTAGACTTCACATCAGAGGACGCACTTGGACGACATCCAGGCTTTGATAGTGGCAGGTTTGCTGCTCTCTGCCAACTTTTCAAGAGAAGTATGACTGTTAGTAATGAGGATGTGTTGTCCGGGGAAGCTGAAGCGGATCTCTATGAGATTGTCATTTCAGGATATTCCCGTTGGTCTAAGCGTTTTCCCTACATCAAGGCAGCAGTTGAAAGATAAAAAGTTTCTGGTGTACTTCATTCAGTTTTTCCAGGAAGAGTGTCGGATGAAATTGATTGATGAGATACCTTAAAATATGAGATGAGCATGGAGAGGAGGCAACTGAGTCTGATGTAGACTTAATATGATCTCTTAGTTTGACATTAGGTATGATGAACTCCTTAGTAATGTTAGCAGCTATATATATTCAATGTTAAGTTGTTTGTTTGTATGCATGCTTGTGATTTTAATCTCTGGTGGATGATTTGGGAATTGGACTAGTTTTCACTTTTCAGATATTCCTTTTCTTTTTTTTTTTGCCAAGTTCAGACACTTTCCTGTGTTTTGTTTTCTCAGGCTAAAACGTAATAATAACAATATAGACAGTTTTTGTAAACACAGGTCACTGCAACTGTGAATAGCCACTGATACATCTGTATTAATGATTTTTTTACCTTTAGCGACTAGTAACATATTTTTACCATTAAGCGACTAGTAGCAACAGGAGCTGTTTGTGTTGGATCATTTGAAAAGATTCATAGTAATTAGAAGCAAGGGCCATAGGCCATAAATTCATCAATCCAAACAATAATTCAGTATACAAGCTACTGAATTAATTGATGATGCATTTTCCTCCATTTAGTAAATAATCCTATACTTGTATTTATATGGTAAACTTTAGTATAAACAGGTGGTAGTTGCCACTCTCAAATAGACAGGGCTGCTTACAAGGTGGTTCATTCTTTCATATAGCACTGTGATATCATTTGCTTATAGCAGCTGCATTTAGAAATGATACACTGCACAAGATGCCGTTTTTGCAGCATTATGATGGTGATGTCGAGGCTCCAAGGGAATCAATCTGAATTTTACTGTTAGTGAAGAGGCATTTGGAAAAGGACAAATAATTGAGCTAAACCTGGTGGAAAGAATGTGACCAACAAAAGAAAATTGCAGTACAACATATTTTTGTAGTAGGATTTTAATGTTCTTGTGACCTTTGTTCCTCAGTCATGTAGTTGAAATATTTTTGGAGCAAATAGTTACTGTAAACGAGATTACTCTGTAACTTTTCTTTTTATGTTGACGTGTGGGGATCGCTGGTTTGAATTTGAAAACTTCGAAGTGACAAGTGAATATTTAATTTGTATTAGCATTTGCCAAGAATATTTGTATTAGCATTTGATGCATTTACCATAGGTAATTTGGAGATCATCGTGGTATTGTTTTATGTTCAAATTGGGGAATAGCTAAAATTAACTTTTTACAGCTTTGCTTCAACCGTTTAGCAAATAAATCAGAGTGACATTGTCTAGTAGTTACTATAGACGAATAGACAGACTTCTATCAACATAAACCCTGTTTAGACTGACTTGAACCGAAACAAAAAAGTGTCCCTTTAAAGGAAATAAATACATTCTTATGCCTTGGAAACCACTTATAAGCTCAGAAATGCCCAAAAAAAACTTTCAACATTAAAATGCTCATTTTAACTATAAATATCCATAAGCTGAGTGTAGTTAATTATTCTCCCTTGTTAAGAAAAGAGCTTACTGTTTAGCCAAACTGGGGCACCCTATTTAACTCTTGCAAAATATGCTTCAGTTAAAACAATAATAAGATAAATCTGAACATCAATCCATAAGAAATACCCAGAAAGTCGATTCTTACAAAACACATTAAACAAAGCAAATCCCCTTACTAATAAAGGCAACTAATCCAATGCTTCAAAGTTCCCCTACACGATAGCATTTGCACTTTGCAGCATTTGCAATCCTTGGCCAAAGATCGGCACACTCTTTCCCAATTGGACCCGTGATAGCAGATCCTATCATCATAGAACAAAACCATAAATGATATGAACAGAAACACAATACATTTGTCTAATAAAGGAGCACAACCTTTTAAATACTAGACTATCCATGATTATAATGATCAGATGCAGTATACACGCATTTGCAGACCTAATAGAACAATTTATAATTACACAGAACTTCAAAAGGAAGCAATAAAAAACTAATCTAACTAGCTTACCTCAAATTTACGTAATCTGAACATTTAACGAAAATGAACACCAAACGAATATAAATACAAAAATATTCATACAATAGTGTCTCCGATTAATCAATAAATAACAATGAACTATAGAATGAGGGTAAAAGATAATTTTCCTTTCCATATTTGGCTACTAAAGAGACACCAATGAAGTAGGCACATATAAACATTCTCTGTTAAACTTTCCCATCTTTTTATTTCAATGTCGTTTACCATTTAGTCACTCTAGTGGTCACTTATTCGACATGTAAGGTCACAACTTACGAGGGGCCTTGGTAACTAACTCATTTTAAAAGTTACATGCAGCCAGATGATTTTAACAATCCAAATTGATGTAAAAATAAGCATATAAAACAGCTTCACAATAAATTAGGTGGCGGTATAGTGTGTATATATATATATATATTAATTTAAATGAGTTGACTTGGAACTTAGAGCTCATAAATTGCAGTATACCTTTCATTTCCCCCTTCGGATTCACAATGATGCCAGCATTGTCTGCATAGCACACAGAAATAGATCAACAGCCATAATTTAAGCTAATCAGTATGAAAGACGCAGCTCTAGCGAAGAACTAAGGGTGCCACCATACACAACAATGTTCAAACAGCCTAGGCCCTACGCATTAAAATAGAGTTTCTGTTGGGTAGTAATATTAACAAAAAATTACAATAAAGGTACTCCAGGAATCATGAAACGTAACAACTAAAGAAAATAAAGTACATATTTTCTTAAAAAGGCTAAATGTACCAGCAGAAAGGTAACACAATGACATAAAAGAACACCATGCTGTTAAAAACTGGCTTAGCTTAATTTATGCTTCTAAAACACGACACAACCAATGACAATACATAATAGTCGTTTCTAAATTTGAGAAGCAACCTAAAGAGAATAGTAAGGTACACAACCTCAGATTACAAAAACTTTGTAAGCACGACCAAATTGACCAAGATAAAAAAAGAACTTCTACCAACTGATACGCATTGCAACAATATAAACTCTAGGTAGTATAATCATTATAAGGTTCCAGCATTCCAAATTTTATTATCGACTTACGGTAACATCATGTAATTTAAAAACTAGTTTGATTTAATCCCTGCTTCTCTGAACTAAAAGCCATAGGCCGAAGTGTAAATTGTCATATTCATTTCCCAAAAAGTTAACTACACAACCTCAAATTACCCGGCCACTTCAATCACTGTAGAGGATATGTATGTACCAGCAGACAGGTAACACAGAGTTATAAATAACAACAAACATGCTGTTATAAACTGGCTTCTCTTTGTTTATGCTTCTTCAAATGAGACCCAATAACAAAGTATATAATGGACTAATGGTCTTTTTTTAAATTTATGAAGCAACCCTATAGAAAATTGTGAGCTTTAAACAACATCGAATTACAGTAAAAAAGGTAAATGTACCAGCAGACAGGTAACACGATGACATAATAGAACATCATGCTGTTATAAACTGGTTTAGCTTAATTTATGCTTCTTATTATATTAGACCAACAATAACAGAATATATGATGGTCACTTTCAATTTTAAGAAGCAACAAAAAATATCTCAAATTCAAGAAAAGAAAATCACTGCAGTTATAATAAACCAAATAATGACACCCGAAAAGATGAAAATCAAAATAGAAACATTTTTTTAAAAAATATTACGTAGCCAAAATTTAAGTATGCATCAGATAATCAGCAAGACAGTAACAAGCATACGAGAAAGCATGCCAGTATAAAAAAGCTTATTTAATTTATGTTTCTCATGCACAAGGCCATAGGGAATAAGAAACGATAAAATGAACATTTAGAATCCCTACGAAGTAACCCCTGAGCATAAAAAACCTCAAATTGTGATAACATCACACAGACAAGACAAAAACCCTTGCTGCCAAAACAATCTTAATTTTATTTGTGCTTCACATACACAGCAACATAAGCAACACAAATCTTATAAAACTAGCGTAATTCAATTTATGAAATCCCATAGGCAAGATGAATTTACGGTTCCAAAAAAACAAGCTCTAATTATCCAAAACCTCAGATTATACAAAAACTAAAAAATATACACACATAATTGAATATAAAACAGATAGAAATCTAATAATGACAGTACCTTCAAAGTACATGAAAACACCATCCTTTCGACGCCACGGCTTACGTTGCCTGACAATAACAGCAGGCATAACTTTCTTTCTCAAATCAGGCTTTCCTTTCTTAACAGTAGCCATAACCATATCACCAACACAAGCTCAAGGCAATCGATTGAGCCGTCCTTTGATTCCTTTCACGGAGATGATGTACAGATTTTTAGCTCCGGTGTTGTCGGCGCAGTTGACGGTTGCGGCCACCGGGAGACCTAGCCACATTCGGAACTTGTTACCGGCGGAGCCTCCGCGACCTGTTAAATGCGAGCGATTAAGTGAGATTGTGAATTCAAATAATAAAGATTGGATTTTTAATTGGTGAAATGAGCGTACCTCGTTTCGACATCGCGATCAATTAGCAATCTCTCTCTCTGGTGCGCCGTTGAGGAGGCGAGAGGGTTTTATAAGGAGTGATTGGTCCCACCTCAATCGGCGGGAATTTTCAACGGTGATTTTTATAATTTTTCAAATCTGAAAAATATATTTTTTAATTTTTTTTATAAACTTTTTAATTATATATATTTTATAATTTTTTTAATTATAGAATATATATAATATTTGATCAAACTTTAAAAATTTTGATCATCGAAAAGTCATCGGGACGGATGGAGTAGGGTTTTGGAGGGTATTACTTCGCCTTATCGACATCGGGGGTGTTTGGGGGAACTTTTTTCCAGAATAAGTCAACTTATTTTAAGACAAAGTTAGAGATTCCTAACTTTTTTCTGAAAAAAGTTGACTTTTTTTTGCAACTTATAGAATCTCAAATATACATTAAATACTTGTATAAAAAACATTTATCAAAATATGAAATTTTTACGCGAAAATAAGTCTAAAAGGACTTATTTTTAAGTCCAGCCAAACAGGCCAATCGTTTCGTTCCGCTTTGTGGTTTTGAGTTTTTTCCTTTTGCAAAAATTTTTAGCGGGGAAAAAGTGGGATCTTGGGCTGGCATTTGGGAAAAAAGAGGGCTTATTTTAGTTTAAATAGATTTAAAAAATACTTATAAATTTGTGATTTGAAAAGTTTATAGTTAAATAAAAAATTGGTGAATGGATATATAATTTATTTGATACTCATAGATCAAACTCTGAGAATATTTAACATATTTTTTAATAGAAATAAAAATATGTCATTGTGATTATATTAAAATAGTTCGAATTAATTTATCAAAATCATTCAAACAAAAAATATTGAATAAAATGATAATTGACTAATTATATTAATTCTAATTGCGGATATCATATTTATTATTCTAAATATTTTAACTTTTTTAAGCAAATAATTTATTTTTTTAATTTTTCTAAAATATTTCTTGAAAATAAATTAAATAAAAGTGAAATAAAATTAATGATATTCTCAATTATCTAATTGATTATTTTTTATTAAAAAAGTAATACTAGAGATCTCATATTAGTTATAAAAAATTGTTATCAAATAATGTGACAATAATTTAGAAAATTTTAATTAATGAAATTTATATGTATATATGAAATATATTATATTTAATAAAATTATAATTAAAATATGTGATGGATCTATCACATCCACAGGAGATAGATGAAGCTAGCTGACAAAGCTTTTTGCAACTAATTTGAAATTTCCAACATTATTATAGAAACAAAATGTTACTACCAATCTTGGGAATATAAATAACCAACTATGTTTATTTATTTTCTTTCTAAAAACACTTAATACATTATTTAATAATTTTAATTAATTTTCTTATCTAGTTGACAAATAGATCCAAGTCTATATCTTGTAATTAGTGGTACCAAAAAAGAAAAATCAAGAAAATGCTTTTCATTCCTACAGTCACAAGCACAACCCACGCCACCACCACTATATAATAATCTCTCTCAAACGCCCAACACCAGAACCACAACAAAACCCTAATCCTAATTTCATCACCACCATCTCCAAGTTCTTGTGGGGCCCATCTCTCCCACCCCAACTCCTCATCTCCGCCGTCCGTTCCACTTGGTCCACCACATGGCAAATCATCATGTCCCAGCTCGCCCCATCCGACCCATCTGGCAGTTATACCCGACCCATTTCTCAGTTTCGCGCCAAACCCAACTACCAATTTTCCCGCCAAAACCCCAAGAGTCTTCACCTCTATGTTGGCTTGTCTTGCCCCTGGGCCCACCGAACCCTCATTGTCAGGGCCCTAAAGGGTCTTCAAGATTCAATTCCAGTTTCGATTGCATCCCCGGGAATCGATGGTTCTTGGGTGTTCTTGGATAGTGACATCCGGATCAAGGATAAGCTTGTTCCGGGTTCGGATAATGTGAATGGCTGTACAAGCCTTAGAGAGGTTTATAAGCTCAGTTTTGTTCAATGCAGGCTTCAATAGTATTGCTACAAATCCTGATTTGGACCTTTCGCCTAGATATAGACAAATGGAATGCCATTATATACCCAAATGTCAATAATGGTGTTTACAGGTAATGTAGTATACTAAAGAATAAAGATTGAATCATGTTCTTTCCTTAGCTTGCATTAAATTATATACATCAATAGTGTTATAGGTAATGTGGGTTGATTACAGATTTGAACTTGTGTTCTTTATTTAGTGTGCTTGAATTTTCTATAAATTATATGCATTGATGGTGCTTATAGGTAACGCAGGTTGAATAGCCTGCTGCCTGCATCAATTTTCTTTACAGTATTTTTTGTGTTATGGATGATTGTGAGTTGATTAGGGATTCAAATTTATGGTCCTCTCTTAACATCCATTAACTTTCTTTAGGTTTTGTGCATTAATGGCTTTGTAGTTGATGACTTGATGTAGGTTAATTAAAGATTGAATATATATATGGTCTTTCGTTAGCCTGCTTCTATTTTCTTTATATTATATGTGTTATACCAGTAACGTGGGTTGATTAAAGATTGAAATTTTGCCGGCCTCTCTTTAGCTTGAATCAATTTTTTATTTTATTTTATATGCAGTATGTATGGTGTTGTAAGTATGTATGGTGTTGTAAGTAGTGCGGTCACTTGAAAGTTCTAACTTTTTGCTGAATTTGTACTGATTGAATTTGCTTTTAATGTTGTGTAATGTATGTTGTAGGTGTGGGTTTGCACAGAGTCAGGAAGCTTATGATAAAGCAGTAAATGAGTTGTTTGACGCATTGGATCTGATAGATGATCATTTGGGCACTTCGCGGTATCTATGTGGCGAAAAGCTTACACTTTCTGATGTATGCTTGTTTACCACATTGATTCGGTTTGATATTGTATACAATGTGTTGTTCAAGTGCACAAAGAAGAAGCTTGTCGAATGTCCCAACCTTCATGGCTATATGAGAGATATATACCAGGTATCATCAGATGTCATATGAACTTCCTAACATTGTATGATATGTTATATTGCATTTGTTCATCTGTATGATATGTTATATTGCATTTGTTCATCTGTGAGGGAGTAAGGGTGATGAAAGAGAGCTTTATTGCTTGTGAATTGTAATTTTTTTTCCAACTTTTTCGATGACCGATAAGTATAACTATTCAACTAGAATAAATAAATACAACTACTGTTAAGATCAGCTTAAAGGGAAATGGATGCTCGGTTTCTTCGTTGGTAGTTTTTAGATCATCCTTGCCAATGATTTTAGCATCTGTTCCATTTCCGGAGAATTCCCATTAAGATTTGATCTGTTATTGCTTGGTGGGACTAGGTTATTCTATTTGCACGACAAGTTTCATCTTTTAAGCTATTACTACTGAAAGTTTTGAATGTCTTGTTTTTCAACAGATTCCAGAAGTTGCCGCAACGTGCAATCTTGAAGCAGTAATGGATGGTTACTACAAGTTTCTTTTTCCATTGAATCCAGGAAACATTCGACCCATAATGCGAGGCGGGTGTGAGCATGATGCGCTCTTAAAACCACATAACATAGTATCACTCTCTGTGCCAGAAGGTGTTCAGGTCTACATTACATAAAAGCCAACTTTCATTTCATGTTTTGCATGTGTTTTTTTCGTGTGTATATAATTATTCATGAACCTGAGTTAAAATAAATTTAGTGCATTTCTTGTAATTTTTTTGTTTCACAGGTGAAACAAAAATTGTTTTGTACACGTATGTAAGTTTCATGAAAAAAAATTGTTTAGAAATATATTGGTCCCGGCGGGGCTCGAACCCGCGACCTTCGGCTCATAAGACCAACGCTCTAACCAACTGAGCTACGGGACCTTTTTGTTCAACTTAATTTGCAATTATTTAAAATAGTTAAAACATTAAATATTATTTCTGTATAGGGTTCAGCTTCCACATGCAAGTGTATTTCAACATTCATCACATATTCATTAAAATTTGGTTATGTCAGGTTAGGTTAGTTAAAGTTAGTTAAGTTCTCGAAGTCGCATTACTTCTTTTTCTAGCTTCTGTTTTCTTGGCACTTTGATTTTTATGAATTGAGTGTATTCAAAATTATCTTGTGTATTGTTAGCAAGTATATGGTAGCAAAGCCGGACTATAAGGAGAACTCTGCAAGGAGAAAAGTGGCACTTTAGCTTATATATATACATTATATTTATGTGATTAGTGAGGGAATGAATCTTGTATTGATAGTTAATGTCCCGGCTCTATAATTTTTATAAAGGTAGTTGTATATTGTGTCTTTGTCCTTATTTGATTTATTAAATTTTACGGGTAATCAAAATTGTTGTAAATTTGATGGTTGGTTATATGGTATCTTTAAACTGCTGATGATCGATAAAGTATCTTTTAAACTATATATTGTTATTAGTTTCCGCTAGATGGGCTTCTTTTCCTCCAAGATGCAATGGCAGGAAAATTGTGTCAATAGACAAGGAGTGAAAGGTGTTACCCCTGTTTTTGGATACCAATCCAAAATACATTGAATGCAATATAATTTATGTATCTAATAAAGATTGTTACTTGAAAAAAAACAGTGACAACTGACGAGTTTCAAAACTGTTCCCCAATTTGCTCATCTCAACTACCAAACAGAGAAAAAAATATGTAAGAACTTACACGTGCATATATATATATATATATATATATATATATATATATATATATCGTTGTTTAAAAACTAACTCTGTCAAGAGATTCAATAAGACAATCTCCAATTTTTTCCATGGCCGATTCTGATTCTGATTCTTCTTCTTCTTCTTTTGTTCCTTTGGGTTTTTTATCCTGAACAAAAAATGAGTAATATTTACATGGTCTTGGTCAAATTAAATGGTCCTTGTCATCTTGAATATGTTGATGGAACTTTTCCATGCCTAGTATCACACATGCTGAGGTGAACGTCGTGGTGAAAGTTTTGCTCTTGGTCGTAGCAGTCATTCAGATGTTTATTATTGTAATTTAATTCATGTGTTGATTCTAGTCATGGTTTTATCATGACAAACTTTCAAATGTTTATTACTGTAATAATTCATGTGTTGATTCTAGTCATGGTTTTATTGAATGCCAACTATGTGGAATTTTAGGTCATTCACTTGTCACATGTTGTCGGGGCTTTGATACTTCACTTCAATAGTGCTAGAACTCAACTATCAGCCTTTGTTTCATTACTGGCTCCGGGCCTCCGGCTCTAATCCAACTAGGGCGGTTTAATTAATCTCATAGATGTTTTATATATACGATGACCATTAAAATCACATGTTCATTTGCTATTATATGCCCAGTATTTTTCACCCTTTTACAGTGTAATCCAATAAAAATTAATTTTGACTATAAACTATAAACTATGATATATTTATAAATATTATTAAATTTAAAATCAAATAAATAATTTAATTAATAATATGTAAATATTGATTTTTTGCAACAGTTGCAATCACTATTTATATAGTGACAATTATTAATATACAATCACTATTTTATACGGTTACAATCACTATTTTAATAAATTTTATAATTATATTTAGTGACCAAATTTTTTATTCAAATATATACATCCAACCACTAGCACAACCACTAGCACCATTGATGTTGGGATATGGTCCATTTTAAATTAAGGTTAAAAATTGAATGACTAGTATTAGTTTTTAATTTCTAGGTTAAAAATGAAGGTTTTGTATTATTGCTGGTCATGATTATCGGTCTAAAATGTGTTGGATGTAATATAATTTATATAGTCAACCGTGCAAACACCCTCTAATTATTAGTTCAAATCAAATACAGCAGTAGAAAGAGGAAAAAGTTTTCTCCGGTTTCTAATGGTCGCAGGACATCATGAATTTTTTAATCAAAATTAAAGATAATATTCAGACTATAATTAATTTGTCCTGACGGGATCACTATAGGCCTTACTACCCTGTGTCTCTCCATGCTATGGATGACTATTTTTTTAAATAAATAAACGTTAATAGACTATCATCGCATACATTCAAATAATATATGTTTACTATGCGTCGAATGAAAGTCATGCTTGATGACATGATTAAATATTTATTTGCTATATACCCGCCAAGTAACGGGATTAAGCTATGGGAAAAAAATCTCTTGATGAAAAACAAGTACAAGGTCGCGTATATTAGGAGACCTTACTAATGCAAAAGCCTACCACCACACTACTGCTTTATCTTTCCTTTCCTTGGGGATCTCTACCCCTAGCCTTCCTCCCTTGCATGCTTGTCTTGATGTGGAATTGGCTATCTAGATTAATAGTATACCTTGTTTTTCTGTTGAACCCCCTACTACAATAAAATCCTGCAGAAGCCAATCAGCGTGTGCTTATTCTTTATTAATTAGTTTCATTTTAGCTAAAAAGGTTCTAACTCATGGTTCCGGTTAATATGTTATACGAGGCAAGTATATCTGTTACCTTGACTAAAGGCGTAGTGCATATGGTCCATAGGTATATCTGTGGAATTACATATATATTGTAAGGAGAAATGTTCATCTATTTGAAGTAGAACCAAATTGTTCAATTTGATTTATTTACCTCTGAAAGTTGATGTTACAGATGCTCCACAATACAAAATCCTTCTTTCAAGACCATATAACCAACATGTAGAAATAATAATTGGCACTTGAGTAGATTCATCATCAGCAAATACCTACAAAATAATTTGTTTGGTTACTCACAATACTGAGGTTTGGAAACTAAATTTGTGGACTGGACTCACCTCGTTAACTTGAAAGTATGTTCCATTAAGTGCAAATCTTCCGTTATTTGCAGTGCGGACAGGAATCTACATATAAATGTTGTTGGAGTTAATAATTTTTGTATAAAATCATATTAAACTAGAAAAATTGACACACTTCATTTGTTGTGTTATTTTTTCTCACCATCAATGTTCCACTTACGGTAGTTGCAAAACCATGCTCCTCATTCTTACTCAATGAAGAGCTGCATACAATATCACGACAAACTTCTGAGGAACCACAATCTTGTGGAAATGAACTTCGAGGTGGATCAACAACTGAACCTAAACATAAGGTTATTTTACTAATATGTAGTATTTCATGTAGTAGCTACAACCTTGCAAGTCAAAATGCCTACTTCATAAAAAAAAACATATTAATATAGGAGCATGCATGATCATAACATAATTACCTTCTTCATGGATTGTCCAGGGAGCAAAAAGATAGGGAGATGGATCATCCGGATCCCTTTCATCCACTCGTAACTATAATTATAAAAAGAAATTACTAAATATATTGTAGATCAATAAAAAAACTGAAACACACCATAGATAAGTATATTTACTAACTTTTTCCAATAGTGGATGTGAATCCGGAAGCACATACCTGCACATCATATGATTAGATTATGTTCATTTGGGATAAAAGAAACTAATAATTCTCATAACGTGCACATACTATGTATCATTAAAATTCAATAATTACATGATTGTTTTATTGACCCTTTTAATATACAAATAGTTCTTTTAAACATAGAAATTATTTTGAAATTTAAAAATCAAGGAATACCCTGGTAGTGATAAAGGTGTTCCCAATTCTAGAAAAGATCTAGAATTTGTTCTCACCTTCCCTTATCGTGTATTGAAATATATTAACACTGAAAAAATAAAATTAAAAGAAATTATGTCAGAATTACGAAGCTTACACTTGATGAACACTTTTTAGACGCCCCCTATAATTGGGTATGGGTGTTGCCGAAGGTATTGGTGGAACAGCCAATGCCTGTGACATGTTTTCTTCATTTTGATTATCATATGCTTCATCGTCAAGTCTAATGGTAGGTATGTCATCATTAGACTCGGGATAATCATTAAGATTGAGAAGAGCAACATTGTGATCCCGGTATAAATCTTCAATATCTCCGAGTTCAAACTCTTCCATGTGATGCTCTGGACTAGTTGGCATCTCAACAACTGGCTCAACTCCCATATTTGAATTTGTATTCGTTGTTCTTCCAACAGAGTTTTTAGCAGTTTTATTATTAGTCACAGGTACGGGCAGTGCAAACCTTTTACTGCAATTCAACATAGATCTTGTTTCATTATCTTGTAGTATACAAAATAAGTAATTAAAATATAGGTTAGGAGATATATGATTCAAACCTTGCAGATAAACTTGCATAATGCTTGCACTGTCCTTTGAGTGGGCATCCTTCGCAACGTGGATTTACTTTGGTACAAAACACCTACATATAAACGGACAGAATCATTGTAATAATTTTACACACATAATATAGATTTAAAAAATATGACTTCATACCTTTCCGAATGTTATCAAATGATAATGTAATTCGTACCTGCATATAGATAAAAAGTTAATTAATGTTTGGCATTATTTACAATAATTTTATTGGTGCAACTGATAAATGAGAAGAAGAGACATTACAGGGTTTCATGACTGAGAGTGCACAAACGAGGATATAGATATTTTTGAATCTTATCTATAAGAGGATATCTGTATGGAATGAAATTCAATAAAAAATATGTTAGTTGATTTTATATTATTATATTTGCACAATATACATAATAATATTAAAAAAATGACAACTAATATTTTATTCATTGAGTCTTACTCTTCCAAATGATGCATTTGTAGTCCTTCGGGGAGTGACTGCAAAGGTACCCATCCTAATCGAACAGCAACACGACCAACATGTACATCAACCTTACAACAACAGGAGGACTAATGTTATTACTTTATTTTATAAATGACATATATTGTAAAAATTTGTCAACTTACCGGAAATGCCACATGATAAAGTGTCAAAAGTCGTATGCATTCCGCGCTTTTCAAGCCTATACCATATATGTCTAACAAGTAGTCTCTGCATATATACACCAAATTAAATGTGTTGGTAAGATTATTAGATCAATAATTTTTTGCAGATTTAATGATTCAGTATTAAACTTGATTTAGTATTGACCTATCATTTATTATTAAAAAAAATATGTTATTTAGACACCAGCATACTTTGCTTCTTTTGGCGGAATGTCTCTTAACCACTCAAGGTCCAAACTCCCGTGAATTTGAATGGTACGATTAAGAAAGTCCTGTAGAACATCGATTTATGAAAAATAAGTAGCTCAAAATATTTTAAGACAACAAATAATTTGAAACATAAATACCAGTAGAACATAGACTAATTTAGATAAATAATTCAAATTAATTTAATACTAAAGTAGTCTATAATACCTGAATTTTTTTGCCAATTACATTATTCATTCCCCGTTTTATAATGGTATCCGCAACATCTTCAACTCTTGCTTGCCTAACAGCTTCCCAATCTACCGCATCCATATTTTCATCATTTCTGTCCCTGTTAGTACTATAAGTTCTCCTTAAACTATCCCAATCCATATCTTGTTCTTTCTTATTCTTATCGTTAGTTTTCTGCTCTACAGGGGCACCTTCTGATGGAACAGCACTTTCAGTTACACTAGCTTGATTATTAGTCATGGACGTAGAAGTGACAGAACTTTCATTTTCGCTTGTGGATGCACAATTTTCCATCTCATGGAAAGCAGTGCTATGTCCAAATCTTTCCTCCCCAACATCTTCTTGCGGGAATAAATCAAGTAACGGAAATGTACATACACTTTCATGACTTCTATCACTTCCCTCTAAGTCTCGGACAGGAAATCGTGCTGCTAAAGACATAAAAGCAGAACTGGAAAATATCATCAATGTTAGCATTAACAGTGTGATAGAGGACCAAGTAAAATTATCTCTAAATTAATTTTCATGAGCTTTAAATTTACCTTGACAGGTGATCGGAGACATTTTGAGTTAAAAACGCTCCTATAATAGAATCCAATACTGAACCCTTCCATTTTGAAAAACGTCTATTACCTATAAAATTCAATATTTGTGGTGAAAAAGAAAATATGTTTTGCATATAAATATAAAATATGCATCTAAAGAGTCGAAACATAAAAGCTCAAATCATCATGAAAATATTCTTCATTAACTTTATGTATGAAAGTGTTCCAGCCGTGGCAAGATTGTAGTTCAGGGGACCGAAATTACATGTTTTGTAATAAACCAAAAAGGCAGCAAACATAAAAACAAAACAAGCAAAAAAAAAACACTAAAATTGGGAAGAATATATGCTGCCAGAAATTCAGATAAAATTTTCTAATCCTGCCGTCGAAATTGACACTAATATATATATTATAAAATCAAAACTACCAAAAATTTCTAAATAGCCTGCTAATAAATATCTGAAAGCATGAGAAGGAGGTCCATTAAGTTTCTTACTTCATATGATTTTTCAAACTAATGGATCAGATTAGTTTGTGTTTTTAATTGGTTAAAATGAACTGGGCACTAGGCTGTAACATGTTTTTCTGAAAAACAACATAATGTATATGTGTTAGAAGTATAAGCCAGAACATTCTGGAGTTTCAATCTTTATCTCATACATGCACCTACTATTAATTTTATTCATCTTTTATGCAAGTAGTTACATGAATGTCAAGTTCCCAGAATATTGAAAGTCATAATAGTTCAATGTATGTGCTATCTTGTAATCCTATAAATAGGAACTATTTTGCTGAGATAATGTAATCAATTCTTCAGAGAACAAGTTTCTTCTCTGCACTTTTAATCCATCAATATGAGGTTTCAGCACATGCCACCGCATAGACTCTCACTACTACAGCTCTTCACCTGAATGTTCCGGTGTTATAACTAACTACATTTTTAAGTACCATAGACATACTAATAACTAAAGAGTAACAAAAAATTATTTTCAATAATTTTAAGAAATGTAGCAATTATATATTTTGTCAGGAATTAATAATTGCTTAATGCATATGTGAATGACTTAAACAATGACTAACAATAATACGAGTACAAGATACCTTGAAATTCTCGAAGTATAGATACTAGAGATTCTACCCGGTCAATTGTTACTTTTCTCTCCCTATCCCAATATTCCTTATCTGGATCTTGTTCATCATAAGTACTACTTTCACCAGTAGCCATAAGCATTGTCCAAGCTCTTTCCGACTCTTGATCAAGATCAACTTTGGCCTGTACTTTTTTACTGTTCTTCCGTGGATCAAATTTTCCTTCGTATAGAACTATTTGCGCACCCACACTTTGATGTCCCACCACAAGTTGGCCATATCTCTGATGAATGCTAAGAGATTCCAACTTAGAAACAATAAAATCGAGAAAACCTGCATCAAATACAATTAGTTTTGGTGTTAATAACAATATGTATATATCGAAAAAGCAAGTAAAAGCTTAAATGCTCACTATGCTCGTTAGGATCCTTCTGTGTGAGGAGGCACTCTTGTGGTAGATGATCTTTAATCAGCTTAATCATTTGATTCTCAGGAGATGGTTTTATTTTACCGTGTCTCCTCTTCATATCTTTTTTTTGGTTTGCAAGTCTAACATTAGGGTGATGATTCTTTTCAGTTAGGTGTTCCAGAAGATTAACTAATGGTGACCGACTGCATTTGAATTTCATGGGTTGAGAAGCATATATGCGCCTTTTAGTGCATCCAGTTGATCTCTTTCTCCTCCATATTACTGGAGATGATGGCAAGCTAGTCACACAATCCCTCATTCCCCTGCATATTTGAGAAAGATCGCTATCGTAACCACACACTACACTTGGTAAATGATCCATATCACATACTAACTGACTTGAGTGTGCAGTTTCCTGACTTGACTGTGGGTCTGCATCTGTGACATTGGACTCTGGGGTTACATTTTCTGCAGTTGCAAGGATGGAAGGCTTCACCATATTCAAGCCAGTGTTATCCATTCTTTTCTTTCTCCGTCGATGATATTGTTTCGCAAACCGTTTTTCCTCTTTTCTACTCGAGTTTAAGTTTAGAAACTGATCATCACCATCTTTGGAGGGATTGCATACATTTTCCTCTTCTGCCTCTTTGTCAAAGTTAGAATTTAACGATCGTTTGCATGATCTTTTAGGCTCAAGATCTTGTACAACATCTTCCGACGAATCAAAAACCAGTTTGGTGCTCTTTTTTGCACATGGCTTAGGAGTAGAACGCTTCAATGGAGTTTTTGGTTGAAATCCTGAGACTTGAGCTTTAGCTGTTTTTCTCTTGAAGCTTTCATCCAGTATCTTCGGTCTATGTTTCTTCGGTTTTTGCAGAGGCTTTTTGTTGATATTAGTGCCACTATTAAGCCTCTTTTTGGTTTCCTGCTGCTTCTCTGGAGTTGAAGAAGCCATGCCAGGCCCAACAGTTTGAGTGCTGGCTTCATGTGATGCATCATCTGCATAACAATTGTTAAGTTAAGAATGCCATAACCTTTTAGATTAGAAACAACATCTGTTGTACAGTTGTACCTCATTATTTATCAACCAGCACCAAAGAATTATATGAATTCAATATTTTTGCTCCGTCAATTAGCAACAGAATCTATTAACAGACTAATTCTCAATCTCATAAACCAGCAAACAATCTTATAACAAATACAGTACAATT
The DNA here is from genome assembly GCA_028671895.1 of Oenanthe sinensis. NCBI lineage: Eukaryota > Viridiplantae > Streptophyta > Magnoliopsida > Apiales > Apiaceae > Oenanthe > Oenanthe sinensis. The sequence continues at coordinate 20,703,889 of JAPMAC010000231.1, forward strand.
TGCATCAACCAGCATATAATATGAGTTACAGCACTCTTTAGTAATTGCGGATATGTGTGCATTCGTCATGCAAATATATATTATTGAACAGAATAATCAAACAGAGTGATTTTAACTTACCATTCTGTATGGCTGGAGTGGCGCATTTACTAGAGGAAACCTGAGTTGCTTCAGAATCGAATTTCGTACCATCATTCAGCATGGCTGGAAATGGAATGTTGATACTAATAGCATCGCTTTTACTAGAGGAAACCTTAGTTGCTTCAGAATCGAATTTCGTACCATCATTCACATAAATCAGATCACCTAAATCCACAAAAAGCTTCACCCCACTTGTTTCCACAGAACTCTCCAAGTTTTGCTTGCCAGGGGTTACTGGTGCAAAAACACCATCTCTCACAAACTCTTCCTCCATCCTATGGTTGCCACTTGTTTTACTAAATCAAATTCCCTATTAACCACATATATATTGTTAATAAAATCAAGATTTATTACAGATTTATAGGAACAATTAACAACACACCAGATAGAATAGGGAACAACTTTAACAGAAACTGAGATATACGCTCCTTAAAACACACACACACACACACACACACTAAAATATTACGTTTATTATACTGCTAAATCTAAGCTTGTTATGATACATTAAACAAAACAAATGATACACGTTATGCATGTATAAATATAAGCGAAATTTGATACCTTAAATTAGTGAGCTACTCTCGATGAGAAGTATATGCATAGCTCTCCCTTCATTAATGTATTAAGAGAAGTTTTTTTTTTTGTCAGGTGTATTAAGAGAAGTTTATTATGCTTCATTTTAATTAGTTAACTAAGTGATTTGTTTGGATACAAATTCTTTTAGATAATCATAATCTTATACTAATGGTAGAGATCTAATGGGATGACTAACTCGTAAAACGATAGATTTATTAGTTAGTTTGGAAGGACAGCATCAACTACTGTTGTGTATCATTATTCTAGTAATATTTATCACTATTATTTTTTACAGCTCCTTAATCTAATTAGATAAAGTATATGAATTAATTTTTACTATGTTATGTTAATTTACCAAAAATATTATATATCATTCATTTGGTTAATTTCAATTTTATTCATCTAGTCCTCTTTAGATATTTTATTTATATCAATTTATTAGCAAATTTTACTTTGTTAGATTAAAATACATTATTTTATAGGAAATTGCAGTAGTAAATTTTCATAATTAAATATAGTATGAAACACTTTATTTCTCAGTCTAGTTTATTTCAATAATAAATTTATAACTGATTGTACCAAATCCTCTCATTTTTTTGGACGATAATTTTTTAAACAATTTTTTCAGATAAAAGGAGAGTAGGAGACTATATATATATATATATATATATATATATATATATATATGAATGGACAAGGACAATTTTTAACAACAATAATAAACAAGGATTTTTAATAACAATAAAAAAGTAAATTTACGTGTTATTTTATTATACTGGGTGCGCGGACCGATTACCTATAATTATTGCATACCAAATTTTTAGTTATAATAATTTTTAAATGTAAGAAATAGGGCTAATATTTTTTGGAGACAATAAATCTCCATTTAGTAGGCTTTGTTAAAAAATACTTTTAATCTAAAAATTGATTTTAGAGAAAGTCTCATATTTCTTTTACAAAAATGCTATTTTTATGGTTTATCGTGATCGAATGTAGATCTTCGATTCTCTGACCTCTCTTATTCAAAACTTTTATGTTTAACTGTTTAAGTCTTCGTCAAAAAAAAAAAAAAAACTGTTCAAGTAAATATACATTCTTGTTTTTTGGGCGAGTAGTGTTCTCTATTTGAAAAAGGTATATCTCTGAATTCATATTCAAGATAACTTTATATTTTTGTACTATAATTTCAAGTAACTTCCTCATTATGATCTGAAGAACAGTCGAAATTAGGCTGCACCACCAACACTTTCGATTGAATAATAAATAAAAAAATGTTTATTTAAGAAGTAGGTTTCAAAATTAGGTGTTTTTACCAAAACTATTGTTATACAATCTTTCATTTTACAGTACTAGGTTTTTCGAATATTAGCACATTCTTTCGATGTGGAAAAAAAATCAATTTTCCAATTTCGTTACAATTCTTATAGATTTTGTATAAAAAAGGAATTCTTTTATTGTGTATAAAGATTATATAGGAAGTATTAAAATAAATATAAATTATAAAAATAAAATATTAAAAAAAGCAAAACTAATTATTTGATCATAACATTTTTCATTTTTCCAAAAGCCATTTAAATAAGAACGGGAATAGGATCCATGAATCATCATTAAAGAACAGTGTCTGAGAATGAGATGGAAACTCTCATCTTAAAGAACAGTGTCTGAACCCATTAGATAGATATACACGGCTGTTTAGAAATATAAAAATATAAAATCTATATATATGTTCGAAGTACTTTAAACCGCTTGTAAAAGAGACTGAAGGACAGTGGAAGAATGAGAAAGAAACTCTCATTTTTTCGGGCCAAATCATGAAGAAAGCTAAAAGCTAGGCACCACTCATATATCAATCCTACACTTCTTCTTACTATTGTTTCTTCGTCACTCTCTACTAATCATAAACTAACTAATTTCTTCGTGTACAATGCATTGAATGAAATAATATTTCCTAATGGTTATGGTTCGATCCGAATTTTAGTATCCATAAAATTGTGAGCATATTTTTGCACAACAGGGTTATAAAAACGAGTCTGTAAAAAATAATGGCTCATGAAAATGAAAATTTCTATCAAATCACACATCACAATTTACTTATAATTAACTCCGAACCTAAATTTAATACTGAGCAAGTCGGTTGCTCATATCCAACTAAACAATAAGTTGGACTTGAACTTGGTATAAAAAGCAAAGATTAAAATCAATCAGGACTTCGAAACAATGATCTTTAGCTAGCTTATATCAGAAAAGTAATTAATGATAAATGGAGATAAATAGTTTCTTGTACAGTAGATCAACAGGAACTATATAGATGCCAAATAGCTAAATGATATGTCAGTGATGCATTTAAATCATCATTTGGATGCAAATGTCTTTTATATGAATTTTATCTTAAAGATGCTCGTAATGTACTATAACTAGATAAAACAAAGTGTATATTATTCTTACTAAAATGTTTGAAGGTTCTAGCCAGAGTGACAGAGCATCATTATAAATTTTTCTCATCTTATCACAAATAAAAAAAAGGAGTATGATAACTATATATTTTTTCATTTGGTTGGTGAGTATGGACTAGAATGAAAAATAGAAAAAATGAAGATAGGAGGATATAGTTAGACAAATGGAGTGCAAATTTTCTACAATGTGATTTGTGAAACAAATGAATAGGAATTTGAGTTCATTTCAAATTTGCTAGAATGGGATGGAGGAAAGAATGAATATTGGAGATGTCTACCCACAAATTAGTACAAATTTCATCTCCTCCTCCCAATTTCATTCGCTCTCACCAAACACCATGATAGTGTTTCAGCATCAAAATCCAATCAATGGGTCATGGGTGTGTGCGGCAATTATGAAGATCATATTTCTATACTTACGGCTTACTCACTTTTTTAAAGCCGGAAGAGTGTCCAATACGTTTATTAATCTAATATTTCTGTAATAACTCAAGGTAGTGGATTAGTTTTATTGGATTTAATATTGTATGAATAAAAACTTTGTTTTAAATCATTAAGAATAGAGTATCATACATAAGTATTTGGGTGGGGGTGGGGGTGGGGGTGGGGGTGGGGGTGGGGGTGTATTAGTTAGTATTAGTAACAGGTGTTAATATTAGTTAGTTAACACAACCTAACGCCTCGCCCCCACCCCCAAAAGCAAGATGCCTCACCAAGTGCAGTGAAGATATGTAAATTGTATAAAAATTCTATCGTGTATATGGTTCAATATAAAGCATTTAAAAGGTACAAAATGATGTGATCAATCTGTGTTGTAGGATTGAAATTTTTTAATAAGATGTAATTGTGGTCAGATATCTTGTCTTATCATATCATGGCTTAAACAGCAAGATTCGACTAGTGAAGGTAGAACTGAAATACCAGACTCAATGGAGCAGTTTATAAATTTATTGAAAAGAGCTATCCAAAATGCTGACCAACCTCGCGGTCGAAGAAATCAGACAACCTCATTTAAGGCATTCAAAGTAGTGAATCCACCTGAATTCAAAGGGACAACAGATCCACCTGAAGCACAGGCATGGGTTAAGGAAATCGAGAAGGCTTTTCGAGTTGCACAAGTAGCAGAGAATCAAAAGACGATATTTGCAACATATATCCTTAAAGGTGAAGCCAATTTCTGGTGGGAGTCAGTAGAGGCTAGGGAAGAAAATATAGTAATTCCTTGGAACCGATTTAAAGATTTATTTTTAGAGAAATATTTTCAAAGGTGTTTGGCCAACAAAATGGAAATACAATTCTTAGAGTTGAAACAGGGCGAGATGTCTATAGCTGAGTATGAGGCCAAATCTACCGAGTTAGCAAGGTTCACACCTCATCAAGTGGATACAGAAAAGCGTAAAGCAAGAAGGTTTGAGCTAGGATTGAAACCTAGGATCTACAATAAAGTATCTGTATTCGAAATTGAAAATTATGCTGAGTTAGTACATAAGGCTATAATAGTGGAAAACGCCAATGAAATGCTGCAAAAGTACAAAAATGAAAAAAAAGAGAAAAGTTGAACCAGGAAGGAAGCAGTTTAGTAAGAATAAGCAGTAGAAGGAGGAAGAATTAAAAAGGGGAACTGATGACACTCAAAACTCTTTAAGTGATAGAAATAGATCATCTAGAGGTATACAATACGAAGATGGCAAAACTGGTGGGAAAAAGATTGATGGTGATGTATGTTTACTAGGAGAAGGAAACTGTTACAACTGTGGTCAAGCAGGTCATATTTCATTTAATTGTCCTAAACCCAAAGGGAAATAATGTTATACTTGCGGAATGGAGGGACATTTATCTAAGGATTGCAACAAAAACAAGAACAGGGAAGATAAATTTGTACGAAAGCCGGTTGCGCGAACTTTCAATATGACTGTAAAAGATGCAATGCGAATGGAGGATGGGATTACAGGTATGTTACTTTATAATTATATTAATGTATATATGTTGTACGACTTGGGAGCAATATATTATTTTATCTGTGTCTTTGTATCTTTACTGGGAGGGTAAAACTTTGAGTTGTGGATGATTTATTTTGTTTAGGATAGGTAATAATATCAAAATTCAATGAATGTTGTGATTATTAATAAGTAATATTCAGGAAACCACCTGGAGCAGTATCCGTATGTAGTAATTTATACTGTTCGGAAGATTTCAGGGACGAAATCCTTTTAAGGAGGGGTGTATGTAATAACTCAAGGTAGTGGATTAGTTTTATTGATTTCAATATTGTATGAATAAAAACTTAGTTTTAAATCATTAAGAATAGAGTATTATAAATAAGTATTTGGCGGGGAAATTGTGAAATCTTCTATTAGTAACAAAATTTGCCTATATAATATTTTATTATATAGGACACCAAGCTAGCTTAACTTGTTAACAGATGTTAATATTAGTTGGTTAACACAACCTAACACCTCGCCCCCCACCCCCAAAAGCAAGATGCCTCACCAAGTGCAGTGAAGATATGTAAATTATATAAAAATTCTATCGTGTATATGGTTCAATATAAAGCATTTAAAAGGTACAAAAGGATGTGATCAATCTGTGTTGTAGGACTGAATTTTTTTAATAAGATGTAATTGTGGTCAGCTAGCTTGTCTTATCATTAGATCAAATGAGAAGTGTGTATATATAGGGTTTAGAGCACATGAGAACTAGTTCTTATTTACTTGGGAACCATAAGGAGATGTGTGTGTCTATAACCAGACCAAGGTTCAAAACAGATAAGTCTCGTTCAAAACAAAGAGAGCTCTAAAGATCAATAAAAACAAAGGCAAGCTCTTATATAGCAGGAAACAAATACAATCAAAATTACATCATACAAGTTCCTTAAATTTTACATCTTGACAAACCACAAAATCAGTCAGTTTAATTGAAATTGTGAAACTTAAAATCAAACTCATACCAACACATGATTAAACTTCTAGTGAACAATATAAACACAATCTTTATCAATTACAATAATTACTAACCACCACAGCTCTAATCTTGAATATCTCAACCAAACAGTAAAATACTCACAATCACATTATATAAAACCAAACTCACACTAACACATCATTAAACTTGCAATAATTTGGAAAAAAAACACAATCTTTATCAATTTAAACATAAGTTTCCATCACAATCATCAATTAATTAAGCTCTAGTCTTCAACTTGTCAATCAAATACATCATAATCCTAAAATTACGCAAAAATCAAACTCATACCACGACATAAATAAAAAAAGACGCAATCTTTATCGAAATAAACATAAGTTTCCACCACAATTATAAATAAACTAGGGTCCGAAAAAGAAATAGCTAAGAATACAAAAAAGCGAACCAATTATTTGTGCGAGGCGACGGTGGGAGTACCGAGGAGGCTAGCTTGTTGAAGCTCGAGCTCATTGAGTTGCTGCTCGCGATCCATCTCGATGATGAGGGGCACGGCGAGGACGAGGAAGATAGTGCCGGCGATCCAAGCGGCTTTTCCGGTGCTTTTAAGGAGCTTCTTGACGACGTAACCGGTGTCGGCGGCGACTTTCTTGCCGCGATAGATGATGGGAGAGTCGGAGACGGAGGATGAAACCCTAGATAGAACGCCTTTGTTACCCGCCGCCATTGATTCCAATTTTATTAATTTTCAAATAAGGTTTGTAAATTACTAGGGATTTGATTCGGGGAGATGAATGAATATTAATCTATATTTATTTAGGCTACTATTTTTCTTTACATATATATATATATATTAGAATTCGGAATTTTGCATATATTTGTATAATTGTATGTATCATGAAATCCGGTTTATTTAAGTTATTATCAGTTTAAATTAGAAATAATAACAAAATTATTCAACCAAATACTAACTTAAAATTTAAATTCTTACATTTCAATTTGAAGTCAAATTCTTTTTTAAAAAATATTACCAAACCGCTGTATGTTATATTGTGGCTGTTTGAGATTCCTTAAACTTAAAATAAATATTTTATTTTATTTTTATTTTTTACATATTTTCATATATTTTTTAAAAATAAATATTTATTTTAGAATTTTAAAATCAAATATGAACTTCAAAATAAAAAATAAGTTACTTATTTTTAAAAAAAGTACGTACATCCCTACTTTTTTCCAAAAATAAAGACTTATTTCCGGAAATAAGGTTCGACAAACAGCCCCGTTGTTATCCATCCATTACTCTTTTATTCAATCCATTTGTAAAGACAAAGTGAATGGCTGCAAAAATTCCTCACCATTCTCTACAAGAGCCACTTGTAAAAAATCTCTTATATTTGTCATTTATCTCTTTCTAACATTCTTGTCCTTGTTCTTGCTCCTGCAATTACAATGGCAACTCTACAATCTCTTGCATTTTACTCTCCTGTCTCTCTCTATTTACACCAACTCCCCTCCTTTGCAGGTACCCAATAATCTTTTTCCTTCTAAATTTTGTTATTTATGCTATTTGGAATTTAAAGTTATCAACTTTACTGTGGAGTCATAGTTTAATCTTTGAATTTGCCTTTATATTCTTCAGTGTGATCCATGTTAATTTAAGATAATGTAGCTTTTTCTTTTTTAGCAAGTTGAGAAATTTTTACTTTGATTAGGTTATATAAGTGTGGCCAATTTTCATAATGTCAATAGAGAAAAGACTCAGCTGGTATGTATATGAGTTGGGGCTCACATTTATGTCCTCATATCTACAAATATAATAAAGTTCACTCCGTCTGTAGTGAGTTTAATTTTAAGAAGCAATAATGAATATTAGGACTTCCATAAGCTGCATACTGGTGTTTCTATATTATAAGAAATCAAGCATGCATGGCGATAGATTTTATTGGCCAACAAAGTTAAATTTTTACATTTGAAGATCTCAACCATTATACTTTTGCATATAGCGGGAGATAATACAAGGTAGTAATAATTTGAATTTGTTTCTGTTGAATTCATCATGAAAATTTACCTGGTACGGACATAGGATCAGGTTGAAGATCCTAGTCCCTTGTGATACTTGGAATCTTTTATTGCTGATCAAACTATTGGTTATCAGCTTAATGCGCATCATATATTTCCAAAGTGAGAATGTGTTTGAAGTTTGCAGCAAAAAATTTGCAATATTAATGCAGATATATTAATGCCATTATAGCTTGCTGCGTGATGCTCCATGAACTCCCTAACCTGGTCAGAATCCATACATGTAGTCCCAATATAGATCGACTTTCTAAACTTGAAACCTGGGCATTGCCGGGGCTCAACCTCAAAGACACCACTGGTGGGATAGTCATGAGCACCAAATGCATATTCTACACCATGAACTGTCAAAAGACATGTAAGATTTATTAGTAGTCAAATTCCAAATGCACCTCCAAGTGTTCAGCAGTTGATAGTGAGGCAATGACAGTAGTCAATATAGAACTCTGGGTCTTGTAAATAGAAAATAACTATGAGTTCACTAAAGCTTCTAATTTGATTAAGTTTTACCAATAAAATGAATAAAACAACTACTAATGTTAGTCAATAATAATTGAATTCATGTACCGCTGGTTACTGTTATTGATATACTTAAAATCATGTACCGCTGGTTACTGTTATTGATATACTCAAAATAAAATATTGAAACTTCTGCAGGGTTGGAACCTTCGACCGTCCTTCAAGGAACTAAGGAAGCTTGGTACCTCCGAACCAAGAGGTCATTGATTTGTAGTGACCATTGATACCTTCTACCTTTTGGTCTTTGTATCTGCCTCTCGGCTCTCGCTCGCTCTTTTTGTACAACTTCTCAAGAACACGCTTTGCTTCACAATGTGGAAAGTTTACAAGGTCGAAGTAGTGTGGAGCAATATCAATCAACCATTCGCCACGAACATCTGTTACTGTGCGGAGAAAATCCTTTGATGTGAAGACATTCTCGTTATAAATTACCCACTCTGGTTTGTGACCAAGGCAACTTGATGGGTGTAGATGAACCACTTGGTTATCTTTGACAGTTAAATAGTCTCCAGTCCGCTCCAGGTGTGCCACCTGCGTGAAATATCCTGATAACATGGCCTTTTTAATGTTGATGTAATAGTCCGGGCTGTTGAAGTCTGTGCTGCAGAGTTTTAAATTGAACCTAGCCATGATGCGAGCTAGCTGCTGCCTCACATTATCTGCAGATTTCAGTGCCCTGTAGTTGACAAAATTCTCATTACACCATGATTGGTCGTCATTGTTTTGTTTGTAATCATGGTACACATTTAAAAGTGTGAGATGATCCCCATCTATGTGCGCAAATCGAGCTTTAGCTTCATCTGCAGCTTTCTGAGCCTGCCTAGGCCGGACAAAGCAATTGGGTTGTGAAATCATAGCACATATAGACAAAATTTCATTCGAACAGTTAAATTCTGGGCTAACAACAAGCATCTTCCCCATCTGTGGGTCTAGGGGCAATTCACTCATGATTTCACCCAGCCTGGTCAAGTTTCCTTCATCATCCAAAGCTCCCAAGTAATTCAAGAGCTCTAATGCACGCATTAGTGTTTCAGGGGCAGGAGGGTCCATAAAATCAAAATGGACCAGATCATTTTTTTTTTAAGTGAGAACTGTTATTGCAATGTTTGACCTCTGAATCTCAGGGAATGTCTCAGGCTCAAGATCATTACGGAAACTTTTCTCCGTGTATAGTCTGAAACACTTTCCTGGTTGCGTTCTGCCTGCACGCCCTGACCTCTGGTGGGCACTTGCCTTTGATATTGTGGAAACCTGCAAAGACTCAACACGCGTTCGTGGGTTATAAACTTTTCTTTTTACAAATCCAGGATCTATGACATAAACTATGCCATCTATAGTCAAAGACGTTTCAGCAATGTTTGTAGATACAACAATCTTCCTTCCAGCTGGACCATTTGGCATCAAACACGAAGGAGCAGGATCGAATATTTTCTGCTGCATACCTGGAGGAAGTGTAGAGTATAAAGGCACAACTAATGCAGGTCCAACAGAATCTCCAAATTTACCGATTTCCTTATTTATTTTACGACACGCTTCTTCGATTTCCTCCTCCCCGGTAAGAAAGACTAGTATATCACCAGGGGGTTGACATTTATGTATTTGAATAACAGTACGAATTGCTGCTTCCACGTAGTCGCGTTCATACTGGTGCGTATAAAAGATCTCCACTGGGTGTAGTCTTCCTGGAACTTTCATCAGGGGTGCACCACAGAAGTAACTCTGAAACTTTTCTGCCTCGAGAGTAGCACTCATCACAACAAGCTTCAAATCAGGCCTATTTTTCAGTACTTGCTTGAGAAGGCCAAACAGAACATCTGTTGGCAAAGTCCTTTCATGAGCTTCATCAAGAATGATCACATTATATCTCTACAGAAGTGGATCAGTCATGGCTTCTCTTAAAAGCATACCATCTGTCAAGTAGTTTAAAACAGTTTGCGAACTAGTGCAGTCTTCGAAACGAATGCTATAACCAACTTGTTCTCCAATACTTACATCCATCTCTTCAGCAACTCTACGAGCAACAGACATTGCTGCAACCCTCCGAGGCTGGGTGCATGCAATCATACATTCGAAAGTTTCCAGAACAAACTGAGGAATCTGAGTAGTCTTCCCACTCCCAGTCTCCCCAACAAGAATCAGCGTCTGATTATCCTTGAAAGCCTTTAAAAACTCATATTTATGCTTCCAAACAGGCAAACTTTTCCTCTTTTCCAAAATATCATAATATCTTTGCGTATAAGCCCTTCCATTCCACCGATTAATCGCACTATTCCAAACTTCACCATTAATTTTGTTAGGTTTGGTGATTGCCCTATCATCAAACACGCTCACTTTTCTCTTTCATTCATTCCCATCCTAAATTAAGTCCTAAATGTGATCTTAGTGGGACAATATCAAAATATTGTCCCACTAAGATCACAAGGTTAGAGTATTTATAGTCTAGTCTTGGACTAATAACCTTTTTTTTAATAGGATTTTGAAGTACAGTATAGTGTAGTTTAGGACTAATATCCTTATTTTAATAGGAATTTGAAATTACAGCACAACCTCCAAAAACTAATATGATTAATAATTTTGATTAATTGTTAAAAAAATAACCCCAATATAATAAGGTTAATATAAATATTATCTCGATAAATTAATAAAATTAAATTAATAATTTTATAAGTTTTGAAATTGTTAATTTATTAGTCCTAGGAAATTACACTTCATATTTGATTTCAAATAGGAAGCCCGTCAAAAAAAAGAAAAAGTTATTAAACGTTAAAAACAAAAAGAATACACTTGTAAAAAAACAAAGAAGCTTTGACTAGATAGTTAGAATTATTATTTTTAAATTTTCTTTTTGTGAATAAAAATTTTAGTTTAATATTTTTATTTAAAAAAAATAATAATAATAATAAATTTAAGACTAATTTGCATGTCAGTGGCCGGTAACTTAGTTTTTTACAAGAAAGTGGCTAACTCACTTTTCTAGTCAAAATGATGGCTAATTAAGCTTTTTTCCCCAAAATATGGGCTCCGACCCTCTTCCGTTAATACAACATTGGCGTCGTTTGGTTATCTAGTAAATATAGAAAATGTTGTTGGCTAATTTGGTCAATTTTACCCCCTTATTATTTTCAATAGATTAAGTCGTTCCCTCCATTCTATACTTATTCACATTAGACCAACAAAACCATAGTTTCCATATTTAGAGCTACACACGGGTTTGAGAAGATGAGTTGATTTCTGGAGGGTGTCATAATTATTAGTATAGGTTACCAATTACAATCATGGAAAGGGGTTGCTTTGAATTAGAAAGTGATGAAAATTTGTTGTTGATGTGTTCTCTAGTGAAAGGTAGACATGTCGAGATTTTTGTCACAATTTATTTACTGTTTTCTAGTTCACAACCTGATACATAATGTAGAATATATTGATGAAATTTCTAGACAACCACCTCCATCGGAAGAGCCATATCAATTTAGTCAGCCTGAACCTCATTCATGTGAATCTGATTTTATGGAAAGTACACAAATTGCAATTATAGAGAAGGAAGAAATGCGAAATATTTATGGTTTTGAGAATGATTATTATGATCCTAAATTCGCTAGATATGATGAGTTTATTTTAATCAACTTCCAATATCAAAAGTACCAATAACCAGTAACTCTATTGCACAATCAAAATATTTAAGATTCACAAATAGCTCTGAATAATAACTATTTGTCATGATACGAATAAGTAAAATAAAAGTGTTTAAGATGATCAATGAGGAAATACTTGCCAGATATAAAAGCTAATAAAGTCACTAACTAAATGCTGGTAAGCTGGTATACTACATTGAACCTTTGTGTGGTACCTCGCTCGTCTCTATAAATAAAATATTCTATTTTAGACAGTTAGACGGGCATGTAGCTCTAAACATACATCTATATCATGTTCTAGTGTCTACCCATACGTTATAACAATATTAAACAATAAATAATAACCAATCATAACAATTAAGAAGCAAATAGGCACGTAAGTCACGTAGCATACAGGACTCAACCAAAAATAGGTCAATCAAATAAACAATAGCAGACTCTAAAATATTATTTGAGTCAAAGTAGTTCATTATTATCCCCTCCGAATAATGATTGGATCCCTAAAATATTTGTAAAATATTAATCTAGGTTTATAAATAAATTTGGGTATTGAAACTATTTTTTTTATTACCTCTGGATTATTTTTAGGGTCTCAACCAAATTTGTTTCATTTAATACTAGGTAAAAGAATTATTAACTAAACAGATAACAAATAAATAAAGATAAATAAATCATATTTATTTCTCAAAATAACTAAATCCAATTAATTTTTATTTATATTTAAATAATATTTAATTAATTAAATTAATTGATTAAAATAAATTAATCAATCAATTTAAATTAATTAAATTATTATCTAAATAAATTAAAATAATTATATTATATTATATTCGAAATAAAAATAATTTATTTTAATTTTTAAAACCATTTTTTCAAATTAAAATAATTTTTTTTGAATTTAAAAATTTTAAAATCAATTTTTTGAAAATAAAATAATTTGTAACCTCAAAAATATTTTTGTAAAGAGGGGTTAGGATTTTAGAAGTCAAACTAACTCCTCAGCTAAGAACACGATTAAGAAATTAGGGGAAGATGACCGGATTTTCTCCTAAAAGCACAATTAAGATATTGACTAAAAACCCTGAACGAGGTACTAGGAGGGGTAGGTTTATGAGATTGTATGTTTGTTTAGGCCCAATTAAAAAGGCATTCACTAGACATTGCAGGAGAATTGTGGGTTTAAACGGTTGCCACCTCAAAGAACCCTTTGATGGTCAACTTCTGGCAGCTGTTGGGGTTGATTCAAATGAAGGAATGTACCCAGTTGCATGGGTTGTGGTAGAGGCTGAGACAAAGAGTCATAGACCTGGTTTCTGCAATTTTTATGCCAAGACCTACAGATATTAATTGACAGAGAATGTACCTTTATTTCAGACAGGAAAAAGGTAATATTTAACTGCTTTTTTATTGTTTTACCTTTAATATTCAATTACATGATCACTGTTTTGCCTGTCATATTTAACTGCATTTATCATCCATTGCTAGGGCTTAATAAATGCTCTATAATCAGTTGTGCCTCATGCAGAATAGAGATTTTGTGTAATGCATCTTTTTTAGAATATGCATAGAGAACATAAGGGCATTGTTCTCAGACATTTATTGTGGAAAGTTGTTAGGGCCAGCACTCAATGGGAAATTAATTTACACATGAATATGATGAAAGAGGTACTTCATTATTCCTTTTTCAGTTTTTTTTCCCTTTTATGAAATATGAATCTGGTATGTTTCCTTGTATCGGGTGTCACCAAAGTGTCATGATTGGCTTATGCAAAAGCCAACCTCATAATAGTCAAGAAGCTCATTCAGGACTGCCTCATCCAGTGATATGTTTGTAAACAATCACTGTGAGGTTTTTAATTCAAGCATCAGGAGATACATGGATTTGCCTATACTGAACATGTTTAGACAAATTCACATTGTTGTAATGAAGAGAATCCAAATAAGGAGGGACAAAATGAAAGATAGAGAAATAATTATATGTCCTACTGCACAAAAGAAGCTAGATAAGTAAGTAAAATCTTATTGTAGTCCATTCACATTAATCACTCATATTTCTGAATATGATGACTCATATTTGTGTAGGGCTGTACAATTTGCTGGCAACTGTGTTGTCACTTGGTCTGGATGGGCAACTTATAGTGTGACATGTAGTGATGGAGGCCATGAACTTGTAGTGAATTTGGAGAAAAAAATTTGTACATGTAGAAAATGGGATTTGACAGGTATCCCTTGTTATAATGCATGTGCATGTATAGCATTGAGGAATGAACCTTGGGACCACTACATTACTGACTAGTACAAGAAGGATATGTACCTAAAGGTATTTAATTAAGCTTTATTTTCCACCATCCATATAATCTTGTTTGAAACTAATAATTGTTCATTGTATTTTAGCTTTATAGTCATACTCTAGAACCAATTGTTGGTCCTGAGTTTTGGGAAAACACAACAGAACCTAAACCATTGCGACCAAATGTCAAGATTCCAACTAGAAGACCAATGAAAAAAAATAACAAGAACGATATTCTTAGAGATCCAACAAAACTGAAAAGACAACATATTATAGTGCATTGCACTTATTGTAAAGATGGCGGTCATAACTGGATAAACTATGCAGCAATGGTAATTTCTTAACATCTATTCTTATTTATTAAATTTGCTCTAATAATTGATAATTAGTCATAATTACTAAAATGTCTTCTAAATTGCTAATATTGTTCATACTATGCCTACTAAAATATAGAAAAATGATGAAGTTAAAAAGGTTGAGGCTCAAGGCATACAATTGAAAGTGGAAAAAACCAAGATCAAATGTTGAAATTTTAATCAGGAAGGTCATAACTCAAGAACTTGTAAAGTGAAGGTAATCTTTATTTATTTTAAGTTTAAATGTCATTATAATATGAAGGGAAGTCTCAAATTGTAGTATGCATTTGTCATATTCAGAAACCAATGCTAAATTGGGGTAGGGCAGCTACAAATGAAAGTAAAAGTCGGGAGCATCAGCAACAAGGTGAAAATCAGGGATCATCAAGCCAGACAGGTGCCACTGCTGCAAAACTGAACCAACAAAGAGGCTAGGAGAAACAACCTGCTGCATCTAGTGAAAATAAGGGTAAGAAAAAAATCCACAACTAGTTTCACGACTAGAAACATTCCAATGGAAGGGAAAAAAGGTAAACACTCTCAGAAATTTGGAGGCTGCTAGAAAGACTAAAATGGTTGAGCCATGAATAATGCTTCCAAAAAGAAAGTTATAAAGAAGAATGGCCAAAAGAAAGATGGTGCTACAAAGGCACCATGACTGTTTTTAGTCTTATTTCAATACGTACTCAATTGTGGATCTTTGGAATATTTGCCAATGACACTATATTTTATTTTAATGTTGTAATGCTTTGCCCACTAATTAGCAATTTTTGGAAGGTCATAGCTTATTAGTACCGATGAATCTTTTGGTTTTTATAATGAAAGTCATGACTGCATTTTGTTTAACTACTTATACTATAGAATGTTTCTAGTTTCTCATTTATGTATGCTTTTAAATGACAACAATTAATATGTAAAAATGGTATTATATATAACATATAACACAAAAGAGCCGTTGTAACCAAATTACTCTCCTTCACGTTAGTTTCTAGCAATTAAACTAACGGAAGAGGGTCGGAGCCCTTATTTTATAGGAAAAAAGATTAATTAGCCATCACTTTGGCCACAAAAGTGAATTGGCCACTTTCTTGCAAAAAATTTAAGTTACAGGCCACCAACCTGCAAATTATTCTAAATTTAACTATATAGTCAAAATTCTTAAAAATGTGTGTCAAAAAATTAAATGCCAAATAAAATCAAAATTATTTACCGATGCGATAAATATTTATAAAGAACGGAAATAAATTGTCATCCTTAAAAAAAAGAGTATACTATCGGAGAATAATAATATTATTATTATTGAATTTAATAAAATAGAGATTCAAAGTTCAGTTCACTTACTTTACGACTTTTGTATGACGCAAGTATGTCGTTATAATATTTGTTGTTTGCCTCATGTTTATCATTTCAAAAATCAGCTACTCTGGAAGTATAGATGTCCTAAATATATAGAAATAGAAACATAGAGAGAGCGCAAAAAACAGAGAGGAAGAGAGAGATAGAGAGTCAAATATAAGACAATCACAATTGTGAATTTAGGTTTGTTCTTGTTGTCCTCAATGGTTTATAATCATGTTTCTGATTCTTGTTCATATGCTTCAAAGTTATAATATGGGGTTTCATTTACATTTATTTTTTTGTTCTTGTTGTCCAATGTTTTCTTGTTTCTGATTCTTGTGCTTATAATATGGGGTTTGATTTCTACTTGTTTTTGTTGTCCTCAACTGTTTATAATCTTGTTCCTAATACTTATTCTTCCCATGCTTCAAAGTTATAATCTAGGGTTTAATTTCCATTTTTTTCCTTGTTCTTGTTGTACTCAATTGTTTATAATATTATCTTTGATTAAATCTCATTCTCTTGTTCTTCTTGCTCTTTAATTAGTAATTTTGTTGAATTTCAGGCTTTTCATTTGATTCAGCAGAGTGAAAGAGCGAGAAAGAGAGTCAAGTAGAAGAAAAGTGAGTTTAGGTTTGTATTTCATGTCCTTCAAAGTTATAATATTGTTTTCTGATTCTTGTTGTTCCTCTCCTCCAAATTTATGATCTAGGGTTTGATCTCCATTTCTTTTCTTGTTCTTTCTGTCCTTCAATTGTTAATAATATTGTCTTTGATTTCATTTTATTCTTTTGTTTTTCCTGCTATCAATTGCCAATTTTGTTGAATTTCAGGTTGGGTTAATAAAAATGGATGATGATAACAACAAAAAGGAATTTATGGAAGTTGTGCTTTCAACAGGAAATTTTAATGACTCGGGCATGCACATACTTCTTGAAGAGTACTAAAGCCTTTGTGAGGTAATATATTTTCTTTAGTTTCTAATTTTCTTTACGTTTTCAATTGAAATTATTTATAATTATCTCTATCATATTGTTTTCTGCAGAGGCTAAACTTGGAACCCAATGACTACAGTTTTAAAAACCCTCTCCTTCCGCCTCCTCCTGCCCCCGTCCCTAATTATCATTCTGTTCCTTCTCCTCTATACCCTTCACCTCAAGTACCTTGCCTGCTTATAAAAGGTGGTTCAAAAATATTGTGATTTTGTAAATGTTTTGCACTTCCCTGTTCCTAATGAATTCATTTAAACCTGGAACATGTTGATACCTTTTCTGATTTCCCTCATTTATACTCATTTCTAAAATTTTTTCAAGTATCTAGTTGTGATGAACTATTTCAATATTTAGTCATATAATACCATGATATCATCGTAGTTTTTGTCACCATTATCGAGTTTCTTTGTACTTTTAAAATTTTATGTTTGAATGTTGCGTCTCTGTCCAGAAAATATCTTCATCATCAAAAGCTTCAACTCATTTTGCATTGTTATGTCCTAATTGAGACACGAGAGACATTTAAGTTATGAATTTTTCTACCATGCTATTAGTTAAATAGTGAATAATTATCTCCCAAACAGTTGCTTGCTAATGATGATTAATTTTATTTTTTTGGATTAATTAAAAGAAGGCTGCTATGGTTTACCTTGCTCTTCCGACTCCTTCTACTCATTTCCCTGATTATGGTGATGTCCCTCCTCCGTTATGTCCCCGAACTCATATTATGTTAATGTTAGAGTTAGTGTCAGCGTTGTTTAAAACTTATATATTTATACAAATTTTAAATTTACATTTGGTAGGCTACAATAGAACTATCATAGTGTCATTATTAATTATATTAGAACTTTTTATCTCCCGCCTAAGGTAACTTCAATGTTGTCAGGGCTTATTCGAGGTGGCTCAAAAAAATTAAAACCTGAACTTCAGTTAATGAATTCATTTAGACCTGGAACTAGTTGACGCCCTTTCTTATTTCCCTCGTTTAAACTCATTATCTATTTTTTTTAACTATCTAGTTGTGGTGAAGTATTTCAATATCTAAAGTCATATACCATTGTAGTTTTGGTCACCATTATCGACCTTCTTTGTACTTGTAGTTTCATGTTTGAATGTGTGTCATTGTTTGATCTAAGTATGCATGTCACTTATTCAATTGATTCCTGACTTCAATTTTGAAACCCCTACTTTAAAGATTCCTTCTCTGCCCCTGTCCCAAATTATGGTGTTAATCATCCTCCTTTATGTCCCCCGCCTCAGGTAGTGTTAATGTTAGTGTTAATGTCCGTGTTATTTAAAACTTAAATATTTATACAAATTTTATATTTAGATTGGGCAGCGTACATTAGAACTGTCATTATTATCTACATTTGAACTTTTCATCTCTTACATTGGCTTTCCTGATTCAGGTGAAAACCCTTACCTTTGGTAAAGAAACCCTCAATCCTTTAGAGATATATGGCCCCAAAGGGTGGTCTAACATCGTGCAAGATGAAGCTGGAGAAGGACATGATGAAGATGGACTCATCTGGTGGAGGCATGTATAGTTCTATTTTTTTCTATCCAATTCTAATTTCTCATATGTTCAATAAATATCTAAGCCAAATTTGATTACGTAAAAAAAATTGACATAGGGTAGACCTTGACTCATGTTCGTGTTGTCTATCTGATCTACAATTCAAGTTGGAAAAAGGACACAAAGACGCAAATGAGGATGAAGATGCAAGTGTCTGGTGGAAGAAGGTTATTGTTGATTGTACATGTTTATTAGGCTGTGAATGAATGTGACCGAATGAGAATTCAGTATTCAAATTTGTGGTTCCTCTTGTACAGGGCCCTATTGAGTTCGTGATGAGTCAGTATCAGGATGATGGATCAGATATGAAACAGTGTGCTTCTGATGTCGTGCAAGATAAAGGTTCCCCTGGTTCTATAGCTTCTAAAAAGTTGTTTGTCACTAAGTTATCTGTCCTTGAAGGAGAGAATGTGTCATCTTTTGATGAACACGTCAAGATAAGGGCAAAAAAAGAAGAACTGTGTGATGATGCAAATATCAGTTGCAAGAAGGTTCCCAAAGAGAAAGAGGACCGTTGGCCCAAAACAACCTTAGTGAATCAAGTGTTGCAGAACCCTTTCCTTCCACCTCCTCCCGCCCTCATCCCTGATTATCGTGCGGTTACTCTTCATCTATACCCCACCTCAGGTACCTTGCCTTCTTATTCAAGGCGGTTTAAAAATTCCTAAATATTGTGATGTTGTAAATATTTTGCCCTTGTGTGGTTCTAATGAATTCATTTAGACCTGGAACAAGTTGATACCCTTTCTGATTTTCCTCTTTTATACTCATTAACTAATTGTTTTCAAGTATCTAGTTGTGATGAACTATTTCAATATTTAGTCATATAATACCATGATATCATCGTAGTTTTTGTCACCATTATAGAGTTTCTTTGTAAATATAAAATTTTATATTTGAATGTCGTATCTCTGTCCAGAAAATATCTTCATCATCAAAAGCTTGAACCCATTGTGCATTGTTATGTCCTAATCCAGACACTGGAGACATTTAAGTTATGACTTTTGTTACCTTGCTATTAGTTAAATAGTGAAGAACTATCTCCCAAATAGTTACTTGCTAAATTTTTTTTGATTAATTATGGTTCTGTCCCTCCATTATATCCCCACCTCAGGTAGTATTAATGTTAGAGTTAATGTATCTTGTTTAAAACTTGTATATTTATACAATTTTTAGATTTACATTTGGCAGGCCACATTAGAACATGCATAGTGTCATTATTATCTATATTAGAACTTTTTATCTCCCACCTCAGGTAACTTCAATGTTGTCATGGCTTATTCGAGTTGGCTAAAAAAAAATTAAAACCTGAACCATTGCGATGAGACTATTATAAATGTTTTGTGCTTTCTTGTTATTAATGAATTCATTTAGACCTCAACTAGTTGATGCCCTTTCTTATTTCCACCTGTTTAAACTCTTTATCTATTTTTTTAAATATCTAGTTATGGTGAAGTATTTCAATATCTAAATTCATTTACCATTGTAGTTTTTGTCACCATTATCGACTTTCTTTGTACTTATAATTTCATGTTTGAATGTGTGTCTCGGTTTGATCTAAGTATGCATGTCACTAATTCAATTGATTCCTGACTTCAACTTTGAGACCCCTACATTACAGGTTCCTTCTGCCCATGTCCCTGATTATGGTGTTATTCATCCTCCTTTATACCCATACCTCAGATAGTGTTAATGTCCATGTTGTTTAAAACTTATATATTTATACAAATTTTAGATTTAGATTTGGCAGCATACATTAGAACTGTCATTATTATCTACATTTGAACTATCCATCTCTTACATTAGCTTTTTTGATTCAGGTGGAAACCCCTACCTTTAGTGAAGAAACCCTCAATTCTTTAGAGATATATGGCCCCAAAGGGTTTTCTAACACCGTGCAAGATGAAGATGGACTCATCTGGTGGAGGCAGGTATAGTTCTATTTTTTTCTCTATCCAATTCTAATTTCTCCTATGTTCGATAAATATCCAAGTCAATTTTTTTTACGTAAAAAAATTTGACATAGGGTAAACCTTGACTCGTGTTCGTGTTGTCTATTTGATCTACAGTTCAAGTTGGAAAAAGGACACGAACACGCAAATGAGGATGAAGATGCAAGTGTCTGGTTGAAGAAGGTTCTTGTTGATTGTACATGTTTATTAGACTGTGAATGAATGTGATCGAATGAGAATTTAGTATTCAAATTTGTGGTTCCTCTTGTACAGGGCCTTATTAAGTTCGTGAAGAGTCAGTATCGGGATGATGGATCGTATATGAAACAGTGTGCTTCTGATGTCATGCAAGATAAAGATTTCCCTGGTTCTATAGCTTCTAAAAAGCTACATGTCACTAAGTTGCCTGTCCTTGAAGGAGAGAATGTGACATCTTTTGATGAACACATCAAGATAAGGGCAAAAAAAGAATAACTGTGTGAAGATGCAAATATCAGTTACAAGAAGGTTCCCAAAGAGAAAGAGGACCGTTGGCCCAACACAACCTCAGTGAATCAAGTGTTACAGAACCCTCTCCTTCCACCTCTTCCTGCCCCCATCCTTGATTATCGTGCGGTTCCTCCTCCTCTATACCTCCAACGTCAAGTACCATGCCTGCTTATTCAAGGCAGTTTAAAAAAATTCTAAAATATTACGATGTTGTAAATGTTTTGCGCTTCCGTATTTCTAATGAATTCATTTATACCTGGAACCAGTTGATACCTTTTCTGATTTCCCTCTTTTATACTCATTATCTATTTTTTTTTCAAGTATCTAGTTGTGATGAACTATTTCTATATTTAGTCATATACAACGATCGTAGTTTTTGTCACCATTATCGAGTTTCTTTGTACTTTTAAAATTTCATGTTTGAATGTTGTGTCTGTGTCCAGAAGATATCTTCATCATCAAAAGCTTGAACTCATTGTGCATTGTTATGTCCTAATCTAGATACCAAAGTCATTTAAGTCATGACTTTTTTTACCTTGCTATTAGTTAAATAGTGAAGAATTATTTCCTAAATAGTTGCTTACTAATGATGATTAAATTTTGTTTGATTAATTTTGGTTCTGTCCCTCCTCCATTATATCCCCGCCTCAGGTAGTGTTAATGTTAAAGTTAATATCAGTGTTAATTAAAACTTATATATTTATACAATTTTTAGATATGGATTTAGATAAGTTAGGCTACATTAGAACTGTCATTATTAGCTACATTAGAACTTTCTATCTCTTAAATTAGTTTTCCTTATTCAGGTGGAAACCCCTACCTTTGGTGAAGAAACCTTCGATCCTTTAGACATGTATGGCCACAAAGGGTTTTCTAACACCGTGCAAGATGAAGCTGAAGAAAGACAGGATAAAGATGGACTTGTCTAGTGGAGGCAGGTACAGTTAATTTTTTTTCTATCCAATTCCAGTTTCTCCTATGTTCAATAAATATCTAAGCCAAATTTGTTTACTGGTGATTATAAGTAAAAAAATTAATATATGATAAACCGTCTCATGTTCATGTTGTCCATCTGATTCACAAATCAAGTTGGAAAAAGGACATGAAGACGCAAATGAGGTTGAAGATGCAAGTGTCTGTTCGAAGAAGGTTCTATTCTTGTTGATTGTACATGTTTATTAAACTGTGAATATGATAGAATGAGCATTCAGTATTCAAATTTATAATTCCAGCTGCACAGGGCCCTATTAAGTTTGTGAAGAGTCGGTATGAGGATGATGGATCAGATATGAAACAGTGTGCTTCTGATTTCGTGCAAGATAAAGGTTCCCCTGAAGAACAAGAGAAAGAGGATTGATAGCCACAACCTCAGTGACAACTGGAGCAGTTGGTTTTAGTAAGTGAAGATTAGATACAGATACTAATTGAACATAATTTTTCCCACAGGTGCACATAATGTTTCCCACAGTAAAACACATCAAAGTTGCACTTGTTAGTTGTGTCGAGTCATACTGAGAATTTTATAATATTTTAGATCATTTTCTTCAAAATAGGTAATATGCTAATATGTGTTGCATGTTCTTTTCCATGGTCGATGAGAGAATGGTAAAATTCAAGCTTCTTGAATTTTGTGCATGTAAAATCTGAATATATATGGAATTTTAGCTGCTTTGTAAAAGGTATAATTTATGTATATGTATGCATTACATACCAAGCATGTGCTAAAATGCGTCTATGTCTCTATGAAACTAGCTCTGACCTTGAATTCCCATGAAAATAAGTTAATCCTCTTGATCCCCAACAATTAAAATCTTATTTCTTGTCGTCCAACCCAAGTTTAGAGTTGTCTCATCACGGCCTGTTAAAGGAAAGAAAAATAACCTTTAAACCGATAAAGAAAATATATTATATAATCATTATGTCTATAATAAATAAAAGTGTGTGGTGTGTATTAAATAAAGTAAAAGTGGAATAGATATATTCTTATCTTATAAGATAAGATATTTTTTTACATTTGGCATTGTAAGAGTGTTTTGTAATCCTGTAAAGATAATCTTATCATTTGTGATAAGATATCATTACACATGTCATGTTTATATTGGCTTGTAAGATTCCCCCTATCTAGTTGTCTCCTCCGAGACTACTATAAATAGGGATCCTTTGTAATGGTTTAAGGTCTTAACCAATATCTTCTAAGCAATAAACCTGTGTGCTCTTCCTCTTTCAGTAATCGTGTTCTTTCCCTTTCAGTATTATATTTTGTGTTCTATCTTATTCTACTTATAACCTCCTTAATGGTTATACCTCTATTAGTAAGTTGTAAATTTGGTATCAGAGACACTGAAGCTTAAACCCATTTTCCTTATTCCCCCGACAACTCGGCGATGTTAAGGTACCTTACACTTGGTCTAAAGAGAGTATATTATGTGGTTGCCTTGTTAGGGATCCTCCACACCAGAAATCTGGCGACTAAAAACATACTATGAAATGGTTGTGATAATCTTGGGTTGTGGCTCTTGTGACTACTATGATGGTGCGGATTTGGGTATATGCTCAGATTATCATGATGATTTCATGGTTGTTTAGACGCTTCGTGTGTTTGTAAGACACCTTACCACCAATGGAAAATCTCAATGAATAAGGACTCTCAACTTCATGGCTAATCCTCATAATCTTACTCCTTCTCCTTCCTTTTTATCTTCCCGAAATTCCTTTAGTTCCTTAAAATCAAAAAATAATGATTTTCTTTATGCTGTTGATTATCATCGTGTAGATAGTAAAATCTCAATTACCGAACTTCCTTTACTTAACCAATATCGAACTTTCACCAAAAGACACAATCTTGTCTCCTAAGTTGTTAAACATGTTCTCTCGTCAAACAAGACGCTAGAAGCTAAAGAGGTGGTCTTAGCATCAAGGTTGGAACAAGTTCTTATTCCTTCCACTGAAGCAGAACAGATAATTCTCATTCTGATAGGTGATTCCCTACCAGACCAATGGCGTGCTCAAGGATATTTTCATCTTCATTTTGGTGTTGTAACCACTAAGGAGGTTACAAGTAGAATAAGATAGAACACAGAATATAATACTGAAAGGGAAGAAACACAATTACTGATTACTGAAAGAGGAAGAGCACACAACTTTATTGCTTAGAAGATATTGGTTAAGACTAGGATGTCTTAAACAATTACAAAGGATTCCTATTTATTGTAGTCTTGGAGGAGACAACTAAATAGGGGAAAATCTTACAAGTCAATACAAACATGACACGTGTAATGATATCTTATCACAAATGATAAGATTATATTTACAGGATTACAAAACACTCTTATAATGCCAAGTGTAAAGAATATCGTATCTTATAAGATAAGAATATATCTTTTCCACTTTTACTTTATTTAAACACATCACATACTTTTATTTATTATAGACATAATGATTACAGAATATATTCTCTTTATCGCTTTAAAGGTTATTTTCCTTCCCTTTAACAGGCCGTGATGGACAACTGTAAACCTGGGTTGGACGACAAGAAAAAAGATTTTAATTGTTGGGGATCAAGAGGATTAACTTATCTTCGTGGGAATTCAAGGTTAGAGCTAGTTTCACAGAGACATAGACGCATTTCCACATGCTTGGTAAGTAATGCATCGCGCATACACAAATTATACATTTTACAAAGTAGTTAAAATTCCATATATATTCAGGTTTTACATGCACAAAATTTAAGAATCTTGAATTTTTACCATTTTCTCATCAACCATGGAAGAGAACAGGCAAAGCATATTACCTATTTTGAAGAAAATGATCTAAAATATTGCAAAATTTTCAGTATGACTCAGCACAACTAACGAGTGCAACTTTGATGTGTTTTACTATGGGAAACATTATTTGCAACTGTGGGAAAAATTATGTTCAGTTAGTATTTGTATCTAATCTTACTTACTAAAACCAACTGCTCCATTTGTCACTGAGGTTGTGGCTATCAGTCCTCTTTCTCTTATTCTCTAGGGGAACCTTTATCTTGCACGACATCAGAAGCACACTGTTTCATATCTAATCCATCATCCTCATACTGACTCTTCACAAACTTAACAAGGCCCTGTACAGGTGGAATTACAAATTTGAATACTGAATTCTCATTCTATCATATTCAAAATTTAATAAACATGTATAATCAACAAGAATAGGACGTTCTTCGACCAGACAATTGCATCTTCAACCTCATTTGCGTCTTCATGTCCTTTTTCCAACTCGATTTGTGGATCAGATGGACTACGTGGACATGAAATGGTTTATATGCTAATTATGAGTGAGTCATTATTTTGGTTTTTTCTCCTTTTGACTTGTTAGGGCTATGAAGACATGTTCATGTTGTCCATCTGATCTGTGAAACTGTCTCATGTTCATGTTATCCATCTGATCCACAGATCAAGTTGAAAAAAAAAGGACATGAAGACACAAATGAAGTTGAAGATGCAAGTGTCTGGTCGAAGGAGGTTATATTCTTATTGATTGTACATGTTTATTAAACTGTGAATATGATAGAATAAGAATTCAATATTCAAATTGTAATTCCACCTACACAGGGCCCTATTAAGTTTGTGAAGAGTCTGTATGATGATGATGGATCAGATATGAAACAGTGTGCTTCTGATGTCGTGTAAGATAAAGGTTCCCCAAGAGAACAGTGTGAAGATGCAAAAAATGGAGAACAGTGTGAAGATGCAAATATTAGTTGCAAAAAGGTTCTTAAAGAGAAAGAGGACCGATAGCCACAACCTCAGTGACAACTGGAGCAGTTTTAGTAAATGAAGATTAAATACAGATACTAATTGAACATAATTTTTCCCACAGTTACACATAATTTTTCCCACAGTAAAACACAGCAAAGTTGTACTCGTTAGTTGTGTTGAGTCATACTGAGAATTTTGTAATAGTTTAGATCATTTTCTTCAAAATAAGTAATATGCTAATATGTGTTGCTTGTTCTCTTCCATGGTTGATGGGAGAATGCTAATATGCTAATAACTGTGAGTCTCCAATTCCTAGATTAATGACTCACAACCCACCTTATTCCCCCAATTTCAGGAAATTGAAACACATGTCTTCATAGCCCTAACAAGTCAAAAGGAGAAAAAAACCAAAATAATGACTCATTCATAATTAGCATATAAAATCAAGAATTATAACAATAAAAGTTTTTCGAACACAACAAACACATAAAAAATACAACGGAAAAGAGAGAAAACACACAGTTAACGATGAGGACCAGCATAATCTAGGCCAATATGTACATTGTGTGTGTAAGCAACTTAAAAGTTGCCACCCTTTTGGGGGAGGTGGGTTATCTGCTACAGGTACTCTTGCACATTGTTAATAAATAAAAATGGTTTAGGACGTCTTTCTTCAGATTGTTCGAAATTTTTTTGCATATTATTACGATCATTCCCATCAAACTATAACCACAGCCATGGCCTTTCTTCTCATTTAAGCCCACCAAAACAGCCCCAATGCAATGTCTTCATGGCTACGGTACATATGAAAGTTATGAACTATGGCTTATTCATCAAAAATCCTAGCACTTTATGGCTATGTCATGTATGTGAATAAGTTATGGGTTACAAAAATCATTCAGAGTTTTGAAAATCAGAATAAGTTAAATTATATTATGGGATGTACTTTTCTAGAGACCGTGACAAAATCGTCTTAATTACTTATCGTTAGGATCATTAGGTACTACAAATGTTAGTCCCAAATATCGTAGAAGGGGGGTTGAATACGATATTGTCCAATTTATAAAATATTCGCGGAATGGTTTGTTATGGACTAGTTGACAGTTCGAACAGTTATTAAATCAAACACAAGGTATGCAATAACACAACAGTTCGGGGAATATATCTTTTGATTTATATAAACCCTGAGGTGCTCCACAACTCTAATCTTTCGATTAGTTACAATGATTCACTAGTACATCAGTTAGATTACAAGCTTTAATAAGAACAATCAAAGTAACAACAGCTGAGTACAAAATTAATGGCTTCTGTGTTTACTTCTCTTGAATGCTCTCTGTGTTTCTCTCTTAAATTGCTCTGTGTATCTTCGTCTGTTAACTGAATGAATCTTTCCAAAGACGATGCCTTTGCTGCTTTTTGTGTAGACTTTTTCAACTTCGGATACGTGGCCCATTTTGTGCCAAGTAAATCAGTTGCTTCTTCGCTTCTGTTTAACTTAAGTATCGGGAACATTTTCTGAGTAATTGTTAACTATCGATGAGTCTGTAAATTAACTATCGGACACTTAAAACAATTCATGAAATAGAATTAACTACTTCAAGCTGAACAACTATCGGAGATATGTTAACTATCGGAAATATTCTCCAATAAATTAACTATCGGAATTATTGCTTGATTTATTAACTATCGGAACAAATAGATTTTCTTTTTATTTGTTTTATCCGATGGTTAGTAAATCATTGAAAGTTCCTTCTAGTTTTTTTCTTTACCCGATAGTTAATAACTATCGGGAAGTGGCTGTGCATATCTTTTTATTTCCTTTACCCGATAGTTATTAACCATCGGCTAATAGGACGAAATAAGCCCTTTGCCTTTGTCTTTACTTTGCTCATTTCTTTATCTCACCCGATGGTTAGTAACCATTGGTGAAAAAGACAAAATAGGAAAAAGACGAAATGGCTTGACTAGTTGACTTCTGGATACAGCTTCTGTAGTCTCTTTACGTAGCCAATTTCAAACCTGTTAAGCCCTTTAATATAATTTCTTCCACTGCAACCAAGTCAAATAAATATTTCCTTGTTAATTCGACCTTGATTTATTCTGGGCTTAATCACATACCACTTTGGTTACTCATCTCAGTATCTGGCCAATTCTTCTGAATCATAGATGCAATTCTCAATCTCTTTTGTGCTGACGATTGGTGCAACTGGTCTGGTTCACAAACGACTAACACGATCTTGATATTCACATCTTCTTTATAATACAATTGACTTTGTTCCTTGTTGATTAGAAGTGCTTCGATTGTAAGTACATTGGAATCCTCTGGCACTTATGCTGAACCACAAACATATCTGAAACCCTGAACATCTTCGAACTTTATCCTTCACTGAAGTCTGAACATATGAATGAACTTCCTCCAGCAATCTATAGTAGACTCCAAGATTCCATCTAATATTTTGATTCTTTGTATTTGCCGTATATTCTATCTTCTCGATTCCTGTACTTGAGCTCTGCAATTCATTGCTTGACTAACTTGCAGATTTGGATCACTAGAATCTTTCTGGTACTTTGACAACTGCTTCATTGCTTCCACATCCTTGAATACTTCAACCTTTATTCTTCACTGAGGCATGAACATATTAATGAACTTCTTCCAGTGAGCTAATGCTTCAAGTCTGTAGATTTCCTCTTTATCCTTTGTCTTTACCAAGTCTTCATGTCTTCCTGATTCTGGTGATAACTTCATATTATTTACACGTCATGTTCTTGTGTTGAGTTATAACCCTATATTACATATAGGTGTACACATACAGCCTTTCAATCTCCCCCTATTTGTTTGTTTAGAGATTAACAAGCAAATCCCTAGAGGATAACTCAACTAACTACAAGAAAATATTAATGCTCTAGACTTGTAAATAATACTACTTGGGTTCTGGATCATATAATACATTTCCAGATTTCTATAAAGTAAAGAGAAATAGAAGATGAGTGTTCCTTTAGCACTGAACGCATCTTCAATAGATATCATCTTCATTCCTCTGAGTTTGAGCTTTTCTCTGCTTCAAAATCCTTTATAACTAGACGTACAAAGAACTTATCATAAACTGAGCTTCATAAGAATCAAAATTCTTGGGATCATCTTTAATAAACCATAGAACATTGCTCAAATAATGTTCTCCCCCTGACAATGTGATTCTTCTTCTTCTTCCCCTACCAACTTGCCTTTCCCTTTGTCTTTACTCCTCATATCAGCACCAGATTCTTTTTCTTGCTCTCGCACTATCATCTCCCCCTTAGTTGTGTTATCCTCCGAAGCAG
Source organism: Oenanthe sinensis (assembly GCA_028671895.1). Taxonomy (NCBI): domain Eukaryota; kingdom Viridiplantae; phylum Streptophyta; class Magnoliopsida; order Apiales; family Apiaceae; genus Oenanthe; species Oenanthe sinensis. The sequence continues at coordinate 20,733,252 of JAPMAC010000231.1, forward strand.
GGATTTGAGTAGTTTGAGATTGATGCTTTTCAAACAAATCTGTAACAAACTTCTTCATATCAGTCTTGAAATTCTGTAAATCCTGCAACATGTTATACTGAACAGATTTTATTTCCATGACATTGCTGTGAAATTCAGATTTCATTTCGGTGACAGTAGTCTCCAGGTTATAAACCTTTTGACTTAGTGATTGTGTGTGCATTGCGAGGGTATTTATTTGGCTGGTAGGTGTCTCACTGACAGGTTCTGTAGGTGTTTGTTTCTCAATTCTCTCGCTCGGTCTTAGGGGTATGGGTGAATAATGATCACTCAATCATTCTGTTGGTGTTTCACTCACTCTCCTTGACTCCAGCAAGTCTTCTGTACCTGCAGTGAAAATCCTAAATGGCTCATCCGAAGAACTATTGCCAAGTAGTTGCTTCTCCTTTCCACTAATAGTGGTGGAGACCTCCTTATGAGGAGCCAGGAATGTTCCTCCTGGGGGGCTTATCACATTGGATCCTGTAATGTTTAGCAATGAAGGACCCGTGACTCCCGCAATAGCCTGTGAAGGCATGACCTGTACAGGATTTACCTGCATAGGTTCTGCTACAGTAGTAGCAATATCCGTCAATTCCTCCTGTGTGTGTGCTCCTTTCAGTGCAACATATAACTTGGTTGGAGGCTCAATTATTGACACTCGTTCAGATGCCCTGGCCGATAGACGAATTTCAATAGGTTCACCCTGTTGAGAGGATGTCCCCAGAGACTGTGTATTTGCCTTTTTCAGCTCTATGTCCTGTTGAGAGGGCATAGATGGGCTAACAATTACCTCAGGTTCTTCTAATCGACGTCTAGTCAGAGGTAGAGCTGTTTGGGTTCCCTCACCTTCCTTATGTGGTGCTTCTAAGGCACTATCTCCCTCACTCACGATTGTGCGTTTCAAGGGTAGAAGAGAAGATAACGGTAAGGATTGAGTAGTGTTTGGTTCTGAGGCAGGGGTTAGAATCTGTTGGTTTGCAGATTCATTGCCTGTTCCTAATGCCACAGAGGGCTCAGCAGCAAGTTCCATTTCATTATCTTCATACAAATTGTGCAAATTAGTAAACAGTGAAGATATAGATTCAGTAAAACTACCTGACTTACTACCTGTTAGAGAGATGGGATGATATGAATCTTGAGTATTAGCATTCCCAAATGAATCTCCTCCAGATGTAACTTGTACCTCTTCGGTCAACTAAATTCGTACGAGTGATACTAAAAATTCCAGCCATTTTTAACAAGTAAAAATTACCAAAATTTTTAACTTTTCCAAAACAAAAACGAACTTAGTTTATTCGAATATGAACCAAAAACACCCAAAATTCAAACTTCTCCAAAAATTCTAAAAATAATATATGATAAACTAGGAGAGATTTGAAATACACCAGTATTTTTATTACAAATTTTGGACCTCTGGTTAACCCAAGAAAAATTTCCAAAGTTCGAAAGACTCGTAAATATCCAAAAATTCAAACGTCTCCAAAAATTCTAAAAATAATATATGATAAACTAGGAGAGATTTGAAACATACCAGTATTTTTATTATGATTTTTGGACCTCTAGAACTGCAGATATTTGAAGAGAAAAAATCAATTTGGCTCCGATATTAACTAACAGTCGGTGTTGCTGTTAAGTATCGGAAGAAACAAAAACATATATATTAAAACCACTACAATCCGATAGTTAGCACCTATCGGCAAATTTTTTTTTTTTTTTTTTTTTTTTTGTTTTTGTTTTTTTTTTCATTTTCATTTTTTTTTTCATCTAACTATCGGATCATGCAAAGAAAAGAATATATAAAATATATGTGTAACTATCGGGTCAGACATTTAATTAATTAAAATGAAATACTCTTTCCGATAGTTAACAACTATCGATGCATGCAAACTAAAGTAATAAAATAAAACATTCTTAACTATCGGAACATGCAATTTAATTAATAAAATATTTCCGATAGTTAACAACTATCGATATATGTAAGTTAATTTTAATTAGAAAATCATTAATAACTGAAATACTGATGATTTAAAAATTAAAATAAAACTTGCATTTATCAAATAATTTGAAACATATAAATATAAATTCAAATTGTCATAAATTTAATTAAATAGAGATTTCTTGAATTAAAAAATTTAATATTTCTAAAATAGAATTATTAAAATTTTAATTTAGAAATAACTAAAAATTAAATATAATTCAATTTGAATTACACATACAGACATATATATTAATATATATAATATATATATTGGTGGTTGTTTAAAGAGTTTGAAAACCAAAAAAAATTGTTCCATACTCTGTTGCAATTGTGATTTTCAAAAAATTTAAAAAACAACCCAATCACAATTCAATTAATCATTCAAGCATACTGAATAAACCATACAGGTAGTTATGCAAAATAACAACATGAAATGTAATTGCTACATATATTATCAGTGAGAGCCAGGAAACTAAATAAACAAGACAGTACATCCAAATTCTCACTAAAGATCACAACTGTCTGATATAGAATTTCTCAGCAAGATTTCATGACATTGAAATCCACCGATTAATTCTAAACCACAGACTGTTATGCTTCTTGTTAACTACAGACAATGATGTAGCAGTTAACTACTTATGCTATATCGAATAATTACCACAAAGCATAACTGGTATACTTATGATAATTAATATTGATATTCATAAGCCCGAGTTCATAAGTTAGACTGGAGTTCACAAGTCCTTTGGATATACAAATTCAATAACTTGTGAATCCATACAACTCCTCGCAAATAAAAATTAATTTAAATTTAACATCCCTAATTCACTAACCAACCTAGAGAAAGTGGATTCGTCTAGTGGTTTGGTGAAGATGTCTGCAAGTTGTTGTTCTGTGGGTACAAAGTGCAACTCCACAATCCCATTTATGACATGCTCTCGTATAAAGTGATACCTGATATCAATATGCTTGGTCCGTGAGTGCTGAACCGGATTGTTGGTTATAGCTATGGCGCTTGTGTTGTCGCAGTATATTGGAATCTTGTTCAACATAAAGCCATAGTCTTGGAGCTGGTTTCTCATCCATAGAATCTGAGCACAACAGCTACCTGCTGCAATGTATTCTGCCTCTGCTGTTGAGGTAGACACTGAGTGCTGCTTCTTGCTATACCATGAGACCAATCTTCTTCCCAAGAATTGACAGCTTCCAGAAGTACTCTTCCTGTCAATCTTACAACCTGCATAATCCGAGTCTGTATAGCCGATTAGATCAAAACCGGTACCTTTAGGATACCAAATTCCCAAATTTGGAGTACCCTTCAGGTATCTAAAAATTCTTTTGACGGCTATAAGGTGAGACTCTTTTGGGTTAGCTTGGAACCGTGCACATAAGCAAGTGGAAAACATAATATCTGGCCTACTTGCAGTTAAGTAGAGTAGAGATCCAATCATACCTCTGTAGCTTGTGATGTCGACAGATTTACCTGATTTGTCCTCATCAAGCTTTGTGGCAGTTGGCATTGGAGTTTTGGCTGAAGCTGAATCTTCAAGTCCATATTTCTTCAGAAGATCTCTGATGTACTTTGTCTGACAAATGAAGATCCCATCTTTCTTCTGACTTACTTGAAGTCCAAGAAAGAATGTCAGCTCGCCCATCATACTCATCTCGTACCTACTCTGCATTAACTTAGCAAATCTCTTGCAAAGCTCATCATTAGTAGAACCGAATATTATATCATCAACATATACTTGTACTAATATCATAGCATCTTTATGCATTTTATGAAAGAGAGTCTTATCTATAACACCTCTGATAAAACCATTTTCAATTAAGAATTCAGATAGTGTTTCATACCATTTCCGAGGTGCCTGTTTGAGTCCATAAAGAGCTTTAAAAAGGAAGTACACAAAGTCCATATAATCTTTGTTCTCGAAACCCGGAGGTTGCTCTACATATACTTCTTCTTCCAGCTCCCCATTCAGGAATGCACTCTTCACATCCATTTGATAAACTTTAAAGTCTGAATGTGTTGCGAATGCCAAAAACATCCTGATGGCTTCAAGTCTTGCTACTGGTGCATAGGTCTCGTCATAATCTATTCCTTCTTCTTGAGAATACCCCTTAGCAACCAGTCTGGCCTTGTTCCTCGTAACAATGCCATTTTCGTCCAACTTATTCCTGAATACCCATTTAGTGCCAATAACATATTTGTCTTTAGGTCTGGGTACCAGTTTCCACACTTTCTGCCTATCAAACTGATTGAGTTCATCTTGCATCGCAATCACCCAATCTGGATCTTCTAGAGCATCTTCAACCTTCTTAGGTTCTTCCTCTGATAGAAAACCAGAGTACAGACATTCATTCTTTGTTGCTCTTCTAGTCCTCACACCACTCTCTAGGTCACCAATGATTAATTCAAAGGGATGATCTCTGTTCCATACCCTTTGTCTAGGCAGATTAGCCCTTGATGATTGTCCTTCTTCGTGGTTGTGTTGAGAGTGACTAGCTGATCCTTCTTCACCTCCCCCTGAGTTGTTGCCTTCATTATTTGATGATCCACCAGTTGAGCTAGCAGGTTCAGTAACAGACTGATTTTGAAATACAGACTGTGACTGTGACTGTGTGGTATTACCAACACTTCCACTGCTTTGCTCTGGATTATCAATCTCCGTGTATTCATGACTACCAGATGCAACACCAGGTATGTCTTCATCTCCTAAGTAGTATTCTGACTGATTTTCAATTTTCAAAGATTCAGAATCTTTATCTTTTTGAAGACTTGGGAGTTTGGTGTCGTCAAACGTTACATTAAGGCTTTCAATGACCTTATGAGATTCAATCACATATACCCTGTACGCCTTAGACTCCAGTGAGTAACCAAGGAAAATCCCTTCATCTTCTTTAGCATCAAACTTGCCCAGATGTTCATCTTTCAATACATAGCATTTTCCACCAAACACATGAAAGTACTTCAGTGATGGCTTTCTGTTGGTCATAATCTCATAGGATGTCTTTTCTAGATCTTTATTAATCAGGGTCCTATTTTGAGTGTAACAAGCTGTGTTGACTGCTTCTGCCCAAAAATATGTAGGTAGCTTTGACTGGCTTAACATAGTCCTTGCTGCTTCAATCAAAGTCCTATTTTTCCTTTCTACCACTCCATTCTGCTGTGGAGTTCTTGGGGCTGAGAATTGTCTTGAAATGCCTTGCTCCGTGCAGAATTCATTTAGAACTGCATTTCTGAATTCAGTTCCATTATCTGATCTGATCGTCCGCACAGGCAATCCCGCTTCCACCTCAATCTTTTTAATGTGATCGATTACCATTTGAGGTGTTTCATCCTTAGAATGCAAAAACAACACCCACGTGTACTTGGAGTAGTCGTCAACAATCACTAATGCATATTTCTTCTTTGAAACTGACATGACATTAACCGGTCCAAACAGATCCATATGAATCAACTGGAGAGGTTCGCTGATGCTTGACATGTCTTTACTTCTATGTGACGCCTTCTTTGACTTACCCTTTTCACATGCTTCACAGAGTCCTTCTTGGTAGAATTCCATCTGTGGTAAACCTCTCACCAATTCTCTTCTAACTAAAGAATTCATCGCCTTGAAGTTCAGGTGAGATAGTTTTCTGTGCCATAACCAACTCAACTCAGAGGATGCTTTACTGTAGAAACAACTTGCTTCTCCTCTGCTTGCAGTGTTTAAGTCAGCTACGAACAGATTTCCTTTTCTTACTCCTTTAAAAGCAAGCTTTTCATCTTTCCTGTTGGTGATCAGACACTTTTCCTTCCTGAAGTCCACATTATATCCTTTATCTGTGAATTGACTGACACTCAGCAAGTTGTGCTTCAGACCGTCAACAAGAGAGATATTTACGATGATGACATTTCCAACTTCCAGACTACCATATCCCTTAGTAAATCCTTTGCTGTCATCTCCAAAGGTTACAACTGGGCCGGTCTTCTCAACCACATTTGTCAGCAGGGACTTGTCTCCTGTCATATGCCTTGAACATCCACTATCCAGAATCCACATGACTTTTTCATTAGTACCTATGCCCTGCAACCACAAAGTGATTAATGTTTCTTTGGCACCCAAACTTGTTTGGGTCCAAGAAATTTAGAGGTTCTTGCAGATGGTGTAACAGGTTCAGTTTTCACATCTTTAAGTTCTACTTTGACTGAACTCGAATCATGTTCCTTTGCCTTGACAGATTTGTCTTTTGGCTTAGGAGATTGAGTCTCCTTCCTAACCTTAGGAGGACTAGCAGTCTTTGCCCTTACCTTTTTCTTATTCATGCTTCTTTCTATGCCTATGCAATTACTAGAAGTAGATGCATTCATCAAATTAAAATAAGCATGCATAATGTTAAAAGCACATGGCATACATCCAGTAATACCACAAGGCAAATGAGAACTATTCATGTTAAACATGTTCTGCACAACAGGAATATTAGATTCTACTTTAACCTTATTACATGCATGACTAAGGTGTCCAGCAGAATTGTAATTAGTACACAATTTCCTAGGTGCAGTGGGTGCAGGTGTAGCAGAATTAGCAATTTTAACACCTACTTTCTCATTCCTATTACTCTTTAACTTAATCTTGTTACCACCTAATTCAGTTTTAACAGATTCAATTTTAACTGACTTATTAGGTGTAACTTCTTCTACATTATTTTCCTCAACTTCTTTCTCTTTTAACTTATCCTCAACAAGCATTTCTTGTTTCCATACGATAGTATCTTCATCTAAGGGTTCTGAGAGTGGGAGCTTAAAGACAGGATTACTACTCTTCTTAATGACAAATGGAACATTTTCATTTTCTAATAAAACAGTACTAGAAGCATTGAAAATTATATTCCTTTTATCCTTCTTGTTTTTCCTTTTATGTTCATCGTAGTCAAAGCCTATACATGTCTTGGTATCTAAGCTCTGCTTATCCATTATGTCTTTAGCAATATTAGCTGAGTTCTTAAAAGCTTCCAATTTTAACTCTAGCTCAGAAATCTTAGCCCTAAGTGCTGTCTCAACCTCTGCATTACAGTTAACCTTATTCTCTAAATATTCATTTCTTTCCTTAAGGTTATTAACTGTGATTCCTACAAGCTCTAGTTGTTCCTTTCCAGATTCTAGCTTTTTAATCTTCGCAACTAGTCTAGCATTTTCTGCTTCAGAAGCTAGCATGCTTGTATGAATGTTAAACATCTCTATACTCAAGTCATTAACAGTATTTTTATATTCAGATAGAGACATATCTACAGTGGTGAGAATATGTACATGTGCTGATGATGGAGATTCTTCTAAAGTGTCTGCCATTAATGCAAGATTTCCATATTCTTCTTCTTCAGAATCTGTGTCATCCCAGCTTCTACCTTCAGCAATATAAGCCTTGCCTTGTTGTTTTGCAACCAAAGCATCCAATCTCTGTTTCAACTTCTCATTCTCCCTTTTCAACTCATCATATCTTTTCTTCTCGTATGAACTCTTCTTCTCATAAACCTTATTGTCTTTTGCTTGTTTCGGTTTCTTACATTCAGTGGCGAAATGCCCTAGTTCATTGTAGTTGTAGCACCGGAACTTACTACGGTCTACCATGTTTGACTTGTAACCACCTCTTGAGTTGGATCCCGAAAATGATCCTGTCTTCTGAAATCTGCTACCAAAACTTTTCTTGTACTTGGGATTCCTTCTGAATCTTATATGCTTGAAACGCCCTGCCAAGTACGCCATAGATTTGTCTTCCATCTCATCAAGCTCTTCCAATGTATAAAAATCATCTTCCTCTTCAGCTTGTGATTCTGTAGCCATTTCAGCTTCAATGATCAATTCTTTACCAATCTTGGTTTCAACAATCTTTGCTTCAGAAGTCTTCACTTCATCTGCCACAAGAGTTGTGGTCTTCATTAGTGCTGCACTCTTACTGTCCACTGAGCCGGAACCATAGATAATCAACCTCTGTTCTTGTTCCATTTCATAAGTCTTCAATTTTCCATATAGCTTTTCAACGGGCATGACATTGAAGTTGTCCCTTTCTCTAATTGAAGAAACTTTATGCTCAACATGATGTGGAAGAGTCAACATAAACTTCCTGTTCGTTTCCCTTAATGGATAGTTCTTCCCCTGGATACTCAATTCATTTAACAATTTATTATATCGCTCAAAGACTTGAGTGATTGTTTCTCCAGGAGTAGATTTGAACGCTTCATATCTTGATGTCAGTATATCCAACCGGTTCTCTTTTACTTCTTCTGTTCCTTCCATAATCAGTTCGATGGTTTCCCACATGTGCTTTCCAGATATACAATTTAGAATTTGATGGCACATGTCTTCATCCATTGAGTCAACAATAATCAACTAAAGGCCTATGTCCAATGCAACAATTTCTTTCTCTGTATCAGTGAACTCTGTAGGATCCTTTGGAGTAGACCTTTGAGGAACTCTTACTCCGTCCACTGTAGATTCAGGAATCATCTTCATTGGTACAAACGGTCCGTTCTCTAAGATACCCATGTACAATAGATTTGCAGCCTTAATAAACAGGGTCATCTTCTTTTTCCAGAGATTATAATTCACTCTATCAAACTGAGGAACCTTAATACTTCCTACTTTCTGAGAACTCATGATATTGAATTTTTCAAAATTATTTAAAGTTCAAAACAATTTCTGAGTGAAATATTTTGAAAATTAAAAAATTCGCGAAAAATTCCAGAAGCTTAATACTGAAGTCCGAACAATAGATCCTGATTTGTAAACTCAATCAGTAAGCTCTGATACCAATTGTTAGTCCCAAATATCGTAGAAGGGGGGTTGAATACGATATTGTCCAATTTATAAAATATTCGCGGAATGGTTTGTTATGGACTAGTTGACAGTTCGAACAGTTATTAAATCAAACACAAGGTATGCAATAACACAACAGTTCGGGGAATATATCTTTTGATTTATATAAACCCTGAGGTGCTCCACAACTCTAATCTTTCGATTAGTTACAATGATTCACTAGTACATCAGTTAGATTACAAGCTTTAATAAGAACAATCAAAGTAACAACAGCTGAGTACAAAATTAATGGCTTCTGTGTTTACTTCTCTTGAATGCTCTCTGTGTTTCTCTCTTAAATTGCTCTGTATATCTTCGTCTGTTAACTGAATGAATCTTTCCAAAGACGATGCCTTTGCTGCTTTTTGTGTAGACTTTTTCAACTTCGGATACGTGGCCCATTTTGTGCCAAGTAAATCAGTTGCTTCTTCGCTTCTGTTTAACTTAAGTATCGGGAACATTTTCTGAGTAATTGTTAACTATCGATGAGTCTGTAAATTAACTATCGGACACTTAAAACAATTCATGAAATAGAATTAACTACTTCAAGCTGAACAACTATCGGAGATATGTTAACTATCGGAAATATTCTCCAATAAATTAACTATCGGAATTATTGCTTGATTTATTAACTATCGGAACAAATAGATTTTCTTTTTATTTGTTTTATCCGATGGTTAGTAAATCATTGAAAGTTCCTTCTAGTTTTTTTCTTTACCCGATAGTTAATAACTATCGGGAAGTGGCTGTGCATATCTTTTTATTTCCTTTACCCGATAGTTATTAACCATCGGCTAATAGGACGAAATAAGCCCTTTGCCTTTGTCTTTACTTTGCTCATTTCTTTATCTCACCCGATGGTTAGTAACCATTGGTGAAAAAGACAAAATAGGAAAAAGACGAAATGGCTTGACTAGTTGACTTCTGGATACAGCTTCTGTAGTCTCTTTACGTAGCCAATTTCAAACCTGTTAAGCCCTTTAATATAATTTCTTCCACTGCAACCAAGTCAAATAAATATTTCCTTGTTAATTCGACCTTGATTTATTCTGGGCTTAATCACATACCACTTTGGTTACTCATCTCAGTATCTGGCCAATTCTTCTGAATCATAGATGCAATTCTCAATCTCTTTTGTGCTGACGATTGGTGCAACTGGTCTGGTTCACAAACGACTAACACGATCTTGATATTCACATCTTCTTTATAATACAATTGACTTTGTTCCTTGTTGATTAGAAGTGTTTCGATTGTAAGTACATTGGAATCCTCTGGCACTTATGCTGAACCACAAACATATCTGAAACCCTGAACATCTTCGAACTTTATCCTTCACTGAAGTCTGAACATATGAATGAACTTCCTCCAGCAATCTATAGTAGACTCCAAGATTCCATCTAATATTTTGATTCTTTGTATTTGCCGTATATTCTATCTTCTCGATTCCTGTACTTGAGCTCTGCAATTCATTGCTTGACTAACTTGCAGATTTGGATCACTAGAATCTTTCTGGTACTTTGACAACTGCTTCATTGCTTCCACATCCTTGAATACTTCAACCTTTATTCTTCACTGAGGCATGAACATATTAATGAACTTCTTCCAGTGAGCTAATGCTTCAAGTCTGTAGATTTCCTCTTTATCCTTTGTCTTTACCAAGTCTTCATGTCTTCCTGATTCTGGTGATAACTTCATATTATTTACACGTCATGTTCTTGTGTTGAGTTATAACCCTATATTACATATAGGTGTACACATACAGCCTTTCAACAAATATATAACTAAATTGAAGAATTTGTGGCAACAATATTTTAAAATAATTAGTAAAAATCATATTTACATTTAATTTAGTGAGAGCTTATTAGGGTCTTTATATAGAGATAATTCTTTATTTTGTCATTATTATTTACTTACTGAGAGGTTGTCAAATGTTTATATTATACCTTTTATTTATGTTAGGCATGTCTCAGCTCCCTTGCTAAGTGGATTGTACTCAAAGATTTTTTAAAAATGAACCAACAATTAGTCATCAAATTTTCTAAAAACATCCATATTACAGGATTTTAGAACTACATTACAATAATTCTTGTAATTTTTTTAAATTACACAATATGTATCAAATGAAGATAAGATATTCATCATTTTATAATTGAACGGCATTCCTTAATTTTTATTCATAAAACCGATGAAACTGATATATATATATATATATATATATATATATATATAATTTTTATATTATATGAATAAAAATATGACATGTACATCGCAGTTTTTATTTTTATTTTTCTTGTAATTGTTCATTTTCACCACATATTCTGATAACTTAAAAAAATTGAACTTTTTATATATTTTGAAATTACTCACTGTAACCAAGAAAGCAGGGATACTTCGTCACCCAACGAATCCCCATATCCCCACGCACTCCCGTATCGGATACTCGGATTCTTGGGGATGCTCAAATGCTTATAATTGTCAATTAAAATTCATCCTTTCAAATACTTGTACTACAATCATAAGTGATTTTAGTTTAAATTCTTGTGTTTCAGATGATTATATCATGTATATGATTCAATTTGCATAAAACTATCACTTTCGTTAATGGATTTCATCATTCATACCATAAAATATATATTTATAATATTAATATATCTGCCTTATCCCCCGCACCCGAATTCCCATATTATTTGATTTGCCGAATCCATGTATCCCCACACTACGCACCCGTATCCCCACACCCGTATCCTTACTTTCCTAGACTGTAACCTTGTTTGTTGTTTTTTATATGTGTGTGTGTGATTGTTATTATATTTATATATTTATATTCACTAGTCACTGACTTGTGAAAAAATACATTTTTCACAATGTTAAAAGTTGGGCCAAGATGTAGAGATGGAATAGTATGATATCACAAAGATAAAACTGAAATAACACAAATTTAATATAAAGAAATTTAACTTAATTTAAACAATCCACTAAATAAATTATTTAACTTGACTTATCTTTTTTCCTCAAAATAAATATATAAATTAGTTCACTTACATATTATTACTAATAAGTTGCGCACAGGAAAAAAAATATAAAACTAATCCATTAATCAAATTATTTAATTTGACTCACTTTTATTGCACAAAGTAAATATATAAATGATAAAATATTTAATTTGGAGTTATGGCAAAAATAAGTATATAAATACACTGTCACATTCACTGCATAATTAAATATATTCATAAGCCGTCTGCTTACATATATTCATACGTAACAAAGTTTACAAAACAGGTCACAGACATAGAGTTCAATAAGAAAAATGATGATGCAATTACGAAAACTTGACCCATGCTGCAAAAATGACGAGTCTGGTGGTCCTAACATACATAATGCATCTTAATGTTACCCTATATACCCATTCCCTTCCCTATGAAACCAAGTACCAAATTAACACAAAAAAAACATTATTAAACAATTAACACATAATGGCCATTGACACCTAATAACAATTAACATTTTCATGCCTCTACCTAAGTTTAAACCCTGAACCTCTTAATCTCCAAGAGGAGAGGGGTTCCCGACTTCCCGTTAGGCTGCCTTGATAAACACCGTGCTAGCAAAGCTGAGGGGACAAATATAATCAAGTAATTACAAGTCCGGGATATATTCAGCAAGCCCTGTTCCTTCTATGTTTATGTTTTGCATAATCCTAAAGTGTGAAACCTTTGGAACAATCAACACTAGCAACCATATAAACCAATCAATACACCGATAAATCAACTATATAGAGTATAGCATACTAGCAACCAACTATAAATCAACACTAGCAACCCTATAATAAAACAACCAATACACCAATACAATAACATATATATTATAAAATAACCCTAAGCATATAGATACATATATAGCAGGTAGGAGGAATTACCTGTGAATTGAAAGAAGTGATCGAAGTGGAATCTTGCGACGAAATTGAAGCCGCCTTACTCCTACCTATGGAACACAAGGTTTAGGGGTCGTTTGAACTCATTCTGGTATCAACGCATTCCAAACTCATAAGTGGAGGTGTGTACGAGAAAGAGAACGGGGTGCTTGGGATGATTTATTTTCATATTTTTATCTCTATTTAAATAATTAAATGTAAATATTTAATATGAAATAAATTAATGATTAAAAAATGTATTAAATTAATAAATTAATTAATATTTTAAATTAATTATAACTTATCATTCAAAATTTATTAAATCAAATATATTCATTTCAATAAACATATGATATCAGAAATGATACATCAAACTCATACCTTCTTAATCCCGATTCCTGATTCTAATCTCATACCACTCCGCGAACCAAACGCAACATTGAGGTCGGAGGTTACCCAAGGAGTCCATCGTTGTTGCCACTACTGTAGTTTAATTAGCTTACTTATTCTACTACTAGAATTCGGAATTTTGGATAATATTTGTACATATCTTGGTATTTAATTATTATTAAGTATTTTTTATCATAAGTTAAAAAGATATATTTTTATAATAAATTAGAAATAATGAATAAAATGTAATTTGTGTAATTAGATTGTATGAATTCTTTTCAATTTTAATTATTTTTATCATTAATTTTTTTTAATTCAAACACATGAATTACATCAAACTAATAGTCCAATTACACAAATTACATTTTATTAAAATTTAACTTTAAACTTAAAAATACAATTCTAAACCAAGAGTTGGTAGTAAAATAATTTATTTTATTTGATAAAATTTAATATCATCATTCATATGTGTTATTTACCCTTAGTACCTTAACAATAAGTTTATAGATTGGGGTTGAATACAAATTTAAGAATTATATCAAATTTTTGCCGATTTGGAAGTTTGCATTCAAAGTCTTTGAGATATTAAACTAAGAAAGATAACAAATGAAATTTAAACTGAGTATTTGAAAACAATTCTTTAAAATTTAGTAGTGGATTGGTTTTCCACTGGTGAATATTTTTGCTTTCAAATAACCTTAGTCTAAAAACCAAGTTGTTTACAAGAATAAAATTGAACACAGAAAAGCAGTATAAACACAAGAAATTGTATTTCTGTATTAACAATTGTCTTTTTGAAACTATCTATTCTGAAGATAATGATGAAAATCGTATCTTTGTATTAATTAGTCATTATCTTTGCATTATTTAGATAGGTAGTTGTGTACTATATAAACACAAGATTAGGTTTACATTAATGTATCGTTCATAACATATCATTCATATAACCTAGCAGCTCTTAAGAACATCTGATTTCTTGAGAGAGTTCTGTATCAAATCTGTTAAAATTAATACAAATAGTTTTTCTTTTACATACTTGTGTTCTAGAATCGAATGTTTGACAATATTATATTCAACATCCCTTCTATAATAGTATATTTACTATTACTGGGTAACAAACATTTAAATCAAAATTTAGTTAACTAAATCAACTATAGGCTTTTTCATATTTGATCGGATTTGTTAAGTTTATTTGAAATGAAAGTCAAATTGTTAAATAGTTTAATGTTTCATACTCGATGGAAAATTATTTTTTGATAATTTATTTATTTATCAAAAAAAATTTATATATATTTTTGAAATTTTATTAATTTTTGAAATTTTAATATTTTCTCCATTATAATATATTTTGTTTGGAATACATTTTTCTTAAATTTATTTCGTAATAATTTTAATTTTTTACCAATAATAATAATAATTCATATAACTTGAGAGACGGCGTCGTGAGCCAACGTGGAGTAACGTTATACTATATAATTACATAAAGTTTTATTAAGTTAAAATTACATTTTATTATAATTTTTTAGATCATGTTTAAATCAAAATTAGTTAATTAAATCAGTTATAGTTTTTTTTATATGTAATAGGAGTTGTTAAGATTATTTGAAATGAATGGCAAACTGTTAAACTATATAATGTTTCATATTCGATGGAAAATTATGTTTTGATAATTTAATTATTTGTCAAAACTTTTCTATATATTTTTATTGAACTTTATTATTATTTTAATATTTTAATATTTTCTCCCTTATAACGTATTTTAGTTGGATTATATTTATCTTAAATTTACTTTTTAATAATTTTAATTTTTCACCAATAATAATAATACTAATTCATATAACTTGTGAGACGGCACCGTGAGATTCGAGTAACATTCGACTATATAATTATATAAAGTAATATTAAATGAAAATTATATTTTATTAAAGATTTTTGGATCACATTTAAATTAAAATTTAGTTAATTGATCAATTATATTTTTTTATATTTAATAGGATTCGTTAATTTTTTTTAAATGAATGTTAAATTGTTAAACGGTTTAATGTTCCATACTTGATGAAAAATTATGTTTTGATAATTTATTTATTTAATTGTTAAACATTTTAAGTTTTTATAGCTTAATTATTAGTGTATTTTTGGATGGATGATACTTGAGATCTTTAATTGTTTCGAGAATATATTTTACATATTTCTTATTGTGATATTTCATTTTATTTTTACAATGTTTGAATGTTTTAGTCATATTTAAATTTTATTTTATATGGGATGATTGTTACTTAATTTTTCTTCAACAGTTTTTTCAATGTTTAAATTTTTTAGACATATTTGTATTTTATTTCATGGGTGCGATGATTGTTTATGTTTTTGAAATATATGTAAGATTCAATTTTGTATTATTCTCAAATGTATTTTAAATTTATAATTAAAATTATTATAATTAATAAATAAAAGTTACTTTTAAATATTATATAAAATTTATAAATTTTTGCATTAGCTTAAATTTTTAAAATTTTAAAATAAATTAATTAAATTCTTAATTTTTTATAAATTTACTTGTGTGCAAAACACGGGCAAATTCCCTAATTTAAAAAAAACAAAACTTATTATTTTAAAATATAAAAAAATAAATTAAATGAGAAATTATAAACAAAATTAACTTAAACAGAATAAAATTGGGTTGTGTTGTGGCCAAATTTTCACATGTTCGACGTCAACATTCAGCAATCGACATCAAGGACAGGACGGAGGCAGTGACGTCCGACGACGACAACTCAACAGCAGCTAAAAAAGGTCAAATAACAGTCCTACATTTTAGGAGAGGATGAGTATCTTATCCCCTATTAATAGGATCGTGGAGAGGTGGTTTCCTATCATTTAGGCACGTGCTTATGCTGATAAATACAACAAAATATTAATACATTATGATGATATACAACCTACATCACAATCACACTTCTACTTACATGCTACTACACCATTACTATTCCAGTTGATGTCTAGAGTTTAGTTCCTTATTCTTTTTCATTGTAACTTCATCTCCTATAGTTGTAAACATGGTAACATCATTCTAGTGGATCATATTTGATTGGGGAAGGTCCCACCTGCAGTTTTTACCTCTTTAACGGGGGGTTTCCGCGTCACCAATCGCGTGTATCTTGTTCTTTCTTTGTTTTTTGTCAATTTCTATTGTGTTCTTGTTCTTAGCTTGTTCATACGAATTAAACTCACTTGAAATTATTTAGACTTAATCTTTAACTTATAAAAATTTACCAAAACAGGTTGCACCAAGCCATGTTTTTAAATCAGCAACATAATCATCCATCTTGTCTATCTTAAAGTCCGACCGAAACCTTATCAAAAGATCTATGCAAGTCATGAATAGCAGTGTTGAGAAGATCTTTACAAATGCCATAAGCGTCGAGGAGTCACTAATAGCCACCTCAAATCCAACTTTGATGAGTTCTCTAGGGTCTGTCGAATTGGCATTGGAAAGACTCTCAGCACAAGCTTCTTTATAATCACAAGGTTGGCACACTGTCGAAACACCACCACCACCACTTTTGTCGCCTTTATTTGACGAAACTGCCACGGCCACCACCACTGCAACCAGGACAACAGAAGACAAGCCAATCACTGTGATCTTTTTCGCCGAACCCATAATTTATTTGTTTATTTATTTAATTGCTTCCAATTCTTCAAGGATAAACAATCTTAAGAATAAAATCTCTGATACCCCATGGGGTTGTGGTATGATGCATGTGAAAAATGTAGTCAATGTGTATACATGTATGAAATAAAGTGTGAATATAAAATTATAATATAATTAATTATTAAAAAATTATAAATAATTGGCCAACAAATTGGTAAACATTATAATTGAGTCATTTTTCTGTAAAAAAAATTATAATTCAGACCACCAAAGTGTAATTAAGGATAATTTCACTAACGCGCGTTTAAAAAATTGACGGAATGCAATCAAGTGCTAAAAAATAAATAATTTAGCTATCAAATTGACGACTTTTATAATTTAGTCATTTTTCTGTAAAAATATTATAATTCAATAAAAAAATTTAAGAAACCGCTCTATGTTATATTGTTATCCATCCATTACTCTTTCATTCAATCCATTTGTAAACACAAGTGAATGGCTGCCAGAAGTCCACACCATTCTCTACAAGAGCCACTTGTAAAAAATCTCTTATATTTGTCATTTATCTCTTTCTAACATTCTTGTCCTTGTTCTTGCTCCTGCAATTACAATGGCAACTCTACAATCTCTTGCATTTTACTCTCCTGTCTCTCACTATTTACACCAACTCCCCTCCTTTGCAGGTACCCAATGATCTTTTTTCTTCTAAATTTTGTTATTTATGCTATTTGGAATTTAAAGTTATGAACTTTACTTGGAGCCATAGTTTAATCTTTGAATTTGCCTTTATATTCTTCAGTGTGATCCATGTTAATTTAAGATAATGTAGCTTTTTCTTTTTTAGCAAATTGAGAAATTTTTACTTTGATTAGGTTATATAAGTGTGGCCAATTTTCATAATGTCAATAGAGAAAAGACTCAGCTGGTATGGATATGGTCATATGGGTTGGGGCTCACATTTATGTCCTCATATCTGTATTATGTAGAGAGAAACTACAAATATAACTGAGTTCACTCAGTCTGTAGTGAGTATAATTTTAAGAAGAAAAATGAATATTTGGACTTCCATAAGCTGCATACTGGTGCTTCTATATTATAAGAAATCAAGCATGCATGGCGATAGATTTTATTGGCCAACAAAGTTAAATTTTTACATTTGAAGATCTCAACCATTATATTTTTGCATATAGTGGGAGAGAATACAAGGTAGTAATGATTTGAATTTGTTTCTGTTGGAAGGTGTGGTAAAGTAGTCTCCAGTCTCCACCATGAAAATTTACCTGGTACAGACATAGAATCAGGTTGAAATGCCGCTTCCCTTGTAATACTTTGAACCTTTTATTGCTGATCAAACTATTGGTTAACAGCCTAATGCGCATCATATCTTTCCAAAGTGAGAATGTGTTTGAAGTTTGCAGCAAAAAATTTGCAATATTAATGCAGATATATTGTTGTGCAGGCATGACATCGGGGGCTATCCGTAGTGTGGGCTCCTCATTCAGTGGACAAACATTGAACCTTTCCTGTTCACAGTATGCCCCTCAACGAAGAACAATTCAGATGTCTAGATTATGTGTAATGATGGTTAAACCAACGATTCAGTTCATCCAAGGAACTGATGAGCAGACTGTTCCAGATGTGAAGCTAACTAAATCCAGGGATGGTACTAATGGAATGGCTATATTCAGGTTTGATGAGCCATCTGTTTTTGACTCATCTGGTGAGGTTGGGGAGATCACCGGCTTCTACATGATTGATGAGGAAGGGACTCTTCAATCAGTTGATGTTAATGCCAGGTTTGTTAATGGAAAGCCTGCAGGAATCGAGGCCAAGTATGTCATGCGAACTCCACGAGATTGGGACAGGTTCATGAGATTTATGGAGCGATATGCTAATGCAAACAGCCTGCAATTTGTAAAGAGTTGAGGAAACACATATTCTTTCGCTTTCACCCTCCGGATTTATGTGACATTATAGTTGATCTTTGAAACTAGATCAAGTAAGTGTACACTTGTAAAATCTTTTTGTTGCGTAATTAAACCAGGTATGAGTACTAATCGTTCCTTCTCAATTTTAATGCTTTGATATTCCTTGTGATATCTGAATCACTTTAATATCTGAATCAATGTAGCTTCTTGTGCATGTAGAGTGAATTGAGTATGGTCATGTTTATCACTGCTTGATTCTTGTTGTATAATTGCAAGGTAGAGCTAAGAGTATTTGCTTCAATAAATCCCCACTCCCCACCCCTTCCCTTCAAACTGGATACAGCTGCAGTTCATTATAAACCTCAGCTTAGGTACATTATATCTTATCTGGAATTAGTTCTAATGCTGCCATTGTAATAAACCTCAGCTTAAAATTTTCTTGTTATTTCTTACTTTCATGGTGTTTTTAGGAAATTTAAATCAAAACAAATGGTTTGCTTAAAGAGATGATTAGAATGCTAAAGAAATTTTTAAAGATGTGTAGTGGTTAACATATAATGATAAAAATGCTCTGTCATATTTATATCATCTTTAATGTATGTATTGAATCTACCATCTTAATCAATGCGATAACAAGCTTATAAAAAGAATCAAAAGCTAAGATCGTTATTGCTGTTTCTACAGCAACATCAGCAGTTATCTTTCTTTCTTGGATGACCATGTGATTGATATTGGACTCCTAATCTTGTGGTGCATATCTTGGGAGTTCACCCATGAAAGATAACCTTGACTGTAGCTCAATCTCTCCGAATCTGTCCTGTTCCTTGATATAAACCAAATTCTGTAACTCAATCTCTGGTCTTTATGTTTAAATATCAGCTTCTGTGGTCTGACTTTTACTTTGATTCCCTTAGGCGGCTTAACTTCTAAAGAGTAAGTGGAATTAGGGCTCCCCACATTTGTCAATCGCTTTTTAATCATCTTACTCTTCATCCCAGGCCTGAAAACGATAGATATAGAGGGATAATTGAGGCTAAAATCCCTGTTCTTCTGTATGATATCCTGGCAGCTCACATTCCTGTGAGTAATTGTGAAAATATCAGATATTGTGTATTTAAGTGTGCATAAATGAGTGACATAGTCATCTGGGCTGATATCGTATATCAGTCCAGGAGTGATGGCTTTTACTGGATTTACATGTCCAGCTCCAATAGCAAAAAGGCCTGCAGGTTTATCCCCATCCATAATCTGTTTTCCCGAATGGTCAGTTATATATGCAGTTGTCATAAGTGCAGATTTGACTGCAGCTGGTGTCCATTTTGGATGAGCCGAGTGGATCAGAGCTGTGATTCCTCCTACATGAGGGCAAGCCATGGAAGTCCCAGACATGACAGTAAAGTTTACTCTTCTAGAATCATCTGGAATCCCAGCAGGACCCAAGTTTTGGGGCCAAGCCGCGATGATGTTGACCCCTGGAGCAATCATATCTGGTTTTAGAATGGAAGGGTCCATAAAACTTGGACCCCTCGACGAAAACTGAGCAACAGCTGGTGCTCTTGATTTGCCAATACTAGTTCCTCCGAAAATGATTCGAGCTCTAGGCTTTTCTGTAGAATTAATATATTTCTTCAACTGAACTGATTCTGTGTATCCTATTAAAGTTGCTGGCAGCACATGAGTATCAACAGAATCTTCCTCTTGATTTATCTCTGTATTTGCTAAAATCATAGCAGCAGCACCAGCTTCCTTCACAATCTGACCTTTTTCTGCCCTCCCGTTAATACCTCGATCACAAACCACCATTTTACCTCGAACTTTTGCTCGTGGAAGAGAATCCTTCATGCAGTATTCACCTCCATGTAGATTGTCAGGGTGATAAACGAGCTCAAGCTCTTTCTCAGCACTTGCACTTTTCTTCCCTGGGTACATGGATTCCCCATAGAGGAATTTTCCATTGCTGAGATGAACTATGGCAGGAAATCTTCGGTCGAGTGTGCTAGCACCAACAGTGACAATCCAAGGAGCCTCATTGGCAACTGAATTGGGGATTGGTCCATTGTTTCCAGCTGCACATATGACAGATATACCATGCTCCATTGCTCGAAAACTACCAATAGCTATACTGTCTTCGTAAAGTGGTATTGGAAAGCCACCTAGGGAAAGTGAAAGTACGTCAACTCCATCTCTAATCGCAACATCCATTGCAGCTAGTATGTCTGAGCTGTAACAACCACTGAACCAGCAAACTTTATATACAGCAATGTGCGCACCCGGGGCCATTCCTCGAGCCTCGCCTGCTCCATTCCCAAGCACATTTGCCATAGGAACTGCGGCACCAGCAGCAGTTGATGCAGTATGTGTCCCATGGCCATGTGAATCACGCACTGATAAATATTCCACCACAACATCCGGTGATGAAGTTGGTGAAGCCACACGATGGCCCTTACTGAAGTACCTAGCACCAATTATTTTTCTGTTACAATTCGAAGAATTGAACTTCTCTCCTAATTGACAAATCCCTTTCCATTTCTTGGGAACCGGAGGCATTCCATGATCACTAAAGCTTGGACTTTCAGGCCAGACTCCAGTGTCAAGCATGCCAATAATCGCCCCTCTCCCATAATTTGAGTCCATCCAAGCACCTTCTTTAGCAGGACTTAGCCCCAAGAACTTGTAAGAGTAAGTAGTGTGAACTTCATGTCGTCTATCAGGTCTTATTGCTATGACATCATGCTGATTACGTATGGAATCAACCTCAGACTCCAAAAGCTGAGCTGAAAAACCTTCCATGGCCGAATGGTAAGAGTAGAGCAGGCGTGAAGACGGGGTTTCTTCTGAAGAAATGGTCTTCTCGAGAAATGACAAGTGCCAATGCAGCTTCAAGGCGAAAAGAGAACTGGTTTTCCCTTGTGGATGGAGTTGAATTATGTAGGTTTGGAGAGCATGACAATGAAGAGAAACAATGTAGACTAAAAGAATGGCGAAAAGGGTAGCTTTTTCGGATTCCATCGGAGAAGAAATAAAGTAATAATGGAAGCGAGTTGTGCTGCATGGTTATGAGCAAGACTTGTGGGGGTATTTGAAGGCAAAAGAAAGTGGAGTTTGGAGGCTTGGAGGTGCTTCAGAGTGAAACTCGTGAAACTTAAGGGCTCTTCATCACGAGTATCTTTTGTTGAACAGAGACAGAGAGAGAGACAAAGGCATGTTTTACTGAGCTGCTGAAGTGGTGCTGCAGCGTATACATTCTCACGAGATGTTTTTTGGTTGGGTTTAATACCATATGGTCCATCAAACTTCAAACATAGTATTGATGATCTTTGTTTCTCATTTCTCATTCTATGCAACTAACAATATTGTTTAAACATACAACATTTTTATGCAAACTGTTTCTCATTTTTCAAGCATATTACAGAGACTTTGAGCCACAGTAAATATTAGTAAAACCTGTTACTGACAATACTTTTACTCGATCTAAGAGTTTAACCTAAATTTTTTACTTAAAATAATTTCTTGCACCAATATCTGCGAGGCCCATATTTTTTGTGCGGGAGAAATAATAGATTAGTTCAGTGTCACGCGGCAGCAGCGCATTTATACACACGTACGCTCTTGTCTGGTCAGTGCTCAGTATATCCCACTATTTCTTATGGTCAAACTCATGCTGCATGCCCCTGCCATATAACCACCATTTCTTACATTTGTGTGTGTACAAGTGTGCGTATCTGCTTCATTCAGTTTTTTGGCCACCATTAGTACATTACATGAGATGAGAACTCAGAAAATTAATGTTGCTTCTCACCAAATCCAACATACTAGTATTCCATGTATAGGCAGTAGCATGGACACTTTTTTGGAGGTAAAAAATAAGAAATTGTAGGGGGCAAAAATAATTAAGGCTGTGTGTGTGTTGGTACCATTTTCTTTTTACTAGCCCTGCATTATAACTTCCTCATAAATTTTGTGGATAAACTTTTAGGCTACAGGGGTAATGGAAAA
Organism: Oenanthe sinensis; assembly: GCA_028671895.1. Taxonomy (NCBI): domain Eukaryota; kingdom Viridiplantae; phylum Streptophyta; class Magnoliopsida; order Apiales; family Apiaceae; genus Oenanthe; species Oenanthe sinensis. The sequence goes on from JAPMAC010000231.1 coordinate 20,755,956, forward strand.
GAAATATTTGAAACAACCTTCATTAGTAAATGGAAAAGTAATGGTGAAGTGAAGAAAATCATGAATACTGCATTGTGAACTAAACAGTTCACTACGGTAGAACATCGATAAATAAATACCCTTGGGACTAAAAATATATATTCATTTAGAGATATTATTTATTTATCGATAAATGAATATATTATTTATTTATCAATAAATGAATATTAATTCATTTAGATATTATTTTTAGATTTTTTAAATATTTTTTTTATACATTTTATATTCAAATATACCTAAAATTTATCATGGTTATAATATTTAGGTGACATGTGTCCTCAAAAGAAGGCTTTTAAGCTATTGTCACCATAAAAAACTACATGTAGCATGGACATAACATTCCAGAAGTCATCCATCCATTACACAATTAAGGATCAAATACATTTTGGTGGCATAAAAAGATAATCAATTTTAGAAGCATTTTTCGAGAAGATGTGATTTATTAATGTGTATGAAAAGTATTTATTGGATTAAATGTATTCATATATTTATATAAATATAAATATATTATTCAAAATATAGTGATTATTCATTTATATTTAAATAGGGTCTATCAAGATTTGATTTTTTTATTCGATAATGCATTAAGCTCGATTATTCATTAAGCTCATTTGCCCTGGTGCCGACCAGAAAATTTTTTATCTAGGTTCTACTCTACTTAAAACAGTACACTAGACACTGAATACCAAAGATCAGAAAGTTTTATCATTAGTGAGCATATAGAAGACAATATTGAAGATCAGCTATAACATCATTTATATTTATATAAAAACGAACCAAAATAAAATTGCATGCGAAGAACCAATGTATATCGGAAACAGTTGCATACTTTCTGTTGCGATTTCAAATTTTCTGGGCGTACAAAGAAATATACCAGTTTCATTAACAAGGCTGCGGAAGATTTTTTTACTGTCAGCTGCTGTAGTGATACACAACAAAAGTGTCGATTTAGCTACAGTCAACAAGCACAGCATGCCATCCTGTACTTCTATAATTCTATAATAAGAACCAACCAAAACTAAGATTGCATATGAATAAGCAATGTATATTAGAACCCATTACATACTTTTTGCTGCCAATTCAAATTTCAGGCGGACAAGGAAGAGTATCAGTTTCATTAACGAGTCCTCAGAACTCAGAAGTGCTTTTAACAGTCAGCTGCTATGGTGATTCACAACGAACGTGAGTTAGCTACAGTTGGCCACCCTGTGGATGGATATGAAACCACCTTCTCAACAAAAGCACTAATATAATTTGCGACTATGAGTGTTGTCTTTGCTCGTTCTTCCAAGAATTTTTAGCTACCTCGGCTGATGAACCATCAGAAGCAGGATTTCCATCTTTCTTTGGCTTTGAGAAAAATGGGTCCCATTCATGATACCCCACCTCCTCCCCTTCTTCCAACAAATCATATTTCCAGCTGATCTCCTCAACGAAATTATCATTGGTATGACCTTCAATTATGTCTTTCCTCAACTTGGAAACTTTGTTAATAACTGCTTGCACTGCTACATCAAAAGCATCTTTAAGAGTTTCCAATTTAGAGCGAGGATCGGCATATATTAGTCTTGGGATGAGATTTATAACTTCCTCCCTCATCATCATTACCTGTTCAGTTGGGATTTCACTGAGTCTTTGTTCTATGCTGACATTCTTTGTGCTAATTTCATCCTCAGGAATAAATACAGAGTATCTGGAATAGTTTTTTGGAAGATTCCATGTGTATTGTGTGTATGCAGAACCGGGATGGAAGAACACAGGAATGCAGCCTGCCAACATTGAATCAAAAGCTGATCTCCTGGTGTATGAATCACCTTGGGGTTGTAGGCAGAAAACAGAGCTTTGAAACATTTGCATTATACTGCTTGGAGAATGACACTTACTCTCCCCAAAATCACATTCCAACAATTTCCCCACCTTAGATCTCTTGCACTCATCAATGAGCTTTCCCCTAATTGATTTTGGGTTGTCTGGACGCGGTGCACCAGCGAAACAGAATAACCAATTCCGTTCCAATTTCCTCATCCTGTCCTGCCATGAGAACACGTCAGCATCCTTTGCTGGATGAAAATAGGTGGGGTATGGGATACCAAAATCATTTGCATTCCACGGGCTTGATTCTACAACAAGCATAGACATGTTTTTTGCAGCAGGTAAGAACAGAAGCTTGTTACCCCAGTCAGCTTCTTCCTCACTTAGTCTTCTGAAATCCCATGTTATTCTACCAGCAACTAGGAAATGATCTTTTCCACCCATTATCCCCCACTCTGGCCTCTTCATAAGCCAATCAACTAAATCAAGAGATGCAGCATCTCGCATCGATATATTGTACCCCCATAAATACCTGGCAATATCAAATCCTGCATAAAAGGGAACAAAAATGGCTGCAGCAATTGAAGAATCACGAGTCAAGCACTCATATTGCTTCATCCGGTTATTAAAGATCACATCAACAGCAAACTGATTTGTAGCATACCATCCTGTATTAGAGAACACCCCTTCTTCAACATTCTCAAGTGGAGGACCAAGACCGGCATTAGTAGTAAATTTACACATATTCGTCCATAAGCTAAGACTCCTGCACTGCTTAAGCATATCCTCATTGAACCTCGGAGGAAGGTCGTGCACATAAATATACCTCCCACCACACGGATCACTCTTGTTCTCGGTGGTCCTCATCTCCCGCATAAATGGATAATTTTGTCTGTCTCCACTAACATCAACTTTTGCACGATTGGCCTGCTCTTTTTTAGCATCAACTAACCGAGGAAAACTTGAACGAGAACCATCAAAAAATTCTTGTTCAGGCAGAGTATCATGAGAAGTCTCTTGTTGGGCAGTATCAGCAACTGCCCTTTTTTGAGCATCAACTAACTGAGTAACACTTGAACGAGAATCATCCGAAATATTTTTATGATAAGAAGTACCTTGAGAAATCTCTTGCTGTGCAGTTTCATCACTTGGCCGACTAATATACTTAGATTGAGAACTAAACGCATTCAAATCACTAGAATCACTAGATTCACGAGGTACATTGATAGGAAGACTTCTATCTATAACCGAATGACTAATAACCCTTGGTTCTCTATTGGTCGAAACTGCAGAAAAATGATCTACATCTACAGATTCATTAGCAGAACTACCTCCCAAGACAACAAAATGAAAGTACAAAAGAAAAATCCATAAGAAAGCAGCTAATGCAGCTAATAAACAAAGGCGAGACTGTTGATTCTTCGAGGCCCGCTTCTCCATAGTACTCAATATAGGGGAAAGCTGAGTCCTCCTTCTCATCAGTTTCCAACCACCCAACAAAATTTCAAGAAAATTCCCATAAAAAAATCCAATCTTTTGAGGCTGCTAGCTATAAAAATCCAATCTTGATCACAAATTCATCATCAATTCTAACAAAACCCTAAACCCAGATATGAAATCAAACAAGAATTAAACTTTCAACACCAATCATAAGCAAACCCAGATAGTGATGCAGAATTGAACATATACAGATTTATACTAATTATGGCATAGTTACCAGATCAAAGTATAATGATAAATTAAGCAAAGTAAGTGGAAGTAGAAAGGCACTTACCACAGAGTCTCTCTGAAGAAGATGTAATAATGTGTATATAGTGTATAAAATTATAATAATGATACTAAAATTTATTAGCAAGTCAGTCTCTGTAATTTTAATAGGGTTCTAAATATGTCAGTTAGATTCTGGTTCATCTTTATTTATTTTTCAGTAGAAATCATTTTATATGCTTCATTAAAATTAAATATATGATATAAATATAATAATATATAAATATAAAATACATCACGGGGGAATTCATGTAGTAAGAAGGAGAAATGTGATAAATTTCGGTTAAATTTTAATACTATTACTAATTAATCATTTTTGGATTTTTTTTCTTAATATTATTGACTGATAAATATAATAATAATGATGATTCACGGCTTAATAAAATTTTCCATTGAATTATATTTATTTATTTATTTTGAGTGGAATTGTTCATAGAATTCATTCAATTAAAATATGTTTTGTCGGTGGAGTTTCTCAACTTCAATGCAAAAACTCACTGAGATTCGGACTAACTTTAATTAACATTAATTAATGCAAATTTATATACCAACAGCTTTGAGTTTTTTTCACATGGGGGTGGTGAAATTGAAAATTTCAGTGAACCTATTTTGCACTTCTACAATATATTCTCCATTCATTCATCATCAAACAATACAAACTCTTCATCTATAAAGTGTGAAAATACAACTGAAACATAAACATCCTACTCATACTTGTTATAAATACAGAAGTACATCCAATTACAATGTATTGTATGTATGAAACTTAGCATCCGCAGAGCACATTATTATCTAAACTTCAAATCTTGGTCGCAGACTAATTCAGGATAATACCTCATTGTCGGATATAATACCTATACTTTATGTGCTAATTTAACAATATAAGCCAGAGGAGTGCGGCAAACACAATTATCAGACCCCAGATTAATCCAAGAGTCGAAATGCCACTTCCGTGTTTTGATCCCAGGAAGATTTTACCAGGTTTCATACGTTTCAAGGACAACCAAACACCAGGATCTCCCATATTAACCTCACTACCAACCAATATTGAATTGCATACACCCTGAACATTGTTGTTTATATATACATTTATGCCATAACTATCACTTGACTTACCAGAGGAGCTGTTCCTTGCGTTCATCATGGCTCCATTGCTCCTCCCTGCCAAGTTTATGTCTCCAAACACACCATGACTTCTTTCTGTGGACATGAGATCTAGTAGCGCTGAAAGATCGATGGCAGTAGGTTTTTCTTGATTGCCACAGCAATGGCTCTTCATGTCCAAGTTCTGAACATGAAATACTGACTGTTTACTCATGTAGTGAAAGAGAAATACCTTTCCACAACCACAAGTCACATATTTTTCTCCGAGAATCACTTGCGTTGCACTCTTTCTACATTTTATAGTCTGAAGGGTAAAAGACTACAGTTCTAAAGCAGGTCCCAGATCACACATTAAACACTTCAGCTAAAAGGTGAAAAAAGGTAATTCACCTGGACCGAAGCTTCTACAGAGATACAAATAAAAGCATATATGAACCAAACTAATTTATACAATACAAGAAAGAAATTCTCCCCCCACACACACATCAACCCAATAGTAACAGCCTTTTACAAATTGAACTTTTGGCATATTTTGTATAATATCAAATTTGCACAAATTCAAGGGCAAATTTAGAGTAAATAAGATGGTAGTATAATAGTATAATCCCTTCAAACAAACTTGGCTATAGAGCTTCACATGTAAGCAAGGCTTGAAAACAAGCCAATATGATCACATGACCCTTTTACAGTATATAACATGTGATCAAAACATTTCTTTAATCAAACAATCATGATGCAAGAAAATCCTCCATACGTCTTACAACAAAGAACAGCCCTGTGAAACCTGTGTGGAGAGGAAACTAATGTAGCACAAGAAAGATAACATATAAAAGTATATTATAAAATTTAAGTCTGAACATTATGACAATAGTATATTACTTAAATTCTTGTTTGGCTGTGCTTTGTAGATTACCTACGTAAGCATTATAGATTTACTTACTTCATGTTAGACATTAACAATAATTGCCATCAGGTTAATTTATGTATGTATAAATTGTCACAACACTTGCGAAGTTGAATTAATTTACCAATACCCTATATATTATTGTATCAAAGTTAATAATCTTCTACTCCTTCAGTATTAAGATTACATTTAGATTATATATACAAGTATGAGAGAAAGACCTAACAAGAAATTCCAGTGATAGATGATATACACCATGTAGTCATACATAATTATTTGCTTGCCTGTAACTAAATTATTGAATACCACTACAAAGGCCTAATTTATTTCAGTAACATACATACAAACTAACCCATAATTTCTCTTGTGTTTCTTATGACCCTCATCCACCTGAATTAATTATCTACAATGTATGCAGCATAGCACAAAGTGCATTGTCATCAAGAAACCTACATTAACAAACTACAATTCTCTTCCACAACTTAAAATTACTCCGGCAACCATGTGTCGCGCACCTATGTACTTCTCATTTGATATGTGAAAAAACTAAACAAAGCACCATTGAAGATAGTGCTAGCTAACCTATTTTCCAGATAATCCTCAGCATTGGGCTCTTATGTTAAAAATCTGGAATTCCACTTGATCTTGTTGAGTACTCAGTTACCAACTTTAAAAACATGGAAGACTTGTCCTCTAATAGTTGTGCTGGAGTATCAAATTCTGCGACCCGGCCTACAATAACCAAAAAGCCAGTCAGCGAGTAACTCTTTCACAAGTGCATACAGAAACAATTGCAAAGTGAAGTTTCCATTCATCGTGATATGGTCATAGTTAAAATCTTGAACACAATATTGGCCTTCCTATATAGTGTTTATTAAGTTATGGGATATGTAAGAAATCATATTACGCACCATCACTAAGCACCAGAACCAAATCACTGTCAATAATAGTAGGAATACGATGAGCAATGGTACAAACTGTGCTATCCCTGAACTCCGTCCTGATAATCTTCTGGATAAGATTATCTGTAGCTGAATCAACTGAAGCCGTTGCTTCATCAAGCACCAGGATTCTAGCCTGTTTGAGCAAGGCTCGACCCAAGGAAACAAGCTGACGCTGCCCTACGCTCCAATTATCTCCGTTTTCAAGAACTGCCAAACATTTAGAGACAATGGGACATTTGTGATATCACACAAGACTAACAAGAAGGTCCTGATCCTACCGGGTGAGATGTCAATGCTATATCAATGTTTTTATAATTAAAAAGTAAATATATTTTGTGTCTATTATTATTAGTTTTTTAATGAAGGAAACTGATATTCAGCAGACATACCTGGTGATTCAAGCTTTTGCTCTTTAAGCCGAACAATCTCTCCAAGCTGAGATTGATCAAGTGCCTATCCCATATAAGAGTAGAATATAGTTATCGGGAGCAATAGTACACATGGAAATAATGGTATTAGATGGTGCTACACTTTACAAATCAGTTTTATATATATCATTTTTAAGGTTCATTAAGCATCACAATTTAAAAAAAAATTATCTGATAGAATATCGTATTAAAAACCTTTTTTTTAACATAAGTGAAACCAAGACTAAATTGGCAAGTTTGGAAATTAAGGGCAACCTGCCAAATTTCTGCATCTGTATGTTTTTCTAGTGGATCGAGGTTGCCTCTAATGGTCCCTTCAAATAATGTTGGGTCCTGAGGTATTATGCACAGACGGCTGCGGAGATCATGGAGACCAATTCTCGATATATCAATATTGTCTATAATAATTCTGCCTCCTTCTGGTTCAATCATTCGAAAGAGTGCCTGAATTAAAGTTGATTTACCACTTCCGGTACGTCCAACAATTCCAATCTTCATTCTTCCAGGAAATGTGCAGCTTACACCATGGAGCACCAGTGGAAGATTCTCCTTGTATCGAACCTATGCAGAATAGCATTTTCATCAGTATGGTTTTTCCTATTTAATTAATTATGATTAGCCATAGTTGACCTGTTTAATAGACACAGTTGTCAAATCCATCTCTGTTATTGTATGAATTATACATCATTACATGAAACAGATTCTAGACAAATTCTGAACTATATATATTTAATATGCACAGTAGAAATAAATTGTACCGACTAACTTGATATGTTTCGACTCAACACGTGAGAAAGCCAACTCACTCAGATCAATAGTATACCTTTAAGTCGATCAATTCAATTGTTCCTTCCTCTGGCCACAAAGGTGGAGGTTGAGAATCCTCAATAATTGGCGGAGCTTCACTGGGGATGTGACAGTACTGATGGATTCTTTCTATGGAAATTATTTTATTTTCAAGCTTGCAAAAGCTCAGAATCCACCTTGATAGACGTGCATTTAGATTGAGACCGTATGTTACAGCAAGGCCTGCCATGCCTATTGAAGAAAGAACATTGCTCAGAATGTCAAAATTACAGTTACTCTATAAATCTACATTTTTGCAGCTAGTAGCTAGTATCTGCAATCATTGTGATGCAAATCGTTATAAGAGAACATCAGCATTTTTTTTAGATCAGTATTGCTATTTAAAGTAACTAAGGCATCAATAGATACCTAAATCAATCAGCATACAATTCATATTATTTTTAAAATAATAATAATAATGACAGATAAAAAATAGAAACTAAAAAAACTTTAGTTTATAAAAACACTTGTTAGGACAATGCCATTCATAATGTCAAATGCTAATAATGGAAGAAAATAAATCTTTAACCAGATGAATTTTAAATAGATCAATGGGACTTTAATGAAGATGGAGGTTATAATGATAGGATCGCCATACTTGGATCAATACTCCCATGTGGGAAGCTCACAAGTAATACCATACAGAAAGCAAATACAAATGTTGATAATAACTCCATCCGTAAACAGAGCCACTCGATCGCTGCAAGACTGCAAAAGAACGGGCGAGAAAAACAATCAAGAAGATATAGGTTCCTTTTCACGAATCGCTTTTCTTGCCCAAATCCTCTTATCGTTGCTGCTCCAGAAATTGATTCAGAAAAAAGATGGATGATTGGTGATTTTTGGATGCTAACAATGCGGACCAGTTCTCTTGAAGACGCCATATAGTATTTCTGCATGATGCAGCATCAACTTTACCTGGTCTTCTTGAATAAAGTAAATGAAGAATATGCAAAGGTGCTTCATCCAATTCACTTGAGGTAAATAAAGCCAACTACCAGGCCTTTAAGTACTTCTCACTTACATATTTATTTCCATTGTGTCAATATTATAAATTTGAGTACTTCACTATAATACAACAAGAAGTTTTCTGATATTCATAGGGAGTGAAAGTTATGAATATAAAAAAATATTTTACAATAGTTTAGCCTTTTCAGAGAGAATTTTTTTTTAATGAACTTATTGTATATAAGAATAGATGTATACCATATTCTATATAGAATCATTTCTAGGGATGGCAAAATAATCCGATCTGATGGATACCCGATCCATTCCGACCCGATTGGATTTTACCGAACCCGAATTTTTGGATTTGGATTTGGATTTCAGGTATACCGAACCGATACCCGACCCGAAATCCAAAATCCGATCCAAACCCGATCCAAACCCGAAACCCGATAAAAACCCGATATATTTATATATATAATATTATAAATATAACTTATTATATATAGTAAGTTATATAATATAAAATAAATAATTTATATATGTTCATTTTATTATTTCATTTTTACTCGGTAGTTAATACTTATTTAGTGAACTAGTTTTCATTTATCAACGTATAATAGATTTTACTAGTATTATATTATACAAACTTTTCATTTTTATCAATATCTGAACTATTAGCTAATTGTTAATTGTATATTAATGATAAATTAATATCACAATTCGTATAATATATTATATTGAATTATTTTTTGAAATTTAATTACTTATAATTTTATAAATGTAGTTATTGTTGTCCGCTTATGTTGAAGATATTAAATTTATTACATTTTCCAATAAAATTTTGGATACCCGAAAAAAACCCGATCCAATCCGAAACCCGATGGATTTGGATAACCCGAAAATATTTGGATTTGGATTTGGATTTCACTAAAACCCAACTGAACCCGACCCGTTGCCATCCCTAATCATTTCAGTATGTAATAATTTATGTTTCCTAGTTTATATTAATGTATTATAGCTGTTTCATCCTGGATTGCAACTGCAAGCGCAGTTAAAGTTTGACATTGTTTCTCAAATGGGAAGACAGCCTATGATACTACTGCCTCGAAGGAAACAGAGTCTGGCAATGTTGCCTCAAAGGGAAATATATGCAACTTAAAGTTAGAATGAAGATTTGTAGTGATTTGGAATAATTATATTGTTCACAACAGTAACTCATTTAATATAATAAATCCCAAGATCATTATTTACCTGCATCCACAAACAAGCAATTGCCATTGGAATAACAAGTAGCACAACCTGCCAAGTGACTTGCGTCATTACACCAACTATACCAAGAAGCTGGATTGTTGTTGATGCAAAACCACCAAGTCTAAAGGGAATATCAAGGTCAACAACACTTTGGTCAATTGATACCTGGCAAGTTGAAACCAATCATTTAGAGTGAATTATGCGAGACTATGTAACAACAGGTAAGGATAAGAAAAAGAAAAATATAGAGGCATGAAAGATATAATAATTCAGTTGCCAACAACCTAACTGCGAGATGACGTATCATGAGACTTTTTTTTGTAGTTATAATGTGGAACTTACGCGATTCAAGATCCGTCCAGCTGGGGTGGAGTCAAAGAAAGACATTGGTGCACGGAACACGTTTCTAAGCATTTTTAAGAACAATTTTTGCCCAGCTGCCAGACCAAATGTAGCCACTAGTACAGCCCTAACAAATATAAACCAAGAACTCCCAAAAGCGAGGGCCATATAGACAATGATAAGAATGATATTACTTGTTTTAGGTTGGGCACCTGCCGTTTGGGGGTTTGCCCAAGCCATCCACCAATTACTAGCTATTTGAAGAAGCTGAAATAATATTTGAGCTAGAATAATCAGAGGAATCAATAAGCCTTTATATGCCGCAGTCATGTATGACAAGTACACACTCATGCTAATTCTCCCTCTCTCCCTTTCCTCTTCTTGAACAAGCTGCTTTTTCCTTAAACGCTTTGCTTTCTTTTTCTCTTTTAGTTTCTGATCTGAGGATGTTCCAATCTCCTGCACTTCCTTTGTTGAAACCTGTGCATTCTCTACATTTGATTCGCATTTATCACTTAGTTGAATGTCTTCTTTAAGATGATGAAATTTATCTGAATCTGCAGATGATTGAATGGGGATATCTAAGGCTTCGATTGCTTCATGATGAGCTGAAACCAGAGCATCAAAATCAGTTCCTGCTTGTAGAAGTTCATCGTACTTCCCAGCTTGAGTGATGTGACCTTCCTTTATAACCTGCAATATGGAAGATGAACATTGACCAAGTGATTCCAGTCAAAACTGCAATTCTCGTTCTCTGTTTATTGCACACTTAACATCTTTTTTCCCTTTCTTCTATTACCTTACTTTCGTGATACATTTTAATTCTATAAATTAATATAACCCTAATTGTGTCTAGATCTGGCTAATATAGGTAACCGTTCTTCCCTACTATTTATGGTATGGTTTACCGAGTTCATAGATTAATAATTGTTTCCTCAGTGTTTTATGAGTTTCCTTTCTTCATATCATTTATGTTTTATGACTCTTTGAGTAAATCTGAACTTAATTTTCCCTGAAATAGATGGATTTATAATCTCCATCAAGACAATATAGTTAATATGCATTTAAGCCCCTCGAAGCGGAGAAAATAAAATATTTAATAGAAAGCAAAGAACCTGCACATGCTAACTTTTATCATTTCAGGCTTCTATTACAATGTGCTTGTAATAATAAATATTGAAGCTACTGTGAGAAAGAAGATCAATACATTAAACCGGAAAAAAATTATCCATAATCTCGATATTTCAACTTAAATGAGAATGTGACCTACTAATTTAGACACCATAATACTCAAAACAAGAATATGACATCTATTACATATCGTACCAGTATTAGGTCAGTGCCCTGGAGAAATTCAACTTGGTGGGTCACAAAAATAACAGTCTTAGTAGCCAATGCTGACATTATGTATTCCTGCATTTCCATCTTATACGTTTAGTCGATCACTATACAGTATACAGCTTAACAAAGATACCGATATTTCAAAGACAAATTCTAACCTTAAATAACTCTGAACCTGTGTGTGCATCAACGGCGCTGAAAGGATCATCAAGTAAATAAATGTCTGCATCTTGATAAAGCGCCCTTGCAAGTTGCATACGTTGCTTCTGCCCTCCACTTAAATTTATGCCTCGGTCACCAATAATTGTTTGATCTCCATGTGAGAAAAGTTCCAGATCCTTTTTTAGTGAACAAGCATTTATTACGCTCTTATATTTTGCCTTATCCATTGGGCTACCAAAAAGGATATTTTCTTCTATATTTCCGGACTGTATCCAAGCTGACTGAGAGACATAGGCAGAAGATCCACATATTCTAACCTAAACAAAAAAAAAATTAAATTCGAGTTCGTCGATTCAAAACCAAAAGGAATAATAATTCGTCATAGGAAATGGCAGACAGGGCATATAGTTTAGAGTTTTGACTTACTTCACCAGAGATTTTAGGAATCTCGCCAAGAATACAAGAAAGGAAGCTGGATTTCCCAGAACCAACCATACCACAGACAGCCACACGCATCCCCTTCTCTACCTTTAACTGTATATCTAACAGTGTTGGCCTTGAAGAAGAAGAAGAAGAAGATGGGTCCCAGCAGAACTCGCCGTCTTTTATTTCTATTGCCACATCAGTGAATCCTTGTGGTAGAGCTATAGTAGCATCTTCCTGCAGTTCTTCTTCCAGCAGGAAGCCACTAAGACGATCAAGAGACACTTTAGTCTGAGCCATCATGGAGACCAAGTCAGGGAAATTTCTTAAAGGTTCCTGCAGAATCCTGAAAGTAGCCAGAGCAGAGAGCACCTTCCCTGCTGTAAGCTCACCCCCCAACAATATTGATGTTCCAAAAGTGACAGCCGAAACAAAGATAGGGGAGCTCCAGAAAATGAATGTAATAAATGCTTGCGAATATAGAGCTTTACTCAACCATTTATACTCAACACTTCTCATTTCCTCTAGCTTAAGACGGTACCTATCCTCCCAAGCTTGCAGCTTCAGGATCCTCATGTTTCTAAGACATTCAGATGTCTTTCTCATTCTCTCGTCTTTGGAAGCCATTAGTTTGTCTTGGTAATCTTCCTGGACCCTAGCCAAAGGGATAGTTGCAACTATGGAGATAATGGTGGCTATCAATGTTGCAATAGAAGCAAGACCAACATTCTTATACAGAATACAAAGAGCAAGTATGATTTGCAATGGAAGCATCCATATGTCATGCAGATACCAACAGTAGTCTCCCACTCTTTGAACATCAACCGCCATATAGTTAACAATCTCACCACTAGAATGACTTTGCTTGGCTGAGCTAGAGAGCCTGAGTCCCTTTCTGTAAACCATTGCTGTTAGAGCAGATTTCACATGCATGCCCAAAATGTCAACCCCAATATACCACTGACGGGTTACTATAGTCTCCAGCAGCTTAGCTGTGAAAAACGTTCCGGCAAGAATATACCCCTCATGAGGGTAAGTTTCTATTCCTCCCAAGTAATCGACAAAGTCGCTAATCAAGTACGGACCTACATATGAAACAATAGTAGCTACCCCTGCAAAAATTCCATTGCAGGCTGCTTCTTTCCAAAATGATTTCAGGATAGCCCAAGCCAAAGAAGGCTGCTTTGATGGATCTTTAGCCTTTAACTTCTCCCAATTCGAATTCAAAATTTTATAATTGGTCTTGGAACGGTCTTTTGGTGCAAGAAGTGGAATGTCCCGCAGCTCAAGTGGTCTTTTTGCACCCAATGAAAGAACTGGATTGAGCCACGAAATTGTGATCAAACTAAAGAGACCAGCTTCCTTATAAGGAGTGACCTTAAGACATCCTGCTTCCTCTTCTTCTTCAAGTAGTGGTTCTTGGAGATCAGAGTTTCTACTTACTTTTATACCACTGATACCTCTAGTCGCAACAATACAGAGGAAAGCAAGAGCAGGGGTTGTGGAAAAATTTGCTAAAACGTGAGAATTCCAGTGTTTTGCACCTTCAGTCACGAATGCTTTCCCATCAGCATAAATAGTGCACAAACAAAAAACCAAGGACACAGCCCACCATACCCTTAACAGCAATGGTAACTTTTCAGAGGGCTTAATCTTACAATATAGTACCCAAAAGCTTAGCCCAAACCAAGTCAAGCCCTGTACTGCAGGAAACAGCAAAATCCTCCAATCTGAACCCCTCCCACCCGAAGACTCCCTTGCTAAATTTATGCCATCAAAACCTATTAACAAAACTTGCAGAACCAAAACATAGAAGCAACAAAATGCCAAAGCTTTGTACCATTTACCAATTTCAATACTATGAAATTCAGCATCAATATTCCGGCTTATAGGAACGGAATTTCCATTAGAATCCTCTTTATTACTCTCATTTTTACGAATGCACACAGATATCTTCCTAGTAGACACAATAAGGAGAAACACAAGGAACAAAATCAAGTTGAAGCAAATTGACAATAGTTCCAATACAGGCAAACTATAAAGACTCCCCAAGAGCTTATTTTCGGCTACCAAATGTGTAGTTTTCGAAGATAAACTGGAGACAATACTAACCAAAATGCTGATATCCATAACAAACACCATCCTTAATGTTCAACAAGTGACTAAAATAATGAGTTGGTTCAGTAAAATAATGTTGTTTAAGCAAGAATCATATAACTTTATGAATGGCATTTTACCATATACACAAATGTATCTATATTTAGGAGGGTGCTTGGTTGAGGGGAATATGATCCACAAAACCCAATGCAATAAGAACAATTAGTCTTTTAACATCAAACTAAACAAGGGAAGGCCAAGACAAATATAAATAAACCACCTGTATGTCTGTTTCTTTTTTTTTTAATACATATCTATAAAGAATACAAGGAGTCAAGGGTAATGCGTAAGATTGAAAATTGAGGCATGCCCATTAAACAAAATCCAAAAAGATGATCTGGGTTGCATGTATATATAATACTTATCTACTGAGCCTTGGTATATTGAGGAAGAAAATTACAAGACGCCAGTACTGTGTGTGTGTGTGTGTGTAATATAGATATGTACATGTATGTATAGGCAGAAGCTAAACTACTATCATCTGACTGAAGAGTAAAATGGAGTGAGTTCACATTACAAGTACAACTGAGCACACGTGACACGTGTATCTATTATATGCAAGCATGATGGTAATATGTTTAAATTTTCATTTTTTATTTCTTTTAAAATACATATAATTTTAACAGAGACAGAGTTCGGGTTTGGTTTTGAAAATCGAAAAAGAATAATTATGTGAGTATTTAAATTATTATATCTGCATATTCAAAATAAAAGTTAAAAGATATGAATTGTTATTTAACATGAGGTATTTACTTATAATAGTACTCTACACTACAAGTTAGAATTACAACTATATTCGTACTATTTTATTTGATGCTGGAGATACCTTATAATATAAACATTCTTATTAATTAAAATACAATATTCATGCACGAGTTTTTCGGCTAGTTTATTTGAACTCTATTTCAATTTTTAATAGGTTTCTTTCATGTATCAAGAATCATAGGAAAACTGGAAATTCAGCTTCCACATAAATTGGTGACAGTCTAGACAATAAAAATAAGCTTTCTCCGCTGCATAGTCGAGGCTTTTAATCTACCGTTTTGTGATTCATGCTAAGATTACTTAGCAAAGCAGTGGCAACATCTTGGAAAATCTTCCATGCTCCGATTATATGGCTCTCTTCGGTTAATGGAGCTCCTACTGCAAATCGAATAACATATCTTCCTGAAAGAACCTGCATAGCAATGCATAGTAAGACAGAATTTTGAATTCGAATTCTTGTTTCCCAAATATAGCAAGAAAAGAACCGAATGGAAAGTGAGTTATTTTCGTTTCTCTCCTAATCTTCTCAAATGTAGAAAGAAACTTTTGAACACAATAATTTAAAGAATTTCCTTCCTGTTCTCTAACCTAATTTTCCTTTCTTTCTATAAAAATCATTTAAAACAAGGTAAAGAAATTAGTTCTTTCACTTTCTTTTCTTTTCGTTCACATAGAAGTTTGGGCAACGCACTGGTAAGTAGAAATAATGCCTTTATGAGTGAAAAGTATAGATCTCTTTTTTTATTTTTATGCACAAGAGCAGGATTTTTCTTTATTGTACAAGAAAGCATACCGTATGAGAAACAAAGGCTTTTCCAGTGGCATTCACAAAATCCAATAGGTTACGGTTCAGTTGGTTGGAACAGTCTTCATCTTTATGCGAGGGGGGCAGGAGACAGAAACAAACTAGCGCAAACTTCCGAGGGGCAACAACCTGCAAATACTAATTGTGTTTACACATGCTGCATAAGGACTTATAAGTGTAGTTATTCACAAGTATTGGTAGCTCGATTAACCTCAAATCTTGGATCCTGAGCAACATAACTTTCAAATTTTGCAGCTAGCTGAATGTGGTTTCTGATGTAAGATTGAAGGTTTTCCAGGCCATACAGTCGTAGTACCATCCACAATTTCAGCGACCTATGAAACAAGATTACATCAAAACTCACAACTGAATATTTAGTTCTAATATAAATTATTAACCTAATAAAAGTTTGTTTTTATAATGAAAGTTGAATTTTCTGCATATCAATGGAAATAGGATGGTCAACCTAGACCATCTTATGTGACTTGCAACTGTAAGAATGCAACAGAACCCTTTCTGCCTTTCATACGGTAAAACTGGAGGTCTACCAGTGTGGTTTGTCCATGTTCCATCAATACAAGAAAATTTTATCCAAGGTCAAGAATAACATTCCCTTTTGTTTCTTTAGAGACTTTCTTGCTTATTCAATATCGATTGCATGATTACTAAAATTGGATAGCCCCAATTAACCATCATTAATTGTATTATGTAAGGATATACTATTCAAACACGAGAACTGCTAACCTGAACCGTCGTCCAAGAGGAATTTGCCAATCTTTGTAATCCACAACCAGGTTTTCTTGTGAAGCCTGGCATGCCATTGTGATTTTTAAAGTTTTTGAAAGTCATCAATCTCATAATGATCCCTAGAAACTAACACTAGTGAAATGATCAAAATAGACAACAAGTTTATTTATTTATTTGGTCAAAATATAAAAAGAAATTAAAAAAAGGTCCTAGACACTGGATTGATATCTTCATGAGGTGCCTCTCTATTCAGTCTTTGTGGATATACAATAAGGTCGGTGTTTTCTGTACAACTAGTACCCCGTACGACAGATAACACGATGGGCTAGATAAACTATAGTACCATACCACAGATTTCGTAGATCCGAGCATAGATGAAATGCACATCACTAAATTAGCCAGCTAGCTGATTTGTCTTGATAATACTTCTATTTCCAAGTCAAGAGGACCCTAAAACTCAACAATTTTGCATGAACTGATGCAGTTGAGAACTATCCCAGCACTAATGATAAATAAAATCTCATATAGTTATACTCCGTATATATTATAAGTAGATTTTAAAATTTTAAACATTGATGATCATTACATTATCCATGATATATCAAAAAGAATTGATGTCAAAAATCGTACCCAAAAAAATATCGGCAATAAGCAGGAGACAAACGCTAATAAGAAACTAAAACTAGGTAAAATTAACTGGAGATGAGTAGCCCAAACTGTACATATATCACAATTCAATGTTTTAACTTATACTAATGTAAAAAGTTCAAATCCTTTGCAGTTTGTACCACTAACATCCTAGCATGACTGACCAATATACATACTTTTCTTTAAGATGTTGCTAGACTATCAGCAGCAAGTTACCATCAAATCCATAAACTTACTTTGTTTTTAAGAAACTCGGGATTTGTTGACAATGAATGAATCAGAGCACCACGATCCTGTTGACAAAAAGTATACCCGTGAACAAAAGAATTGGAATTCCAAAACTATGGGAAATGTTGAAAATGCGTATAACTGCATTCTGTTTAACAAAATACTTCACCAGTTTGGCAGTTTCAATACACTAGCTAAAATGCTTAATTCTCATTCAAACCAGAAAAGTGAATGATGCTTTACAGCCAGACTTAACATAGTAGAATATGAAGAATTGCAACAAGATTATAAAGCACCGTGGACCATCAAAATAAAAACAATTAGCTATTGGAATACCACAAAGAAGCGATTGCACAGCATCAGAAAGGGAATGGAGTAAATCCGTCTTGACATGACATAAAGACCGCATGTAACATTGAATATGCATCAAAACAATATTACACACCTTAACCCACAAGGCTGAACAATCAAAGTTTGTTAAGAACCATTTATGTGCGTTCATGTTAAAGGAGTCAGCTTCTTCAACTCCATCAATGTAATGACGAAACTCTGGACACACACAAGCACTTCCAGCATATGCAGCATCCACATGCAACCATATTCCTTTCGCCTGTGAAAGTCATGTACTAGAATATTTTAACACCTTTATGTTGCCGGATTCAACAGGATATAGATAAAATATCAGAAGGTTATGCAAATACTGGTGGATTGTTCTTTAAAAACATTTATTTGAAATCAAAATCTTGCTGCTTAGAATCAAAGGAGTACACTGAACAGAGTAGACATATCATATATTGCAGCTTTGTCTTGTTAGACCATTGTTTCATGATTTAGTACCTAGGGAATGTAGCTTCTTACACGGATCTTACCTGTTACAGATATTAACAAAAACTTATAATACTGATCCCCGAAGATATGGATATGCAAGGAGCAGGATGATTTTAAGGAAATGGTAAGAAAATTATTCTTGATTCTGTAGCGCTAAAATTACCATGACTAACTGTTCATTAACATTTAAAAATTCATTTTATCATTTGGTTCGGCAATGCATGAGAATATTATGGACATATAACTACCATGAAGTCCAAAGATATGCACCCAAGAACTTTATCTTGATTTATTTCAGGACTATCTTATTTTCTTTTTCGAGAATTCAAATGACTTTATAACCTTGGTAATCTTTCCTAGTTCAAGCAAAGGATCCACAGCTGTTGATGAAGTAGTACCAACCTGCACGTGAGCATGCATGCAAAACTATTTCAGTATAGTATAATGCTCATATTTTGTACGGAAAACTGTTCAACTCGGATAAAGACGAAGACCGTGATAACTGAACACAGCAAAGAACAAAATGTACTCATGACCAAAATATCCGGTTATTTGAAGTTGATAGAGCATCAGTTTTAGATTTTTCTAAAGAAATACATTTGACAGAACTCTGTCATGTTTTAAACAACTTGGTCACTTTTTTTGAAACTATCAGCTTGACACTGAAAATGGATTCCTTCTCTTGTAATCATGCATTTGTTTCTTACCGTGGCACATAATAATAAGGGAATCAACCCAGAGGCAATATCAGTAGAGATTGCTTGTTCAAGTGTTTCAGGAGAGAGGGAATAATCATTGCACAACTCTGTTTTTAGCACCCGACAGTTCTCAGTATATATTCCCGCTATCTGCCACAGAGAAAAAATTGTTAATGAAGGTTGATGGAATTTAGCATGAATTTCAACATTTAACTAACAGCACTCCTGATGAACTAATTTAGGCAAACTTGAGTTCCAGGAGAATTACAGGAATTGTATGTGAAATCTACATTGTTGGCAAAAAAATTTAAATTATGCATATTGATTGCAGAACCATCATTGCCGTTATACATATGTTACAGATTTTCTAGATAAGATGAATGACACATACAAATCATTAGAATCCCTACTATCGGATAAAAGCATATTGTTTAAAAACTGAAGAGATCACATACTGCACTGTCAGATGTGTATGTGTACCTGACAGGCCTTCTGTAAAGCAGAATGAGTTTGATCTGAACAATACACCACAAGCTTCCCAAGGGCATCTTTTCCGGTTCTTCTTAAAACTTTGTCCCGGGCAGCCAGAAGTACAACTAGAACAGCTTCACTAGCAGTGCCTTGTATTACTCCACCGCCATGTCCTGCTTAGGGAAAAGACATGATCAACTATTGTATACAATTTGATCTGACAAACTTTCCATTGAACAATGCAAAGATTAGAGATGCACAATTAAAGATGAAGTTGCCCATCCTCTAAGCCAATTATTAGTAAGAACAATTTACAATTAGTTATCTCGGTACCAATTCTTACCATATATTTCATAATGGCCAAACATAATACTAATTTTTTCTATCCGTAGCACTTAAGTCCACATTGTAAATCCTAATTATATTGATTATGCTAATTCTCTTACCTGTAATTTAACCTTCAATACCTGATGAATATGTGACTCTTTTAATAAAAGGAATATATGACATTTAACTTAAGAGTATGAAACATTTACCTGTGGAAAGGAAATGGTCAGGAAGCTTAAGTAGTTTGGCAAGCCAATCTAGAACAATCATTTCAAGTTCTGTTGCTGCAGGAGAAGTTATCCAACTAAACCCCACCATGTTAATACCAGCACTCAGCATCTCTCCAAGAAAACCCGCCACACTACTATTAGATGGGAAATAAGCAAAATAATTTGGGCTTTGCCAGTGGGTAACCCCTGGTAATATTTTTGCCTGAATATCTGCAACGAAAAAAATATAGTATAGCATGTCAATTATGATCCACATTAGTTTAACTGGTGTTTTTTCCCAATAAAAGAAAACAAATTTGGAAAAAATATATTCATTTTGAGGTTTTATGCTCATGTGGGCATGTGGTGTACAATTTGTACTGGAACAGTTGAGAAAATTCACCATCAAGAATATTTTGCAAAGATTCAGGCTGATCAGGTGCAGAATGAGGCAGGAGGTCACGTAGATACCCAGGCTGCACAGATTAATCATCTTAACTATTATTCAAAATTGTACAAAGAGTATGCACATATAGATACCATCCATAAAAAATTAATCGTCATGTAACTAACAGTTAATCTTAAACTAAATGACACTGAATAAGATTTATACAGTAGCATCAATCAGCAATTCCTAACATAATCCACATACACTCTTGAAAGAAATCTTTACTAAGAGCACAGGAATCACTCAAATCACTGGCATATAATTTCATTACATAAAATTCATTACATAATTAATCCCATAAAACTAAAAAATGAACATATATGAAGAATACTGCAAAAGCTAGATAAATACAATCATACATATAATTATAAAGAACACTAGAAGAGCATACCTCAACTTGGCTTAGTACAGGAAAAGTTTCAATATTTTTGTAGTAATCAGCAATAAAATCTACCATCTTATGTGCATTCTCTCTCAGTTGTTCAGCATCCATTGGTTTCAACACACCATCCCTGCCCATTTCAAGAAACCAAATTATCAAACACCTCCAACACACACACACATAAACATCAACAAAATTAACTTCAAGATTGCATTTTTATCAAATTAAGAAATGTGGGTCATGATAGAAAGATACTTACATCTTTAAAATCTGGGTTGTTCTCTTGTGTTTCAGATGAAAATACAAATATTGTAGACCCAAGTGTAAGAGATTAAACAGAAAGTGTTTGATTTTCTGTGTTAAAAACAGCAAGAAAGACAGAATGTAAATTATATGCTAACGTGGGTATATATGGGACAAACGTTATCGAAATTGTCAAAGTTTTAAAATTAGGCCCTTTAGGTATTTTAATAATAAATATTTATTAAAATTATTAAATTATATTTTTTAAATAAAATAAATTATTAAAAAATATTATAAATAAAAAAATTAAAATTTAACAAATTTGATATTTATTATAATATTATTAATATTTCTCAAGTTTATTAATAAATTATAATATTTTTATTACAAATATCTATAAAAATATATAAAATTATACAAATTTGGGTTCAGGACATGTGCGGTGGCCCTGGGTGTATATATGTGGACTGGCTTGTTGGCGCACTGAACAAAGTAGCAGCCACAATTCAGTTCTTGGGACTTGGGATACAAAATAATTAACAATTGAAAAGGAAAGTTTGTGATTTTTTTAATATCTTTATCTTTATAAACAAATTAATAAACCAATTTTTGAAAATAATTTTAGGCCTTCAAAAAGGCTGTTATGATGCGTAATTGATCGTAGTTTTATTAGTATTATTTTTGAGAAATTAACAAAAGTAATATTTTTCACAAATTTATTTGCAATTTTATATTTTTAAAAATATTTATTAAAATACAATTTGCAATTAAATGCAATTTGTTTATAAGTTTTTTTAAATATATATAATTGAATATGTGATTGACTTAATTTGCATTTTATTAGTATTAAATTGTAAACTCGTATTTTTATTTAAAAAAATCATTTTTTATCAAAAGGAAAAAATAAATTATATTTTTACAATTTTTTACCTCTAATATCAATCGTACTATATCATACAAACATGTCATAAATATTAAGCGAAAACTTATGAAGATGTGGCGGCACGATAGCTAAATAATAATAAATTATATCGATTACTTATAAATTTTGTTTACAAATGATATCCCTGATAATGGTTAATGGTTATATCAGTGACTTTGAGATTAGTTTTGATTGATAGTTTGAGATTGTTGTTTATTTTACGATGGACTGGTAATTGAGCTTAGGTATACACAAAATTCTTAGAACTTATCTATATATCCTCACTATACTAATCACACAAAATTTCTAAATTTTATCAAATAAGAATTCATCGAAATTATATTCATGCGGGGAATTTATGGGAGATGGAAGCAATGAAGCGTGTATAAATTCTTCA
The DNA here is from genome assembly GCA_028671895.1 of Oenanthe sinensis. Lineage (NCBI taxonomy): Eukaryota > Viridiplantae > Streptophyta > Magnoliopsida > Apiales > Apiaceae > Oenanthe > Oenanthe sinensis. The sequence goes on from JAPMAC010000231.1 coordinate 20,778,542, forward strand.
ATATTGACAATAATAAAATATATGCAATGAAAATTATATATTTGGATGACAATCGGCTAACTCCTGAATTGGCTAGAAAAATTTCAACACTTTTTGATATCAAACATGACAATATTGTGACGATTTGAACACGTTTTTACAAGAGAAGTGAAAAAAATGCTAAAATCATTAAGATAAGAAGATAGAGATTTTTGCATGCTATAACCATTATCATTTTCCATCTGATTGCATGAACTATGTGAGTTATTATTTGTATATTTAGACTTGGCTTAGAAAACTTCTGACAACTTTGGAATTCATGCACAAAATAGGTTTGATTTATCTTGACTTGAAGTCGGAAACATAATAATTTGGAGTAACCTAAAGCTAAAGATTTCTAATTTCAACTCAGTGAGTACATTTTTTGATGCCACAAACTTGTTTCCAGCGGTAACGAGACTATCCATTTGAGTAACTAGATGAGTATAAGTAAGTGAAAATCTTAACTCGGTTCAACTCGATTTTGTTCTCAAAAAATGAGTACTCGGAACTCGGAAAGTAATCGATACTAAGAGAATCAATCGGATATCATATTTTTTATTTTTTCCCTCATATTATAAATTCATTACATTCAATTTTTTTTTAGTGCGGGTTATTTTTTATTTTTTCCCCTCATATTATAAATTCATTACATTCAAAAAAAATTTTAGTGTGGTAACCCGCAGCCGTTACCTTTTGGGTGCGCAAATCACGTGAATCGGATAAACCGTAGAATTCGAACATGCGACCAAGAAGATGATATTTCTCTTTTTAACCAACTGAGTCAACACTTGTGGGCTCATTACATTCAAATTTTAATGTACATATGTTTAAACTTAAAACTTAACAATAATAATTTTTTGTTATATAATTTATAGGCAAATGTTATATACTAATAATAATAATTTATTAATAAATATATAATATTATTGATAACACACTAGCAATAATAGAGTTCAAGTATACATCACCTGCTTGTAAATTTTTGACAATATAATCAAAATTAAGTTTTAATAATTAGTCACGTATAATTTCTCATTTTCTCTAATCATTGACTTATTGGGCATATTTTACAAAAAAAGGATGACCACTTCTGGTACTTTTTTGACAAACAATTGAATTTTATTTACTTGCATCAACCAAAATTACAGACTTAACTCCAATGGGAACAGAACTCCTATCGAAAATCCGATATGGAAGAGACATGCAAAAACACAAATCACAGTCTAACAAACCCCTAAGCTGACACTACAACCTGAATGGAAACAACTAAACGAACTAAACAGATAATCGCTTGTGTTTTCAGACTGTTTAACATCATGAATTTCGAAATTCTTTGAATTAAAAAAGATTAAAATGGCTTCATGATCAATCAAACATGCACCAATCCTGGAACCAGTAATATCACAAATGACATTCACATACGCACCGCATGTAGCCCAATGTTCAGAAACACCCTAGCTATCTACATGCCGAAAACCAGCTATAGACATGCCGAAGGTGAAAGATCGCATAAGATGAACAAATTTTAGTTGTGAAAAGTAAGCTCTTGCAATATCAGACACCAGCCCAAATCCAATGCATGAATCACAGATCTCCCACGAAACCACATAAATCATTTTCAAAGTAACCAGGAACAAAATGCATACCAACATCAAAAAAATATACCTTAACATCCTAATAAAAGGGTAAACAGTCAGACACACGCCAAAAGGCGAGACTAAAACCAAAAATTCAATGACCTCGGAATGACACCAAATTTTGGTATGATGTTAAAGAGGAGGATTTGAATCTAAAGGTATTTTTTATTTGCGGAGACGGACTCAAAACCAAGATAGATCTGAGAAAAAATTCTAGATGTTTGGTTTTGGTTCGATTTTTATTGAAAAAGACCGGAACGATTTTAGATGATTGAGAGGGGGACTGGAGGATGATTTGATGGGGAAAACGGAGTTGTAGATGGAGAAAAGGGACGGCGGCTATGGTGACCTAGGGGAGTCGACTCTCATTAGGGTTTTTAGATGGGTCCTTTTACCACTTCTGGTACTTTAATTGACTACAAAAATAAAAATCATGTAACCAATTTACCATTGGTCAATTTCACATTTGGGCCTCTTTAAATTGAGTTAATTGTAGGTTTGCAGCAAAAATTAAAAAAAATCATCCCGATTTCGACTCTGACTACTCGGAGTCAAACCGAATTTTGACTGATTCTTAACAAAATCGTTTTTAGATCCGATTACTCGGAACTCGGATCGGGTCAGGGTAAAAGCGAGTACTCCAAGTACTCGACCGAGTTAACTGATCTTTAGAACACTGAGTATAAGTAACATCATGATTACGTGACATTTCTATTTTTTTTCTTTCGGTGACTACCCTCCCTTTTAGGGCTCCTGAACTACTTCTGGGGAGTAATGTTTATGGTATGGAAGTTTGACATGTGGGCTGTCAGTTGCATTTTTGCTGAAATGGTGGAGGGTAAGGGCTTTTTTAGCTTTAAATATAGATCGGATTCTGAATTTAGTATACTACTTGAAATATTCAGGTATTCCATCAGCCACTCTCTAGTAGACCATTCGATTATTTTGTAGTGTCTAATGATGTGTGTATCAGTACCCCGAGGTAAAATTCTTTGCCTGACATTTAGTTTATAGGCATCTCAAATTGTGACGCAACTGGTAATGACCTGATCAAGGTAGTAATGGAATTGATTTCACAAATATACGAAATTTTTCGTTGTAATCGATCCATTTGAAAGGATTGCTGCTAAAGATGAACTTAACCATCAATACCTTAAAATATTGTTTTATTAAAGAAAAACCTAGTTAAAATTTATGAAGTAAATCCAAGGGTATATTAGTTTTAATATTTATATTTATATGTGTTAATAAGGTATTACGACGTATTTATAAAACAAATATAAAAAAGAAAATATTTGTTAGGGATATATTCATTTGATGATGTACAAAATACTAGAACAGGGTCTAGATTAGTTTATCTGTAATAAGTCTTTCTAGTCTCTGAAATGTATAATCAGAGTCTAGATAGTCAATATTCATGTTATTTGTACTTGGAAGAATTCCTGTAGAAAATGAAACCTGTTAGGTCCCGGAGATCGTAGAGGGGGGGTGAATACGATTCCCAAATTAAAATTATGACTTTTAATTATTTTTGGGATAACATAAAAATTACTTGGGGTTCAAAACCGGGTACTGTTCATCATCTTCTTCAACCTCAAGAACACCATTAAAATAGCCAAGATAATGAACAGTAAATTATCCAAAGCACACACAATAACAAGGTTCAAGAATATATCTTTATATTCATTGAAGTGGGGTAGATGCTACAAACAAGTTCAAGAACATAAGCTCAAGAACACAACAAAGAAGTGATTTTTGTCTCCTCTAAAACTGTTACATTTTGTAGATCTAGGAGACAAAAATCAGCCCTATCTTCTATACAAGATTTAGCAAGTGTTTACAATAGAAAGATAGAGGAGTGGTGTAGATAAAGAAAATTATGGCTACAAATATCTTCAAGATCTAGTTCGGCCATGGGGGAGAGAAAAATAATTTTTCTCTCTCCCCTTTTTCTTCTCTCATCCGCATACACACCCCTGACCACTCCTATTAAGACTTGGGTTTCTTCTTTATATATTGAAAAAAGGTGTTACTTTTTGTTTTTCCACCTTTTACTCTTGTCCACTCAAATCTTATCTTTAAAGTCATGTGCCAAGCATGCCTTTGGAAATATTTAATGTAAAAGTAATATTTAATAAATATATAAAATATAAATAAAGAATATCTTTATTTATAAAATATATAAATAATTAAATAAATACTTTATTTAATTAAATTAAATATTTCCATTCCACTCTTCAATTTGTGTAGACTTCCTTATTCAAATACTTGGCCCCGTATACGTGACTCCACCACGTCCAAGTATTTGGCCTTCAAATTTGTGAAGCTTTAGTAAGATCCAATCAGGTTGTGCCGTCTGTCCCTTATCCATTAGGCTGACATTTCTCCAACACTGATTTACCACCTTTGTTGATCCTCCACTTGACTCAAGAAAACCAACAACTTTAGAATGATTAAAATCATATTAACCGACGAGAGCTTGCCTCCAATGTCCTGACACTTGATGCAACGGTCTGGTTCATAAGTGACTAGTCTTGATAGGGGCTCTTGATTCAGAACATGATTCCACATTCTTCTTTGCAAACCTTACTTGTTGCTTCGATTGTAATGCACTAAAATCGTCATAGACTAAGACAATTTTATGTAGCTTCCACATCCTTGAATAGATGTCAACATCTTTTATTCTCCACTGAGGCCTGAACATGTTAATGAACTTCTTCCAGTGAGCTTCAAGTCTGTAGATGATCCTTTGATACTTTATCTTAACTGAACTCTGTGATCCAAGATTTCTGTGCACCTGCATATTATTACATGTCATGTTCTATTGTTGAGTTATCATCAACCATTACATAGAGATTACATTTAGTATTTCTAGTACACATAAAAGTGCAGTGAGTTACTTCCCTTCACTCCTATCTCCCCTTTCAATCTCCCCCTATTTGGTTGATATGGAATAGCAATCAAATACTATTTCCCTTTACAATCTCCCCCAAAAGCAATTAAATAAAATTAACTACTAGAGGATAACTCAAATAACATACAAGAAACAATTAAAGTACTGGACATGAAAATAATATACAAACGGTTCTGGAAAGATATAATCAGTTAAATCCAGATTTCCTGAGTTGTTGAAAATGAATGATGAATTTCTGAATTTCATTTTCCTTTAGCTTCCTCCACTTCAATGTTCTTCAAAGATGGGGTTCTTGCAATAAAGAAACAAATCATTAGTAAAGACTTCTGAACAATCATTCTCGTTCATCTTGCAATTCGAACTAGAACATACAGCTCTCTATGTTCCCCATAAGAGGTCAACTCATTCTCCCCTTAAGGTTGTTCTCTCTTGGAATGAAAGTCACTTCTTCTTTTTCTTCAGGATGTTCTATTTCCAGGAAACATATTTTTCTTTCTTCCCTGCACTACTCCACTGACTTCATCTATCACTGAAACAAGAAATAGAACACACTTGGACACTTCTCAGATGCCCCTTGAAAATCTCCTTCACATTCTGCTTTACCCAGAAAACTTCTACTTAGCAAAAACTCCCCCTGAGTTGATACTCTTCAAAGAAATCTTCATTTTCATTCATTGATCGTGCTAGAAAGAATTCTTCTGCCAAACCTCTCTTAAGAATGTTCCAAGGACAGATCTTCAAACAAATAGAGCAAAATCCCTTAGATATCTTTTCAGAATAAGATATAGCATTGCAAACCAAGATGTTAATATTCTCCATAACTTCACCCCCTTAGTACAACAAGTAACTTCTTCCCAATTGACAAAAAAAGTAACTTCTCCACTTCAGACGCAAAATCAGTTAAATCTACAACAACTTTAGGAATTAGGCTCCAACCAATTACTAAGAAACTCCCCCTTAGTAATTCCCCCTTGCATCACTAAGGTTTCAATTTTATCTAATTCAATTTTATCTAATTCCCCCCCTTAGTTCATGCAAGCTCCAATCCACCCTTGTGTCTTTAGATATCTTCTAAGTAACCTCCACAAGATAGGATTGACAGATCTCGTTTCTTGTAGATCTTGTTTCTTGTATCACCAAATTCTCCCCCTTAGTTGAGAATATCCTTTAAAACAATAAAAGTATCATCTACATCCAATCGAATAAGAAACTCTCCTCCAATTGAACATAAAATCCCCCTTAGGTCTAAAAATTAATGTCTCCCCCTTTGAGATTGAGAACAACATGAATTAATAGACCCAAAGGTAATAGTTTGGACATTCCCACTAAGCTTTAGCTAGACTCTTCTTCATCTTGTCTTCCAGAAAAGAATCTTTTCAATATTCCAGAGCTAGAAAATTCAGTAACAGGATTCAAGCATAGTTGCAAGGTTAGTGTTTGGTCTATGGTTTCCTCACTTCTACTACGTTCTGTTGGTGTTTACACTTTCAAGCGTAAGTGTTCCACTCATTTCTCTCCTTATTTCTCTCACTCAAGTGTATCACTCCCTCACTTCACTCAAGTGTTTCTCTCCCTTACTTGCACTCATTCCATTTATAGCAATTTGTACCTGCAAGTAAATCCATGCTAGTCTCACCAAGATATTATGGATCGTTGACTGTAGCATGTTGTCGATCACTAAAGATCTAGGTTCTGAGATGGAATCTCAGACAGGGTTTCAGTTAGGCCGTCACCCAACTCACCATGAGCAAATCCATGCACACGTGGCTCGTTGTCGGGGAATAACCCTTCTGAAATTGGAATCTCCTCCATTCCAGGAGTGACTGAAATCCCAACACCCTGATCCTCAAAAGACTCATCAAATTGGTAAACTAACTGAATCATAGTCTACGAGTTGTTGCTCAACTACTTTCAGCATCAACAATCTCCCCATATGCAAATCCATGCACTGGATCGTTGAATGTGGTATGCGTACTAGCAGCTATCTAAGCATCAACCGACTCCCCATATGCAAATCCATGCACTGGATCGTTGACGGTGATAGGCTTTTAAGTTTTGAGCGATCCATGTATACCAGAATTTGAATTCCTGGGAGAGTAGACGTGTACAAGCATCTCTCTCAATCACCTGTGAAGATGAATTAACTCACTATTTTCAGTTATGGAAAACTGTTAGTGATTGCCTCTCAACATCCACAGATTGCTCTGCGGATGTGAAATCCCGTTAGGGAACTAGGACTGTTCCTCCTAGAAAGGTTGACAAGGATTCTAATATATGGCAAGAAATCCAAGTTTCCCTCAAATACCTGTAAAGGTGGCTCAACAACTTCATTCACCATGAATGGTAAATAAAGAAGTTTAGGGGTTTTACCTATACCTCACAATGTGCACTTCTTGCAATGTGTCCTCACAATTGTTAGTCCCAAGAGAGGCTAGAGAACTGTTAGGTCCTATAACATCCCTTAGAAATAAAAACTTTAGGTTTACCATCAGCGTGAATGCTTTTGGTGTGCTTGACTCATTACAAGGTGCTCTGGCTGACGAGTGAATTTTCAATGAAATCACCCTGTTGAGAGAGTTCATTCAGAAACGGTTGAATTTCCTTTTCAGCTCTGCATCCTTTTGAGAGAATACAAATGAGCTGCAGTTACCTCAATTTGTATACTTCTTTCCTTCTCGAGAGGTAGAGCTGTGGGTGCACTTCCGACTTCATCCTTATTTGCTGCATCAAGTGCAGTTTCTCCCTTAACAACCGCTAATCTACATAAGTTCCTTATATCACCAAGGGTTGAAAGTTTGAATTAGAATGATAGTGTTTGGTACTAAGGCCTTGGTTAGAAATTGATGGATTATTCAACTTCTTGACCTTCCCTTATAGCCACTAAGGCCAAGCCATTTCGGCTAAATAGATAGAGTTGATCAGAGCTATATAAAATTTGGTAGAGTATGATTAAAATTATTCTCTATTCCTTCTCAGAAATATAGCATCGGAGCAATGTGTCCTCAAGAAACAATGCACCAGAGCTAAAATGTGAGAATTAATAAAGAATAGGTAAAAGAATATTAAGCCAAATTTCATAAACTCACAATTTTGAAAAAAAAGTTTAACAGATTAACAAAAGTGTTCTTTTGAATTTCTCTTAGACAAATATCCAATTGAAATTCAACTCTTTTAACAAAAACATTTTGATTAATAACTCAAATCTATTTCATCTTGCTCACTGTATGTTTTCAGAAATTGTTTTGCAATTCATTCTTATCTGATATTACCTCCGACTTAAAACAAAAAAAATCGAATGAATGCTTTAGTCATACAGTCCAAGGCACTAATCCCAAAGCAAACAACCATTGTTTTAATACTACAGGTCAATGTGAAACAGACATTAACAAGAGTTTTGAAAAATGTTTTACCAATAGTTGATACCTCAAGATCAAAACAATTTACTCAAATAAAATAGCCTGATACCATGCAACCTAAGTTACAAGTTATCAAGTAACTTTATTTAAACAAATCGAGGAGAGAAAACATTTTTCATTACAAAACATTTAGAGAGAGAGAGGATATATGATTTTGAAATTGAAAGATAATCCTCAAGAAATGTTCTCTTTCAAAGAAAACTTTTAGTGGCTTTTCATTCTCTGGCAAATGAATGCATGTTTAGATAAAACATTTTTCACAAGAAATTTCTTTATGCATTCAAGTTCTAAAGAATGAAAAACATATGTTAATACTAATGAATTATCAAAGATATGAGTGACAAGACATTCAAAAGTACTAACATCATTCAATCATTTTGTAATAAAACGCATCTTACTACAAAACAATCAAGCACATAAGATATTTACATTATGCTAGACAATTACCATTTGTCGCTTGAAATAAACACATTTTGCAATATAGATCATGGTAATTCTAAAGCATAAAACATAAGCATCCACTAAACACTGAACATACATTGACCGAATGACAGCATTTAACTTCTTATACTACATCTTAACAATTATCACATAAGCATATTGAAAATACTCATGACAATCAGAATGTATGTAAGCTCGAGGTACTAGTTGCATCAGAGATCAAATACCTTTAAATATTAATGCTAAAATTTATGATCTTTGACAACCCCTCGCGATGTAGTAAATTACTTTCAATATCAGTGTTTTTGAAATAATCTTTTTGTCACTTAGTGCAGAAATTCTAAGTGACATCACTAATATCAAAAGAATGACAACTAATATTAATGGATTTTGCAAAAGACATTAATTACATCACTTAAACTACATATTAAGTGGTTCCATTAATATTAGCATTAAACAATTAGAAGTAAATAAAATTACAACTAATTAATATATACAAATACTTATGCTGAAACATTTGATACATATAGCATGAATAACATATGACAGCACAAAGTACGAGGTCCTGGATATAAATTGACTATACAAAGAGATGCTACATTGTTAGGTCCCTAGGTCCCGGGTGATCATAGGTAATCTCATAGCGATAATATTGGCTCCCGGGTGGTCACAAGCCAAACATTAATCAGTTCCTAGAGATTGTAGACATCTAAATAACATGAACACTCTCTATAAAATTTACATTAAAATAAATCAATATTAGACTACAGTGACATACCTTAGTCAATAGAGCTTTTACTGGTGTATGATCGTTGAATGAACAATTACTCCTCTTTGCCCGAGAGCTCGAACGTTTACTCCTTTCGAGATCGAACGTTTACTCTATTTGGACAGGAATAACTTTTCAGCTACCAGTTAACATTGTTCCTCGAAACAATACCACGTTCATCCAGAAGGAAACTGCATTACCTTCAACACCCAAATATATCCTTGTAGATTTTGGTCTTGGCAGCAGCTTCACTAAACTCAGCACTCTAGAAACCAGTAGTCTTGACACTAGCAGAGTAGAACCAAAAAAAAACTCCGAACTACCCTTCAGCTTCTGTATCAATACCAAGTCTTCATGTGGATTGATTCCTTGTGCTAAGTGTATCTGCCTCTGGTTCAATTGAGTTAGTTCCTTGATTCGAACCCTACTCAATCTTGATTAGTTAGTGCATCTTCAGTCTTCATTGAATTCACTCAGAAAAACCAATGAAATACTCTTATACATGCACGACCAATCACTACTCTACTATCCAGATTCATCAAGAACTGACTCTAGGAAATATTGTTACACAAAACCCTTTGTCATGACAGATGTGTCCTTAATGTTTCCTTAGATATTCAGTGGGTAGAGTAGTCTTCTTCAAATATGATTGAGATCATCTTGCATTATTTTTAAATTGATAATTTCCTTTTTAATATGCAATCACTCAATCTGGATCACTCAGTGCTCCTAAAAATCTCAACTCTTACTCAATGAGCACTGCTAGCCTTTGAACATCAAACACGACTAGTTGATCCAACTTACTGATGCTCCCCCTGTGATGCTGCTTGCAGCTTTTCTTCATCTGGTGTCATCTGATCTTGAGCCCTAAACAGGATGTCAACCTTTAGAAATTCAAAGCTAAAATCAAACGAATGCTAGGGAGCTTGATGATGATGTTCACTGCATCTAGATCATCTTAAATCAATCACAGACTCTGTGTAAGCTCTTAACTCCAAATAAGGTAGCCTTCCATCACACCATGTGACTTCAGGCATGATTAATCTTACTTGATGTCTTCTTTTTACATTTGCTGATTAGACTTGATGTGTCAACTGATTCAGTCATAGTGAATAGGAAACCTTAAGTCTATCCATTTTCTTTGTAATTCCACTCAAGGTCTGGATTTCCCTATTAACTCCTCCATTTGGTCATGAAGTCCGGAAACTGAACTTTACTCTAGAATACTCCTTTCAGTGCAGACATAACATAGAACATCATTCGTCAACAAATTCCATTACCTGCCCTCAAAGTGTTCTTACAGCAATTTGCCTAATCCTTTGAATGTGATTAATCACTGAGATGCTTCATCTATCGAATGCATGAACAAACACCAAAACTAAATAGGGTAGCCTTTGACTTGACTTCCCTTCAACTGACATACTTCACTAATGTCCTTCTTAAAAGAATTTCATTAGAAGTAGTCCTTTCTCACCAACTTCATCTTTACCGTCGAATCCGTTATCTTGATAAACCAAGTATTAGATGATAAACCAAGTGTGAGAGCAACACTTGTTGTTGCAGCTAACTCCATTCTGATAAACTTCAACGAATAGTTGACTTCATCATAAGCATTACATTTCGTGTCAGCAATAACCTCACTTCCAGTAGAGTGAGCTTCTATTTCTCTTGACCCCGATCAATACTGTTCATCCTCGAACTGATATTAGGAAACCCTTCGCAAAGAATTCCCTAGGTCTTTCTTAATATTGTGTTTCAGATCATTCAAGAAAAATAGGTAACCTTGCTTAACCATTTGAATACCAAAGCAAAAGTAGTTACATGCCTCGAACATGAAAATGTCAAAGATATATAACTTGTACATGTTGAAAGATACTCTGCATTCACAAATGATTAAGACACGTGGTCCTCAATTTGATTGAGTCCAAGGGTTAGAGATATTTCTAAACATTGTTAACAACAAAGCATTCAAGTTCAACATGCTCATTCTTATCTGACTGATCACTCCTCATCTATATCAGCCTCAACAAGTAGTCTTGGCTATGAGCTCAGTGATCCCAACCTAACTTAAGGTGGACTAGCAGTCTATAAGAATCATGTCGTACAAATATGTAGTCGTAGAAGAATCAATCACTCAGATTCCTAATTCTTCTAAATCACCTTTGTTGTTCACTTTAACATTATATTATCTCTAATTACCTGAGTCAATTTAAATTTAAAATTTAATTCATGGTTTATTATACTGACCCCTAGGCAATTCCCAAATTAGAAACAAACTCATCTTAACAAGCACATGATCAAATATAGCATTTAATACAACCATGCGAGTATAAACAGATTATAGACAATGTAAACATCAAGGCACTTAGCATGCAGCAAATACTCTTTCCGGTAAATGTACCCCTACAAATACCTAAGACTCTATATGCTAACATGATCAATTATCGTAAAGCAAGCATTAAATCACACAAGATCTAATCATGAAGTCAAATACTGATAAACAAGCAACACTAATAAACTAGCATAAGTTATCTAATTTATATAGAAATCAAGGTGAGACATGCATTACATCAAACTTATAATATAATGCAGTTCAGCACTTAATACTCTATAATTAAATCAAACAAGTATAAACTAGTTAGAAAGTATACCTGTGCGATGCTTAACATTCCATCTCGAGTGATAATCAATTGATCCAAATCAATTTTCATTCCACTGACACTCATGGAAGTATCCTTGCATTTGACCTCAATAACCAATGATGTTCCTGCTTCAACCCAAACTGATACCTGATTGTTCTGCTTAAAGACCCCGACATAGAATGTCTCATGTTCTGCTTGAAAAGATCACTCTTCTTTGTGTGTGTAGCAATAACCCCTTGACTACCATATGTCAGTGATAGTCAAACCTTGTGTGTTTCTGCCACTGATGTCTTTTAACCGAATCTCCAAGTATATTGGTTATTGACAGCTAAACTGAATTCCTTTTCAAATCCCAGACCTTCAGACATTGATTCAAAAATCACTGATCGAAGACTCTTCCCTAAACGAACTAATCCCTTTCGATAACCAAATGATCCACTGAGTAGACCGATGTATAAACACATCTCCAATGGTAAAATCAGAAACTAGCTCCAGTAGAATGTTTTTTAGCCAATTCGTTTGTCCTCAACGAACGAAGAATCAACTCCTGTTGTTTCGTTTGATAAAACATTTTATTCAAACAGAAGTATTTAATTTCTTAGGAATTTAAATAATCAAAATATATAGAAAATATATTTTTGATAAATAATAATAATAAACTTTTCACTTTCACATTATAAATAAAATAAAATAATTTGAAAATAAAATTTTGATATAGAAATAATAAATTTTTCAAGCTATATAAAATAATCCTGAAAAAGAAATTATTTCAAACCAAAATTAATTTCCAAAGAATATTATAGAATTTATAATCCAAAACAGTTTCAATCATAATTAAAATAAAACAGATTGAGAGCATAAGTTTGAAATAAAAATACTAAATTTTCAAGACATTTAAAATGTTCCTGAAAATAAAATATTTAAATCCAAAAATATTTTCCAAAGAGTTTTATAAGATTTATAATTAAAACTTCCAAACTTAAATTATAATTAAAATAAAACAGATCGAAAATATAATTTTGAAATAGAAATACTAAATTTTCAAAACATTTAAAATATTCCTGAAAATAAATTATTTCAATCCAAAATAATTTTCCAAAGAGTTTTATAAAATTTATAATTAAAGTTTTGTGACAAATAAATTATTAAACCTCAAAAATAATTCTCAACATACTTTTAAAAAAAAATTAAACTCAAAAGAAATTAAATAGGATTTTTTTTAAAATTAATTTCAATTTTCAAATTAATAAAATTCTTAAATAAGAATATTAAGTATATAAAATATTTGACTCTAAAATTTAAAAGAAAATAAAATATTTTTCAAGATATAAAATAATCTCGAAAAATAAATTATTTAAATTTAAAAATTATTTCCTAAATTTTTATATAATTAAATTTAAATTTAATTATTAAATTAATTATTAAACTAAACTAATTAAAAACATATAAGAAAATCAGTTTTGTAAGCATATATATATACAGTAGCGTATCTCGATCTCGATCCAGCATCATATCGAGATCGAGATTTGCTTTAACCAAAAATCCCTGCAAGTCGATCCACACAATCTCGATTTCTTATATATCGAGATTTGCCAACATACACTATACTTAACCCAGTTATATACATATGCAGTCAACCTTCTTTCGATCACAACAAACCCAGATAACCCTCAGCATGCTATCTCTATTTGTTCTCAACTACACAGCCAAACCATTTGAATCATTAATAAACAAACCCGGATACATGTTCTACACCCAGTTCTCCATGTATGTATAACTGCACTACATATTTTCGTTCTGCTGCATTTGCAACACATCACAACCATCTCAATTCTTATACAAGCCCGCAGTTTGCACTCATGTTATGCCCTTCAATCAAGCAAGCAGCACTGTAACTCAGTCATACGCAAACGTCTAGCTCGTGTGACCATGTTCAGTTCTCCATCAACAGCAAATAGATAAAACATGAACATGCTTTGCAGTAACCAACACTTATTCTAACCCAGTTGCCGTCTCTTCCAAGCCTGTTCACTTAATCGTACTTCCATCTTTCCCAAACACGTACATGCATGTACATACTTAAACATTCTTACCATGATTCCAACAAAACTTGTCTGTGAATGTGTGAATGTATGCATGAAGGCAATGAAAGTATTTCTTACAACATCTTACATCGAGTATGTACTTGCCGCAATGAAGAGAACAGCTACAGTGCCGGGTTATTATTGAATGTATAGGTTGAAAATAGTTGCTACAGAGCTGGGTGTTGTATGTACGGGTGTGTATGGATTGTGTGTATAGATGTTGGAAAAGGTAAGGGATAGTCAACATCGAGATGTGTTCAGTCAATATCGAGATAGTTTTTACAGCATCCGCATCTCGATCCAAGTCTTGGATCGAGATCGAGATGTCGTCTCCTTTTAGCACAAGTCGACCTGGAGGCTCCCGCAAGTCGATCCAGGTTAGCGCATGTGGTACTATCACGATCCAATGGCGCGTAGGGAGCATATATATATATATAATATATATATATATATATATATATATATATATATATATATATATACTGCTTGTCTTTCTTTCCATTTAGCAAAAGTCAATCCGCATCTCGATCAACCCAGATCGAGATGTACTTAACCAAAATTTTAATAAACAACAAAAATAGCTACTGTTATTTTTCTGGACACCCATTTGCACCAAAAATAATTTTTATTTTTGTACCCTCTTTAATCTAAAAAAAATAAAAATAGGATTCAATCGATTTGTATGTCAACCGAGAAGCTCTGATACCAATTGTTAGGTCCCAGAGATCGTAGAGGGGGGTGAATACGATTCCCAAATTAAAATTATGACTTTTAATTATTTTTGGGATAACATAAAAATTATTTGGGGTTCAAAACCGGGTACTGTTCATCATCTTCTTCAACCTCAAGAACACCATTAAAATAGCCAAGATAATGAACAGTAAATTATCCAAAGCACACACAATAACAAGGTTCAAGAATATATCTTTATATTCATTGAAGTGGGGTAGATGCTACAAACAAGTTCAAGAACATAAGCTCAAGAACACAACAAAGAAGTGATTTTTGTCTCCTCTAAAACTGTTACATTTTGTAGATCTAGGAGACAAAAATCAGCCCTATCTTCTATACAAGATTTAGCAAGTGTTTACAATAGAAAGATAGAGGAGTGGTGTAGATAAAGAAAATTATGGCTACAAATATCTTCAAGATCTAGTTCGGCCATGGGGGAGAGAAAAATAATTTTTCTCTCTCCCCTTTTTCTTCTCTCATCCGCATACACACCCCTGACCACTCCTATTAAGACTTGGGTTTCTTCTTTATATATTGAAAAAAGGTGTTACTTTTTGTTTTTCCACCTTTTACTCTTGTCCACTCAAATCTTATCTTTAAAGTCATGTGCCAAGCATGCCTTTGGAAATATTTAATGTAAAAGTAATATTTAATAAATATATAAAATATAAATAAAGAATATCTTTATTTATAAAATATATAAATAAATACTTTATTTAATTAAATTAAATATTTCCATTCCACTCTTCAATTTGTGTAGACCTCCTTATCCAAATACTTGGGCCCGTATACGTGACTCCACCACGTCCAAGTATTTGGCCTTCAAATTTGTGAAGCTTTAGTAAGATCCAATCAGGTTGTGCCGTCTGTCCCTTATCCATTAGGCTGACATTTCTCCAACACTGATTTACCACCTTTGTTGATCCTCCACTTGACTCAAGAAAACCAACAACTTTAGAATGATTAAAACCATATTAACCGACGAGAGCTTGCCTCCAATGTCCTGACACTTGATGCAACGGTCTGGTTCATAAGTGACTAGTCTTGATAGGGGCTCTTGATTCAGAACATGATTCCACATTCTTCTTTGCAAACCTTACTTGTTGCTTCGATTGTAATGCACTAAAATCGTCATAGACTAAGACAATTTTCTGTAGCTTCCACATCCTTGAATAGATGTCAACATCTTTTATTCTCCACTGAGGCCTGAACATGTTAATGAACTTCTTCCAGTGAGCTTCAAGTCTGTAGATGATCCTTTGATACTTTATCTTAACTGAACTCTGTGATCCAAGATTTCTGTGCACCTGCATATTATTATATGTCCTGTTCTATTGTTGAGTTATCATCAACCATTACATAGAGATTACATTTAGTATTTCTAGTACACATAAAAGTGCAGTGAGTTACTTCCCTTCACTCCTATCTCCCCTTTCAAAACCAGAGTCTGGAAGGTGATCAGAGTCTATAGACTATCAGAGTCTGTGATCTATCAGAGTCTACATGTGATCAGAGTCTGAAGATCATCAGAGTCTATACAGTTGAGGATAAATTTGGAAGAAGATCACAGGAATGGAAAGTCTTCGAAGATCAAGATAAATATATTGCAGATATGTTATGGGAAAAAAAGAGAATTCTAGAAGGAAACTGTCAACTAATAATTAGGAATTCTATTCCTATTATAATTTATCTTTCTGTTATTAGTTGATAGGCAGCTCTCTATATAAACTCTATGTAACCTAATTGTAAAGTGTGTAAGTCGAAGCATAATTATCTGAGTGAAATTTTGTGAGAGCATAGAGATAGAGAGAGTTGCTATGATAAACACAGAGAAGCTGCTAGGGTTTGTGTACACCCTAGGAGAGTTTTGTATTCACAAATCAATAATACAAAACAGTACTTATTCATATTTTTGTGTTTGAGTTTGTTCTTAATTTGATTTTAAATCAGGCAGAAAAGACATACAAGTATTCAACCCCCCCCCCTCTACTTGTACAACTAGGAAAACAATTGGTATCAGAGCCTAACGTTTAAAATCGATCAAAGATGTCTGGAAACAAAGATGGCAATTCTAAGATTCCTACGCTTAAGAGAAACGAGTTCACCCACTGGAAGGTTAAGATGCTGCACCATCTGGAAGCAACAGACCCTGATTATCTTGACAGGATTAATGAAGGACCCATTGTGCCCTTAAAAATTGTGCCTCAAATCAACGAGGAAGGCAAAATAACTGAAGAACACCTCGTTGAGAAACCAAAGGCTGAATGGACAAAAGAGGACAAGGAAAATGTCCTTAAGGAGGCAAAAGTAAAGAACATTCTCTTTAACAGTTTGGATTCTGTTCTAACTAACTGTGTCATATCATACAAGACTGCTAAGGAGATGTGGACAAAACTTGAGGTGCACTGTCAAGGGACTAAAGATGTCAAGAAGAATGCTAGGTCTTTGCTAATTCAAGAGTATGAGTACTTTGAAGCAAAATCTGGAGAATCTATCACTGAGATGTATGATAGGTTTACAAAACTCTTGAATGAAATGGCTATGCTTGGTAAGGTTTATGATTCTGAAGATACGAACACCAAGTTTCTGAGAGCACTTCCTGAAGAGTGGGACAATAAGACTACAGCCATAAGGGAAGCTAGAGATTTGGATGAACTAACTCTAGAAGAATTGTATGGCAGACTCAAGACATATGATTTGGAGATGCAACAGAGAAAGAATAAGAAGTCTGTAAAGACAAAATCTGTGGCACTCTTGATGGAGTCTGAGAAAGAACAACAGGAACCATCCACAGAAGCAAGAATCAAGGATTCAAGAAAGAAGAGTAAAGCTGCTGTGGAGTCAGAGTCTACTGACATAGACTCTGATTCTGATGAAGAGTTTGATCTAAGTCAAATGATGGCTATGTTTGCTAAAAATTTCAAAAGAATGAAATTCAACAAAAGAACTGGCAAATTTAGCAAAAGGCCATCATTCAAGAAGGAAGATGAAAAGGTTGAGAAGAGAAAAAGTACAATTATCAAACTTGACAAAGCAAAGGTCAAATGTTTCAACTGTGGAATATTGGGGCACTTTGCCAGTGAATGCAGAAAGTCAAAAAGTCAAGGAAAAGGAAAAGCACTTCTATCAACAGGAAAGGACTGGGCAGACTCAAGCTCAGAGGATGAAATTGATTATGAAAATCTAGCACTGATGGCATCCTCCTCAAGAAAATCACAGTCTCCCAAAGAACCCTCATCTCCTAAAACTCAGGTATCAATCTTTACTCTTGAATCCTTAATTAATTTAGACTCTGATGGCATAGAGATTGTGAAAAGTGAGGTTAATAAAATAATGACAACATGTAGGTCTCTCACTAGTGAAAGTGAAAGGTTGAGAGAAGAAAATTTAACCTTAACTAAAAGGAATTGTCATGTAGAATCTGAGTTATTATTAATGGAACAATACAAAAAGGATTCTGAGAAATATAGTCATAACTACACTGAAATTTTGAAAGCCTATGACTATATTAGGAAAGAACTAGAAGAAGAAAGGCTTAAGTTTAAAGTTTGGACAGACTCTGGGAGAAAAGTTCAAGAAATTCTCAATAATCAAAACGTGTGTCAAACTGCTGGTCTAGGCTATGACAAGAGTCAAGACAAAAGACCTATTGTTGAGAATGATAACAATGAAGAAGCTAGCAAAATTAATAAGACTAAAGACAAAAGTACATTTGTTCCTGTTAAGTTTGTGATCCCTAAAGAAAAAACTGAAGCCACAAACTCATCTGTCAATAGTCCCCCTGTTGTTGACAAAAAGACAGATGAAACAGGGGCAAATAACTCTAAGAAAATTATAAACATAGGGTACTTGTCTAAGTCTAAGTTGAAAGAAAGGCTAGAGAACTTATCAGAGTCCACCAAAACTAGGAGAAATAGGAATGGTAAGGAAGGCATCAATAAGGCTAATAATTATCAAAAAGATCCTAATGCTCCTAGAAAGAAGTGTTATAGATGTGGCAACCAAAACCATTTAGCTATAGATTGTAAAACAAAAATTGAGATGAAATCAGAGTCTAGTCCTTCTCAGACTCTGAAAAGTCACTACATACCACAAAAACCTTGTTATCACTGTGGTAGCATATTTCATTCTATATATATGTGTAGGGACTATCATGATTTGTATTACAATTTTTATGAGCTAAAATCTTCTATTGATAAGAGTTGGTATGACACTGTTAAGACTCCACCAGAGTCTAGAGCAACAAAAGAAACAGGTAAGCCAAATGTGAAGATTATTAAGCCTGTTTCTCCTAAAATTAGTAGAAAAGGATCCAAAACTATTTGGGTCCTCAAAACATCTAACTAGTTGCTTTATGTATGCAGGGAACTAGGGTAAAGAAAGTAACCCTAATCCTGGGCAGTGGATGCTCAGGACATATGACTGGAAAGAAATCCCTGCTTACAGACTTTGAGGAAATGGCTGGCCCAGAAGTATCCTTTGGAGATGGCAACAAAGGACAAACACTGGGATATGGCAAGATTGTACTTGGGAATGTCATCATTGAACAAGTAGCTCTAGTTGATGGCTTAAGGCACAATTTAATAAGCATAAGTCAACTTGGAGACAAAGGTTACCATACTGGCTTTGACAACAAAGAGTGTCTTGTGACTCACAAAGAAACAGGCATTGTGGTTTTCAAAGGACACAGACATGGTAACATTTATGAAGCCAGCTTGGAGGATTGCATAAACAGTGAAGTCACATGTCTATACAGCAAGGCCTCAACTGAAGAAAGCTAGAAATGGCACAAGAAACTGTCACACATCAACTTCAAAACACTCAACAAGTTGGTTAAACAGAATCTTGTAAGAGGATTACCACAGGTTGATTTTGTACAAGATGGACTTTGTGAAGCATGTCAACTTGGAAAACAAAGGAAATCATCTTTCAAGAGCAAGACAATAAATACCATTTCTGAACCCTTTTATTTACTGCATCTTGATTTATTTGGTCCAGTAAATGTTATGTCAATTAATAAAAATAAATATACTCTTGTTATTGTAGATGATTTTACAAGATTCACATGGGTTTTCTTTCTACATTCAAAGGATGAAGCTTCACAACACATAATAGATCATATCACTTTTCTAGAAAGAAAATCAAAGAAAACAGTAAGAATTCTGAGGAGTGACAATGGTACTGAATTCAAGAATTCAATCATGGAGAACCATTGTGCATCAAAGGGAATTACTCAACAATTTTCTGCGCCAGGAACTCCTCAACAAAATGGAGTTGTGGACAGAAAGAATAGGACACTCATAGAAGCTGCCAGAACAATGTTGGCAGAGTCTAAGCTGCCAATATATTTTTGGGCTGAGACAGTCAATACAGCATGTTTCACTCAAAACTGCACTCTAATAAACATGCATGGAAAGACTCCCTATGAAATGATAAAGGACAAGAAGCCAAGTGTGAAACACTTTCACATATTTGGATGCAAGTGTTATGTACTGAAAGTACATCCTGAAAATCTAAGCAAATTCGAAGCCAAGGCAGATAAATCAATCTTTCTTGGATATGCATCGAACACAAAAGCATTCAGAGTGTTTAATCTCAGAACCAAAATTGTTATGGAATCTATTCATGTTGCATTTGATGATAAAAAGTTTACAGAATTGCAGGATAAGTCAGAGTCTACAACACTGGAATTTGAAAATCTAAAAAGTTCTGAGATAAATGATGAAGAAGAGGATGAAGACCCTAGAATAAATCCTGAACTAACAGGAACCTGCACATTCTGAGGGGGAGCCAGAAAATTCAACTCCAAATAATTCAGAGTCTAACAGGTCAGGGTCTACCCAGACAGAGTCTATCCAGACAGAGTCTATCCAGACAGAGTCTAGACAGACAGAGTCTAACTCATCAGGGTCTGGATCAAGCAACTCTAAACTCTTGTCAGAGTCAAGCAATTTAGGGGGAGCCTCTTCATTTGAATTTCACCCAAATACAGAAGATGCAAATGACTTAGGGGGAGTTTCAAGTTCAAGAACCAATCTTCCACCTGCTAGAAAATGGACAAGGAATCACACTCTTGACTTGATAATTGGTGATCCTGAGAGTGGTGTACAAACAAGAACAACCACTCAAAATGAATGTCTTTATAGCTGTTTTCTCTCAAAGAATGAACCCAAGAAAATTGAGGAAGCCTTGCAAGACCCTGATTGGATTATTGCAATGCAAGAAGAATTGAATGAATTTGAGAGAAATAAAGTGTGGAAACTTGTACCAAGACCTAGAGATAGATCAGTGGTTGGTGTAAAATGGGTGTATAGAAATAAACTTGATGAGAATGGAATTGTAGTAAGAAATAAAGCAAGGCTAGTTGCAAAAGGATACTCAAAGGAGGAAGGAATTGACTATGATGAAACTTTTGCACCAGTAGCAAGATTGGAAGCTATTAGAATGTTTCTAGCCTTTGCAGCTCATTCAAAATTCAAGGTGTATCAGATGGATGTGAAAAGTGCTTTCTTAAATGGAGAATTGGAAGAAGAAGTCTATGTGGAGCAACCACCAGGATTTGTTGATCCAAAGTTTCCTGATCATGTTTACAGGTTAGACAAGGCACTATATGGATTGAAGCAAGCACCTAGAGCATGGTATGAAACTCTTTCAAAATTTCTTCTTGAAAATGGATTCGCAAGAGGTACCATTGACAAAACTCTCTTTATTAGAAAATATAAAGGTGATATTTTGCTTGTCCAAATTTATGTTGATGATATTATATTTGGATCTACTAATGATAATCTCTGTGAAAAGTTTAGTCAACTAATGCAGTCAAATTATGAAATGAGCATGATGGGAGAATTAAACTTCTTTTTGGGGCTTCAAGTCAAACAGAATGATGATGGAATTTTCATCAATCAAACAAAGTATTTAAAAGAACTGTTGAAGAAGTTTGATATGCAAGATTCTGCATCTGCTAAAACTCCCATGTCAACAGCTACTAAGCTAGACTCTGACCCAAAGGGTAAGAAAGTTGACAACACTAGTTACAGAGGTATGATTGGCTCATTGTTATATTTAACTGCTAGTAGACCAGATATAATGTTTGCAACTTGTCTGTGTGCCAGATTTCAAGCTGACCCTAGAGAATCACACTTAATAGCTGTGAAAAGAATTTTTAGATATCTCAAGGGGGCACCAACTCTTGGACTTTGGTATCCTAGAGAGTCAGATTTTTTACTAATTGGCTATTCAGATTCTGACTATGCAGGATGCAAAGTAGATAGGAAAAGCACAACAGGACAATGCCAGTTTCTTGGCAACAGATTAATTTCTTGGTTTAGCAAGAAACAACAGACTGTATCAACCTCAACAGCTGAGGCTGAATACATTGCAGCTGGAAGTTGATGTGCTCAAATTCTGTGGATGAGAAATCAATTACTTGATTATGGACTAACATTCTCAAATATTCCTATGTATTGTGATAATACTAGTGCTATTAAAATTGTAGAGAATCAAGTCCAACACTCCAGAACAAAGCACATTGATGTCAGGTATCACTTTATTAGAGAACATGTTGAAAATGGTACTGTGACACTTCACTATGTTCCAACTGACAGACAGATTGCAGACATTTTAACAAAACCACTTGATGAGTCTACCTTTCTCAGACTGGTAGGTGAATTAGGAATGTTAAATATGTAAGTGATCAAAAATTACAAGAAGCAATGTATGTACTTTAATTATAGTCCCTGTCTTAACACACTGTGATTAATTGTTAGTGCAACATTTTGTTTGGTATTTTACCTTGACAGAGTCTAGACTCTGACGAGTCTGTAGACTATGACGAGTCTGTAGACTCTGAAAGTCAGTAGACTCTGAGAAAATTATCGCCTAAACTCTGAAACGGTTAAAATTCGCGCCTGCAGACTCTGAGTGCATTTAAAATGTTCAAATGACTTGAAATAGGCGGTAACAGTTATTTTTTGACCGGAGACAGGCTGTAGACTCGTGTGTATTGTATGCAACTTGAACAAAATAGAATTTTTCATACAATTTACTCACTTGTTTATTGCAATTGATTTCTAAGGCAAAAATATTCACAGAGCTTTTTACGAACCCTAGCTAAATTCTTCAAGCTTCTCCATCACTTTCAACTCAACAACTTTAATGGCTGCCGTTTCTACTGTCATGAGAGGACCCAAGGCGATTGCGTTCACATTTGGGGATTTCGAGTTCATGACCACAAATCATGTTGCTGCTCTTGGAGATAAGAAAGGGGTAGACGCTGACTACTACCCTGTGATGGATTTCTTGGAGCAATCCGAGCTACACTACATTCTCAAGGCATCACCAGTCATTCACATGGATGCTGTATCACAAGCATGGAGCACTGCAAAGGTAGTTGATCCTTCTCAGGATCAACCAGGTAAAATAATGTTTACCTTTGGTTCGACTACATTTGATGTCACTGCAGATGTGCTTAATTCTGTGTTTAAACTGCCTGTTAAATCTTCTTTTGATGAAATTGTATCTGATGATGACATTAAAAGCATGTTTAAGGCAATAGGTTATTCTGCTAGCTTAGATAACATGAGCAAGATAACTAGGCCTTACTTAAGGAAAGAATGGTCATTTTTCTTCGATCAAATTGCTAAGTGTTTTACTGGTAAGTGTAGTGGATTTGATGCTATTACTGCTATTACTTATCAAATTGGTCACAGTCTCCTATTTGATAGAATAATCAACATTGGTGATATGTTGCTCACTCAAATGGGAGCAAAATTAAATAATGTGCATGAGGGGAGAAAGAAAGTCTACTATCATAGATTTCTTATGATTCTCCTCAATCACTTCATTCCTGACATGTCAACCAAGTTGGCAGATGATTGTTGTGTGCAGGCATATAAACAGCAAAGGAGGATATTCTCTGACATTAAGAGAATTGATGACAAGAAGAAGAGTCTACCTGTCATGACATATCCACAGGTAATGCAGGTAAAACTCTCATCCTACAAACCTTCTATCTACAATGCTTCATTTTTTGGTGGTGAAATGGTGCAGGAACAAGTAATGGAGAGTCCCCATGCACCTACCCAAGTCACCCAATCCCCTTCAATTATACAATCTTCCAAACCAAAATCCAAAAAGAAACCAACCTCTGGTGTCTCTCAACAGGCACCAGTTGTAAAGAGGAGAAAATTGATTCAATCTAGGCTTATAGATGAGCACAGTGATGAGGAGCTCAATCCACTAGAGAAGCAAGTTGTTAAAGGACTTTCTTTGCTAAAGGAAGGTCATGATACACTTGATTCTAACCTTCAAGCCAAGTCTGTAGACTCTCAAAAGGCTACAGACTCTGAAAAACCTAGGGAAGCACCTCAGGATTCTCACATTGAGTCTCCTGAGAAATCTTTTGCTAAGAAGTACAGAAGGTTAAGGAAGGCTTATTCTGCACACACACACAAGCCTGTTATTATTACTAACCCTGTTTTGCAGGAAACAGATGCTCCCAAGGCTCCTGCAGAGCCAGACTCTGAAATCAAGAAAACACCTGAACCAGAGTCTAATGTTGAGTCAGAGTCTAGACTGCCTTTAGACTCTGATCATGACACATTTTGGGAAGGAATGCCAATGGATGCAGCCTCATGCCTAATTGATGAGATCATTACTCCAAGTGATGAGGCACTGCTACTCTTATATCCTTTTGTGGAATCAGTTGAAGATCCAGAGCAATATCAGACTAAATCTCAAGTTTTGGATTTTCTTTCAACCTATGAAGCCCTAAGGAAGAGAATGGAACAGGAGCTACAAATGTCTGCACAGGATGTGGTCAAAAATCTCTACAGCTACCTATTCAACTCTTCATTCCAAGTGCAAGCAGCTGGGCTCATAGAAGGCAGAACTAATGAAGTTCTCAAAGCACTAGGTGTGCCAGACTCTGAACAGAAAATTACAAAGAAGCCTAAAAAGCTTAAGGTCCACAAAAGGAGAGCATCAGAGTCTGTTGCTGAGTTGGAAACTGAGATTGAGCAACCAGTTTTTAACTATGAAGCAATTTGGGATAATGGAGTTACCTACAGGACAGCCATTAAATGGATATCTCAAATTCAACCTCTGTCAAGACAGGTGGCTGACTATCTTGTCCATCATATAGGTACAATTGCCAATAAATACATCTATCCAACCTACCAAAGTAGACTAGATCAATTCAAGGGCACATATTTTCAAAGAGTAAGAAGGGAACTGCAGGACCTCTTCAATCTCACAGATGCCCAGGCAATCAATGCAATCCATCTCAGGGCCTTTCATCACAAGTTGGATGCATTTATTCTTGAAGAACAACAGGAGGTAGCAGGTGGTGCAAGACAGTTGGAGGATGGGACTAGTGCACCAGTGGTGACTAGTGATAAAGATGCTCAGTCTGCCTCACCCACACAAGAACCACCTAGTCAGAGGTTAGGTGATAGTGGGGCAGGGGTATGGTGTTGGGCCCTCCTTGACAACTCATCAAAGAGCTGATGAGAACCCCAGTGATATGGGAGGACAGACTCTGATGGATGCTCATGAAGTGATTTTCAAATCTATTCTATCAGAGTCTATCCACCTTGAGGGGGAGTCTCATGCACCAACAGTCAAAGATGGTAACACTCAGACTCTGGCTTCTAATGAAGTCATGCTAAAGCAGTCAGAGTCTAGAGTAGACCCTGAGACTGGAATACTGGAGCCAACAGACTCTGAAAAGATAGAAGATGCTAGTAAGGGTTCAGAATCTGTTGATGCTCACCCCTTGGTGGAAACCCCTAGCCTTCAGACATTTGAAGGGGTTCCCCTCCATCAAGGTGGTTCAGGTATTGAAGCACCATTTTTATCTCTCAACCCCTCTTCTGTAGGTTTATTGAGTGCACCCTCCACATTGAGTGACAAAATATATGAGAGGCTGGCACTGGACCAGGCAAAAGGAGAGGTAGAAAAGGCTGTAGAGAGCCTGAGTGAGATTGAGAAAGTGGGTGCCCAACCCCACTGTGAGCATGAGAGATTAGGGTATCCTGAACCTAGCTTTACTTATTGGGATCAAGATTTTCCAAAGAGTTGGTCCAATGAGTTGGAGCAGGGGGTGGATGAAAATTCACTATGTCTGATTGTGCAGATTGGCAAACAGGAGGAGGCTCTTGCTGCTCAGAAATCATTTACACAGAGACCCCAACTTCACCTGGTGGATTCTCTAGCAAGGAGAGCAGATAGAGTCATGGAGGCTTTGGTGGATAACCCTGTCATTTTCACTGAGGCTGCAACATTGAAGTTAGAAGAACCTCTTTTAATAATGCCTATAAGGGCTAGACTTCCAGAGTCTACAGTCTCTGATCACTCTCCGGAGGAGTCAGGGTCTATAGTCCCGTTTGCAGTTTCGGAGTCTATACCACCACCAGAGTCTACACCTCCATTCACAAAGCTAGAGCCTGTTGCTGAGGAGTGCACTTCTGAAGATGATGATCATGTTACTCCTTCTTTTATCTATTTTGATCAGGTGTTTCCTCAGTCTTGGGAGTCTGCACAGCAAAGAGGCATCAATGATAAAGATTCTTTTGAGTGTATTTTGGATATTCATCTTTCTGAGAGACTTAAGGCTTTTCAGAAAAAATCTTTTCAACAGGAACATGGTTACTATCCTGGTGAAGAAGATCAAGTCTTAGATGGAGCTGTTAAAGCTAAGCTACCTGATGTTGCTGCTCAATTATCCAGTGTGGTCCAGGATATTTCTCATATTAAAACAAAGCTCACTGGTGTTGATAATATAACTTCTCTGCTCCATACAAGATTTGACAGAATTCACTCCCTTCAATTATCCAAAGAGGTCGCTTTTAAAGATGCTCTAGCTGCTATCACTACCACTCAAGCCTCTCTTCAAACTACAGTTTCTGATTTGACCACTAAGGCTGATTCAGTTATTGCAGCCCAGGAAAATATCTCCACTGTTCTTGAGCAGATTCTTTTGGTTGTCACCAGTAATGATGATGTCAAAAAGGGGGAGAAGGTGAAGCAAGGTGAGTCCTCCAGGAGACATAAGGATGAGGGATGCAAGGATAAATCAAGGGGAGTTAAAAGGAGGAGAGATGGTGATGATGGAGATAGTTCTCATGGTTCTAAGGGTCCTGATGGTGTGCAACAAAAGCAATCTGGAGTAGCAAGAACTCAAACACATTAGTCAGGGACTAGACATGGGAAATCAGAGTCTAAGTCAGACTCTGATAAGCAAAGAAAGAAGTCAGACTCTGATCAAACTCAAGAACCTTCATACTGGAAGTGCAGTCAATCAAATCTGCAACTTAGAGCTAAAAAGAAGATAGGTCTTGAAGGATTTGAAGAATCTGACATTGACAGAACATCTACTCTAACCAGGGATCCTCAATCCTTGACAGATAGGCAGTTTGAGAAGATCACTCAGAAGCACTTAAATAAAGTGGTGTCTGCTCAAATTGTTTATAATATTTTTGAAATGAAGATACAAGGAGGTCAGGGAGATACAGAAAAAGTGAAGAATGAGATGCTGGTTTACTTCTTAGAAGGTGGAAGTGTAAGATGGATCAGTCAGTCAAATTTTATCTTTTTCAAACAGGCTGAGGAACTACAGTATATTAGATTCCTACTGCAAATTACTTATGAAGTAAACAAAAGCAAAGAAGCTGTCACACACAAATGGTTCAAGGAGATTGAAAGGAAGCTGATTTTGCACAGACAGGCAAATCGACAAATGGGCAAATTTTCTTTAAAATATGTTGATACTGAAGGAAATGATCAAGTCATGCCATTGGAAGAAAAACAGATTAAATTTCAAGAAGGTGTGGGTCATTACTTTGGGTTTCAGCCTATGAGTGGGAAAGTTAGTGTTCTGATGTTGAAGGACTTAAAAGATCAAGAAAGCAGTGCAAATGATCTTAGAGCAGCTTATTGCCAAATCAAATGCTCAAGTGAAGAAATGAAGAAATTGAAGAAATTTGTTGGTGAGGCTCTGGCAATTGTGGAGGAAAATATGTTGAATTCATTCTTGAAGAATAATCCAGCCTTTGAAAAGATTAAATAAAAAGTAATTCTTTTTCCTTTATAATTCTTTTATACTGTTCTAGATAAATAGTTTTATTCTTTAGTTTTGACATCATCAAACCTTGATTTATGCTTACATTTTATAAAGCATAAATAGGGGGAGATTGTTAGGGATATATTCATTTGATGATGTACAAAATACTAGAACAGGGTCTAGATTAGTTTATCTGTAATAAGTCTTTCTAGTCTCTGAAATGTATAATCAGAGTCTAGATAGTCAATATTCATGTTATTTGTACTTGGAAGAATTCCTGTAGAAAATGAAACCAGAGTCTGGAAGGTGATCAGAGTCTATAGACTATCAGAGTCTGTGATCTATCAGAGTCTACATGTGATCAGAGTCTGAAGATCATCAGAGTCTGAAGATTTCAGAGTCTATACAGTTGAGGATAAATTTGGAAGAAGATCACAGGAATGGAAAGTCTTCGAAGATCAAGATAAATATATTGCAGATATGCTATGGGAAAGAAAGAGAATTCTAGAAGGAAACTGTCAACTAATAATTAGGAATTATATTCCTATTGTAATTTATCTTTCTGTTATTAGTTGATAGGCAGCTCTCTATATAAACTCTATGTAACCTAATTGTAAAGTGTGTAAGTCGAAGCATAATTATCTGAGTGAAATTTTGTGAGAGCATAGAGATAGAGAGAGTTGCTGTGATAAACACAGAGAAGCTGCTAGGGTTTGTGTACACCCTAGGAGAGTTTTGTATTCACAAATCAATAATACAAAACAGTACTTATTCATATTTTTGTGTTTGAGTTTGTTCTTAATTTGATTTTAAATCGGGCAGAAAAGACATACAAGTATTCAACCCCCCCTTCTACTTGTACAACTGGGAAAACAATATTAATAAATGACTCAATTAATTTAGGACATATAATATAAATTTCCAAATTAAAAATAGCAAATCATGAACCCCGCTGAATATATAAACAAATGATAAATGTAATTGGTATTATCACAAGTTTTTAATTATAAAGATATTTTTTATTTTTAAATAATTGATATTTATTTTTTTACACATATATTAAAAAAATTGCACATATAATTAGAATTATTATTTTTATAAATTAAAATAATATTTATATATTTTATTTATAAAAATAATAATTACAATTATATGTTCAAACCTTTTTAAAATTGTGCAAAATATCATTAAAAATATACAAACTATAAAATAAAGAAATGGAGTATAAAATAACGAAGAAATTGTTGGCCATGAGGATGACCTCAGGGTGCTACATGATGTTAAAACAAAACATAATACAAAATTAGAGATATTTTTGTAAATATATTGGATGGAGTATTACATTTACAAATTTATTATTCTAATATTATATTCAAAAACACATAACCTAGGTAACCAAATGGATCTGATATGTCAGTTTATTCTTAGCCCAGACAAATGAATGACAAACTAAAAACGAAAAAGCTCTTATAAACTCTTAGGCCCAAAACTTTACCATGTGATTTCTTTTTCATTGATAAAATCTCCATAAACTGGAACATAATGATGTGACAGAGAATTGCATGTTGAATAATGGTACTAAAATTAGAAAAAGAAAGTTCCTTGTATTAATAGTCAAACCATTATACAATTGAGCACCTCGAGCTAGAAAATGTCAAAAATGTGACAGCTACCGAAAAACATTTATTAGTGCCTTTATAATTTACAAATTGTGAACTCAAAATATTCAAACATCTAAATCTAGATTAATTTTACGAATTTCCGAATTACAAAATAATATTGAATTTTGTCAAGGAGTATTACAAAAATGAGAAATATCGATTGAATTTTGAATGTGGACTAGTACACCAAAAAGGCGATGTCAGCGATTCTGCTTTTGGTTATTTTAAACTCGCTTTTTCTTTTTCTCCGCCTGTTTTTATTTAGTTCATTTTTGCCTTTGGGTTCACGTAATTATTACGAGTATATTTTCCTTTCATTTTCTTAATCACAATTTTACTAATTTATCATCATCCAAATTATCAAAATTTGGAAATTTTACATTAAATTTTAATATTCGGATTGAACAATGTAATTATAGTATTAAATTTGAAATATAAACTTATTAAAAAAAACTAAAACTAAATGTATGATTAATGTAAAAAAAAATATGCATTGAATGAATTATAACTAGTAAATTATTATATTTACGGAAGATTAATTATTTACAACACTTTAATTAGATAACTTGAACTAGATTGAACGCGGAAACACGTCATATGGTATCAACGACGTCGTATAGTATAGTCAGGAACCTTATGAGTCTCATCTATCTATAATTTAAAATAATAACTGTATATATATAACCGTGTAGCATACGTGTTTAACTCACTCGCTCACTAGACTCACCTCCGAGTTGATGACTCACCTAACCGTACCCCTTCACTACCTCTATCAGATGTTCCTCTTCTTCACATACCCAAGTCTCCCCTCTTTACTTCACTAGGGTTTACTTACATATATACTTACATATTTTTTATTTTCCTTGATTTTCCTCTTTTCATCTTCCTTATCTTTACATGGAAACTCACAGTTTAAATACCCAAACTATGTTTCAAGATTCTCTTGTATTTATTGTCTTCCCTTATGTAAACTATCAGATACTACTTGTTAATTGTTTAAAGTTTTTTTCTCTTGTTTTGTGCTTGTAAAGTTCTTAAATCTAGTTGTATTTTTCTTAGATTTTTCTTGTTTGCTTAAAGGGGACATGGGTATTTTTGTTTTTGCAAAAATTTAGATACCCTTTTGAGAATAGTTGATTTTGAGGAATTTTATGTGATTCTTGGTGAAAATCTTCAAGACCCAGAGAGAAAGTTTCAATCTTTATGGTTCTTGATGGATCCAAAGTATGTTGAGGTAAGTTCAGATGAAGATGTGGGCGTAGATGATAAGTTAGGGTTTGATGATAGTGGTGAAGATGATTGTGATTGGATACAGGAGCTACTTAAAGAGGTTGATAAGGAGACTGACACTGAGGATTCTAATGAGTCTGATGATGTGGTTTTAGTGAGTGAGGCTGTGGTGAGCCCCAAGTGTAAGTTGAAGAATTCTGATACTGGTTTCAAAGATTTAGATGATGATGATGATTGTGTGGTTTTGGATGGTGATCCCGATAAGCCGGAACCTGTTGAGAATAATCAGATGGTAGACGACTCCGACGAGCTGCAAGTTGTTTCGGAGACAGGACAGGTATTGGAGGCTGACCATTCATTGTGATATTGTGTATCTGTGTGTTCTGGTATTAGTATGATTTGACAAGTGTTTATGTCTTTGCGCTGGTTTTGTTTCTTATTGATTACATTGCTTGCTTTCTTTCGAACTTTACATACTTTAAGTTACTGTTCAACCTGAGTTCTGGATTCAAGTTTGCCTAAGCTTTGAACTCAACTGGATGTAGTGGAAATTGGTTTATGGTGTATGATATATGCTTAATGATTGCAATATTCTACTTTATTGATGCAGGATTCACCTTAAAGAGGTCCATGGGTAAACTACTTTCAAGATTTTTTATAGATATTTTGATGTTAAAAAGACCTTAAGATGTTCAGGAAAACTTAGCTGGGCCAACACATGAAGCGCCTTACAGATTCCCCTTAATAGCAATTTATTAAGGTCCTGCTTAGTTGGTTTTAGAATTTCTCTGTCTAGATTAGTATTATCCACCCTTCATCCTGTTTTAAATGTCATTTACTCCTTTTTCTAGGATGTCCAGATAAATGTGCTTGTTCTATGTGCGATACTGCTTTTTCTAGCAGAGATCTTGAAATCTGATAAATGTCAGGTTTAGGAGCTCTTTGGTACAATGAACTCTAATATATTTGCAGCTTGTATTTTATACAAGGTGGGTAAATTAGTATCACTTGTGCTATTGGCAGCGATGGACAAAGTTCATTGTAGCTGCAGCATTAGATTCTTTATTATCTGAAGGATGCAAGCTTCGACTGGAGCAAGAAAGTTGCTAAACAGTCACTATGCTTGAGTGGGTATGAACAGAAATATCTATTTGCAATATTGAGTTTTCAATGTTCTCAATGACCTCTGCAGAGTATTGATGTATTGTAATTGTATTGATAAATGATGTTTCTTAATCAACTGTGTGAAGTAATATGCATTCTTTTTTGCTTTCCATTTGATTTTTTATTATTTAACAATACCACTACTAAAAAGGATCCCAGACCCAAGAGTGTTGTAACATGTTGGCATCCGAGTCGCTGATTGTTGTCTCTTTTTGTTGACAATCTTTTGGGATTCTGTTTCTGCATTGCAAGTGAACGGCTTTCTCGTCTATGTGTCTTGAGTCCTGCAAGATGATTTGAAACTCTATTCTAAACAATATATGATGACACATGCTTCTGATATGGTCACGTAGTAATTCTGCTTTTACTAATGGTTGTCTGTACGAATGGCCTGTGATGTCAATTTTTGACTTTCTTTCTTTTGGTTATTTACAGGTGGCTTGTAGAGACTACCCCCACCCACGACATCTCTGTGCTAATTATCCGTTTATGTCCACTGCACATGAAAATCACTGCAACCAAGTAAGAAAATCATTTGTGATCTTGCCATTGAAATGATTACACTGAGAATATACTGATATTGACAGCAGTTAACGTACTGATCCACTCTGCCTTCATCTTATTTCAGTGTCACTGTTATGTCTGTGATTCGCTGGCTCCATGTCTTCATTGGGATGCAAATCATTGTCATGCTACCGATAAAGAAGAATTCTGGAAAAATGAGAGGAGGTCTTCAAGGAACAGCAACCAAGCTACGGTAGCAATTTCTAAAGTTTTTACTTCTCTGTCAGCTGAGGCGATCGAAATCAGTCAAGGTCCAGTATCAGTTCCATTTGGACCCACCTATATACCCCCAAGTCAGGTCCCTGGACCAACAGCAATTCGTGCATGCTCAAGGTCGAACAGTTTTATACCAGGATCTGATCATTCTGGACAAGTTATGCCTAGAAACAGATTTCGACCGAACTTGGTATTGCAGCACCTGCGCGTTACAGGTAATGATGTTATTCAGAGGGATAGGAGACATACTGCTTCTAATGCAGGCCTTCAAGTAAAATCTCCTCCTTCAGTGTTTAAAAGAACTGGCCCTGCGAGCCCTCTATTGTCCAACAGAAGGTGTTGTTTGTCTAACCAAACATATAGAGCCCAATATATGAGAATACCTCCTCCAATGCCAATGCCAATTCACAACGATTCCATGAGATGGCAACTGTTACGTGACCCGATGGGTTCAGAGTTGAATACTTATCAGCTCCCCTCACAACCAAATATGCATGCGAACTTTTCAAATTCCATGCCATACCAACCTCAGCTATCCTCCACCCCAAATAACATGAACCATTTGAACATGGTGCCTTCTCAACCTATGATGTGTCCCCAATCGAACACAGCCAATGTCTTTGCAAGTTCAGTCACTTCCCAACCCCAAGTTCCATCTCAGGCATTCTATTACAGCAACACCTTTTTGAGGCCAACTCCCCAATTGTCCTTTCAACCAGTGGTCGATAACAGCTACACAAACAGAATGCCTTTGGAACCATCGATAAATGGTCAGCCCTATTCCACCCCAAACGAATATCAAAATGTTCAACTTGTGAATCAACACCATGGTTTTCTGGATTCGACTCTTGAAGACATTGACTTGAGTGGTGTCAATCTGACTTCTGAGAGCAACCAAGAACCTCCATCCCAGCATCAAGATGCAGGTTTAGTAACCTCAACCTCGCCACACACTGAACTGGATAATGTTTTTGGTGGAAGCCCAAATCTTGATGCACTGAACTTTCAGTATGATAGTTGGAATTTAGGTATTAGCGACAAACCGGTACATTCTCCAGAACCAGATATATCAGATTCTAGTTTTTTCTTTGGATTGTAATGTTTTGCATTGTCAAAGATGTCACGAGTCAGGTAGGAGAGTAATTATTAGTGTATTGCAGGAACAAGCCAGTAAGAAATCTATAATTTGTGTAGTTGCTTTTCTTTTGAAGAAAAAAAACTTTTTTTCCAGAGTGAATTTACCAGTGACCTCTCATTTTTTTTGTATGTATTTTTCTTGGAGGAGCATGGACTATTTGTTTCATGGTATTTCATATTGAAATTGCAAAGCTATTCATATTAGTTTGAGTTGAGGACTTGAAGTGATCAACTGTCCAAATGATTATTATTATCTATTTCTTTTACATTCTGATTTTCAGAAAAGCCCAATCCAAAAACAATGTTAATTATTCTAAAATAAAAGGTAAATTTTTATATTTATGCAATAAACTTATAAACATATTATTACTTGAATAGAAAAATGAAAATACGTGGGTAAGAAAGATTAAAATACAGACTAAGAGTGCCCATGACAAATGGATTTTGGAAGAGCTTAGGCGGCCCAAACTACAAATCCCATCTCAAAGAGACCATTTACTGAATCCCCTTCTTGGCCCAATAATCTTACCCTCTTCTTTGTTCCATTGTGTGTGCATATGTACTATAGCTGTATACACACACACTTTAAGCAAGACAAGACAAGAAAAGAAATGGCATTATGGTTGGAGGCCGGGTCGGAACCCGAAACCCAGATGGAGGCAGATGATCTTGCTGCTATTAATGCTATTAAAGAGTCTGCTGCTGTTGAACTCAAGGTCCTACTTGCTATATGTCTGTCTGTGTGTATCTTTATATTGGTTTGTTTTGACGTACACAAAAACATACCTTTTTGTTAAAAAAGTTGACATTTTTATGCACAATCTTGTTTTCCCTGTTATGACTTTGCTGGTATTGTTGGGTTTATATATGTCAAGACTTGAGATATACAAGTTTCACTAAGTATACTAACAGCCCTAAAAATTTTATAATTTTTTCATTAGATTGATTGGTGCCTTACAAGTAAACAACTGCTAAAATTTTGAACTTAGGTAAGGTTGTGCAAGTTATTTAGGCTATGGTTGTATTGTTCACTGAACAGTGTATATTGGTGCCGTAGCTGGAATGACTTATTTAAGTCAATGACTAGTTACTCCGATACATAGTATGGATTGATAAAGATTAGTGTATATCTGGTGATGAGATACTTTAGGATGTATCAAAAGGAGAATTTTTCATATAGCAGATGCCTTGCCAATACAACTATCATACATAATGGAAGTAAAGGACCCTAGTTGGGTGCTGCCGACTGTCTGTTAGACTGGTTTCTATTTCTATAGGATATCAAGAGGATATCTTTTATAATATTAGTATCCGTTGCATTTTTCATTGCTCCACGAAAAAATGTGTTGAAATTTTAGTGGCCTTACAGGAAAAGGGCAATGAGTATGTGAAGATGGGAAAAAAGCATTATTCTGATGCCATTGATTGCTACACCAGGGCAATTAATCAGAAGGCTTTAAGTGATACTGAGACCTCGGTTCTGTTTTCAAACAGAGCTCATGTGAATCTACAACTTGGAAATTACAGGCGTGCTCTATTAGATGCTGAACAGGCGATTAAGCTCTCTCCCACCTATGCCAAGGTTTGTGTATTTAGATCATTTTATGTTACAGATTTCCTTATTTGAATTTAAAGCGTGTATATATTATATATTTTGTGCAGTTCATTAAAATAAATTTGATAAATGGTTGAATGTATCGTTATTGTAGGCATACTATAGAGCTGTGAAAGCATCCTTGTCCCTAAAACTGTTGGTAGAAGCAGAATCATATTGTCAAAAAGGTCTGGAGCAGTTTCCGGATAATGAAGAATTAAAGAAGCTTTTTAGCCAGATTCATCTGCAGAAATCAAAGAATGAGCTGCATGAAGCTCAAGTTCTTAAAGCTCTGTCAGCAGCTAAGGTGTAACAAAATTACTGAGTATGCTGTAAATCAGTAAAAGAAAATGATAAAATTTTGTTGTGTATCCTGCACATTTTCATATTATCTAGTTATATACTTATATCATGTGCAGAAACTTGTATCTGCTATTGAAGATAGAGGAGTGAAGTTTGGGAAGGCCACGTTCCAAGAACTCACCGGAGTAAAGAAGCCAATGTTAGATAAAGATAATATCCTTCATTGGCCTGTTCTTCTTTTATATGCAGAGGTTATGTCCAGCGACTTTATCGAGGACTTCTGTGAGACTGACATGTTTTCAGTTCATCTTGACATGATATCCTTCTTAATTAGCTTCTTGAGGTTTTTATTTCCAGGAATAGCTAGCCGCTACTAAAAAAACTATGAAAATGCTATCCTGTATCGTTTAATGTTGTTCACAGAGTAGCTAGCCGCTAGTGAAATATATGGAAAATGCCATCCTTAGCCCTCAAACATGTTTTCAGAAGATAGTCCTCCCTTGCCATGGGATAGAGAAAAGGCTTACAAGCGGGAAGCTATTGAGCTGTACTATGAGGTGTGCTTATTTGCTTATATGCTTTGTCTTTCTTTTGCAATTTATGAACTATTGTTTGATAGTCATTTTTCCCGAAAAATATAGTCACAATTCCTGATAAAAGGCTTCAGTAACAGGGTACAGTTTGCTCTTCAGTAGCATATATCATGATGTTAATATATAATTTAGATGCTTATAGGATGTGTTGTTACTTCCTACATTTATCTTTGCTTTTGATTGTCAAAAGCTGTTAAAGTTACTTGTCCCAAAAAAGCGAACTACGAGAATGCTGTAGAAAGTTTACATAATTAGCAATAGTAGCCAAGCGGCATATTAAAACATACATCTTACAACTGAGACGGTTCCCGCTCTCCACACATTTACAAAAAAGATTTTTTTGCCTTTTAGCCTAGTGTAAAAAACGGAAAAGTAGTCAGATTTTTTCCTTTCAGTAAATATATGCTTTACCACTTGACATCTTGGGGATAAATCAGTCTCCTCCAGTACAAAAGGGGACTGGAGACCCTCCAGTTAAACAGTTCACTAGTTCAGACTTCCCTTTTTTCTGTTAGAAACATTTTTTTGCAACATTAATTTGAACAATTATTTTGAGTGTTTCTGGGGCGTCAAGCTACCTTAGTTGGCCTAAGGTCCTCCATTCCATGCAGGATCAGGGTAGGTTACTAAATATTTACAACTAACTTCTTTATAGTAATATTAGTTTTTTTTTGCAAGCTCCACAACTAGTTATTCTTTGTGTGTCTGTTGTCTCTGGTATTCCCCTTTTAGAGTGGAGTGCTTTCACATGCGGAACTTCATATTTATAATATTGATTCATCAGGCAGCTTCTGGAGTTCGTTTATCCAAGAAGAACTGCCTTCGCTATTTCTTGGAGGGGACTGCTGGTTCTCATATTGAAAGCTTTGATGATGACGAGAAACTGCCAGCTGAATACTCAGTGGATGACGTCAATTCAGGTGGCTTGTTTCTTCATCCCTGCATATTCTGATTTGTGATTCTAGCTTTCTACTCTTTGCATTTTAAAAAAAAAAACTTTGGTGTTTTCAACTTCTTTTCTCTTCTCGGGAGCTACAGTTCACTGATTGACGAGAATTGTTCTGTATTTTGTAGGCCAAGGTCGTTCAAAGTGGATCAAAGTAAATGAAAAGCGAACACTTTATGATGTTCTGAGAGAACCCACCTTTCTAACCCCTGGTATTCCTGGTATGTTATTGTTTTCGGTTTGCATAGATATGCTATCCATGTGACCTCGTCTACTTTTGTTGTGTTTTATTGGTTTGATTCTTCTTTCATATCTTTCCTGCAGTATTTTATGTTGTCTCAGCAAAGTCAAGTTTCTACAAGAAGTTCAAAGCTGGGAAATGGGCTCCTCCCCCATGAGACAATTAAATGATCAATAATCGTTTTATACTGTGACAAATTAACTGATCATGATCCTCGGTACTCCTCCCCGAA
The DNA here is from genome assembly GCA_028671895.1 of Oenanthe sinensis. Taxonomy (NCBI): domain Eukaryota; kingdom Viridiplantae; phylum Streptophyta; class Magnoliopsida; order Apiales; family Apiaceae; genus Oenanthe; species Oenanthe sinensis. The sequence goes on from JAPMAC010000231.1 coordinate 20,816,139, forward strand.
CTGTAATGGGTCGGTTAGAAGTTGTTTTTGACATGTTGCTGGCTGTTTAAGAGTTTGATTAGAATGTTTTAGCAGCAATATATACAATGTACATGAACCATTTTATCAGCAAAGAAAGCCATCCATGTACTAGTGATATATGTAACAATGTTTACACCCATTTAAGCTTTTGATTTTCTGCTCCACTCGCGTTAAAAGTTGGAGTACTTTTTTATTTAAGTTTGGAGTGATGTGAGTTGGGGTTTTTTTTAAAAGAAAAGAGTAAAATCATATACAAATTATTTTCACTTCTTTTCCCTAATTTTCATCTGATAGTTGTCGAATGCATATACAAAATGCAAATAAGCTTTTAGAGTAGAGTGGCTGTGCTTGTTTTGCCATTTTAATCTTTGGCTTTGGGGTCTGGAAAAAGGAAGATGTGAAAAGTACATTATACAAAAGCTAAAAGCTTCTGTCAATGTTATATTATAGCTCTCTTTTTCTTTCTCTTTCGTAAAATAATTAAACAATTAATATTTAGCTAAAAACTTGGATAAAAGTTCATCTCCACCATTCATCAAGTTTTGAGGTTTCTTTATTTGTGAGATTGCAACTCCATAATAGAAACTACCAACCAATATTCGAATTTAAAAAACAGCGAACAATTTCAAGCATCAATACTCTGGCCTAGTCTTATTGACTCAAACCTGTTTTATAGAAACATTCGATACGAAATTTTGGTTCCAAAATACAACTGATGGGAAGGTGGTCACGTTCTTTATATAATGAAGACATGCACTAGCTGAATCAATCTACTCCACCTTAAGCACGCAACGGAGGCAATCCCCTTCATGTAACAGATCAAAAGCTTTATTGATCTCTGCCAGAGTCAATTCGTGGGTGATGTATTCATCAACCTTGATTTCCTGTAGGATAAAATAAGATTTTCAGTAATTACACAGTCACAACCTGGAAAACAAAGGGAGTAGGTTTTGTTACCTTCTTCATATACTTTTCCACAAGCCAGGGTACTTGTGATCGGCTTTTGAATCCACCAAAAGCTGTTCCTTTCCAAACGCGACCTGTTACCAGCTGAAAAGGGCGAGTGGAGATCTCTTGACCAGATGCGGCGACACCCACAATAACTGATGTACCCCATCCCTGCAAGTTTTTTAATGTAAATCACATGCCTGTTTTCATTATTGATATGTTACACTACTTGTTTACCTTATGGCAGCATTCCAAAGCAGCTCTCATGACAGCAACATTACCAATGCACTCAAAACTGTAATCAACTCCACCGTCAGTAAGATCAACAAGAACCTGCTGTATTGGTTTGTCATGTTCCTTTGGATTCACAAATTCAGTGACGCCAAAGTTCTTTGCTGTGGATATCATACATCAATTGCAAAAAAACATATAGTTAACATTTTACCAGAAACCATCTTTACTGAAAAGCAAATTATCAAAAACTGTTTATTTAAAAACATGATCACAAACATGTAACATATTATTTTTGAATAAGGGAGGGATATGAGCTTATCAGTTACTACGGAGCTCATGACAGAGAGGTTATTCTTTTGCTTTTACTTAAGCTATGTCACCAAAACTAGACCTGCTACAGCCTACAGAAAATCATATTTTTAAATAATTTCTACCAAGTTACAATACTTCATAGAATTCCATTCCATACAGCAAGTAAATTATAAGTACTAAAGGCAGAACTCTATCATGCATAATGGAGCACTTGTATCAGCATACCATCAAATATTAAATTTAAAAGCTAACCTCGCTCAAACTTTCTGTTGTCAATGTCGACACCAATAATTCGTGAAGCACCAGCTGCTTTGGCACCCTCCGCCACCTGTTAAGTGATATTTAGATGATTAAAAACCATAAAAATTGAAAGAAAGAACATGAAACATGATTCATAGTTTTTACATATACTTACTGCAAGACCAACAGTACCAAGTCCAAAAACAGCAACAATAGAACCTGGTTCTACTTTGGCTGTATTCCAGACTGCTCCAAGACCTGGAATAACCATGAAACATAGCATAATAAATATAGTACTTACATGCCAGATAGTTAATAATATTAAATCATACATTAAAAAATGAACCTTTAAATTAATAATCCTTGCACGGGAGGGCAAAGTACTATACATAAACAGAATGTAGTGATCAACAATTAAAAGATGAAAGACTTATCTTCAAAATATTTGGTTGTTACAAGATTTTAGGTCAGAAGGAATCATTAAATAACGAAAGAAACTGAAAATACCAGTTGGTACACCACAGCCAAGAAGGCACACTTTATCCAAAGGAGCTTTTGGATCAATTTTGGCAACACTAACATCATGGAGTACAGTGTACTGACTAAATGTTGACGTTCCCATGAAATGGAAGAGAGGCTTTCCATTGATTGAGAAACGACTCTTGCGGTCGTTCATCATGACTCCAACTCCAGTAGCTCCCCTAACTTTTCCACAGAGGTTTGTCTTCCCTGACTTGCAAAACTTGCACTCCTTACATTCTGCCTGATAACAAGGTATAACATGGTCTCCTGCCTGAACTTCAGTAACTCCCTCACCAACACTTTCAACAATTCTGCAATAGAACTTTCATAAGTAATTATTTTTGCCAATGAAATCATATAAACTTAAAGCATATGTTTACTTACCCTGCTGCCTCATGACCAAGAATACATGGAAATAGACCCTCGGGATCCTGCAAAAATTTTAAGTGTAAGCTTGATACAGAACAGAGAAAAACTAAAACAAACAGGGGTTGTTCAGTTAAGAAGGACAAAAATATGAAACAAGCCTGTAATATTCTTAAAAAAATAAACTAAGAAGGATACTAAAGAATAGAGAATGACATGTTTGGTAAGAACCCTTAATGGGTAACTAGTAACTACAGATTAAGATGAAACGATTCTTTCTTCCACTTAGCATAACACAAAACATCACCTCATTTTTTTTCCAATGTCCACTAAGAATTTCAGTTGATACACACAAGTCATGCAAAAACACTCATAGACCCGCGACTTGTATAGACAGTATCGCCCTCCTCTGAATCTTATAATTCCAAAAATATCAAAAGAATAAGTTGAATCCCCAAATTCAGAATTTCAATTCATAGAACTATAAAATGAGATAAGAGTACTAATTTCTACCAACAAATTCCCATTTTTCACTATTTTAAGTCAATTCATTAAACCCAAAAACTCACACATTACGCAATTCACAATCAGGTTCATGAATCTGATACATCACACTATTAGTCAAAATAATTGACTGCAACAACTATAATACTGTAGTAAACAAGATAAGATGAATCTAAATCAAATCTGAATCTGGGATCTAGCACAGCAACTATATATACATATACAAGTGATGAAAACACAAGCATGAGTAAAGGGGCGAGAGAGAGAGAGAGAGACCTTGCCACTCCAAGTATAAGCATCAGTGTGACAAAGAGCAGTAAACAAAATCTTAATCCTCACTTCCCCAGCTTGGGGAGGATCCACTTGCACATCTTCAATCACTAGTGGCTTGTTTGGCTCATAAGCAACCGCAGCTTCATTCACACATTTTATCAAACAGTTGGCAGACAAAACACAAATCAGACTAAACTCAAGCCATTACATATACATTATTACATGGATGTTTGTAAGAAAAAGACCAAGATGGGAAATATAGTACCTTTGCAAGTGATAACTTGACCTTGAGTAGCCATTAGAATTTTTGATGTTAAGAGCCACAAAAATGTAGAATAGGAGGAGTTGGATTGAAATAGAAATGGAGCGAGTGAGAGAGTGACCGAGTGAGGTCCATTTATATGGATGATGTTTCTTTTTATTTTGGGTTAACACTTTCACCATTCAAGTTTGATCTCCGTGTCATTAAAGTATGTATTTTGTACACTATGATCACATTTTTTATAAATTCTATATATTAGTACATTTGAAGAGTAGTGATATTAAAAAATATCTTATTTTTCCTTTAAAATATTGAGAATATAAAAGGTATACCATATCATCATGTCATATCTTGCATTCATATATTGAAGTATAATGTTGATAATTATGTGCATGATTGTTGCTTTACAAGCAACTACAAAAAATGTTATTCTGGGATTATCTATTCTATGAATTCCAGGTAGGTCAAAAGAGAAGAAAAAATAAGAATCAGCAGAAAAGTATCATTATGTATTTGAAGAAGATGGAGTATCTATCTTAACTAAAAAGAATCAGATGACTGTAAGGTGCGTTAATTGCAAGGAAATTGGACATATAAAAAAGACATGTCCAACGAAGACTAGGAATGAAGCGGGTAAATACAAGCATAAATGTTGTTGATGAGAGAGATATGATGTAGTTTTTTTAGAGGGAAAATAAGATATTTTTTGATATTATCCCTCTTCAAATGTGTTGATATATAGATTTTAAAGAAAATATGGCTATAATATACAGATGACATACTTGAGTAGCACAGAGGTACGTTTTTTTGTTTGATAATTTATGTATACATTTGATTAAATTTGAGTGGTTAAAGTGTTAATAACTCTTTTATTTTATAGTATGCTTATTGGATATACGAATATTTTTATAGTTATTGCGTAATTAATTGTGATTTCATTGATCCGTCAATTTTGCTAAATTATATCAACACATGAGCACGAAAGTATATTTATATTTTAGTATTATGTTTATCTTTAGATATGTGATGCGATATTAGGTGGAAATTATATGATATAATTAATTTTAAAAAATTATTTAATATTAATATATTATAATAAATAGTTTAAATATAAGTTGATGTTAATATTCAAATTTTATAAATAAATTAATATAATATTAATTAATAAGTATTCACTTTTTTATTATATTTTGATTGCTCTTGAGTTTTAAAAAAATGGATCTGTTTTGAAAATTACAAATTAGTAGTCTTGATTTATACCAAAATTTAAAAATATGGTTGTACATTAATAATTTAATTAATAAGTACGAAATTAAAAATCAAATAATATTACGTGGAAAACACTAACTTCATAATTTTAAAACATATAAATATTTATCAAAAATAAAAAAATTACGGAGTTTAACTTCGAACCAAATTTGAATTAACAATAAAGTTATAATTCGAACTACAATAAAACACTTCTTTGACTCGAGGTTCGAACACATATTTAAATCGATTATTTTTTATTTTAAATAAATATTTATGTGTTTATATGTTTTTAAAACTATTTTTTAAAATAATATAAAACAAACATCATATTAAAATTTAGTGTAAAATTTTGACCATTAATATAAAACAAACTCTTAGAAATATAATCAGTAAAAAGATTCAAACTTTAGCCCTAGTTCTTGAAAACTGTATCTACCCTGTTAACATTTTGCCTAACCACCTGTTGAAATGAAGAACAAAGTTTGTACAATATCATGCCCACCAAACAGTTTTTAAGCAGCTCATTACCAATTTACATCAACATAACACTCACGGATGGTAAAATTAACTTCATATCCGACTATTATGACTATGTTTACACTAAAACCATAGTGTTAATTTTATTTTAACAGTAGCTGTTAAGAACTCTTAAATCTTAATGTGTATGATAAATATAAATGCAACTATTAAAATGTATATTTCTTTGTTTCAGCAACCAAAATGCAAGTTAATAAAATGCAATTTACTCATGGATATACAAATTGTGATACATACACGTCTTTGCTAGGAATGGTAGGTGGGATTATATATTATATGCAATATTCACTGTCGAGGTCTACTTTTGTTCATTCTTGAATTTTAATTCACAGTTTTCTTTAACATGCAGATTATGATTCATACGAAAACTAATCATTTGAATGTATGTCCATTTTTAAATAGATTTAATTCGAGTGTTCCTCTAGATTTTATAAAAATTACTGTATATAAATATGAAACTAAAAATCTTATTCATAATAGTCCAGCCGCCTGGTCCGTTAGTATGGCCGTCCAGTGTTTATACGGGGCCTAGTCTGCATTATTGGGCGTTGGTGCACATGTGAGATATGTACCAAACTTGGTAGTTGGTAAAAGGTATAATGCTTTCAATTTTTATTATAAAACAACAGTCTATTAACATGGGGGGAAAATGAAATTTTATTTAATCTATCATGTTCGAAACAATATTGTTGTATTTAATTGATTCCGAACTCCGACTGATTCGAATATAAATTATACATATATAAGTTGCTTAACTTGCGATCTTATATTTTTGTAGGAATTTTTTCATACCATATAACTGAAAAAAGTTGATATATTATTACATTATTATAATAATTTCTAATAATTTTATAATCAAAATTTTAAATTTATTTAATTTTAATATTAAAATTTAATATATTTTCTTCTAAAATAATAATAAATTAGTTATTGATATTGTTTGATAATCAACCCTTGATCATTTTATTTACGAATAAATTTAAAATGGTATTAAGTTAATTCTTGTACTCGCGTGAATCGAACCTTAATTTATTAATTAAATAATTAATAATATTTCTGAATTTACATCCTTACCACTAACAACCATACAATATTATCTCCTTTATTTTAACTAGTTTACATCTCATGCGATGCATGAGTTTTCTTTTTAATAATTATTTTATAATTAAAATTTTAAATTTTTAAAATTTAATTTTAATATATTTTTTTTAAAAATAATATTAAGTTAATTATTGATATTAGTTAATAATCAAACCTTAATCATTTTATTAACAAATAAATTTAAAAATATTATTAAGTTAACTTCTGTACTCGCGGAGAATCGAACCTAAATCAAATAATTATTTAATTAATAATATTTATGAATTTAAATCTCTACTTCTGACGATCATACCATATTATCTTCCTTATTCCAATTATATATAGGATATAATTATATACTCCTGTGAGATAGGATATAATTTATATACATACATTTTGTTATTATTGGAAGATAGATTAAAGCCACTTGTAAAAGCTTTGGGCTATGCTTATTGTTTGAAGCCCAGTTTACTAGGTTAGGTTCGTTTATGAAAATTCTGCAGCTGAGCCTAATAGCCTAATTGCTGTTGTATCCAGTTTATGGCCCAATAATACTCCATTGCCCGCAGAGTTGAGTGTGCACGATCCAACTTTAAAGGCACTGGTTCAAAATAAAAAATGTTCAGTTTTTTTTTTTTGAGTTTCATATATACTCGAGTTGTTTTGAGTTGTTCAGTTTTTTACTAGTTTTTCTGGTCACGAATGATCAACTAGTATATGGAAACGCTGTATAGTTTTGAAATTGATTTAATATATATTAATGAATTTTAAAACCAATATTTATGACTTTATTAGTGGTGTGCAATGATTTAAGTAGTTTTTAATTATAGAAATTATTAAACGAATCATGCTTATTAATTAAATAATAATTTAGGAGTTTGAGTTAAATTGGAGAATATTTGTGATTTTTGTATCATTTATAGTTGGTGATGATTGATAACGTATATTTTAGTCTTTTAAGATATAAATCAAGCGTCATTTTGATGGTTTGTCTATTTCATATATATAATTTTTAAAATTCAAAATTTCGTTAAATATTTTTATTAATCTCGACTCACTTAGTAGTGTGTTATTTAACGTGTCCAATCAAAAGTATCACTTTGGTTGGATTTTAATTATTTCTTCATTTTAATTTATATTAGTTTTGTTTTCAAAAAGTCTTATAATTTATTTCTTTTTTTATTGAATTTTAAATTTTTTACTTTCTTATATAAATGTTTTAAAATATATATGTTATTTTGATCATATAAATTTATCTTGTTTTTTTTAGTAAATGGATGACCATATTATTGACACTTATGAATTTTTTTATTTCTCTTGCTTTTCAGGTATACGTGAAGAGGAGTTATTCTATTTTTTAGACAATAAGATTTAATCGTATAAGCGTCCTGAGAAATTTTACGCATATCTTTCGGTTAGATGATGTGCTTTTTTGGATGAATGAAAACCCTTTGAATATTATTATATTTGGATACAATTCAATTTTAGGCGTAGTTCTCTAAATAAAAAAAGAAGAAAAGTTTATAAGCACTGGAATAAATTTGGAAAGTGTTTGATCAGTTGGTAAGCTCAAAAAATATTGAGTAATGTCAGGAAATAAAAAATTAAAAACTTCTTTTTAATCCGATAGTGATGATATGATAAAATGAATAGTTTGAATTAAAGTGATTAATGTGAATGTAGGGATTTTTTTATTTATTATTTTTATAGATAATCAATAAGAACGAGACACGTGATATTTTAAATTTTTTTTTTTTTTTTTGACTCTTTGAGTAATACCAAATGTATATAAATATAGATTTTAAGAACTCGGAGTTCAAATGGAAAATTATAAAAAATACACTTATTATTTAAAAAAATAATACAAACTATAAAATATTATCAATTTTGCGAGATAAGCCGAAACTTCATTTATCCTAAACTCACTTGTCCTAGACCGAAATTTTTTCAAAAGAATTTCATGATAATACTTTTGCCGCAAAACTTAAATTTGCAACTCAAGAAATGAACATATATGGGTGCTTGTTTCTTGGATGCTTCCAAAAAGATAACGAGTTACTACTAGTAGAATAGAAGAGCTAGCTATGTGGAAACAGAATAAAAGTGAGATCCAGATTAGCTGACCAATGACGAAATTACAGGAAGAAGAAAGAAACAAAAACCTATACAACAACAAAGTGTACAGCTCCATCAAATATTTTTCTCTGTTTCGTCTGTGACTTGTGTCTAGTCTAATCTCACTCTCACCAGTATTCTACTGCATATAATTATTTTATATACTGGTTTTTTTATACGCAACTCAGATTCCTTTTTATTTTTCAAATACCGACACAATTTATTTTGTTTTGTCTTATTTGTTAACTAAATCATTATTTTTTAGCAAGACTAGGTTTTGTCAGCCTTCAGATACGAGTGATACTATAATTTTATCAGTTAGAAATGAAGTTGGTAATTTTGTTTATGTTTTTCTATTAACGGTCGGTCCACAAAATACAAATATGTATGAAAATTTAACATTCATGTTTGTACACACAGGTTTTTAATAAGCACCCACTGTTCTACAAGAAAAAGACGGGAATCGTACCGTCTAGTGATTAATTGGGTAATTGACGATTAATTGGATTGATCAATCAGAGCATTAAACGGATATATAATTATATTTAAATATTTTCAAATTATAATGAAAAAATATCATATATTATTAATTCATATATATTTAGATGTCAAGATTTAAGAAAAAACCACTTATCATTAATATTTTAAGTGGTTTATACTTAATAATCATTATTTAATAATTAATCTTAATAGTTATTACATTACATCATATAATTATTAGAAATTTGAGAGAGTATTTGAAATTTATGAATGATTTAGGGTCATACAATCCATATTTATTGTAAATTTGTAATAAAATATATTAGTTATTATTTTTTTTAAAAATTTCACTTTTTTAAAAAAATAAAATAATTTTTACCGATTTTTTATCATTTCAACCGATTTTTGACAATCTCGATCGATTTTTTCCATCCCGAATCGATTTTAGATCAATTAAAAAAATGTTTTATAACCCAATTTTTAGTTAACCGAGATGAGTTCCGTCCATCTACAATTAATATTAATTAGTAAGACGACCGTATTTTAGAATAAGAGCATCCCGCAAACAAATCGCACTACATCTTGGGAGTTAACACACCAGCGGCATGAAATTATAAAATTAGTATTGTGAATCAAGAGGTGAATGTTTTAAGCTTTAATTAATTACATTGTATTTTAAAGGAGACTTATAATAACTTTATTGTATGTTTGAGAATTTGGAATTTATTTGTAATTTCAGATGTAATCAAATTAGGACTGTCAAAAAAATCTAAATAATTCGATATCCGTCCAGAATATCTGCATTCGTATTCGAGATAAAGCGGATATTATCCGTATCCGAGACAAACCGAATATTATCAATATCTGAATCCGATAATTTCGGATACAAATACAAATATAGGCATATTCGTATCCGAAAAAATACGAATCCGAAATTAAATATATATATGATATTTAAATAATATATAATATATATAATTTGAAATTTATTCTATTAGTTTTGTAGTGTGTGTATATATTCATTAAATAATATATTTATATTTTTTTTATATAATTGTAAAAATATTATAGACATGTATAAAAATATCATTTGAGTTTAATATTATAAAGATAACAAAATTAGATTGAAAATATAAATAAAAATCAATTTTTTTAAAAATAAAACAGGTTTAAATCCTTTTAACTCTTAACTCAATTTTAAAAAATTAAATTAAAATTTTAATATTTATTTTACAATTTTTTTGAACTTTTAATATAAATTTTAAAAACTTATTAAAAATCGGATTCAGATCCGGATATTTCCGTATGCGGATAATATCCTTCAGATCCGGATTCAGATATTAACTTTAAAAATTTTCGGATATGAATACGAATTTTCGAATTTGGATTCGGATACAGACAGAGACAAATCCGTATCCGAATTATCCGTTTGACAGTCCTAAATCAAATGATATATTCAAATAATTAAGAAATATTAAATTTAAATTTCAAGACATTTTAATATAACCGTAAAATTTAAATCGAAAATGATAGTTCAAACTCTACAAAAGATAAGGTCCCAGACACATTGTTAAAATATATGAAAACAAATACATTTTACTTATTCCTGGTACATTTAAAAAGCAAACATAAATTCTGTCAAAAAAAAAAGCAAACATAAATAATATAGTTTATAAATAGATGATGAAAATAAAATGTCAAAAAGTACAAGATCATTAATAAAAAATTAAGGAAAATACAAATAAAAATTAGTTAAGGTAAAATGTGGGACACATGGAGGGAGGGCCGACACTCATCAAAAGGCAGAAAAGTGGCTGGATTACACTACCAAAATTATAAAGCCAACCTTTCTCTATCTATACATCTATACATACAGAAATACATATATATTTTTATCTACATCACTTGTTGCTGCCTGTAGCAGACCTACTAGCAAAATCTTGACACCCCATTACTTGAAACTCCAACTTCAAGATCTTTTAATGGGCTTAATTTTCTGAATTTTTTTTTAACTAAAGATCTGATTTTTATACTATAAATTAGCTTAGATCTTAACCCCACTTGATGGATCTGTAAAACCCTTCTGCATTGTTGTTTTTCAGCTGGGGTTTACTTAGTTTTCACTTTTTTAGTTTCCAGAAATGCATTTTTTGGGCTTTGGTGAGCTAGTTCTTGGAAAGTTTGAGCTTTGCCGGAACCCTAGGAAGCTCCGGCCAGTTGGGTATTGCCGGGAGATTTAATTTTGACAATGGTCTGTCTGAATTGTGTGTTTGGACAGAGAAGAAGATGTCAATTACTTTAATTCTGCTGCTGTTCTTTTTTCAGTTGCTATTTCTGCTTTCTACTAGTTTTGGTAATATGTGTGTGTGTGTTGTTTTTTGTTTTACTCTTTGTTTTGGTCTTATATAAGGTTTAACATTGAGTGATATGCAGATATGTTAATGTGTTAATGTATGTGTCATGGTTTTGTGGTCTAGGAATGAATTCAGAAAAGGACAAGAATTTACTGGTGTCTACTGTCTAGTGATAGCTTATATATATAATACTATTCCTGATAAATGTACATATCTGATGTACATTTTCTAACCCTTTGCTGCAATCACATGATCACCAAAGTTTAACGATTTTGAATAAAACCTAGATAAGACAATAATGCGCGTGTCTGTATGACTGTGAGTGTTACATTTGTATAATTAGATTGTTTATCGCTATTCATATTATTTGGAAGGTTTGGATGTGTTCCATTCAGAAATAGAGAACATCGGAAATGAGACTAGTTTTTTTAGAATTTTTTCCCGGAAAATGACTGATGCTGTGTTTAACAATAAAAAGTAAATTGAACAGAGATCTGACAGATGTCTATATCTTAATACACTATATCCTGATTTGCTAGTTTAGTAACTCTGACATGAGTTTATTTCTTATTCATTTTCAGGGATTTCTTTTCAGCACATCTTTTTATCTCCTTCCGTTCAGCCATCCAAACGAGAATTCATCAGAAAACTTTTGCCAGAACATGGTAAGTTACAAAGTGATTAGCTTAGCTCAAAAGGATTAGAGTTTAACTGCTTGACTTGGTTATAAAGAGCGCGGGGACATATAAGTGTGGCTACAAGATTTGAGAAGATATTTACTCGCATCTTGTAATGTTATTTGACAAGGTAGCCTAGGTTTGAGCTGTAAAGAATGCTAACAATAGTTTTACATCATTGATACCCAAATCAGTTGATGATCTGCTGAATTAATTACGTGAAGACATAAGAGTGGCTACAAGATTTGTAAAGATATTTACTAGCATCTTGGGATGTAATTATTAGACATTGTAGCCTAGTTTCGAGCTGTAAAGAATGCTAACAATAGCTTTAGGTTGTTGATAAACTGCTGTATTAGTGAAGTGAGCATAACTAAAATAGAATCCCATTATATTAACTTCTGATGCATTCATGATACAATGTGGTTCTTTGTCGATTTTTATACCACATATATGATATAGCAATAGGGAACTTTATTGTTTCTGGCTTTTAATACTACTCTTCCTTTCATCCTAATGGTGCCCTATCCCATGAAACATAATTTGATTTGTATTAAATTTCCCATGGTTATTCAACTTCTGTTGCAGAGAGGTTGTTGTTATTGCATGTCTCAGTTGCTGCTTCAAGAGTACCGTACAGGACTCCAGTTAAGCCTCTGGAACATTCTATCGTACCTTCTCCTTCTCCTTCTCCCGCATCTCAAGGTACTTTGTATGCCCATTATTTGGTTTTGGATTTTTGACCTTTTGCTGATGTCATTCACCCACTTCTAGGTCCTGTAGCTAGTCATAGAACTAATACCCTGCGAAGACATCACCACCACCATCCTCGAACAAAACCTCTTGCATTCTCTCCGGCGCCAGCTACTGTACCAGGTAATGTTTCTATTTATGAATTGTTTAGTCTAATCAATGTTTTCTCATAAAAAGGAAAAAGAAAAATGGTATTTTTGGAGTTTATCAATTACAACTCCTTACCGTAAGAAGTCGGCAATACGATTGTATTCCATACTTGCTGTCTTGTTGGTTGTTGAAAGGAAAACAGAAGTTGGCAATAAAATTATATTCCATACTTGTTGCCCGTTGTCCCATAAATGAGCTTGTTTTACATGTAAGAAAACTCAATATATATATATATGTTGTCTAGCCAGATACAGTACTGTATATGCCTTATGAAAAACACCAACAGAGCTTATTGCTTCTGTTATCCTGTTAGGAACTCATGATCACTTGAATGTTTTAACTTTCTACGAATCAAGTTAAAGAGGCTTATTTCCTTCACATTGAAATGGAATTTAGGGATTTTGATGTTTGTTTCTGCATGAGATCTAGTTGCAATAAGATTAATAGAAGCTTCTTCCTAATGTTGAAAGGCTATACAATAATTTTCATCAAGTTTCTTCCTATTCATTTCCATACTTGGAACATTTAAAAAGAATGTTAAATTCTTGTTTGAGCATGATGTACAAACTTACCCTGTTCCCTCCCATGTAAATATTTCCCTGCCCTTGCTTATCTTTCTAAATATATTATACTATCCTTACTGGAACTGAAATTGCATCTATGTAGCCAATTTTAAGCTGTTATAAATTTGAAGGCGACCCATTAAATTTCGTTTACATTAGTAATAAGATTCAAAGATCTAAATTTAGCTCGAATTGGAAGCTTTGTCTAGCTTATCATTCTATAAATTATTGTCTGTTGAGAAGCATGCCTGATGGTTAATATTAGTATTTGTAATGATAGATATATTTTTGTTGAACTCTGAATCACTAAAGATAATTTATAAGCATGCTCATATTTTATTCATCTAAGAGAAAACAAAATGTTATAATTAAAATCAAATTTAATTTCTGACAGTAAATAAATAGTAAAGTTGCAATAGTCTATGATTAATTAATGTAAAGCTAAGGCCTGAGATATGAACACATTTGCTGGACTTGTAGCATCTCCAAGAGTCTCCTAGTAAATTCTTAAATATAATATAAAATAATAGGCTCTTAGCAAGTTATCACATTTTTAGCAGTGCCAACTCCAACAATGCTCTTTATAATCACTCTTTATTTAATTTTTTTATTCATATTTAAAGGAAAAGTGGGGGAAGAATCGGAGGGAATGAATATTTTATTAATAACTATAACTTAAGAGCTATGTACAAACTCTTGAAATTGAGGAGAGAGAGTAGGCTCTTAACTTTTTAAGGAGATTTTAGGAGTCTCTTGGAGCTCCAGACCTTATGTGCACCATACTGACTTTGAAAACCATACATCCTACACCATGCTTATATAACTGAAAGTAGAGATAGTTTTAGTGGGAACTTATTGGGGCGCAAAATGAATCGAAGTACCCACATATTTTTCTTAATACCAACTCTATCACACCCCAAATTCTAGATTTGAGTATTAACCTTTCCACATATTGAATAATACCGCTAACTAAATTCTTCCCTAACATTCATTGAATACTACAAAAGTTGTGCTAATGCGTTTACGCCAAATTCTAGATTTGAGCATTAACCTTTCCACATATTGAATAATACCGCTTACTAAATCCTTCCCTAACATTCATTGAATACTAACGAAGTTGTGCTAACGCGTTTACGTTTACATAGTCTACTTGACTTGTTAGTAACATACTTATAAAGTTTTACATATTACTATCATATTACTATATTAGATAAGTTTCTCCCGGCCAGAATCTTACACCAATTTATAGCTGATGAGAAATTGGACGATGTACTAACAATACAAACTCCACGTAAACTGCAACTATATTCACTTTTAGCTGTATAAAAAGTAATAGAATGAGCATAATAATGCCCAGCAAGTTTTCTTGTGCGAAGAATTTGAACAAAGTTTTTATTGTGTACTTTTAAATAATTTTTTTTGAAAAGCGGAAATTCGTTTGTGTCCGGTTGTACAAGTCTGAAGTCCCTATTCTGGGCATGTGTTAAACTTAATTTAAAAACTTCTATGATACACGATATGTGGTTGCTACTAATGATTTAGCTTAATATGGCTAAATGGAGCTGAATATTTCCGCTTGCGGTAAATGATGTAGCTTAATATGGCCAGAGATAATTGTTCCGTTCACTATCTGCCTGCTTAATTGAAATATGGCATTTCAGGATTTACTTGTGTTTATGCTTTTGTTTTTAATACGGCTTCTTTACTCTGGCAGGTTGTAATCAAATATGTTTGGAGCCTCTTACTTCAGCTCCCTTTGGTTCACTCTGTAGTTGTGTGTTCCCTATGAAAGTCAGGCTTCTTTTTGACGTGTCTCTGCTTGCTATCTTCCCTGTTGTTAATGAGCTAGAGATAGAGGTGGCAGAAGGCACATATCTGAAACAAAGCCAAGTAGTAATAACAGGTGCTAGTGCAGATGATCAAAATCAGGACAGAACAGCAGTAGATATCAACTTAGTGCCACTAGGAGAGAAGTTTGATAACACCACTGCTACACTAACTTATGAACGATTTTGGCAGAAGAAGGTGCCTCTGAATAAGACACTCTTTGGTACTTATGATGTGGCATCAATTACTTATCCAGGTAATATTTAAGACCCTTTTATTTTTTCCTTGCACTCATTGAACAATGATCTTGTTCTGAAGGCTTTTGTATCAGGACTCCCTTCTCTGCCACCGTCAGGGGGTCACCACAGTAGTGGCCTAAGTGGAAGTGCCGGAAAGCAGTACCCCATTACTGCAGATTTTATCAACAAAAGCCAGAAAATGAACACCAGAACTATATTAATCATTTCATCGTCTGCAGTGGTGGTCTTGGTTGTATGCATTGGAGCAGTCATTGTCCTCTTGAATTGCAGGAAGGATGGCAGACCATCTAATGCTGTTCGTCATGCTTATACACCATCTGTCAATAGGAGATCTGGTAATTATTTTAGTTTAATGTTCATTTTTTTTTGCTAAATGAACGTTCATACACCTTGGGATATATAATATCTGATTACTATTTTTTCAAAGTTGCAAGAAATTGGTCATGGGCTCACGCGCAACCAAAAAACCAGACCTTCCCCAACAAAACTTCCCCCTAAAAAATCAGATCACCGATATAGCTCATCACTTGTGATAAAATAAGAAAAAAATCTAATGCAATGAAGAGACACAATACCTTTGGAATACAAAATTATCCTCCCCGTTGAAACAGAAATGAAATATTTCATATACAAAAGTGCTAAAACAGCCAACTCTAGTATGATTTTATATAAAATACAAAATTAACCCTGAAAGTTGCTAATAAATATGATCCCCTATTTAATATCTTCGCTGCTAGCTAATTGGAAAGTCCTTTTAAAATTAAATAAATTAAACTTACTAGGAAATGCAGACACATCAAGTTGTACTAATTTAGTATCTTTACAATCCTGCAGGAATTGTGTCTATCTTAAGTAGCCCCACAAGCTCAAAGTCAGCCTCCCTCATTTCTGCCATGCCTACATCTTTGCTTTCTGTTAAAACATTTACACTTGCTGAGCTGCATAAGGCCACAGACAAATTCAATGCGAATAGAGTTTTGGGCGAAGGAGGATTTGGGCGTGTGTATCATGGCATCATGGAAGATGGGACTGAGATAGCAGTAAAATTGATTACAAGGGACAGCCAGAATGGAGATCGCGAATTCATTGCAGAAGTTGAGATGTTAAGCCGATTACATCATCGCAACCTTGTGAAGTTGATAGGAATATGTTTTGAAAGGCATACTCGTTGCTTAATTTATGAAGTTGTTCCAAATGGGAGTGTTGAGTCTCATTTGCATGGTCAGTTATTATGTCTTACTTCTACTGATTTTTATATTGTTGGCCAGACTTCAATATTAACATGGTGTGTTGACAGAAATACTCCCTCTCAAATTGAAAATAACTGACTCATTAAAAATACTTCTTCTTTTCTTGGCGTTACTGTTTTTTTCTTTCGTATACTCACAGAATTAAAACAACAAAGTATCATTGCCGAATCATTGCATTTATTTTGTAACTTTCTCATACCATTGTTATAGATAGGTGGTATATTGAGCTTCTTATAAGTTCCCTTAATCGGATAATTTTAAGAGGAATATGCGGTTGTCGGCAGGTGTAGACGAGAGAAAGGGGCCTCTTGATTGGGATGCACGTTTGAAAATCGCTCTTGGTGCAGCCAGAGGATTGGCTTATCTTCATGAAGATTCTAACCCTCGTGTGATCCACCGAGATTTCAAAGCCAGCAACGTTTTACTTGAAGATGACTTCACTCCTAAGGTTTCTGATTTTGGGTTGGCAAGGGAAGCGACTGAAGGAAGTCACCACATTTCAACTCGAGTTATGGGAACATTTGGGTACATTTTCTTCATAATCAGTTGTTATTTCACAATTCTATGTGATTTCAAAAGTCACTCGCTGCCTTGTTGCTGCTGTCTAGAAAATATTACTATAATTCAATTGCTAGCATTTTAAATGTTTGTCAATTTTCATGGGCAAAAGGCTTTAGTGCAAAAGGGTACTTTCTGATAGGAACAGAACTCACTATGAAAGTATGTGCATCTCGAATACAAGTAGAGTTATAGTCATGGTTGTCATAAGGTCAATTAGTCGTTGACAAAAACTTATAAGTTTATAATACTGGATGTGAAACTTATTTCTAAAGAAAGACTTTATGTAATTGGCCTCAGTTTGTGATAATCAATGCGTGACAGGGAGGGGCTGCTAACTCTTTATAGTGATTTATAATTTTAGATTTATTTTTTCAAGTTTTATGTTTACTGTTCAGATACCTATGAAAAACATGCCTCAGTTTCAAAATAATAGCCTTTGGCTATGTTACTCTGACTCGGGTACGGAGTGTCGGACACGACACATATCCGAGTGTCCGACTCGAAAAATCTAAAAATTGGGGACACGGGGACAGTGTCCAATTTTTGGACACGGGTGCGGGGACACGATACAATATATTAATAAATATGTATGGTAGGCAAGACACCTTAACAAATAGAAACAATAAAACTCATATTAAACACTATTTTGTAAAGGACTTTGCAAATTAGGCGTTCTCTACTTTTATCTCATTTTTGTTCTATTCTTTTTTCTCATATATTTATCTTGAATCATTAGATTGACTCATATGTGGTCTTTAAGTTAGTCAAAGTGTCCACATTTCAGTCAAAGGATCCGACACGAAATAAGTGTCGTGTCCGAGTGTCCAAGTATCTGACACGGGTACGGTGACTGAAACAGAAGAGTCGGAGTAACATAGGCCTTTGGACAATCTAGCACGCATTATAAGGGGCAATAAATAAATAATTATATTTAGTGGTAAGTTTTTGATTTTATATTAAATAAATACTTGTAATCTAAATTTTTATTTGATATAGATATTTAACAATTAGTATTATATATACCTAATAATTTTTTGCACATTGTTATGTTAACACTTAACACGCATGCCAAATTGTTCAAATGCTTATTATCTTGAAAGTTGAAACAAAGGGAGTATTATTATATACATCAACTATTGTTGCAAATATGTCGTGAAGATGGTTCATTGTCAGCCACATTAAATTTTTTAATTGTTTACATTCTAGTTTCATGATATTATGAATATTACTTATCCATTATCTAACATCTATCACGGTAATCTAATATATGATTGCATTGCCTGCTTTTGTTAACTATGTATTGTGCCACTTAACTTTCTGTCGCTGTTTCTGGTAGTAACTAGTGATTTGATCTGCAGGTATGTTGCCCCTGAATATGCGATGACAGGGCACCTACTTGTCAAAAGTGACGTGTACAGTTATGGGGTTGTGCTGTTAGAGCTTCTTAGCGGAAGACAGCCTGTAGACATGTCTCAACCTTCTGGACAAGAGAACCTTGTGACTTGGGCACGACCCCTACTAACAAGCAGAGAAGGTTTGGAGCAGTTAGTGGACCCTACTTTAGCTGGAAGTTACGAGTTTGATGACATGGCCAAGGTGGCCGCCATAGCTAACATGTGTGTTCATCCGGAGGTGACCCACAGACCATTTATGGGAGAAGTTGTGCAAGCATTAAAACTAATATACAATGATACAGATGGGGACTGCTCTAGTCAGAGGGTATCGTCAGCTATAGATGTAGACTTTAAAGACGATTCGGTTTCTGATAGTAGTTGGTGGAATGCTGGTGGCTTAACCCCACGATTAACATATGGAAATGCCACCACTTTTATAACAATGGAGTACAGTTCTGGTCCACTCGATGAACTAGAAAACAGAGCATTTCCAGGTTCAAGTCCTATGGGAGACAGGGTGTCGCTACCTATTAGACATGGGAATAGGTCAGGTCCACTGAGGACAGTCCGGAGCAAGCCATCATTTTATAGAACAAAGGGAAGCATGAGTGAACATGGTTTACTGTCAAAGCGTGGCTGGGACGAAGGTGCCAGTCATGAAGCTTCTTTTTAGAGTGCCAACTCAAAGTGTACAGAACAGAAGGATCACTTTCTATTTAGGAAAGTGACGTTCTTGTGTAGTTTAGCATTTTGATTTCGGTGTGGATTTCATTTTGAGAGATATTAGATAGGGATTTGGGGTTGTCAAATGCTTTTCTAATATTGAAAATCAAGATTCATTACCATATATACATGCCACATGTGGAGGTGTAAGATTGGTAGTCAGCTGTATAACATATGTGGTAAGATTGATATTGTTGCTAGATTAAACCAAAAGTTTTCTACTTGTCCATTATTTTTAGCTCACATATCCTGAGCTAATCATGAATCCATTGTATGTTTTGAGCCATAGAATTACCTGCATTTATCAACATTCTGAAGCAATACTGTATTTCATTTTTCAGGCATTGTCATTTTGTCATTGACATTATTGAAATCTCAATTTTTTCATTCCAAATATATATATATATATATTAATTACCTTGTGTTGCCTATTCTTTTAATTACATACGTTGAACATCCGATAAACACGAAAAGTTTCGTAACCATCATTACCATATCGTAGCGGAAGTCGAGTAAAAATGCGTCTCTTCAAAGTATGAACGATTATTTAACAAAAAGGGTTGTTCTGGTCATGCAGCAAGCTGGCCTTTCAGAATCATCCAAGCTTGCAAACTTATTGAACTTCATAGTTAAACAACTTTCAATTAATTTGAACACTTGCAGTCGATACTTTATTAGCCTTTTCGTTTTTATTCTCTTCTCCAGCTTTGTTCAGTGCTGCAATTATTTCTAATTTTGATTCTCTCTTCTTTATCCATTCAACAATACAAGTAAAATGTAACGCTGCCAATCATTTGCCACGGTGTCCACTATCTTGGCTAATTATTTCAAATAATTTGACAATAATAATAAACAATAATTAAAAATGTTTATTAGTACCACTAGATCTATTTTAACTGCACAAAGTATTCGGAGGTGTATTTAGTTTTTTTTTGATGTAAATGTATTCAGTTTTTTAAAATTGGACCTGTGAATTAAAATTAACAATAAAATTGAAATTTTAGTATTTTTATTAATTATAATTACAGTGAAATTGCCAGTTACATATAAAAATAAACGACCACTCTCTTAATAATATTTAAAATAAAAGTAAGGGTATGACTTAAGACTACATGTATGTATTTATTTAGTTTTTACTCACATTTGCAAGTTGTATTTCCCTATATTTAAATTGTCAAGATTTATCTGTAGACTGTAGTTGAATTTCTTTTTATTTGTTCAACTGTTCACTAACGAGAAAACCTAACTCCTTTTTGTCGTTGGTGATTCGGTTGAGATTATTATTGATAAATATCAAAAGAAAATCGTGACTAATAATGAGTGATATTCTTAATTCCCTATTAATCGAATATGCTAAGAATCAGTTGCAGGTTTAGAGCAGGTCAATGGAAAATCAATATATTCCATTGCACATGTTAACTAATTATTTATTTATTGTTTCAAATATGATCAATTGATAATTTTCAAGTGTTACACTTTTTTTTAGCATTAAGATATTATCTTCGAATATATAGTAATTATTGTTTGATTGCATCACTACTTGCAGAAATTATAGTCAAACATTTTTCATCGGTTAAATAATGTTAGAATAATATTAGATATAAATTTAATCAATTATTAACAGCTTAAACCGCATGTTAATGTGGTCTTATCATATGCTTGATAGTAGTAATCACATTCTCTGGTCAACCCTATTCAACTCATTCTAATAAAATATGCTTAATCAATCACTCACTTATGATTTAAACTAACTGATCGGCAATTTCATGGCATTCCTAAACTAGAATCTTAAATTATTATTATTATTATTAGGTAGTTTAAATATTTTATAAATTAGATTAAGGGAGTACAGCACTCCGGAATCCGGGACGCAAGAGTCTAACCTCAGATCATGAAATGAGCTGCCCCATTTCACGAGTTAATGCCTTATGACTTACAAACCAAAAGACAAAATTAAGCTACATCAAGGAAAGATAACAATTATAAACCAGCATTCTGGCCTTCATTCGCGGGAAACCTCCTTTGTCTTTTACTTGTTGGCAAGTCAGTCCCCACCGAATCATGGTCATGAATACTTTTTCCCGTATCTTCATCTGCAATAACCCTCTGATCAATGCCTTAACCCTTGTTTTTGTCAATGTCAACCCGAGACACTCCTTGTTTTCCTCCAGCAGGAGGAATCTCCAAACTCTCTGAGTCAGAGTCAGACAAAACCAGCACATGCTTGCCTTTATCACTGCCTAATGACTTGTCCTGAGCTGTAAATCTCCGTTTATACACCACTGAGGGTCCTATGTTAGCAGGAGGTTGAGCTAGATGGTTAGAATCCTGGGTCTCAATCAAGGAAGGATCATCAGGACAAGAAATAGGCCCTCGAGGGATTGAGGGCATCCTCAAAGGAAGTGTGCCAAAAAAAAAAAACAGGGCAGAAAATGGAAGAGTGGTCATTGGAATAACACATGGTGCAGAAGCTATCAGGGGTGAGATACTTAACAAGGACTCTACTTTTATAACGACTTGAAACCAGACAGAGTGACAAGAACAACAGTGGGTTTAATACTATGAACTTCAATAACAACCAAGACAAAGGCTTATAGGGAATGTTCAACTTGTTGGATATTCAACCAGGTTTGTTTAGAGAAGGCCATAGGCTCACCAACAGCAGTGCTAATGGCACAAAGGACATCCATAGTTGAAAGGCATATGTTTAGAAGCCTATTTGTTTAGAGAGATGACAACTCAACTGAAATATAGATAATTTGTAAGTAAATATATTATCTGTCACATGAATCTTCAGCATGTATTATCTGACAAGATAAAGAAGATCAAAGTCAATCTACAGACCTGAAGCAGTACTACATTGAAAGAAGCTCAATTTAATTGATCACGCCTCAGTGGAGTATTTAAGTTTGAAGAAGCTCAAGTGTCAGAAGATTTCAATATTGTGTGACAACAAATATAGTCAAGTCAGAAGGAGCAGAGGTGAACCATTATAAAAGTCAAGTGAAGAATTCTATTTGTTGTGAATCACTCGTGAACCAGACAGTACACGGAGTGTTGGCAAAATACAGAGAAGGTTCTTTATTACAGAAGAAGTGGTCAGCTAGAGACATTGATGTGAAGACAGAAGATTTAAAATTATATCATCAATAGTTGTGGAGTCAAGACTTTAATTTAATTCTCTATTAATTGATTAAATTATTTAGTTAATTTAATTGGTAAATTAATTCAATTAGAATTAATTTATTACTTAAATTGATTAAGAAATTAATTAATTTAGAATTATTTTAGAATGAAAAAGACTTTAATTTAATTCTATTATCAAAAAGATAATTTTATTATGTATCCTATTTACTTAGATTAATTCAAAAAGAATTAATTTAATATATAAGATATATAATAAAATAAATAGAATTTAAATTAAAATTAAAACAAAAGAAAAGGAGAAAAGGGACAGAAGGTATGCAGTTCAACAATTCAAGCAGGTCGACCAACTTTGTTACTCGGGAAGACTTTTGAAAAGTCTCCCGGAGACTTTTCAAAAGTCTCCCCGAAATTTTTTAATAAGTCTCCCAAGATTTAAATGTCTTCCCGAGCTGCAAAAGTCTTCCCCAACAAATTAAATGATTTTTCATTTAATTCCAAAAGTCTCTTCAAGCCCAGAAAAAGTCTCCCCGAGCAGAAAAAGTCTCCCAAGTCCAGATTTGCCTATAAATACAAGAAGATCAGTAGCTTTATTCATATTTCTAATTCACATTCTATTCGGCTAAAAGAAAAATACAGAGCATTCATGTTAAATATTCTGTAGAAATTCTAAAGAGCTATTAGTGTTTATCTGATTTAATCTTGTAACCCACATCAAGTTTAATATAAGTATTTTACTTGAACTGTGTTTCTTTGATTATTATTTCGTGATAATAATTAAATTGTTTAATAAAAAATTATCCGAAACAGTTATTAATATTTAATAGAGATTGTATTCAACCCCCCTTCTACAATCATTTGGACCTAACAATAGTCCAATAAGAAAAGAGAACATTAGAAAGAGAGATCCAAACATCATGTTTAGCATCAGACAAGTTATGGACATACTCGTACCAAGGATTCAAGAACAGTTTAAAGTCACCTATCGCTAGATAACTAAACCTCAAAATCTTTCTATAAGACTGAAGAGAATCAAACAACTGAACATAATTGCCATTGTAATGATTAAGCACCTTAATCAAATCCAAGCCAAAATATTTTTTAGGAAGGAAATCATGGATAACTTGAAAACTCAAATCATTAACAACTTTGAAATAACCTAAGCAACACTGATTCTAAACATCTTCAGACAAATCAAATAACTCATTTGAGGACTTGATGCTTACTTGCCCACTTAACTTGTAATGAACTTTCTCCAAATGAGGTCGAATTGCTTCAAAGCAGACCTTGAAATTGTTCAAGTCTTGTAAATCAAAGTGTTCAGATGTAGCTAAGTATTCACAAGTCGGGGACTGTCCTGCCATATGGGAAGAGTCTTGGGCAAAGATAAATTTAGACTTTTCTCCGAGAGATTTCAAGGAGGTAGATTCAAGTTTCATGATAAGAGTAGATCGAAGAAGACAAGAAGCTTTTAAGAAATTATGGGCAAGCCCAGCAACATCAAAAAAGGAAAGAGGGTTAACCAGGGAATTTGGGGAGTCCAAGTTCGAAGAAAAGGAGGCAGGAGACAAAAGCAAGAGCGCAGGAAAAGAAGAAGAGGGAAACGAAAGAGAAGGGGCGGCTGAAGAACAAGAGAAGAAAAGGGGGTTAGGGTTAGAAAAAGACGAGAAAAGAGAGAGAGAGAGTTGAAACGACTCTCATTCGTGTCTTCTAAATTATTATAATTGTTTGTGAAGGATATATATATATATAGTGACATTAATCTTTTATATATTTCTCAATGTATATATTTTATTACTATAAAAAGATTAAACACAGTATTATTTTTACCATTGTCTGACCAACTGTTTTTGGGAAATATTCTCAATTTGACCAGCAATTTTTTTGTCACATGCATGGAGAATTTTTATTTTTCTTCTCAATAAAGAGTTAGCACTAATTAAGTAGAGAAATGGACGGTTTAATCAAGTCTTAAGCAACGAACATGACTCATTAAACAGTTAAATGCCGAAGTACCGGCCGGTGCGTGACACGTGCTTATATTTTGATCAAGTGTTTTAATAAACACATCTCTTATTTTTAACTAAAAAAATGCTAGAGATCCAAAAATTGTCTCAAGCTGAGTTATTACGTGTATAATTTTTAATCTTCCTATAATAATATTGTTCGTTTGACAAAAAAAATTGGGAATGCATTAATCTTTTAAGTAATATTCCTCACACTGATACAGTATTTAAGTTTTGTAGAAAAACGAAACCTAAAGACATTTCTAACGCTTTCTGTTGTAATTAGTCTTCCATGAAAAATGAAATCCGAAGATATTTGTGATGAATAAAAGGTTCACTCTTAGATACCTGTCACCGATATATTATGTATTATTATATATAGGTTTCTGGTTATACATAATACCACGTACAATATATATACACTTTGCATAAATTTTTATGCTTAATTATAATATTGCTATTTTTATCTGTAAGTGTTACTAATAATCTTTTAAAAAAAATATTTTCATTATTATATGTTGTGTTGATTATTAATTAGTTACTTTTGTATATACACATCATTGAGTTGCATGAATAGTAATTATAATATATATATTTATGATCAAAAAGTTTTATGAATAATCTAAAATGGAATATTAATTGGAGACTATATATATATATGTATATATATATGTATGTACTGTATAATATTATCGTAATATATTATAAAATTATTGCAGAATAAAATGTAGAACATATAAGTGTTCGATTTATACTCCATTGAACAAAATCCCACTCATAATAATAATTCTTGCAATTATATTATACTTGATTACAGAAGTCATAATTATTGTGAATGCCATAGAATTATAGCCACTTGATGATGTCTTAGTTCATGTCCATATGCATGTACATACGTTATAGAAATACTCATACAAAGAAACACGCAAATACTCATTACTTAATTGGACCCCTGAACTCTAAGCCTTAGCTTATGCACAATAATTAAATTGGTGCTAAAATTACGAAGGGGGTCGGCACCTAGGTTAAAGCAAAGAGCTACTTAAAAAATAATGATCAATTACTAAAAACTAGTAGCTACTAGCTAGTATTGAATTAAACTATGATAAACAGCAAAGAAAATGAGTAAACTGCAGTGCCACATGCGAAGTTGTGGTTGCCCCATAGGTGCAATGCTTCTAACATACCACCTAAATGACTGAGCATATGTATATGCATATTCCTTTGGGACTTGTGTCATATCGATCGATCTCTCCAATAATATAATTATATATATCAACGAAGATTTAACATGCAATGGCATTGAGGTCAGCCACATATATCGCATCATTAACCATATAATAATTTCTATAATTGCTTAAACCTAACTTGAGAATCAGTGTTCTGAATGCATGTATAAAATAAATTATGTAAATTTTATTGATCCGGTATATATGCATCATGTAATAATGTCTCTCTAACTTGAGAATCCATGTTCTGAATATATAAATATATATCATGTAAATTTTACTAATCTGGCCGGAATGCATGATCACATCTTGTTTCATTACTTTGATTTTTGATTTACGTTTAGATATTAACTAAAATCAACATTTTATAATTCTTAACTATTACTTGGTACGTAATAATCTTATGTTCTTAATCATAGTTACTAAGATATATTTTGTTTCATATGAATCAGAAACAAATCAAAGAACACATGGAATGAAATATCCTGACAAATTGACAATACATGAGTATCGGGAGTTCTCACATTTAGTTAATTACAACAGAAAACAGGCATTTGAACATGAAGATCTTCTAAATCTTTCCAAGCTTCGAATGCTGCCATATAGATTCTTTTCAGATTTCACTTTTCTTATTTTATTAATTTAATTTAGGGTTTATCGTTTACTGTTTAAAGGTTCTAGTTGCGCCATGTGATCCACTTTTTTACGTTCAAAATTATAGCTAGTAAGTGGTCTATGATCATGCATCCTCCTCACTAACTCTCCTACTATGCATTTTTTTATAAATATTCTTTACAGCTACCATGACTCAATGACTCAATGGGTACATATTTGATACACAACTTTATTTCCCAATGATTGGTAGTTTATATTTTATTATATTTTTAAATATATATTTTTAAATATATTTCCTGTATTAATATAATTTGTAATTATGAATTAAGTTTAACCCCACATCTTAATATACAAATGCAACTCTATTGGATAATATTCCTTCCTGTTTGACCGAGTGGAAAATGATTTGACCGGCCAGCCGTTTACATGGGTGGATCCGCGTATACAGTTAAATTTGTACGTTGATATGGGAAAGAGAAAACTTCTCCTCATGTCATTCTTAGGTAAGTTATATAACAATTTTGTGTATAAAATTCAGTGACATTTTTGTATAGAGTGCATCTGTATTTACAAAAATATCTGTTATTTTTTTCTTTTTAATTTTAAGTAATTATCTAAAATCGTCTTAGGAGTATTAATCTCTATAAGAAATACAACTATTATTGAACACTTTAAGCATATTGATTAAAAATATGTGTATCGCATGCTATATTCTACACCAAAAACAGCTAAAAGTGACTGTCATATTCCGGTCGTTTTTATACTAAAAGTGACTGTGAACGGTCACTTTTAATATAAAAATGACCGAAATGCTCCGGTCATTTTTAAGGGCGTCGAAAATAACAGATCGGTCGAAAGTAAACCCAAATGTGACCGAAAACGGTCAATTATTTACGGCACATAAAATCGACCAATGGCGGTCGCTCAGCAAATCGACCGCTGTCGGTCATATATAAAATCAACCGAGGGCAGTCGCATCTCGTTGAACATTTTGTGACCAGATTCGGTCATAATTACTTGCCAAAATGGTAATTATATACCACCAAAATCAGTCACATTTTATCTACAATTTATCCTGTACAATTCTACTATTTCACATTACAGTTGCTGCTATTTCACACCAAAAACTACAAACTCATACTTTTATGGAGGGGTTAAATGTAATACCAATAGCAAAAGAAATTTTTTATTGAACAAGAATATTCTTCCAATCCAAAAATCTTCATAAAGACTCTACAAAAAATACTACCAACTTCACCTCAGATAAAGGAAACATGGAGGTCAACATATACTTACGTTTGCCAGCACTTGCTGATGATATCAGCAATCATGGGATCAATGTCTTCTGGAATATCAAGCCGGCGATGCTGAAATCCAACAGCCCTTACAACTTGCATTGGGTTCAATCTCCCCATGGTTGTCGCAGAGTACAAAGCTCCCATAATATTACTCCATAACTAAAAACATCAGACCTGTCATCACATAGTTCCAAAATTTTTAAGACTAACCAGTAATACTAGTGAATAATTTAAGTACTCAGGAAACGGCATGTGCTGCTACGTAAACAACATAAACTCCTTTCAATCATATAGAAGGGATGGGGTAAAAGGTGAGCAAAACATACTTCTCATCTGATGGCTCATTTCTTAGCACCTCTGGAGCCATCCACTCTGCCTGCAGAAATGTCACAGGATTGTAATTTTTATTTCCAAAATTTTAACCGGCGGGAAATTTCCCGCCTAGTGACTAAAAAATAAAAGTGACCGTTTCCAGTCATATATGTAGATGCGACCATCAACAGTCAAAACTATGGTTGAGCGGGAAAATTCCTGCTTAGTAGAAATTGAAAATCAACCGTAGTTGATATAGACGTTATATTATTAAAAATGACTGTAGTTGGTCGATTTTATCCGCGGTCGAAATATAACGGTCGAAATAAATATGTCTTGGATAAATGATCTTATAAGTGACCGTTTTCAGTCATTTTTAGTGTCAGTCACTTTTATCCGGTCACTTTTAAGCCTATTTTCTAGTAGTGTATTTCTCCATGTAGCTCAAATATATTTTATAATTGATTAAGTAGAATAACTTAACAAATGATAGGTAGCTC
Source organism: Oenanthe sinensis (assembly GCA_028671895.1). Taxonomy (NCBI): domain Eukaryota; kingdom Viridiplantae; phylum Streptophyta; class Magnoliopsida; order Apiales; family Apiaceae; genus Oenanthe; species Oenanthe sinensis. The sequence goes on from JAPMAC010000231.1 coordinate 20,844,900, forward strand.
ATGGAATTATGCCGACAACTACTATATATGATAATGGAAGTCTGAGAAATAGTTTTAATGAGAATAAATTTTGTATCTCTTTGTTTGGAATGTTGCTAAGTTAAGAAACTGCAAAAATCATGCTACCTAGCCACTCATTATATGTCAAAGGCTTTGTTTAGAATACTACAAACAAAACCGAGTTTACTCTAATTTGCGATCGAGTTTTGGTGAAAATTATAATTCCACGAATTTATTACTCGATTAATATTAATCGAATTTAAGTTTGGTGGAATATAATTAATGAAAAATACCCCCTCTTTTCTTGTAGTGCCCGAATAGAAAGCAAACTCATGCCAGTGTATAATACCACCCAACCTTTCCACAAAAAGCAAAGAACTTTACTCTTCAAATTCAACACTTACATATGTCATATGTGTAATTGTGTACATGTACACATATATTGTGCAGTATACTAGTTGGCCTGATTCAATTTTAATTAGATCAATGACAGCCAAATCTCGGCTAAAGTAGGCTTGTTTAATTAATTATATTAATGATCAGAGTAATTAGGCCTTGATAAACTTGCTTTTTGAAAAGAAAGACAGACCAAATGTCTTATTAAAATATCATAATTCAGATGAAGCACTCATGTGGAATATACGGGGCAGATATATTTAGTAAAAGTACTTGTATATAAAGTGTACTTTATATATAATTAATTACTAGCTTATAACCCGTGCAACGCACGGGATGAGATTAATAAATTATATATTAATTGTTTTATATGATTTAAATATATAATAATTATTTTTTATTATATCGGTTATAATAATATAATACATAATAAAAATTATTTATAGATAAAATAATAATATTATTTTAATATTCATGGGATTTAATTAATAAGTTTTAATATTCATGATATTTAATTAATAAGTTGTAATTTTAAATAGAAGTTAATTGAGATATGTTATTAGATTGTTGTACAAAAAATAATAATTATATCATAATTGCATTAAAATATCATATTAAAAAAAACTTACGATAATAAAAAAAGTTGTATAAAAAGAGGACTTACCGGACGGACGACCAATTGACTAAACTTTTTATTTTTCTTTAAATTTAATTAGGAAATTTTTATTAATAAAAAGAGTTACAAATATATTAGAAATATTTTAATTAAAATTTAAATAAAGAGTATATTTTAATGTAGTTAAATATAATATAATTTTAATATTCAAAAATTTTAATTATAAAATTTTAATTTTAAATTAATTAATGTTTTTGAGCGATGAGGAAAATTGAAACATGTTAGTAGATTGTGAGTACAACTATATATTCTAATTAAAAGAGAAGTTTGTTTAAAATAATATAATATAAAAATATAGATAATATAGATATAACATAGTGATAAAATTTAATTAATGTTAATAAAATAATATTATTATTATAATATTTATAAAATTTAATATTCATATAATATAATATAAATATAATATAATATAATATTTTTATATAATATTATCTTATCTTATTATCTTATCTTATTATCGTGTATAAAATAAATATCATATAATATAAATATAATATAATATTATAATATATTTATATTATCATATAATCTTATTATCTTATCTTATTATCATATAATATAATATAAATATAATATAATATTATATTTTTATATAATATTAAATACAATATAATATTATCTTATCTTATTATCGTGTATAAAATGAGGATTACTTATATCTCGTGCGATGCACGGATGAATTTTTTTAATTTTTTAATATTTTTATTTTAATATTTTTTAATGATTTGAATTTATTTGTATTTGTATAATTTAAATTTAAATTTTATTTAATATTATATGTATATATTTTTATATAATTTATTTGCATTTATATTTTAATAGGATAATTTTTGTTTGTTTTGTATAAAGATGTATTTTACTTAGGAGATTAATGTGAGATATTTTAGCTAGAAAATTAATATGAGATTGTATTTTAGTAGTAATGTTTATATTGTTTAGAATTATAATGTTTATGAGTTGTTTGCATAAAAGGATGACTACTTGTGTTAGAATTGTATGTATGATTATATTCTTTTAAAATTATATTTTATTAAAATTCAACGGTTAAGGTTGTTTCTATGGTTCACATAAAATTGGACGGTCAAGATCTTTTCTATGGTTCACCAGTACCAAACCAACCGACGACCAAAACTTTTAATCTTTCGTCTTTAATAATATAGTATAGATATATAAAGTAGGTTAAGTAGGTTATTACTTAACAAATAGTTCTTTAATTTACTCTGACCGGATATTAATTTTCAAAATTTATAGTTGTATTAAATAGTTATATAAGAAGATTTGATTTTTAAATTTTCAGTTACATTTTTAATTCTTTAAATGAGTTAATAATAATGAACGGGTGTTACAGTTTATTGATTTTAAATTTATTAAGTTAATTTTTAGCAATGATTTAATTTTGTTATCAATATTTTTAAGGTTTTAATGAGCATTAACTACGCTTTTATAATTTATATTAATGTTGGTAGCTAATTATCATTTTAATTTATAAGTACTCATTTTATTTTAATATATTATTATGATTTATGTGTCTAATTAAAAAGTTTCTTTTTGAATTTATTATTTTATTTTTAACGAGTTTTTGATTGATTTGTGGACGAATATCACACAATAAATGACTATTATTTTCTTAATTATTATTATTATTATTTTCTTTTAAGATATAATTTATACCAATAATATTGGATTGTTGTTCAATAATAAATATTTATTTTATAAATTTTCCTAAAATATGTATATTATTATTTGTTATTTTTAGGTATCTAACCAAATGGATCTTCTTTGATTAGATTTTTTTATTTTGATATTTAATTTATTTATTTTTTAATAAGATTATATTATGTATTTTTTTGTAATATATTTTTAATTATATTTTCCTTGTTTGATGCGTTACTAATTATTATTTTTTGAACTTTGATGCGGTATTAATTGTTTTTTTTAAATTTTCATTACAGGTGTTCTATGGTCAGACATTAAATTTTTATTATCTAAATTTCCAGAGACATGTTTTTTGATTAGATTATAAACTTTCTTGAATAAAAGGATTCTGTTTTCACGGGTATTGTATGTCGGTACAAATCACGAGAAAAAAAAAGAAAAGAGTAGGTTAGTACTACCACTTCTAAATAGAATAGTAAACTTAATGGCACTTTATAATATATTAAGGTAACAAACTTGTGTAATTATGTGAATTATATATTTAGGATTACATTAGTCCAACACACCTGAAAAGGTGATATCTACTGGTTATGTACCTAATTAAAATGCTATATATCAAAGATACTGGAATCAAACCAAAATATATAGACAGATACAGTAGTCTATAAAGATAATTAAGTGCAGTTACAAAAAGGGTGAGATTAACGCAGTAAAAAACTGCGGGGTTATTAGGTATTACCTGTATTAGAAATCAGCCTTAGATATATACCATGTCTCTATATATAGTTTCTTGCGTTCTACTATCAGCAATTTTTCATTCAACGATTTGTCTTTTACAAATCGATCATAATTCGAAAACCTTACCACTCGCATTTAAATTAGCCTCCGAGATTCAAAAGGTTTTATCATAATAGGCTTGATCAAGAGCTTTTGACTAATGGTAGGGTCGAGTGTGGCTTGTTGAACTCCAGTTTGCCACGTAAGCCATTTGATTGTAAAAAATGAACATATAATTTATTTGCAAAAAAATTCGTTATAATTATGCAAGATTTAAGCATTATTCAGCGGGCCACTAGAATCAGGGATAAAATCCACTCTTGGCTCTAACTCTCAATGTAATTATGTTTTTCATATGTGCTTTATGCTTAGTTATTAGCTTCACTAATTAACAGTTTTTGTTGAGTACTAACTTAAGTGAAAAGAAAACTATATTTCGAGTACATGAATTAATAATATAATTTTGAAAAGAATATGAAATGAAATTTCATACAAGTCCCTTTTCTATCTCTACAAACTAGAAGTACAAAAAACAAGACTTAATTAATAGTAAGTTTTTGCTCCTTGCACAAATTCAAAAATGTAATAAATAATTAATAATTTTTAATTATTGAATCAACTACTATAAGCACTGATAAATTTGAATATCACTTGTTCAATTCTCCTATTAGTCTTGTGGGGTTAATAATAATAAATATCGTAATATAATATATCAACTCATATAATATAATCCTTGCACTAGTAATCTATAACTGTGAATAATATATTAGAAATTATATCAATAATAATAACATATAGTTTTACGCCATAATTATGAGGGATCACCCTGTTTAAATTGATAGACTTCCTAGTATTATAACTAATTAAAAGATTGAGTATCATGCATGCTTCCTAATTATATCATTTTGTTTGAAGTCCACCATTTCCATTTGTTTCATGAGCAGAGCATGCATTCTCTCTTCCTGATGTTAATGTTACTGAACTCAATCAAATGCTAAGATAGGTGTTTAAAAACTAAGTAAATCTTTTCATTATTTGATAAGACTTAATTAAGAGGGTTGTTATATATAATTATCTGCATATATAATAAGTATCATATGATAGAATAAAATTATTATTGTGAAAATAATTGAAGATACACTCTCTCTCTCTTGATTTGAAAATTAAAAAACTGTGTGTTAAAAGCTCCCAATGCTCCGTCACATGGAGTCATGTACTCCATGGCCCTATACATTTCACTAGCTCTATATAAACACTTCAATCTCCTCCTCTCCCTCCAACAATCTCAACAGTCTCTTCTCTACAAATACTAAACACTTCTTTAACTATCTATTTTCATTCAAACCATCAAAAATTCAAACTTTTCTTCGAAATCCTCAAATATTCAAAACCTACTACTAATTACTATAAACCAAACTAATTCTTGCACAACATGTTTAGCTTTTCTGAACAAAATGACATGTTTCCCCGCAGGTGTGTGTGGGTTAATGGTCCCGTGATCATCGGAGCTGGACCATCCGGACTAGCTGTGGGAGCATGCCTTAAAGAACAAGGTCTCCCTTTTGTAGTTGTTGAAAGAGCTGATTGCATAGCTTCTTTATGGCAAAAAAGAACGTATGATCGCCTTAAGCTTCACCTTCCAAAACAGTTTTGTCAACTTCCAAAACTACCATTCCCTAAGCATTTCCCTGAATACCCTACGAAGAAACAGTTCATTGATTATCTTGAATCATATGCAAATCATTTTGACATCAAACCGAAATTCAATGAATCTGTGGAGTGTGCCAAGTACGATGAGGCCTGTCGTTCATGGCGAATTAGAACTGTCTCAACACAAGGGTCTGTTAGGTCTGAGGTTGAGTATATATGTCAGTGGATTGTGGTAGCCACGGGAGAAAATGCAGAGCGTGTAGTCCCGGAAATTGCAGGACTGGGAGATTTTGGAGGTGAAGTTATACATGCTTGTGAGTACAAGTCAGGTGAAAAATACAGTGGGAAAAAAGTTCTTGTTGTGGGGTGTGGAAATTCTGGCATGGAAGTTTCGCTTGATCTTTGTAATCATAATGCTAAGCCATCAATGGTGTCTAGGAGCTCGGTAAGTCATCCATATATACTTCTCAAATTTCATAATTGATTTGAAAAAGGCGAAATCAAGTACTTTGTTCTAATGATTTTTTTTTTTTAAAATTTCAGGTTCACGTATTGCCAAGAGAAATTCTCGGAAAATCAACATTCGAATTGGCAATGATGATGATGAAATGGCTCCCCTTATGGCTAGTTGACAAGATATTGCTGATATTGGCATGGTTAATACTTGGAAACACTGATAGCTATGGTTTAAAAAGGCCATCAACGGGTCCATTGGAATTAAAAAACACTCATGGGAAAACACCTGTTCTTGATATCGGAGCATTGGAGAAGATCCGATCTGGCGATATCGATGTAGTCCCTGGAATCAAGAAGTTCTCAAAGACCATGGTAGAGCTTGTAGATGGTGAACAACTAGATATTGATTCAGTCATTTTGGCCACTGGATACTGCAGTAATGTTCCCTCTTGGCTACAGGTGAGAAAATGTTACCTTTCTTATCCTATTCCTCTGTTTCTCTTCATTTTATTAAATTAAAATATGGTTAATTACATGGAGAGGTTGACTAATATTTTATGGTTAATTATTTATTAACAGGAAACAGAGTTTTTCTCTAAAGCTGGATATCCCAAGACACCATTCCCAAATGGATGGAAAGGAAACAGTGGACTTTATGCTGTAGGGTTCACAAAGAGAGGACTCTCTGGTGCATCCTCTGATGCCATGAGAATTGCACAAGACATTTCTAAAGTTTGGAAGGAGGATTTGAAGCAGAAGAAACAAAAAGTCCCCACTCATAGAAGATGCATCTCAACTTTCTGATCACTGGGAACACACACATATACTTTTGTTTTGTGATTATTATACATAGTGAAAAAAGAGTGACTTGTAGTGTAAGTAACTGTAACAAACACACAAAAATAGCACACAGCATACATGAAAGCCCTCTCCAAAAAGTCTAAACAGCTCAAGTGTTTTAGGCATTTTGTAAACTCATTAGGAAGATGAGGCTTTTCTTTGTTTTTTTATTATTTTATATATACAAAACTTATATACAGTGACAAATTATAATTACAATTGGCATGTATCTCTTTTACTGTCTTGTTTTTTTAATTAAGTACTGAACAGTAAACAGTAAGAAATAAGGGACATAAATATTCATTGAGTGTGATGTAAATTATGCAACAATAATAATATTTAAAAGAGTGCAATAAATAATTAAGATTGTTGCTCCTTAATTGAAAACTATTCGATTAGAACATGGCGTCACATTATTGTGATTATTATTAAGATAATTATGTAAGAGGTTTGACTCGCAGTTTTAAAGTGGATTAAACAATAAATCACATTGAAGTTTGGTGTTTGCATGCACATGGATTTGATCAAGAATTTGTGGTTGTAATTGTATATATGAATAATGTATAGTACATACTAGTGTAGTATTTTAGTAAATTCATCAGGAGCAAAATTAAATCATGAAGCTTACTTATCGATGTTAAATCTATTATATCTCTTATAGGAGAACATCACATTCTATCCTCAACAAATTTATTCAGTATGAAATGGCAATTCTGCCCTTGCATGCCTCCCTCATACCTGTTTATCTATCCCTCAAGACCTGCTTATTCAATACGAAACACCCAAGCCTATTTCTAACCCTATTCCCCATTTATTTCTATACCCAAACCGAATTGAACCGGTGTGAGTCCATACCTCTCTCCCGGTTCCCTCTTGCCTCTTCCTCGTCTTCTTCCCTCCCTCGAACCTGCGTTACTGCCTCCCCGCCTTACCTCCGCCTTCTTCAACTGCAAAGGATCGCTCTTGTTGTCAGCCTATCTCTGGTTGTCCTCTGGCAGAAGGTGCATGCTCTGAACCTCTAAATATTAGCTTACTATTATATATTTTATGGGTTTTGAAGTTCTGCGTGTTCTCTCCAATTGTGATGCTTTATAGGATTAGAGCTGAAAATTAAATTTGCCCCTGTCATAAAAAATTTATTTGCCAATCAAAATTGGTCGATTTACCTCTTGTATTGAATTGCTTCAAAACATCTAAATTATTAGTTAATAGAGTTCAACATGAGCATGAAAAATTGAAAGTTGCCTAATTTTATTGGCCAGAAAAATCATGGCTTAGCCGGAAACATGAAAACCCCTCCTCTTACTAGCTGCACATCCTTCGTTTTCAACCCATTATATTGTCTTAGTATACATCTTGCATTTTCATATAATGGGCAGTGTTATGTAGCTATATATACTTGTATGTGAGGAAAAGTTGCAGAGCTTTGCCAGACAATTGGCATAAAAGTCTTTCAAGTGCAGCGAGAACAAGATTAAAAATAAAGATTATTTGAAATTAGGCCTGCTGAAAATGATATAAGATGCAGGAAATAGTGAGGCTACCGGAAACAGTGAGGCTGCCGCATGAAACACTAAGACTGACGCTGAAACTAGCTAGGCAGCAGCAAAGAGGTAGGAGACTACTTAAGTTGCAAAAACTATCCCTATGAATTACTCTCTATATAAATAAAATGAAACTATCTATAATTTATGAATAAAACGTGTAACCAGTTTACTACTTAAGACACATTGCTATGAATAAAGTGCTTAATTTATTACATCTAAGCACATATTAATATTCTTTGAGGTAAGTTTTAGAAAATCAAAAATATAACACATACTATTTATAAAATAATGCAGCAAACAACCACCATTATTTATATATTTGTTTCTACAATTTATGACATTTACTAAAGTACGTTCAAATACGAGAATTCACATGAGTCCCGTGCCTTGCACGGGCTCTAATGCTAGTTTGTTCTTATAAACCACCACAATGGTTTAGTTTATACTTTAAAAAAGCACACAATTATCAAGTGAATTTTTTTTGCATCAAACCCCATCATCCACACATTTATTTTTGGGCCTTTTAAAACTTAGTCCACGACTATCCCCTCAAAAAGGAAAAAATGATTTCAGCCCATAATATACTCAAAGTTGGCCTACCCACTGTTCATCTATCTTGAGGACCAGTCCACCATTCATTTTATAAAAAGATATATATTGTCACTTTGCAAAAAGAAAAGAGAACAGAAGGGATGGGAGCATCAATGGCAGCAACATGTAACAATATTGTATGTAAAGCATTATGTATATCTTCTTCTATCCCCTCCTCCCCTTGTCTCTCTACTTGTTCATCTCATCTTCTTCTTCCTCCTTCACTCTCTAGCTTTCCCAAGTCTTCCATTTTTTCAAGAAAATTCACACTCACCCATCTTGTCAAGAATCCGGGTCGGGTCACTGTTCGGGCCATGTCTTCACAATCTGGGTTAGATGGCACTGTCAAAAAGACTATTTCTGATTACCCAGTTGTTGTTTACTCCAAGTCTTGGTGCTCGTGAGTTCTTGATTCTTTTATATATATATATATATATAAAATATTAAAGATTTGATTTTTAATGGTTTTTGATGAATTTTTGTGGTCAAGATACTCTTCTCAGGTTAAACAATTGTTCAAGAAGCTTGGTGTGCAACCACATGTCATTGAACTGGATCAATTGGGTATGATAACTCGAAAATCATGTGCACTTAAAAATTTATCATATATGTCTATGTAGCTTAGGAAAACAATGATATCGTTTGGCTTACTTTCAATATACATGTTACTGACAAAATGCACAAAGCTTATCTATGATCAGTTGGCTTAGTTTTAGAGTTATTTTCAGTTTGCATCCCAAAACTTTTGTCAAAAAACACTTTAATATACAAACTTGGAATTGCAGATTACATCCCATTACTTTTAAATCTATTTTCAAAATGCATCTTGTTAACTAGCTTCTGTAAAAATTATCCATTATTAACATTTAAAAAGAGGGTAAAAGAAACACTTCATTTTAGCAATGCAAATTATACTATGAGATTATTCACAATTGTGAGACTGAGATCAAAACAAATCACGTCCCATAAACACACTAAACTCTTCAAGTATAAGTTTTTTTGTCTTTACAGTCCCAAAATCTTTATTCATATCATCAAATGTGATATCATTTGCTGACACTACTATTTGTTTTAGGAGTTCACTTCCCATGTTTAGCTAACTAAAAATTGAAAATGGTGTTATGCATAAAAGCACTTTTAATACTAATTTTCATTTTCAATAAGGTAGCATTTCACATATCCTTCTGGTTTCCATGAGTGATGGAGTTTGTCCAACTGAGCTCTATAAGCTTCTTCCCGAAAAGAAAATGTCCACGCCATAAGCTGAACTAGCCACTTACGACACAAAGAAAGCTCAACCATGTTCTGAATCAAAGGAGGAAAAAAAGGAAGAACTAGAAGAAGTGCCAAATATATATTGATTGAATAACAAAAGAGTCGTTGCTATTGTGTATACCCATTTTACCCTCCATTAAACTAAAAGTAAATGAGGGATTTAACAAAAAAATGCATATTGATCGTGAGTTTAAAAGTAATGGGATGCAATTTGCAATTCCCAAAGTTTATACGCTAAAGTGTTTTTTACAAATATTTTGGGATGCAAACTGAAAATAACTCCTTAGTTTTAATATGTATATGGTTTCAAAATAGTTTGCTTGTAATGGAAATTTGGATATTTCTGTAGATAGTTACATAATGCTAGAGCTATAATTGAATTCTTTTGATTTTCATTGGCACTAAAAATATTTCATGAACCACACGGGCTTTATATATTGGAGGTAAGGGAATACAATGTCAAAGATATTATATGTTATTATGTGTCATTTTACTTGAGAATACACAATTTGTGTATTTTTGATGGTGCTGTATCTATGTTAGGTGCTTGCTTTTGAATATATATACTCCATCCTCCATCGTGTAAAGATGGAAGACGAGTTTCTTACAGCGAGTCATGGTTTTGGATATTTAAAGATTATTGTCCTTTTAGGTGCCCAAGGATCAGAATTACAGGACGTGTTGGGAGATTTGACTGGGCAATACACTGTACCTAATGTTTTTATTGGTAAGAACTGCTCTAGAACTGTCATCCCTTTATCGAAATTAGTTATTACTTTGTGATTGTGACCTTAACTCTGCTTGCCTTGGGTTCTTGTCCTTCATATCTTCTAAGAATCTGTCACTCTAAGAATCTGTCACAGGCTTCTTGATATTTCTTCAACTTTAAGAAGCTATATTCTTGTGTAACTAACATAATTGGAGTGTTTCAGGGTTCCTTGTTCTCGACCCCCTCTTGATTAAATTTCCTCTCTATATTTTTGTTCTAGCATCATTTTAATGCTTGTGAAGTGGTTTGGATCCTTGTTTCAGTGGAGCCAGATACCTTTCTTCATGGATATCATACCATATCTAAGTGATACTTTACTCCAAATTTTGTAACATGCTTCAATGAGAATACAAACCTCTATGCTTATTGTAATTGACCAGTTATTCTGTTGTGCTTTATTTGGTTGGGGTAAATGGAGTAAAAATTTGTAAACATAATTAATGGTGAAATAAAGGATATAAAAAGGATTATTAAAAAAATAAAAATTATTAGAGAGTGGAAATTTTATTATGATGAGATTTTCAAAAAAAAAGAAAAAGAGTTGAAGTATTCATTTACAAATTTTTGGGATTGAACTGTGTTTTAGTTTTTTGAATAAAATGGAGAGAGGAATGGATATAATGAATCCTCCAACTATATGGAGGATTAAGGATTTGAGTTTTTAAATATGAAGAGTAAGTTGAGATCATGAAATGAGAAAGCAGAAGACTAAGGTATAAACTTTATTGTCATATGTTGTTGTATGGTCATTCTTGTTTCTACTTTTGCGCCATGACCACGTCTTGAGTTAATATTTGTTATTTGAAGTTCAAGCAACATTTAATTCAGTATATGCATTATCATCTTAAATTAATAGTTTTTTTCTGTGGGTGTTCGGTATGAAATATTGTTCCCTAAAATCTCTCTTTCCTGTACCAGGGGCTAAACACATTGGTGGTTGTACAGGTACCATCTTTAACCCCGTAACTTTTCAATTTTTTATTGGTGCTGCGATACATTTATTTGGCAGCATTGTTGATTTTGATTTCTTTGTTATTTTGTTCTTTAAACCTAAGTTGTTCGAAGTAGCAGCTTCTAGAGAACTCACTTTTTCATTGTTTCACATTGGTGTATATTGTCCATAGATTAACTTCTAATTTTGTTATTCATTCGAATGTTAGTTTATACTCTAAATTTCACAACCAACGCATTGCATTAAGACTTCGACCTTGGCAGGATGTATTTGCTTTGCTATGATTACATTAATCAACTTCATTTCACATGTGTGATGGAGTGTAAAGCCTCTCACTGTTTTCATCAAATATCTATTTTATAAGACATTCTTATCTAAATAAATTTAGCTATCAAATTTGGAAAGTTCATTAAATTTGTTAAAAAAGATTAAGCAGAAAATCTTATGATTGTTGTACTGTGCAGATACTGTTGAGCTCTACCAGAAAGGTGAACTTGAAAATTTGCTATCAGAAGCTGGCGCAAAGAAAGAGACCTAGTCATTACACGTCAACCTCGGCAAGGTTGTCTATGCTGTCCTAGTTTCATAAAAAAAGTTACAATTAATCAGTGTTAATTTGTCCACTAGCTTTATAGGTTCGGCATTATCACATCTTGTTTGCAATGTTTGTTAAGAAGCATCCAGTAATGCCAGATAATTTTGGAGTGTTGAATTAATGAACTTGGTTTTTTCCATACCTTTCAAAGTGTTCATTTTTTCGGATAGTTATTACTCCAGTTAATTGCTTGAATTGGTCACTCACAAGCGTGAATGTGTGATAACATTTGTTTCTTCAAGGAGCTATTAAGTCTATTGATGTTGTATTTATATATTTTGTACAGGCCCATGTTCATTCTCTTTGAGCCATTCTCTTTCCAGTTTCCATGGTCTACCCACTGCCAAGGCCATAATCGAACCAAGATATTGACTTTTATCAAGCTTAACTTTTATTTTTTTTCCCCCTTAATCAAACTGAGTCTAGTTCGATAATATTATCGAATATAATTTAAAAACTATAATTAAATTTGAAAATAAGTATTTGCATATTTTTTATTATTGACAATATAATAATTTCAGCTGTCAGCATATTAAAAAGGTGTAATAAATTAAAAGAAAAAATAATCCTAAATATATACGGAGTAATTTTTAAAGTTAAAGCACAGGTAAACAAATTTATGACCTTGTTTTACATTCTCAAAAATGATATGGCAATTAGATTTACAAGACCGTGTTTGGTTACAGGAAGCTTGACTTGACCCCCGTGGCTCATTAGTGATCACAAAACAAATTATCAATCTCAGACACCAAACATGTTAGCAAACAAACTGTAATAACCGACAGGAAATCTATCAGTACAGCCATGGCAGCCTCTTCCTCTGTACTGGTGGCACACTTTTCACACACCACTGCCAGTGGTAGTTTCATTAATCCAAAATGCTTGGGATTTTCCCGCCAATTTAACCGTCAAGAAACAAGCTTTATTTTATCAACTACTACTCTCAGCTGCACATTTCAGCGCAGGACACGACTGCGTTGCTTAATCACCTGCTCTGCTTCTGATAAGCCAACCTCATCTCCCCAATTCAGGTATTTATCGAGTTTTCGATTACATAACATATTTTGTAGATTGTTTTTATTGAGTTCTTGATATCTGTTTACTATTTATCTGGCTTATAAGAGCATCTCCGGTGGGAGTGCCAAAAAGAGTGTCAAAGTGACACGTGACATTGTGTGTCATAGCACTCTCGTTGGCGCTCCATTTGAGTGAGAGGGGTGCCAAAGTTGATAACTTTTGTCACTCTTTGACACCCTCCTGAAATGATAAAAATGTGTTACATCACATTAAAGTCATAAACATTCATACATAATATTATTTATACATGTATCAAAGATCGGCAACTTTGAGTGCTAATTTTTTTTGAAAAAGTGACAAAAGTACTATTGAAGAAAGAGAAAATAAAATAATAATATTATTGATGATTTGTCACTTTTGGCCATTTTAAGTTGGCACCCCAGTGGAGTTGCTCTAAGGGTACATTGTGAAGTTTACAAGTGTATTACTACTGAATTGGAATCTTTATAAGAAACTCTGGTTTTGGTTCACTAAAACATGTGTGAAATGAGGAGATACAGAATGGCTTATTTTAGTCTGCAAAGTGTTAAGAATAGTATCAACATTCTCGGAAGTTGAAATTTTTCTCTAATGAGGGGCTATAGGTTGCATGAGTAAGGTCGTACACAGCGCACACAACTCCCTCCCTCCCTCCCTCCCTCCCTCCCTTTAAAAGTAAGGTATGGGAAGGTCTCAATGTAAGCCGTCTTACCCTTATCTTTTCACAAAGTTGTTGTTTTGAAGATTTGGAACTTGCGAGCTAGTAGATAACAAGTAGCACTTGACTAATGTGTGAAGGAGGACCTTGAGGTTGCTTAGGTACGTGACAACAAATAATGTGGAGGCTATATTGTCCTTTAGTGGTCGAAATAGATGATATCACTGTGATACTGATTTGTCAAGCAAGTCCAACAATGTTCTAAAGTGTTGTCTTAAGCTAAAATTTAGGGCACTTTAAGCAAATGGGTGCTCCAACAATGTCCTAGTGGTGACCTAAAACACTAAGACATCCATCACATGTCTTATTTATAGGGCACTACTACACATGCCTCATTTCATTTTTATCAATAAAATATTCATTTCTCTCCTTTCTTTATATTTCTTTTCCCTCCTTTTATCTTTTCAAATATAAATGTAATCCCAAATATACTATTATTTTAATAATAGAGCATGAGAGTAGGGCAAGTTGTTGGAATTAATGTATGTGTATAGTGTCCTAAATCACTAGGACATTATATTTTATTATATTGATAAGGCATCTTGTAGGACATTGTTGAACTTGCTCTTTGGGAACAAACTTAGCATTGTAAAGCTTTTATTTTGCTATGCACTTATGCCATACAATATGATTCTTTGGTGACTTGAATTCTGCTTTCTCATTTGGTTTTTGTGTAGTAAAATTATCAGAAAAATGACATCATTACATATTTACATTAAGATTTCAGTATCCACACCATATTTTCCCTTTTGGAAAATATTGTACAATCAGTTTATGTAAAGTGGCACCTTCAAATAACTTTCATTTTGTTGGTTCTTCAGTTCAGATGCCAAGATACGGAGTGAAGTTCTTACTCCATTTCGATCAGTCCGAATGTTTTTTTATCTTGCATTCATTGCCAGTGCTTCTCTAGGAGGACTAATAGCGACTACCCAGTTGATTGGTGCCCTGTCCAATCCATCTAGAGCAGCTGAAGTCCCTAAAATTCTTGAGGGTCTTGGCATAGATATTGCAGCTGTATCTGTATTTGCATTTCTTTATTCTGGGGATAATAATGCTAAGAATGCCCAGTTGGCTAGACTGACAAGAGAGGAGAACCTTTCAAATCTTAAGCTTCGGGTAGATGAGAAGAAAGTTGTTCCTGTTAGTGCATTTAGAGGATTTGCTCGTCTTGTTATAGTTTCTGGCCCTTCATCTTTCATTTTGGAATCTTTTAAACTTAGTGAACCTTTCACCGAGGGCCTTCTGGAGAGAGGGGTGCTCGTGGTTCCTTTTGCTACCAATGGGGAATTACCTGATTTTCAATTTGATGAGAGTGAGGAAATTAAGGAGCTGACTGAAAAAAGGAAAAGGCTCTGGCAGCTAATTCCTGTTTTCTCGACTGAGTGGTCCAAGTAAGCTCTCTCTTAGAGTTCACCAAATGATATAAATAAAATACAGTTTACTTACCCTTTATATATGTATAAACAACAGGTGGTTAGATGACCAGAAGAAACTCGCCAATGTGTCAACCGAATCTCCAGTGTAAGTGCTAGTTGTACTATCTTTAAATTAGGGAAGCATGGGTTAAGTTATTAGTGCACCATTAGACTTCAGGTCTCTTGTTAGTTATTCCTACCATGATCATACAAAAATAAATAAATAAATTTTTATTTTTCTTTGATTTTGTTTCTTACTTTCTGGTAATACTAGTAAATAGACATATTGGCTATGACACCGTAGCTTGTCACAGTTAAAGAGATGAATAATATTCAGGTTCTTTTATTATGTGTAGGTATTTGTCTCTACGCTTAGATGGTCGGGTTCGTGGTAGTGGAGTTGGATACCCTCCTTGGAATGCTTTTGTTGCACAACTACCACCTATAAAGGGACTATGGTCAGGTCTTTTTGATGGCATGGACGGACGAGTTTGATTCGCTTCACTTACAGAGGTTCGTTCCTCATGGACGAGTTTGACTTGACCCACTTTTAAAGGTTAGATTCTCTAAACATTCAATCTGCTACATCAGTTTCCTTGGTATCTTTAATTTATACTATTTGTCTAACTAATTAAGTACCGTCTGTTTAGCCATGTCAGTTTCTCAGTTAAGACTTCACTAATATAGGGAACATTTGTTGATTATGATCCTCTTTTTAAGTAACACAGCGTACTAATTTCTGGGTTCTAGGCACTACAGGTGTTTTAGGTGGACGGAATAAGTTGAAAGCATTACAGGCTAGGGAAGAACTTTTCTCTAAGATACTAAACGTAAGTTAAAAAGTAGTATATTTGTATCGAATTCAGAATAATTGATGGCATACTGAAGAATTCATGGAAGTCCGTCGCAACAAAATGAATGTTATACTGTAGCATTTCCCCCCTCTTCTTTTCAGAACAATTGTTCCATATATTTTCTTTATTTTTTTATATGTTGTTGTGCACTTTTTTTAGGAGTATAGAACAGTTGTTCTAATCCTAAAAACTGTTCTCACCCGAATCACACCCTTTAACCCTTTTTTATGTTGTACGAAAGCGTTCCAAGTAGCCAAGTACGAATGGCATCATAATCTGATTCTTTTTGTTGTTGAAATATTGTAGGACCTGATACAATTGAATGGAGCAACCAGTCCTATACTTTAGGTGACCGGAGGGCGGAAACAATGGTACAGAGATATTTGTAAATTTTAGAGGGGCTTGTATTGATCTTCTTTTTTCTTTTACACAACTTTTTCGAGCAATTGAAAGTACGTAATATTAATTTTAGAATGATTGAA
Source organism: Oenanthe sinensis (assembly GCA_028671895.1). Taxonomy (NCBI): domain Eukaryota; kingdom Viridiplantae; phylum Streptophyta; class Magnoliopsida; order Apiales; family Apiaceae; genus Oenanthe; species Oenanthe sinensis. The sequence goes on from JAPMAC010000231.1 coordinate 20,861,611, forward strand.
TATTGGCTGGCAATCTGTAAATCAACAGAAAGTTGTAGCATAAACATGCATTATATCAACATGAAATTGACAATATGTCCCAACTTTCCAACGTTTCTTGTTAACCCAGTATCCAGAGGCCATTGTTCGTTGTTGAAGCAAAAGCAACAAAAAAACATACTTAAAAATTAGGCATGTAAGAGGCGGATTGATATACAATTCTTCAATAGGCTTCTGTCACAAGATGCATAACTTGAACAATACTTATAGTACATATAATGCATAGCACCACTCATTTGACTTGTTCGATTTCGTCCAATGCATAATTATTTGTCGATACATTTGCATAGTTCACCTTGTTGAACCTTACAACAACAGGGTAGCGAGTTTTCGGGTCCTGCATTCAGAAACACCAAAATAATCAAATCCCAAGACTCTAAATTTGTTAGGGATGGTAGAAAATGCCGTGGAATGAAAATGATAGTAAGGAATGAATAATATTATCCCCTATCATTCGGATAATATTATACGACATAAACATAGAAGTCAAATGTATGTTTTACTGACCAAAAAAACAAACCACCAGACAGGACATAAGATGTTACGACTCCTTTCTAAGAATCTTCACCTGATTAAAGAAAGCTAACTCTTAATTTTGGCCTTCACAAAACACCTAATCACGGAGATAATGATTAGGCTTACACGGGATCAACATATTTAAGCCCTAACTATGTTAAACCGAGATTCGAAATCAAGATTCACTATTAAAATGTTCAAACTAATAAAGTTTATCAATTCAAATATAGAAAGAAGGTCGTGCTCGTCACGATGATCAGGTGTTTATTGTTCGAATTATGCTTTTACATAAAAAAATTCTCCATACCTCCAAAAGCAAGAGTTTCGTGTAGCGGTGCTGATGATGTTGCAACTAGCCATGCTTACTTGTTTCTGATTATTATAGAATCTTGCAAAGATAATGTTGATAAATTTAGTGAACAATATATAGTGAAAACAAGTTGAATGAGATGTGACAGATATTGAGACTTTGAATATCTTTTTCTTGGTTATCATCACTTTCTAATTGCTTTGGCCAGTAGAATGTTGCCACCTAAGTACCATATCTCACGTTTTTGGACAATGTTGCCATGTATTAAACGGGTTTGGAACTTTGGATACTACAAACTAAACTTAGCACTTCAACCTCATAAATTAATATATTGAGAAGATTTTTGAGATTAAAAATAAAATTGAAATTATTAGTTGTCAAATATATTTATGAATGTTCTGTTGTACTCCATCCATCCGTTTGTTAACATTTGACACTTCATTTTTTGACAACTATAAATTTAATTCATCAATTTTAAAAAAATATATATTATATTTTAACTAGAAAGTGAGCGTGTTTTATACAACACGCTTTTAAGTAAGTAGATATATTATTACTGTAAATCATATAGGTAAAAGCGTATTTACTTGGGCGGAAATAGTAGTACTAGCACTAGTAAATAGTAGTAATATATATATGTTGAAATGATAAACAAAGTGTGTGTGTGTGTGTGTGTGACAGACTCAGTGGTTAGGGCTCGAAAGCAGATTGGAAATTGAAGAATGAGGCGAAACAACATTATAAAACCTAGAGATAATTCATCAATCAAAGGTCCTATATTTGCTTTCTTCGATTACAGTTTTTCTATTTCATTTCTCATCGATTTCAGTGTTATATAATATGGGGGTTAACTCTGTGGATTGATTCTTGATTCTATATACCAAGGAATTCAACTACTACTAGTTGCGTTTTCGTAATCATTTGCTTCCGGTTTTTAGATGGAGAGGAATTCAGTAAGTGTTTTTGTTATTAACTAGCTTCTGTCAAATGTGCAATGTCTGATTGTGCCACCTTCTTCTATTTCGATGATTGATTACAATTTAATTGCTGCTGCAAGCCAACACGATGTTTAGCTGAGAGATTTTTTCTAGTTTTTATATATTGTTAGTTAGTCATGTTTTGGCGTTTTCGAGATTTTTGTTGGTGGAATGAATTCATTGTGTTTTTTTCTTAATTACGATTATTTCAATGTATTGCCTGTAGATACGAGGGGGGACAGGAAAAGGAAATTTCCCGTTCCTACAAGTCATCATCTGCAAAGTATTAGACCAAATGGATGTTCTGAACAACAACGTGATCCAGTACAGAACCCGAGATGTAAGTTTTAATACTCCCCCCCCCCCCTCCTAATTACTGTAATCAGAAAGCTCAGTACCAGTCGGATTTTAACTGTTTCCTCGTTTTCCCTTTATTCTTTATGCACCTTTGTTAAATACACTTGGACTTTTTGCTTGGGATAATTTGGATGACTAAAGAAGAATTTACAGCTGATGGTGCCAAAACTTCTGAGTTTGCGTATTTCAAAAAACTAAAGAAGGAACCAGCTCGAAGTGAATTGTTTACTAAGGATCTAGAGAAGTGCCAGTTTACAAATGTAGAGGCAAACCATTATGAAAGAGGTAGTCTGCTTTATCTTAGCGTACATTACATATACGCATCATATGATTTCCAAATTAAACTTCGAAAGTATGTTGTATCTCTTCCTGATTATTACTACTTCAAACTTTCTAATACGCAGAGAAAACAATGAAGTTAAAACAGATATATGATGAACCGAAGTCGTCAGTTCCAATTGGAACAGAAATAACCTGCGATCACCGTTGCTTAACACCTCCTGTTCGTGCATCAAAGAGCTCCGGTGGGCATAGTTAACCTTTTGACAGTAATAAATGTTAATATGTTGGAGTTTAAAGATTATCTGTGTCACCTTGTTGTTCATCCTCTTACACTAGTTATTTGTGATCAATATGGTAGAAACTAGCGACAACGACATGATTTTCCCATTGCTGAATGAAAAGGTTACACCCATTAACCGCAATCATTGGACCTCATTTTCACAGAGTTACCCAAATGATACAGGTATGCTCTATTTTAGGTATTTCCCATTATATAAGAAGATTGCCTTTTAGTCATCGCACCATACTTTTTGTCAGGTGATCGCAGTTATTTTTTTATTTTAAAAATGGAGTAAGCACACCTAAACAGGAACATTACTTATTCAATGCTCGTCTTGTTTGATTCGATACAATCAGCATATTTATTAAGAAGAAGATCCTTTTAGTTCTGAAGGTTTGTGAATATCTGTTGGAAACTGAACTATCTAAAATTAGTATTTATCTTAGATTGTATCATAACCCATATGTTCCAGAAAGTGCTCTCAGATTGATAGTTTTCACAATAATAATAATATTCTAGAGGGGGAGACCATGTCTGACTGTCCAAGAATCTTGTTATGACTGTAATTTTTTGGGTTTCTTATAAATTGGTCTGCTCTCTAGAAAGTAGGAGTTAAAAAGGAAATTTGGAGCATTTCATATATTCTCGAGCTCCCTTGTTTCTCCTCCCATCATCTTCTTGGTACTAAAAGAAATCTTTTACAAATTATTGCGATCATTTTTTCATTCCAATAGTCGGTTCTAAACATAATTAGACACATACTCTAATTACTCGACTCCAAGCATTTTTACTGTTTCTCATCATTGTGCACATAGCGTTCAATGTAATTGCAATGTTTTACATACCATAACTGAAGTTTTCCTTAACTTACAGGAGTGCAGCATTGTGACAAAGGAATCTTTGCATTAAAGAGGCGGAAATTACGGCAGTGGCTTTCTGGTACTTTACATCAGGAAAATGACAAGCTCTGTTCAGAGGGGTACCCACATTAGTATTCATTAATATCCTGTTAATTTTTTTGTTGATATCTCAGACTCAGTTTTGATATTCTCAGGTTCAGTTTGGTCTCTATGCTCCTTGGTCGACTATTTCCTGAAGACAATAAAGAGAACGTATGATTTTTCAGCTTTGATGTGAACATCTGACACTTACACAGCTAAGCTTGGTTCTTGATATATGTGCTGATAATGTGTCTTCTTGCAGTGTGATTGGGAGCGAAAATATAGTAAAGCAGAAAGTAGTGCCCAGGATCAGTTACCTTTGTTTCCTGATGATAATACACGTTCCAGGAGATATTATGAGATGCATAAAAACGACATAATGGAATCTAAAGATGCTTTCTATGAGGATTATTATTCCACGCAATGTTTTTCTGAACATTGCAGAGATGTGGTTCTTCCAGAAATGAAAATTGTGTGTGCAGACTCTCCTTCGACTACCTATTCCATTAAAACTTATTCTCCCTGCAGAGATATGAAACCTTACCATAAAATAGCTGCCTCTATTACCGAGAACTTGTTCCCAGAAAGCAATAGTGCCCGATATCAGTTACCTTTGTTTCCTCATGAGAATACACATTCCAGTGATGTGATTCCCCTGGAATTGGATAATGCAGATGCAGACTTTCCTTTAACTACTTACCCCATCAAAACTTATTTTCCCTGCACATATGTGGAATCTAACCCTAATATAGATACCTCATTCACTGAGATCTTGTTCCCAGAAAGCAATTCGTGTTTCCAGTTGCAATCAGAAAAATATGGATCTACTGCCAGGGCGGACCATCTCAAGAATTTTGACCAATGCTATGATCCAAATGGCTCTCTTCTTCAGGGACAACCACAGGCTCTTCTCTTAGGTTGGGATTATAGCAATGACAAAGATGAACAAGGCTTATCAATTTCGTCTTACAATATAAATATGAATTTATGGGCACATTCTGGGGACAAGTATCACTGGCAGAGTCATGATAGGCAAAATGAGGGTGCATTGTTTTCATCCTCTCTGGTTTCAAGTTATTTCTTAAACTTCCATTCATTAATGCAGCCCAGTTCAGCAAACTTTTGCTCCACTCATGATTCTGGGAGATACTTTAAATACGAAGATTATCTTTATACAAAGCTTGACCATTTTCCAGTACCATTCTCATGTAATCCAGACTCACTAAAGTATTTTCATGGTCCGTCGAAGGACTTCTCAATGAACAACCAATTAGAAACCAGAAATGCTGTATTTTCTACTCAAGATCACCTTTGGAATCTGAACAAAGTTATATGTGGAAACAATTTTGATGATCAGGAGTCCCTCTTCTTTTCAACAAGCCTAGATCGAGAGTTAGGAGAGAAGCACTTAACGGTAAGTGATTACTCTACCGAAAATCAGTTACCTATGGTCCATGGTTATCAGAATCCCCAGCATGTTGGATCTGTCGCATGCTTTCTTGGTGAAGAGGATAAAGAGTTTTTTCCATACAAGCCAAGGTGCACTCGTGATTACTGTGATAGTCTTAATATTCAAAGATCTAGTGACAATGGGGTTTCTATTCAGAGGCATAGTACAAGTTGGGGATTTCCTATACTTGAAAGATATCATACAGAAGCTGGTGATGATACTGAATGTGAATTTGAGTAATACCACTTGCACAAGTAAGAATCTGCTGTTTTGATCAAGATTATATGAATTGACAATGATGCCACCATGGACTCTATTTCTCGATGGTATGTGGTTCTTCTTGCAATAACAAGAATTATATATAGAAAATACTTCTGGTGGATTGGGTGATCATGGATGCTTAATGTTACTGTAGTTCATAAGGATAAACTTACAAAGTGAAACTACAAGTACGTGATCAATCAACCAATAGAAGAGGATGCAAGTTAATGCGATCCTTAGTGAATTCATCCAATTTTATAAGTTGTTTCTATGTTTTTGTAATTATCTATTCATTTAATTTTCGGGGAATCTGACATTCAACTGAAGCACTATGGTTTTAACAGCAAGAGTTTAGACACCTGAGATTCTAGGCTGCGCCTGCTTGGTCTATGTGAAAATATGTAGTTTCTGAATTTTTGAAGGATTAGATAAAAGCTTTTGATTGTTTCTTAGAGCTGAATACAAGCTAATATATTTGTCTTAAATATCTATTTAAACTGTCTAAATCCTTTGTTGTAAATCTGATCACACATTTGATATTCCTGCTAGGTACAGTAATGAAAGCTATTGTTACAAGGACTTGGGATACAAGTAACAGTTAAAGCTGTGAAAAATGTAAGATGCTTGATGGTGTTGGTCAGTCAAAGAGGTATGGAAGTCATAGCTGAGTTCACGATCACAGTCTACTCATTTCTACCACTTGTGCTTGAATAGTTGAATGTATGTTGATTTACCATATGATTTTAGATCTATGCATATAACTAGGTGAGGTAGGATGTAAGCATTGTAATAACCAAGACGTAGAGATGAAACTATGTCCCCGTTTGGCCACCACTTGTTTTTTGAAAATAAGAGTTTATTTTCAGAAAAAATGTATTTTTTTTTTAAAATAAGTAACTTATTTTTTATTTTGAAAATAATATTTGGTTTTAAAATTCTAAATTAAATATTTATCTTTAAAAAAAAATATAAAAATATGTTAAAAAAATAAAATAAGTAACTTATTTTAAATTTAAGAAACCCAAACGACCACTGTATAATCGTTATTAGCTTTGAATCAAACACGATAGAATTAATTATGTTGCACTAGGCCGATGGGATTTCAAACATATATGGCTCTTTATGTAAGCTCACCTAATAGGCTAATAGCAATAATAATAAGAAGAAAGAGCATCGTGTTTAACCTAATCATTAACATTTCAAAATTACACTCTTGCGTCTTGTCTTGTCTATATATAAATTTCAAACGGTGAAGCGGGACAAGTTTTTACTACCTGCAGGACAATTAATTTCATAGATTTATATGATTAATCATGGCGGTGGGTTCAGTCATTTTGTATTAAAAACAAAAAAAATAGATTGCTTGAGCGTTGGCGTCTGCAATCTCCATCCATATTCCAAGCATGTTCTGTATATATAGAGTATTAATTAAATTCCATTGTCAAGGCCTGTGAAAGATGCATCGGAACCATTCTGAAAATGACTGAAAAATGTGTGGCTATACATACATGTGAGTCATGTGACCCTTAGTATTGAAGTGAGAAGATATGTTTACAAGGCCCTTGAATAATATCAAATCAAATCCCTTCTTATTCTAAATAGGATTTGAACTTGAAAATTTTGTAAAGTAGTTTGAAGCAAAACAAGAACAAAATTAAGTGCATAGAGTTCATGCTGGCCAAAATCCAAATGGATGGTAACATCTTCTGAATAGTACATGCAATTGGAAGCATAGGATACTAATATTTGGTGACAGAAATAGTGGATCATCTTTTGTCATTGTCGTTTTTGTTGATAAACGTCTGCATCAATGGAAAACATATAGGCACAAATCATTTCTATAGGTTTCATTTTAAATATATAGTTTGTTTACTACCAGCTTCCTATCAATTTTACAATAGTAAGACCAAATCCTAACACTCTTCTTATCTTATATATAATATATGAAATCCAATTTAGTGTCATATCTAATATATAAAAATAATGAAATCCAATTCAGTCTTAATAGTTTGAATTATATTTAAAATAAGAAGGGTGTGTGAGTTGGTGAATCAAATACAATAATCGAATACAAATATATAATAGAGACTTGTAAATTTGTACTGTATTTAAAATCAAATGTAGTTGGTGTTATCAACGAAAAATATAATACTTGAACCAAGAAGAAGAAGAAGAGTGATAGTGGTTGGCAGCGCGATCATTCATTCATACCAAATCTGGATATTTATCGCCAACGGCCCTGATTCTTCATCATCATCATACAACCATTTTCCTTTATACAAACTACCTTTTACTTTCCCCCGCTGATACAACAAGACTATGTGTAGTAGATTTTTTTTGACTAATTAGCCTTATAATACTAGATTAATATAGCAAATAAAATGAACTTTTTTTTTAGTTCTACAATTCTTTTAATGTTGGGAATTTAAACAAGTTAGGTTAAAAAAGAAACTCATGCCAAATAAACCATTTTATTCATTGTTCGGAATTGCTAGTATGGTAAAAAAGAATTGGTTCATGTGATTTGCTTGTCGCACTTGTGCGGTTTTACTGATTCACATGCTCTGCAGGCTATTGCGTGAGACCGTGAGTTTACCCAGTGTGCACCCAAAAATGGTAGCGGAGGTGGGTTTTCACAATAAAAAAATTGAAAAATATAATTTAGCAAATAAAATTATGGACTACTAAAGAAACTAATCAAATGCGTAAAACACTTCATAATATGTAGGTACACACTCAACTAATTCAAGTGACGTAGATTACTATGTCGCCGTTTGTGTTTCTTTAAACTTAAAATAAGTTATTTTTTTTATTTTTTTTATACATATTTTCATATTTTTTTAAAAATAAATATTTATTTTAGAATTTTAAAACCAAATATTATTTTCAAAATAAAAAATAATTTACTTATTTTTAGAAAAAACACATACCTACCTATTTTTTTGAAAATAATGATTTATTTCCAAAGTTTTTCCCCCTGAAAATAAAGACTTATTTCCGGAAAAAAATGATAGCAAACCACGGCGTATATATATCTGCATTTCTCTAATTCATATTGCACATTTATTCTTCTCATCATACATACATGCATCTAGTAGATAACATTACATATTGGCATATTGCAAAAAACACAAACATTATTATTTTTATATAATTTATATAATAATAAAATAATTGACTTTCATTTTGTACTCGGTATTCAACAATCGCACAACACTAAACAAAACCCAAATCAAAGTCGGTGCATACAACAAGGTAACTACCCCTACTACTGTCGTTCTAGCCGTTTGAATCCGCCCTCATTTCCTACCGGAAATGTTTCTTTCCGGCCAACCCAGTAATCAAAAGGTCTCTCTCTCTCTATTTATTTATGTAAGTATATGTGTCTTTGTTCTGATCTCTTGAGAAATTGAAATGTGATTTTTTTTCTAGTTCTCTCTTCAAAGATTCGCTTTTTATGTTTGTATGTATATAATTTGCAGCTTTTTCAACTCTTTTTTAATCCGACTACGTGGGTTTTGTCTTAATCTACACTTTTTTACCCAAGATTCACTTTCTTTTTTATTATTCTTCTGTTACTTAACTACAAAGATTGAATCTTTTCCTACTCTTTTTTCCTTTTCATTATGTCTTTTTTTATTCTCTTCATTTTTTGTAGCATTTATCTTCAATTTTGAGTAGAAAACTGAAATATTAGTGATTTCCAAGGTAATTCAATACAAGCCTTCGGTGTACACTGTGGGGTTTCATGTTAAAAATTTGATCTTTGCTCTGTATGCAGTAGTAAATTATTGAAATTTTGCTTTATTTTTCTTAATGTGCAAGTGTTCTTAACAAATGTTCACAATCTATTCCAAGCATTGTAGCCTAGTGCATAGTTTCTTATCTTGGTATTGAGAGGTGAGTGTCCGAGCATGGCTTTGGAATGCATAGCTATATAAAGCTCTCAAATTGTTCGGCATTGAAGCATAAGAATGGTTTATCAAGCTACCCATAGATATATTATTTGTTAGTGTAGGTAATTGATATGAATATCTATAAAGTTTGGTTCTTTACTGCTCAAACAGATATATTAAAAATATTTATCGAAGAAGCATCATACATGTTTGTATAGGAGTTTGTTGGAATGTTAATTTTTCCTTCTCTTTAATTAATCTTCTATTGTGAATACAGTAGTTTCTTGATGCATCTATCTTGGGATTAATGTTCTTTGATACATTTTCTCAGGTGTTAAAATGAATGGGATTCAGAATCACAAAGCTCGCAATCTCGACAGACCTTATCCAGGATGTTTGGGACGTGTGGTCAGCCTATTTGACCTAAGTGCAGGCATGCCAGGAAACAGGCTTCTAATGTATAAGCCTCATCATGATGGTAATTCAGTCACTTTTCAGCTATTTTTATGTCGACGATAAAAAATCACTAATGAACAATGAATTCCCAAATATGTGAATTGACTTGCATTTCCGTGATACTATTATGGAATGGTTCATACGCACTCTGGACAACTGATATTGTGGTATCTTGTGAACAGGTTCCACATTGACAAGGAATCGATCAGATGTGTCAGGATTGAGTCTCGTTGAGGATCAGATAGAAGATAAATTGGTATGTTTTCAACTACAGTTTTAGCAAATCTCCATCTGGTAATGAAGAACAAAATTTACAAAAGAATTTTATCAATTGCGATAGTGAAGCTTTTTTATGAAAAAGTACTTTTCTAATTGTGGAAAATCTATTTGAGAATGTATATTGTACTTGGTAAATTTTGATATATGATGGCTTAAGTTTTAAAATGGACTACTAAAGTATGAAGCAGCCAACTTTTTGAAACATATGCTTCAATATATAAGTTGAAGTGTTTTATTCGTGGTACATTGACACTTGTAAATTTGTGTTGGCACTTGCAGACTATCTCTGAGTTGCAAAGTACCTTACCGAACAGGAAGTCACATGGAACACCTATAAAAATGCTTATAGCTCAAGAAATGTCAAAAGAAGTGGATTCCAAGCAAAAGCCACCTAGTGTGGTTGCAAGGCTGATGGGGCTTGACAGCCTCCCACTTCAGCAGTCTTATACGGCTTCACAAAGAAATCACTCGAGAGGTTCTTCACGTAGCCAGTCCTGTGCATCTTTTGGTTCTTGGCAGGAGGAGCAGGATATTCATCAGTATCAAGAGCAAAATGGGTACAAAGATGTATATGAAATACAACAATCACACAATAAATATGTTAAAAATAAATCGTCTCAGAAAGAAAGATTTGATGAGAATTTAATTGAGAAAAAGATGGCTCTTGTTCGTCAGAATTTTATTGAATTAAAGCGTCTCTCTACAGATGAAAAACTTCGTCAGTCCAAGCAGTTCCAGGATGCTTTAGAGGTTCTAAGTTCAAACAAAGATTCATTCCTCAACTTTCTCCAAGAACCAAACTCAATGTTCTCGCAGCAACTTTCTGATTTGCAGTCTAATCCTCTGCCTTCTGAGACAAAGCGCATTACCATTCTTAAACCTGCTAATATGGTGGATAGCAATAAAGTTACAGGATCAGGGAAGAATGATGAAAAACAAATAGATAAAATTTCCCAGCTCAGTCGGGTCAACAGGCTAGACAAGAGCAGTCCTGGATGTTCTCCTCCAACTGCTTGTGAACTTGAGGATAGTCGGGTTCAAGCAACTAGAATCGTGGTACTAAAACCTAGCTCAGGGAAGTCCCATGACATTAAGGCTATTGTTTCACCTCATTCTCTGTCACCTAAGGCCTTACATGTTGAAAATTCAAGGTTTGAGGACAATGATGCAAAAGAATCAAGAGATATGGCAAAGGAGGTTACTCCAGAAATGTGTGAAGATATGAGTCAGCAAAGAAAGGATGAAACTCTGCTCTCTTCTGTATTTTCCAATGGTTATACTGGTGATGAAAGTTCATTCGATAAATCAGAAACTGAATTTGCAGCGGATAATCTTAGTGATTCAGAGGCCATATCTCCAATTTCCAGGCATTCTTGGGATTACATTAATAGGCTGGGCAGCCCTTATTTGTCCACCTTCAGTCGTGCATCTTATTCTCCTGAGTCGTCAGTTTGTCGAGAAGCAAAGAAGCGACTCTCTGAAAGATGGGCCATGATGGCATCCAATGGAAGTCAAGAACAGAACCATATTAAAAGAAGCTCTAGTACTTTAGGGGAGATGCTTGCTCTTTCTGATCTGAAAAGGTCAGTAATACCCGAGGAAGATTCTATTAGAAGTGGACAAGAATTTAGGGGATCCACATCATGCTTCACTAGTGATTTGAATGATGAGGATAGATGCGATACTCCTGCTAGGAATATTTTGAGGTCAAAATCTGTCCCCGCATCTTCCACGGCTTATGGCAATGGGATTGATTCAGAAGTTTCGGATCCTAAGATGGAGAAAACGGATATTGCCAAGGAGCTGACAAAAACAAGAAGTATGAAATCGTTGTTAAAGGGCAGAGTTTCAAGTTTATTTTTCTCGAGGACTAATAAATCTAGTAAACAGAAATCTAGTGATGAAACTAAATCTGCTGAATTGCCAAGACATCCTTCTGAATTTGATGTTGATGTAGCATTTAAAGAAGGGAAAATGCCTGAGTCGCTTGGATCGTCAAACAAAGCATCTCCTTCACATTCGTTCAGTGAAGAAACTAAAGACGGGATGGTTCATACCAAGGTATATAAATGCACGTGTCTTTGCTCTTCTCTGCTATATCCACTTTATGTTTAAAATTTGTTGCATTTGAGAAAAAAATATTATGTATATGAACTTGTTTCAAAGATTATTTGATACCAAAATAAGATATCAAATGTACTATAACTATCACCTACATAGCGGGAGGAGTATAATTATAATTGGCCACATTTAATTATGGAGTTCATATTATAGCTTACGTTCTTATTACCAAGTGGCATTAGCATTACTTCTGATGTTGTGACTTCTACAATCATTTAAGAGGAGTTCTCGACATTTTACAGGCTGAATTCTCTGCAACAAAACCTTGTCCTTCTAGAAATCCTATTGACAACCCAGAACAACCAAGTTCAATCCCTGTCTGGGAATCTCCATTCCAAGAGGATGATCATAGGGACCCTGAATTCTCTGACAACTTCAGTCTACTCCAAAATGGTAATATCTCAATAGTCCTACTGAAGCGCCTCTAGTTTCCTGATGCACTTCATGTTTCTTAATTGTTTTTTTCTGTCGAACAGGGTTTGATCTACCTGTGTATTCTCTTCAATCCAATCTGATTGACAAATCTCCGCCAGTGAGATCAATTGCTCGTACTCTTTCACAAAATGTTTCTTGTACAAAAGTTGGGAGTCAATATCCCTTAGAAACACCTGTGGTTCTGTTAGATGCTGAGGAGGAAAGACAAGAGTGGATTTTCCTTGTTCAGACGTTATTAGCGGCAGCGAAACTTCGTAATAAGTTGCAATCTGACACATTTTTGGCTCAGTGTCATTCTCTAGAAAGCCCTTTGGACCCATCATTGAGAGACAATTACCTAGGCCTAAATGATAAGGAGACATTGCATGAGGCTAAGCGAAGGCAAAGAAGATTATTGCAAAAGCTTGTGTTTGATTGTGTTAACGCAGTACTGGTGGAATTAGCTGTGGATGAGTCAGATACATGGAAAAGCAGGCCCTGTAATAGGGTTCATGATCGGAGTTCGTTATTTGACTTTGTGTGGACCCAAATGGAGTGGTTATCTGGTGAGGTGAGTTTTGTTTTGGGTGAAAGTTGGGAAAGCAATAGCCTGACTGTGGAGAGATTGGTGAGGAACGATGTAATAGGAAAAGGTTGGGTTGACCAGTCGAGGATGGTTTTTGACAATTTTCTCATGGAAATTGAAGCAAAGGTGCTGGAAGATCTTGTGCAAGAGGCTGTCGAAGAATTTACAGTTAGTTTGAGATGAGGCCTGTTCTGATATTAGTTTTACTTGCAAAATATTATTTACGACCGTTTTAATAATGTTATTAAATACTCCCACGACGATGTTTACCGCCAACTAGTGTCATTTGTTATGTAATGCAAATGTGTCGATATGTATTTTTTTAGAAATGGGCTGTTTCGCTATACTCTGAATCTTTGATCCTGAGCTGGACATATAATAATGTATAATTGTATAGTATTTTAAATTTGCCTCTGGTCTTTCTTTGTATATAAATAATAATTAAAAACATTGCTCTGTATCCTGTCATTTGTCATTATTTGAAAGCACTAATGTCTTTATATATTATTTGGAGAATGGTGTTTATTATCCCAAGGCTCAAGGTGGTAGTCATGCAGCTCATGGCGAGTGCATCTGAAATCTGCCGTAGCTGTTTTGGAACTGAAATGCAGAGGCTTGGATGAGTTTTTAGCCTTTTAGGAAGTGACACTCCAAAATGAGGTGCTAGCATATTCTTATATATAGTCCTGCTGCAACTTCTTGAGCAAGTGAAAGAATCGGATGCACGTCAAGCAGCAATGGTTTCTCATTGCTGCCAAATTACACAGCTGAAACACCATATTAATTAATTAATTAATTTATCCAATTTCTTGAAAGGATATCAGGGCATGATTGCAAACGAGGTACAGGTGTGGAAAAAGATTTCCCTATTAAATTAGCAGGCCTCTATCTCAGCCAAATCATTGGAGATGGATATGATGAATCCTCAAGTAAAATCATGAAGTTGATCCTTTATATACACATATATACATGTTTGTGTGTGTTCCTAGCAGATGTTGCATGATTGGATTTGAAACCATTGAATATATTGTACTTCCAAATTACGGACCAGATATAAAGTACACATGATCAGATTATGAGAAGCATTTTAGCATTTATTATTATTAATTTTATTATTATTATTATTATGGTAGAGGACAATGGAGCAGTGTTTGGGTATGTAAAGTATGACATGCTCAGATTGTGCAAGGATATAACCATCATCAGACGCCCAACAATAGAATATTTAAAATGCAAATATAATCAGACTGTTGCACATTAGTTATACCACTTGCCCAAATCAAAGAAATGGACATACATATATTGAGTATTGATCCAAGTCAACAGGTGGATCTGATGATTATTTCTTCTGCAAATGCCCAATGGTACCCTTGTAGGAGGAGTGGACGCCCCTAATTAACATATCCCACCTTTTAAATTTAAATAGAATGTCATTGATCTTTTCCCCCTGAAAAAATGACTGTTCACTAAAATTATTTTATTCGAAGGGCATAAACTTTTATTATTTAAAAAATATTAGATAAAGAAATTTAGTTTATAAAATATTTTTCAATTTCTGCATATGGAAGTTTTAGGGAGCTAGGATGAGTTGAATCTGGTAGCTAATGATATCATGCAGCATTAAATATATATAAGAATGATTTAATGAGTTTAGGTATGTAGATGATCAGCTAATTTATTAGGGCTCAAGAATTTCAACAGAATCACACGGAAACTTGTAAATATACCATCTTAAATTGTACCCAAAACGGCCGCAGGATTTGCATTCCACTTGAAGATCATCACCTCTTTTGCGATTTGGAGAAGACAGTTGAATCTATGAGTATTATTTCTATTCTTCTTAGAAGCTGCATTGTATATCCTTTCAGGAAAAGAATGTGGAATGCGGAAAAAAACTAATTTTACCTCTATTTTTAATTTTTACGTCAAATAAAAGTTTATAATAACAAAAATTATATATAAATGCGATATTTTTTATTTAAAACTCATATATTCATTAAAATGAGATAAATGGTGTAGAAATAGCAACAAGTATACACATACTTGTTGAATTTATACTATAACATATGAGTTTAAATATTTCATGATATTCATATAAGTTTTTCAACCCAAGTCAATTTCATATATAATCAGCTAGAACACTCCGTCTATAAAACTTTCATGGAGTAATTAGTTAATTTTAGGCCAATGCATGTCGATGTGAAGACCAAAGTATTGCATATGTCAAACCCGCGGGAATTATTTGTTGTTATTAATTAATATAAGCTACAAAACAAAAAACAACCAATGTACCTGTTGACTATTACATGCATCAATTTACTTAGGTTTGACATTTTTGCAGCATACATATGGATTTACTTTTGACTTTGAATAAATTTTAAAAAATTATTTACAACTTAAAAAAAGTTAAAATTTATTATAAATTGTACTTGTGTATAATGATATTAGTTTTTGTTAAATAAGATTCTAAAATTAAAAAGAATTATCCAAAAAATACTACCTAGCTACTAATTGAATTTAGATTTAAATTATTTTCTTACTTAATATATAAACACAATCTTTTAAGTTAAAATCTAAATATAAGTATAGCTAAACATGGTCTAATATATGTAAGCAAAATTTAGTGAGAATACACTATAAGAATAAATATACGACTAGTCGTCCACCTAATTTATCCATATATATAGTGTTTGTGCTTGCTTTCTCTCATTTGGTTGCCAATGCTACGCATTTATTATGATTTCAACCAACTAGTAAGATCGTCTATAAAAACATCTACAGCCTATTTCAGAGCCCATCAACTCTGGGAGAATATATAGTGATAGATTAAAGTAATG
This sequence comes from Oenanthe sinensis, assembly GCA_028671895.1. Classification (NCBI taxonomy): domain Eukaryota; kingdom Viridiplantae; phylum Streptophyta; class Magnoliopsida; order Apiales; family Apiaceae; genus Oenanthe; species Oenanthe sinensis. The sequence goes on from JAPMAC010000231.1 coordinate 20,877,613, forward strand.
TTTGGTCCAACAAAATTAGTTTCCATCTTCCTTGTCACACTAGTGGCCATCGGTGGTGCAGCAGCACAAGCACCACCGCAGATGCCTCGTGCTTTTTTCGTGTTTGGTGATTCTCTGGTGGATAATGGCAACAACAACTACTTGTTCACCCCTGCACGAGCTGATTTGCCGCCGTATGGCATTGATTCTCCTAGTCATTCTCCCTCTGGTCGCTTCTCAAACGGCCTTAACATCCCTGATCTTATCAGTATGTTTACTTACTTGATAATTATTATAATTTTATTTGAGATGTTATCGATCATCAATTATATAACTAGCTAGGTAGGTTAATTATACTTTTCTGTGACTATGTATATATAATATTTGTAATGATTTATTTGTTTAATTACTAGGTGAAAAACTTGGTGCACTACCAACGCTGCCATACTTGAGCTCTGAGCTTGACGGAGACAATCTACTGATCGGTGCAAACTTTGCTTCCGCCGGCGTTGGAATCCTCAACGACACCGGATTTCAGTTTGTAAGTAACTGATCGATCGACATGTCATTTAGATTTTAGATCGATCACATGCATATTTCATATATATATATATATATATATATATATATATATATATATATATATATATATATATATATATATATATATATATACTCGCTTAGTGCCAAGATGTTATTAAGTTAAATATATAGCTCTATCTCTAGCTAGCTAACTATAACAAAGGTGACGCTTAAAAGCATGACTTATATATTTCGTACTCTGGTGGAATATAAATTTCGTTTTTTTTCTTGCTTCGTAGTGTCCTGCAAAATGTATTGCATGCAAAATTTTCCATAATATATTAATTAGATTAGATTATCTTAACTGACCTGCTATCTCCAACAAAATAAAATAACACGTACACACATCCAATAAAATAGGTTGGTTTAGATAATTACGTTGGATATCTTTTATTGCCCCCACCAACCTGCAGGCAAACTATTAAGGTATACATATGTACGTATGAAACTAACTCTCAACCTCTTAGCTTCAAATGGTCACTTAAATTATTCTTTACAAATATATATAATTTGACCATTTCGATCTCATGAATTAAATACTAGTGTATTCTTTTTTAATAGAGAAAGTAGTACCTTTCTTTCAAAAATCAATATTTTTTACTTATTTGACATGTGACAGCTTGTACAAGCTAGACTTTATAATTAAGAAAAGCATTGTAAATCTCGAAAATGAATTGTCACCCAACTTTTATATATATATATATATAATGTATATATAGATGGATGGATAATGACATTGTAAAGGTTTGTGTGGTTTGGTTTGGATAGGTGAATATAATAAGGATCGGGCAACAATTGGTGTATTTCGAAGAGTACCAGCGGCGATTGATTAGCTTAATTGGACTAGACGGGGCTCGGAAGCTTGTAAACAATGCTCTCGTCTTGATCACCCTCGGTGGCAATGATTTTGTCAACAACTATTTCTTGGCACCCATTACTGCTAGAAGGCTTCAATTCAATCTTCAAGATTACACCACCTTTCTCATTGTTGAATACAAAAAGATACTTGGGGTATATATATAATTAATCGCAAATAATACCCCTGTTTATTATTTCTTCTTTCTAGTGATAATTATTAACTATATATAATTTGACTGCAGAGGTTGTATGCGTTGGGGTCTCGGAGGGTTCTTGTGACTGGGACCGGACCACTGGGCTGCGTTCCGGGTGAGTTAGCCTTTAGGAGCCGAGATGGGAACTGTGCTGCTGAGCCCCAACTAGCTGCTTCTTTATACAATCCAAAGCTTGTTGAGATGATTAAACAACTCAACACAGAGCTCAATACAGATTGCTTTGTTGCTGTTAATGCCATGGAAATGCAAAATGACTTTATCAATAATCCCATAGCCTTTGGTTCTTACATCTAATCCCTCCTTAATTTTCTTTAGCTTTTAATTAATCACACACACACACACTAATAATGTTTTTTTGGGTTAATGATTTGTTATGTATGCATGCATGACCAAATTAATTAATTAAACAGGCTTTAAGACATCAAGGGTGGCGTGTTGTGGACAAGGACCATTTAATGGGATTGGGCTTTGCACTCGATTTTCATTTCTGTGTCCAGATAGAGAAAACTATGTGTTTTGGGATGCATATCATCCAACAGAGCGTGCAAATAGGATCATTGTCCAGACCATTTACAATGGATCTGACAAGTACATGCACCCAATGAATCTCCAAACCATCATGAATATGGGCCTCTTATATTGAACTCCAATGCAACTTTAATTATTATATATGTGTTTCTGTTCTTTTGTTACGTACACTCTTTCACAAGGTTAGTTTGGAGTAAGATGGTAGCTAGATTATAAATATATGAAAAGTGAATCATGTTCTAGCTAGCTAGACATATTGTTTGGTTTTGGTGACAATTTATATGTTGAATTTCTTTAATTATTCTATATATGCATGCATGTATGAATGGCCGGATGTTAACTATCACCCATCGTGATCCAACTTGTGAATCATTCTGGTACAAAGTCTTTTGTTTTTCGGTTTTTCTAGTGCACTACTGGACACGCGGAAAATATAGTTATATTAAAAAATGGAATACAAGTGACCAAAACTTGGAAACCCTCGGACATAGTTTCTGTGTTGATGTCTTGGGCCTCGTGATGGTCCATAATTCTATCCGTTTTTAATTGTTGGGCCTCAACAATTTGCTCATTTTTGTATCCGAATGCAGGGAAGCCATGATCACATTTTCTTGGAATGTCCATACTCAACTTTAATTCTTCCAAGCACTCTTTCCCTTCCCTAGAAAGCATTGGTACAACACAATTAGTTGATCAAATTAAACAGCTAATTAGATGTAAACTATCAAATATTTATATTAATAATATTTCTCACACACAATATATACTAAATTTAAAAATCCCACAAAGTAATACCATATTTTACCCCAAAAAATTGCTGTATGATCACAATTTGTCGTACCAGTAAAAGTTAAATTGACTGCAGGGTGGAGTTGGTTGTTGAGAGTTCCCAAAGCAGCTCACATGATATTGAATGGGAGAACCCTTGTCCTGTATACCCCTGCCACAATTGCACACATTTTTACATGTGCGCATCTTTTAACTTGTCTCGTTTATAGTAGTATTAGTTTGATGCTTATCCCATTTAAAATAAGATTAGTATTGGATAAATCTTTGCATTCCAATGCAAATTCTGACAAACACAACTTGAATGCAATACACACACTTTAATCAACCATGTCTTGCTGCGTTTGTAATTTGTCTATTTTCTGTTAATCAGCGTGGCCTATATATATTCGTGGCCACAGTCCTGAAATTGGTCAAACACGAATTATTACTGCATCATATCCTTGGCTGAATCTATGGCCATGCACTTCACAGATTCTGATTCCTTTTCTGATAATATTAATAAATTCAACTTTCCATAGAGCCAGGATGTTGGACATAACAAAATTCAACAATAAAATTTATTTCATGTTAAGATTAAGACCAACTCAATAATGTGTTAACACTAATTTACATTTTTTTCGAGTAACTAAACTTAAAATTTCTCCAACGAGCATATGGGTCACCTCAAATCAACAAATTTACAAGTAAAAATGTCAGAATTGGATTGAGTGTTGCTTATTGTTATATCAGAAAAATGTCTTTGAAAGGTCAGTTTTGACATAAAAAATATGATTTTCAAGTGAAGGTTAACATATGAGTATCAAAAAATATTTATAAATAAGTCCTCCCTCAGTCCTAATTATTGGATAGCAAAATACCTAATTAGGCTAAGATTTTCAGTCCATCCGGACTCGTAACCATTTAATTTAGCCAGTACATCTATTATGAAATTACGACTCTACTAACTTATGTCCCCAGTGACTCCATTCATGTTATTCACATCTCTCTACAATACACCCAACATCTCGAGATTGAATGTTCATAAATTCTCATCAGAGAAGTTTCTTTTAGCTAACATACGAGTACATCATATCATCCATGTTAACGTACTAAATTACCCTTGAATATCTTTAATACAAACTGACTTTTTTCTGATTGACAAGAACTGGCCTAGTCTACTTCTCAGTTCTCACTACGCTTATGACTTTCACCAAATTCACACATATAATGCTAACTAATCGTCACATAGTCATTTGGCACCAGGTGACTTAACATGAAGCGTTGCAGTGTGTTGCGCATCTTTAAAACATGTTTCTTAAAAATATAATATAATATTATGTTTTTAATATTTTCAGAAAAGGCAAAAAAATTATAAATTAAAAACGCAATTACAACTTGGATTAGTGTTTGAATAAAAATATACAAACGCAAATTTTATTTGCATTATGTAACATAAATTGTGATCACGTTTTTAAGTGATACTAAAGCGTAGAATCCTGCCACGTTCGCACAGTTTTAAGCACAATTTTAAGATGTGATTTTTAAGCATTTTATTGTTAGTTAATGATAAAATGAATCATTTCTCAAGATACAATCCATACACAATCTCAACTATCTATAATTATAATCCGCCATAACCTTAACACGATCACAAATCTTGACATCTTAACGTTAGTAATATGACTCAAAGTTGTATTGCTACTGAATTCCATCATCAATGGTAACAAAAGAAACTTTACACTGTAAACGTTTTTTATTTGCTGCATCTAATTTAGTTCTACCGCTTTGGAATTGTAAACGCATGGGATGTGGGCTCCATTTACTTATGGGTTGTGGGATCCACTTAGCATGTGGGCCCCGTTCTCACAGATTTTAAGATTGCTTTATTGCTTTGTATCACCCACATTTATTTGGGCCGAATGCCAATTTACCAAATCCCCCACTTCTTTCCTTTGGACCGTAATGTAGTCCAATCAAATTTTTTTTGTGAAGAAAATCACACGCCTATAGCTACCAATCCAAATATGTATCTATAGTGACTTTTGAATTGGTATCCTTTTCTTTAGTTTATATTTTATATTATAATTAATTAATAACGTTAAATTTTTTTTGGTATGTGTTCACTAACTTTATTATCTCATGTACATTCCTCAGATAAATATGTAATTTTACAGTTCGAATGATTCTCACAGCACATTGTCTTTGTAATGAAAGATATAATTATGTGCCAATCTAAATTATTAAAATATATTAGGCATTGTGGTGTAATAAAACATACACCCATATGTATATTAATATTATGGTCAGTAATCACTTGTAACAGTATATTTAAAAAATAATAGTTAGGTGATAGTACATTTGAAAGTTACTGTCTTGTATAAAAGAATAAAAATGAGTTATGTATTAGAAGTTCACTAAGTGTTCATGCACAGCATGATTCAAAACTCAGACAACAACATTTTAAGTACTCAAACCTATGAGAGTATAATACAAGTGAAAACACATTGGAACATACTATAACAATTATGTTAGGTCCCAAATAATGGGCGGTATTAGCTAGAAGGGGGGGTTGAATAGCTATATACCCTTTTTAAAATTTAGAGCTTGGCGTTTTTAAATTTCTTTTCTCTTTTTAAAATCTTTACTAGTCAACTAGTAAATAAAGTGCGGAAAGTAAAAGAGAGAAAAGAAGCAGAGTACAACACAGTATTTTTATCCTGGTTTGCGATGGCGCAATTCCCTAACGGATCCGCTCACCCCTAGTCCAGTCCCCGAGTCCCTTCCTAAACTCGAGATTTTGCACTATAAAAAGATGTACTCCTTATAGTGGCGGAGAAGCCTTTTACAACACTTAGTATTTATCTTGGACCTTAACTACCCGTTAACCCCTCAAAATACAAAGCAAAACCTACTTGATTTATCTTGGAGCGTAACTCCCCGTTACCTCCTCACAATCAAAGTAGAACCCCTACAGGCTGGTCTTAGAGCGTAACTCCCCGTTACCTCTTCACAGGCAAGTAGTACCCCTACGAACTGGTCTTAGAGCGTAACTCCCCGTTACCTCTTCACAGCCACGTAGTATCCCTTACGATCTTATCTTGGAGCGTAACTTCCCCTTTACCTCCTCAAAGATACGTAAAAATTCCTGCGTAGACTATGTTCCTCTACAACAACGTAGGTCTTGGATCTGGGTCTTAGGTCTTGGGTCTTTCCTTTTCCTCACGGTGCAAAGACACCCAACTCCCCGTCGGCGTGTCTAGGACTTGGGTCTTAGAACAAGGATCACCTCACTTCACTTTCACCTCACAACAAAGTCTAGACAACAAGTACTACGACTTTATATCCCTGTTTAAGAAAGAAAGGTGGTGGACTAGTATATTACAGTACTATACCAAAGAGACAAACAAATATATATAAGATAGCCTAAGCAACAGTATATATAAATGTGAGTCGCGGCAAGTCACTTAGTGAAAGAACTAACCACTCGAAGGGGTAAGTCACTTGTCAAAAAGGATGAACCACACGTTGTGTGCTAACGTGTATGCAAGAAAATAAGTGCGTATGCTAAAGTAAGGTGCGGAAATTAAAAGCGTATGAATGCAAGCACTTAAAGTAAATCTTTTCTTTTTATTTTCTTCTTATTATTGTCCGATATATAAGGCCGAGGGTATATGAACTAAACTAATGGCCGAATATATTGACTTGATTTATATCAAGCTCGTTGAGTCTTGTTGTTTATAAAAGCCTTGATCCGAAGAACAAAAATGAAACTATAAGGCTCTTTACAAACTAACGAAGACAATCTAAGATTCTACGAAGAAAGTTCGTTTATGTCTATATAGGACTTATACGAATTCTCGTAACTCGGAATCAAAGAATATATAACTTCTTGAACTCGAAAAGTAAAAGGCTCGTTTATGTCTTAATATACAACTTATACGATAAACCTTTTCACTTTGAATTCGAAGCTACTTCAACTTCTAGATCTCTACGAGGAAGCCTTGTTTATATCTCTACTATATATGAGACTTATACAAGTACCTTCTAACTCGGAGTTCGAAGTCGGATAAACTCACTAATATTCTACGAGTATGACTCGGAATAAGAGCTCGTTTCTTTCACTTTATAACTCAACAAGGAAGCTCTTTGTTTATACCATAATATATTGGCTTATACAAAGTTGCTTCTACTCGGAATAAAAAGTGAGACTAGCCCACAAATATTCAACAAGTAGTGCTTGTTTATATCTCTATAGGAGACTTATACAAATCACTTTTTAACTCGGAATATAAGTTAGTTATGAACTTTACGTTCTATATATACGAGAAAAGACAACAACAATTAAAGCTCGTGTATATATAAAACCGTAAACAAGTGCAAGTATATATAAGCTAAAGATCTAACAAAGCAAGAACAATATATATATACTTATACACTAAAGCCGAATATATATATATATATATATATATATATATATATATATATATGCAAGAAAAATAACCAACTTATGACTCTTGTGCTCTATAGAGAGAGACAAACTATTTCTTTCGAAATCAAGAGATACGAATTGGGTTCGTGAACGAGAGTTGGTGTGTACACAAAGATTAGTCAAGAAAGAAAGATGTACACACTACTAAACTCGATCTAAGTATATATATATATATAAACAAGTAACTAACTTATAACCCTTGAGATCTAGAAAGAAATCAAGAGAACAAGCTAGGATCGAAGCCAAAACACATAAAAACTAGTCGCCGGAAAAAGTTGCCGGAATCTTAACTTTTGGTACAACTTTGGGGGCAACTAAACAAGTCTAGAGGCTGTTGAAATATGATAATTGGTTAGCCTAAACTAGCTTGTGTGGTGTGTGTATTATATGAGCAAGAGAGAGGGTGAAACAAGCTTTAAAAGTGATGAAACTAGAAAGAATCAAAGCTTGTTTGCTAGATCTTTTAGAGGCTGATATTTTCTGGGATGTTGGTGATATGAGGAGAGAAATATTCAGCAATTTCTTGGTTCAAAAAGGCTTGAGAATGAAGTGGGGGAAAGCCTTGTATTTATAGGCAAAAATTAGGGTTTAGGTGGGATAAAGGGGTGACAAGGCTACTACATGGAGCAAAGAGAGCCACACAATTCAAATTAAAGTTGCATCAGCTGAAAGAGGCCACATAGGTGCATAGAAAAACGTGCTAAAATCATTCAGTTAATTAATAAAGCTAATAAACACGAAACCGAACGATATGTTGGAAATATGACGTTTTTCAAAATATGCTCCAAAAATTATGAAAATTTGGGAACCATCTGGGAATATTCCCAATAGGTCATGGTCAAAATCCTACTCAATTTGGAGTTGACCTTCATTGACTTTTAATTGACCGAACATTCAATTACGTATCGAAGATACAGGTCAAAAATAAAAGTCACCCAAAAATTATGAAAAAATTCCTAAAATTCTTTTTCAATATTCTAGTGACATTCCCCAAGATTCAAGTCATTTGGACATGTGTAACTATTTCTTTGAGAAAATGATCGTTTCGCTGTCCCTATAGGTCGAAACAATAATCGATAGTCATTTATCGGAACTTGTCGACGTTTAGACTAAAGTTTTGACTTGAAATATATTCAAACATAATATTTCTAAATAAATTATGACTATGAGGTCCTTGAAATATTTTTGTTTGAATTAAAATGCAGTTTATCCATTTAAATAAGGCAGTTAGGGGTTTCCGGGATAAAATCTGTATTTTATATTTAGGCAAGACTTTGTTGAAGATAAATTGAACAAATAAGTTTAGAAAATATATTAAATATATTCCCTTGAAAATCTTTGAAACCAACACTCTTTTGTTTTGATGTTACAGTTTTTGTTTAGTAAAGCAGTGTTAAAATACTGTATTTGTTCGTCTTCAGTCTTTGTCTCAAAATATAACGTATATAAATTAGATTTGATTTTATCATTATTTTGATAAATCTTGTCTAATTATATGTTGAAAGAAAATCATTTGGCTAGTTTATAAAAGCAGTTTGACCAAGTTTGACTTTCTACTTGTTGACTGTCACTTTGAATAAGCCTAAGGGAGGTTTACTATATTCTTTAGTAATTTTCTATTTCTAATTTAATTTACACTTAATGTTTAGACAAAATAATCCAAAACCTAATAAAAAGACTGTATCTCACAATCTTTCCCTTTTTGGTATTTTGTCAAAACTGTCTAGTGTAAAATTAAATTTGTGTGTGACAGCCTAAACTTCCCCTTCGTGTATACAACTATCTAATTTATGCATTTTTAGATTTTAAAATTTTAATTTACACTTCTCCTACAGTGTTGAAAATCTTTTTAATTTTTAAGTGCATAGCATACACATATATGCAATATATATAAATTTTGCAATTTATTCAAGTTATAAAGGTAAGAAATTGATACCATATAATAAGTATAGTTATACTTATTAATTTTGCTTCCTTCCAAACAAGTATTTGAACTTATCAATTTCCTTTTCTTATCCTTCATTCCATTTTGAATTTAGCTGCAAAAATTATATATATATTAGTATAGAGAATATATAAGGCTAGTATAAAATTTTAATTTTATACTCTTTTATTTCACTCACTTCCCCTAGATAAAATAATTATTGTACACTCTCATTGTATATTTCCCAATTTTACACTCTCTTCCCCTTTTTGATAATAATACCAAATAAGATTTACAAGAAATAATAGAGTATGAGTGTAGAAAATCTTCCCTTTTTGCTTTCAAAATTATATATAATATATAATTTGAAAAAATATTCATTGTCATCCCCTGTTAAAAACAGTTCGAATATATATGTAGACATAAAATTCGAGCATATATTGATCCTGTGACAACATATATACTTCAAGTATATAATTCGAAAATAATTTCCTGTTAACATTCGAATATATATAATCAAATATATATAATTTCCTGTTAGGTCCCTTTGCAAATAAACTTGTTAGCATGAAATTGCAACAGTAACATTTATCCTGTAAAAAACAAAAGGGAGGGGGAATATTTAGCATGCAATCAGATTAAGCACATAAGGGGAGGGGGAATTTAAACAAGACCATCACTGTTAAGTTCCCTAAAAAAAAATTTATCCAAGCATGCATAGGAGAGAAATAATCCTGTTAGGTCCTTCCACCAATAATTATAAATCCAAGGAGGAGGGGGAAAAAATATACTGACAACCACTTAAATTACACATGTTATCAATCATGAGTAGAAATATTTTGACACCCAAATGTATCAAACACATGCACAGGGGAGGGGGAAACATATACATTTTACAGATGTATATCTTTTTAAGAACAAACTTGAATTGTAATATTTACAACTCATTTGTTTTTGACAAAGTTAAATAGAACTAAATTTCTCTTTGTCAGTGCATCCTTGATGCATCATTCCTGCAATATCATTTGAAAATGTTAGTACATGATTCATAGAATATATCTTCAAGCAGTGCTGTAGAATTAACACATCTGATGCAAGATATTAAATATGGTAGCAAGATAATAGTGCACACAATATCATTTCATTAATACCAAGTGCAGTCACATACAATATCTTAGGAACATAGCTTTACAAAATGGCGTACTACACACTAGACCTCAATAAAGCTACCAACCTAACACTTGATTGCACTTAACAGCTTCAAGAACAGATAGAAGCAAGTAGCTAGCATCAAAAGCATATAAAACTTAAGCAAAAGTAAAGCAAATACATAAAACATGACAGACACACACATAAATAACCACTGCAGTCCCTAGCATCTCTTTAGAATATTAAAAATCAGATCCAGATTACTCAAGTCAATGGTTCATTCCCTAGAGGAACTACACCATCTTTCTCCATTTCCACTACTCCACCAACTCTAAACTCACTGAGCTCAACTACCTCCCTAGGTTCACCATTCCTAAGCAAAGCAGGCATTGAAGGAACATTGAAGGTAGAACTGTTCAAGATGCTCAACTGCACATTGATAACATGTGCTAGACCCTCCTCAATGTCTCCTGCCCTTGCTATTGTGCTCACCAAAATACTCAGCACACTATTCACCTTAATTTCTGTGTTCTCATGCTTCTCAACTAGTTCCTTAAAGGAAATTTGAAGTTCTTGAAATAATTTTTCAAGTTCTTCATATTTTCCATTAAGAGTATCAATTGCTTTATCAAAATCAGCCCTAGAAATAGTATCCAGGGGCACATCAAGAGCAGCAGAGATACATTGGATGTTACTAGGCAAATTAGGCATACTAGGCATAGGGTTTTCAACATGTGTAGAGTAGCCATTCAATGGGATAGTCACTCTATTGGCCTTATTAGTGATTGTGGAAGCAACTTGAAAGTAGGGCAGTTGGTTGAGGTTAAGTTTGAAGTGTTCAAAGACTTTGGTCAACAAGAGGCCATAGGCAAGCATTCCTTTTTTGTGACAATGGACCATGTGAGAGAGAATCATGAAGGGTAGGCTAAAAGTGACTTTGTGGCTAGCAAGCTTGTCCATAAGCTTGATTTCTTGAAAGGACATGAGTTTGTCATCACTTGTATTTTGGAAAATATTGGCTCTTAAGATCATGCCTTTTTCAGTGAGCTCAAGGGATAAGGGCAGTTCAATGCCACACAAAACAGAAAGATAGAGTTTCATCTCCATTTTAATGAAGACAAAATCAGTGTTAATGTCAAGGTTTGCATGGTTTAAGGTTTTAAGGTTTAGTTTCAAGGCATTGGCAAGCTCAATATGATCAAGAACAAAGTACTTCCCATTGACCACACTTGTCAGAAACATAACTTCATGGACTCCTTGTTTGACCTCTAAATTGCTATAAAACTCACTAACCATGTTTGGAAAAACTTTCCTATTAGGATAATAGAGAACTGGCTCCCATTTGGCAACTGCAAACATGTTGTAAAGATCAGTTCTTTTGTCTATGTGAATTAAGCAACCTGGCTGCAGTTTGCTTTTAGTGTGTTTAGAGGGCAAAGAAATTGGGGATTTACCAAGATCCATGAGTGTTCTTTGTTTCTTCCTATTTCTATTTCTAGAAGAAGTAGGGACAGTGGTTTTTGACTCATTGTATTGACCTAGACACAATGTAGTATTTATAAACTCATCTTCATTTTCCATTTGGATATGAGAACAAGAAATAAATACTACTGCAGAAATTAAGTGCAAGATGACAAAGAACTTAAGGTGCAGGAAGACAAAGAAGAAGAAGGTGCAAGTGATAAATGCAGAGAATTATCCCTTTTTAAACACAAAAAGCTACTGCAAACAAGTACAAGTGCAGGCAAGCAACAGTGCAGAAACAGTGTACAAATAGTAGCAGGAACAGTGTAGTAACAGGGTACAGTCCTGAACCAGTGCATTTATAGTAGACAAGTACACAGGTTACATCCTCATTAAATGAAATGTACTTATCAGCTAACACACCCATTTAACAACTAAAGTTGTCAGCAAATCAGATTATAAATCTAGGCATGTTATAGATCAAACACATACACCTATTTTTATTATTTAATATTTCAAATCTGCAGGCATGTGTCACAGAGTAAGGACTACTGTGCTATACTAGCAAGTACACAAGTCTTACAGCTAAATCATGATCTATGCACTATTTTAAAATTGCTATTTTAAAGTTGACAAGGCATGGATTAATGAGCAGGTGTATTATGAGTTTATCTTTTATCAAGGAAATGCACATTAAAATGTATTAGTTGTAACACTTGAAATTATGCAGACATGAGTCAAGTCTAGTAGATGCAAATTTGCATGATGGCACTCATTCAACCTTTGTAAGCATATAATTCCAGGTTAACAAAAATGGTGCAGATGCATTTAATGAGATGTTTACCTCCTTATCAACTAGTACATACAAGTACTAACCAAAGTTGCCAGCAATACAGATGATATATTAAAATAATATCTAGGCAACTAATAGATAGGACACATATGCCTACAATTATCATATATAAACTGGATTTGCAGGCAAGAGTGCAGAGCAGGGACTACTTTGCTACACATAGGTAACAGATTTCATATTAATGCTTAAATACATATGATATGCATGGCAATAGTTATACTCATGCTGGCATGTTATGACCAAGTGCAACAGATATAATGTACATGAACATATTTAGTCCCAACACAAAATGTCACAGACCAAAACATTGTAATCCTAATTAAGAATCAGCTGATCATGCATTTACTAATACAGCAAAACTCATTTTTCTTGATGCAGCAGAGCAGGCATATAAATTCATATTATCTTGCAATCTCTTACCAAATACTGCAACACTCAGTGCATACATATTATTTCATCTTGCAATCTTTTACCAAGTACTGCAACACATAGTGCATAAATATGTAGGCATGGATCTAAGGACAGCTATATCATGCACATATCAAAGCATATACATATGAATATATATTGCAACATTTTATACTTAAGCAGATTTGTAAGTTTAATATTGCATATGAATATCATTTAATATTGCAAATCAAGTATTTGTAAGTTTAGATGTTACAATAATTATAAATATGCAGTCATGCTGGGAGCAAATCCATCAAAATTAATGCACACTAATATGCCAAAATAATCCAATTATATATAAAATGAGTTACAGACTAGAGGCAATACAGTCCTGAACATGAATTAACAGATCATACAGTACTCATTTTAATCATGAAATTTGAACTGATAGATAAAGACATATATTGAATTCCATGTTAACACAATAAATGCCTTAGTTGCAAATTTAGCTGTATCATGCTATAACTCAAAGCTGCTCCATCTGAGACAAATTTATACAACTACTGTGTTCATGGTATATATGATTGCATGATTTTATAAGCATCAAATCCTATATACAAATGGTGCAGCAACATTAAATCAACTTGGCACAGAATAGTTAAATGCAAATACCATTTGTAACTTATCTTAGTTACTTACAAAATCATTTTCAATATGCTAATTCAGTCTAGAGCTGAGCAAGTACCATGTAGACAGCCTTAAGTACTGAGATCAAACTACCATCATACTTCTAAATGGCACAAAAGCAATCAATTCAACTGTCAATTTGACCAACAGCTTCTCTAATTAACATACTTACTCACCAATAACCAACAGTTTACATACTAACAATCAAGAGCTTGTCCAATATATTCTCACAAGTATCAAACTCAACCGGATTATCACACAAACACATATCAACAATCACAAAACTCACACCGGATTAGAGAGTTTTAAAAAATCATACCTAGCCGTGGGGTCCATTCACACGGTACTTACCATTATTTTTGTCAAGATTAGGCATAAAGGCACAAGAGCTCAGAAGACATCATCTAGAGAGGCTTGACTCCCCTGAACACCAAGTTGACTCACTGAGTCAGATGACCTAGTTCATCAATTTTGCTTCACCCAACTCTATCTCGAGCTTCATCAGTACATATGTGACCTAGAATCATCATAATCATCTGAAGAATCGCCCTTGAATTCTTGAATCACCAAACCCTAACTGAGTCACTGTTCGAGTTAATTTGAACTTCATGAACATCGAACATAAGCGTGTTATGCTAACTCGAAGACACTGAGATGCATCATAAAATAGATTTCAAAGGCAGTGTTTAAGAATCGAACAAAGAGAGTTGAAGAAATTGATTTGAGGTTTAGATAGATTGAACAATCCAGGACATAGGTGGGTGAAGATTTGGTATGAATCGAAAGCGTTTTTGTTGAAGAGCACGATTTGGAGATTGATTTGAACGGAAGATTGCTTTAAATTCATGAATCGAATTAGGGTTTCGATGAATACAGCCGCTTGAGAGAATGAAATGAGTCCGTACAATGTTGAGAGATTTTGTGTGACTTTTCTAATAAAAGAATATATATATTTTTCGAATGCACGGCTGAGATTAAAACCCTAAACTAATCAATGGCTCAGATTAAATCTGGGTTAAATAATTAAAATTGTATATATAGAAGTATATATATAACAAAATTAATTTATATTTTATATATTTAATTACAAAAGAAATGTAATTAAATTATATAAAATAATAATTTTTTTTATCAAAATAATTTTATATCTTTAATTACAAATAAATGTAATTAAAATAATATGATACAAGCATTTTAAAATTAATCATGCTTATTGCATAATTAAATAAAATACTGTTTGGTCCAAAAATATTTTTTAAAATTTTAAAGTAAATTTTAAAATAATATTTTCTAGGACAAGATTAATTAATACTCACTGTTTCTCCGAGTTTTGAAATATTTAAACATATTTCAAGGCCATGCAACAATGATATTAATTAATAATATTTTATTAAGCTTAATTTCACAACAAATCTTGAACAACTTATAATTAATTCTATTATCGACAAATCTGAATTTCATATAGAAATCCGATCGAGTAATAACCTTAATTACTAGCGGAACAAAGTTTATTGAAAATTAATTCAACAAAATTAGAGACACTCTGTGTCTTACTTTGAGCACTCAAGCATACCTAACTCTAATCGGAGTTTGGCAAATCTTTCCGAACTCAAAGGTTTTGTAAAAATATCGGCGATATTATGTTCGGTATCTATATATACCATTTTAATATTGCCCTTCGAGACATGGTCCCGTAGAAAATGATGTCGTATATCAATGTGTTTTGATAATGAGTGCAACACAGAATTTTTTACTTAAATTTATTGCGCTTACATTATCACATTGAATTGATACTACATCAAATTTTACCATATAGTCAGCTAATGTCTGTTTCATCCAAAGAATTTGGGCACAACATTTTGCAGCTGCTATATATTCAGCTTCCGTAGTGGACATAGACACATAATTTTGTTTCTTAGAGAACCAAGAAACTAAGCATCCACCAAGAAACTGACACGTACCACTTGTGCTTTTTCTATCAATTAAGTGACCGGCATAATCCGAATCAGAAAAGCACACCAAGTCAAATGGTTGTCCTTTCGGATACCATAGACCCATTTCAGTGGTTCCCTTGAGGTATCTAAATATCCGCTTTACAGCAGCTACATGAGATTCCTTAGGGTTCACTTGAAAGCGGGCACACTTACACACACTAAATTGTATGTCAGGCCTACTAGCAGTGATATAGAGAAGACTTCCGATCATTCCTCGATATTTCTTTGTATCTACAGAAATACCAATAGGATCTTCCGTCATCTTTAAGGCAGGTGACATAGGGGTACTAATTGTTTTACAATTTTCCGTATCAAATTTCTTAAGCATTTCTTTACAATATTTCGATTGCGAAATATGAATGCCTTCATCAGATTGCTTAATTTGCAATCCTAAAAAGAAATTTAATTCCCCCATCATGCTCATTTCAAATTCTTTACTCATAATATCTGAGAATTCCTTACATAGAGATTCCTTGGTAGACCCAAAGATAATATCGTCTACGTAAATTTGAACGAGCAGGATATCATTACCTTCATACTTCGTAAAAAGAGTGGTATCAACAACTCCTATTTTGAAACCATTTTCAATTAAGAATTTGCTTAACCTCTCATACCAAGCTCTAGGAGCTTGCTTTAATCCGTATAAAGCCTTGTATAATTTGTATACATACTCAGGATGTAAGTGATCTTCAAATCCCGGTGGTTGTCTTACGTATACTTCTTCTTCTAAGACACCATTTAGGAAAGCAGATTTAACATCCATTTGATAGACTTTGAAACCCTTATGACAAGCGTAGGCTAAAAACATCCGAATCGATTCAATTCGAGCCACCGGAGCATAGGTTTCATCAAAATCTATTCCTTCCATTTGAGTATAGCCTTGAGCAACTACACGTGCTTTGTTTCTTACCACTGTTCCACTTTCGTCTAATTTGTTACGAAAGACCCATTTTGTTCCAATAATGGAAGTCTCAGGGGGATGTGGAACTAGTTCCCAAACTTTATTATGAGTGAATTGGTTTAACTCTTCTTGCATAGCAAGGATCCAATCCTCATCTAATAAAGCCTCCTTTGCGATTTTGGGTTCTATTTGTGATAGAAAGGCCAGGTGATTCACAATATTTTGAACTTGAGCACGAGTTTGAAAACCTTTAGTTAGATCTCCTAAGACACAGTCAATAGGATGATCTTTAAGCAACGGTATTTCTGTAGGCAATTCAAGTTCGTTCTCAACTTTTTCAAGAGGATTCTTTGGAATTGCAGATCCAAGATTCATATCTCCAATTTGTCGAATAACATTTTCAACATCACTTGGAATTTGACCATTTGAATCTGGTTCTTCCTCTATTAAATCTTTATACTTTGAATTTGGTTTAGATTCATCGAATACTACATTCATTGATTCTTCCACAACCAAAGTATTAAGATTGAAAACTCGATAAGCTTTGCTATTACTAGAATATCCTAGAAAAACACCCTCACCAGATTTAGGGTCGAATTTCGTTAGATAATCCTTAGTATTCATAATATAGCACTTACTTCCAAAAACTTTGAAGTAGCTAAGCTTAGGAGTTTTTCCAAAATAAAGCTCATAAGGAGTCTTCATTTTGATGGGTCGTAGTAATACTCTATTAAGAACATGGCATGCAGTAGACATGGCTTCGGCCCAAAAATATTTTGGTCGACGATATTCATTAAGCATAGTCGTTGCCATTTCTTGTAACGTTCTGTTTTTCCTTTCAACTACCCCATTTGATTGAGGTGTATAAGGAGCAGAAAAGTTATGAGTAATACCATATGCCTCACAAAAATCAACAAATTTTGCATTTTCAAACTCTTTTCCATGATCCGTTCGGATATAGATAATCGAGTTATTGTGTTGATTTTGTATTCGTTTGCAAAGAGCCGCAAAGGATTCAAATGCGTCACTCTTTGACCTTAGGAACTCAGTCCACGTATAGCGAGAGTAGTCATCAACTACCACTAGGGTGTATTGACTTCCTCCTAGGCTTTGCAGGGGAACAGGTCCAATGAGATCCATATGTAATAGCTCGAGTGGTCTAAACGTAGACACCATGAATTTGGCTTTATGAGTTGCTCTTATTTGTTTGCCAATTTCACAGGCTTCACATATGTGATCTTTAACGAAATTGAGTTTTGGTAATCCTCGTACATGTTCTTTTGAACATATAGTCTTAATGAGTTTCATGTTTATATGACCCAACCTTCGGTGCCATAACCATGGATCATCATTAAAGGATACTAAACATACGTTCTCATATTTCGCAGTGTCACACGTATATACATTTTTGTTACGTGGACAATTTAAGACTAGTCTTCCATCTTCATTGTAAATAGAACAATGTGTTGACCGGAAGACTACTTTGCAACCATTATCACATAGTTGACTTATTGAAAGCAAGTTGTACTTTAGTCCCGTGACTAATTGTACATTTGTTATTTTAAAGTTTTCACTTCCTATATCCCCAATGCCAATGATGTTGCCTTTACTGCTATCTCCAAAGGTTACACTTCCGGCGGCTACCTTTCTAATGTTGTTCAACAATGACTTATTACCGGTCATATGACGTGAACATCCACTATCAAGATACCACACATCTTTTGTAGCAGTAAGGCATACCTACACAAGGGATTAGTTAAACCTTTTGGTACCCCTTTGTCTTAAGGGTCCTTGGGTTAGTACATCATAAGGCATATACGAACTAGCATGAACAAATCTAGGCATGGGATAAGCTTGCATATAATCATGCATGTTTCTAGATGCTTCATTCCTAGTAGATATATGATAAGGGTTTCTTCTAGGAGTATATTTGTTATATCTAACATATTCATGATTCTTTCTAGAGGGAAAGATAGTAATAATCGAATCTCTAGAATTAGCATTGGCATTGTATTTCGAATTATTACTTCTAACATGAGTATTTAAGGTACTGGGGTATACATGATGACTCAATCTAGCATGATACCTCATATTCCTAGGCATAGTAGCATTCATGTTACGAGTTTGATCATGATATTTAGGGTCATTAGTCATAGAACCATTTTTAGGAACTCTATCCATTCTAGTTGAACTAAAGCTAGTGTTATCATTATTTATGTTCCTTGGTTTGAAAATTATTGGTTCTTGATGATACTGAGTCTTCGGTTGTCTTTGATCATTCACTTTAGAATCATTCTTCTTTTGAGATATGTTCTTTACATCTCTTTTTCTAGAAGTTGATCCTTTAGGAACCCATTTGTACTTCCCCTTAAGTTCACCTTCTTTAGCCTTGCAATATAGCTGGATATGTCCACTTACATTACAATAAGTACACTTTTGTGTAGGTGATTTAGGTGGAGTACTAATCGGAGGATTAGGTTTATGATCTTCCTTTTTAGAAGGACTCTTATATTCATAACCCAAGCCTTCACGATTAAATGATTCCCGAGAGCTAAATACCATCCTTTTTAAAATGGCATTGCTCTTAGTGAATTGTTTCAAAGTGGATTCAAGATTTTCTTTTTCCTTAATCAAGAGGTTAATCTTGTTAGTTAAGAATTTCTCTTTATCCATAACTTGAGCCAAGAGCTTTTGATTTTCATCTTTAAGTTTTTGATTTTCCAACTTCATTGTTTCTAATTCCGAGACAAGTCTTTGACGACTTTCGAATTCGACATTAATTTTGCCTTGAAGTTTGGCATAATCTCTGTCTTTATTCATTAATTGAAGTTTATAATCAAAATCTAGCTCTTTTAAGGCTTCATGAAGCTCTCCCTCTCTATCTCCCGTAAGAGATTTTTCGAGGTCATTTATACTTTTGCAACATGAAGAATTCTCTTGAATCAATGATTCATTTTGAATTTTCATATTTAAAAGTTCAACATGGAGCTCACGATTGCGTTCGTTTAAATGGAGCTTATCATTCTCAATCTCTTCGGCTTGAAAAATCAGAGACACATTTTCGACTTCAAGAGTACGAATTTGGTCATCCTTTCCGTTCACCTCGATTTTCAAGCTTTCATTTTGAGAGAGAATGTTAGTAACGTATTCCATGTCTTTGACATGTACGTCGGTCAAACTAGTGACCTCTTTTTGAAGCTCGAGACACAAATCCTCATATTTATCTTTTTCGGATTTTGTCTTAACATAACTTCGATTCAATTCATCATAACCAATTTTTAAATTATTGACAAAGTTTCTAAGTTCAGAAATATTCATACTATAATGATCTACTTTAGACAAGGTAACATCATTACTATTACATGATGAATTCAAGATTGGTTTAGATGTTACCTCTTGTAGAGAAGTGGAGCCTTCCGATGGAGTAGCTTCATCTCCGATTGCCATCAAAGCAAGGTTTACAGTTTCCTCGTTTTGTTCAGGAGCTTCCTCATCCTCGCTTAGATCCCATCCACTCTCGGCTACAAGGATTTGTCCTTTAGACAAATTTGGACATTCCCTTTTAAAATGACCTGGTTGTTTACATTCAAAGCAAACAATCTCGGTTTCTTCGGGAACTGCCTCTTTAGGCTTAGGTGCATAATTACTCGTAAATTTCGAGTTATTGTAAGCATTGTTTGCTTGTGGTTGTTGCACACCTTTGCCTTTAGCATAGCTCGTAGTAGGAAAGTTGCTTTTATAATTCGGCCTACCCTTAGAGTTAAAAACTCGTTGTTGGTTACCCGATTTAAGAAAGCCTTTTCCGTATCTTTGAGCTTTGCTTTGTAAAACACGACGGAGTTGTCTCGATAATAAAGCAATTTCATGCTCATCAAGATTTTCTAACTCTTCGTTCAAATCGTCGTCGTTTTCATCTTCATCGATAAGTATTGCCTTTAAGGCCATACTCTTTCTCTTCTCTTCAACTTTAGGAAGAGGTTTATCAGGAGCATTATCTTCTTCGTAAGCACGAAGGTTGCCGAATAGACTATCGATGGTATATGCATTTAGATTATGCATTTCTTTTATAGTGGTAACTTTAACTTTCCAACTCGGAGGTAAGGCTTTTAAGACCCTTCGATTTTTCTCATTAATAGAGTAAACTTTTCCGAGTTGTGCAAGTTCATCGATGATACGAGTAAATCTCGTTTCCATGTCGATGATGGTTTCATCCTCGAGAAGTTTAAAGTTCTCGTATTCTTGGATTAGAGTATCCATTCGAGAGTCTTTAATATCCATTGTTCCCTCGTAAGTGATAACCAATTTGTTCCACATTTCTTGTGCAGACTTGCAATTATTAACACGTTTGTATTCTTTTTCTGCAAGTGCACTAGTTAAGACCATTTCCGCTTTAGCGGCTATGTTCATTAACTCTTCTTCCTCACGGGTGTATTCACTGACTTTCTTTTCGATGACTATTTCATCAACTACTTTAGTCGGAACAACAACACCGTCTTCGATAGCCATCCACACTTTGACACCTTGGGATTTAGTATAGATTCTAAATCTTGTTTTCCAAGTGGCAAAGTTGGTGCCATCAAATAGGGGAGGTCTCGAACTGGAGAGACCTTCACCACAACCAATAGTACTCAAATACGCCATAAAAGATCTACTCTTTGTCGCGTTCGTAGGCACTGAAAAAGGCCACGGAACACAGTTAAGAGCATCGCTCTGATACCAACTGTTAGGTCCCAAATAATGGGCGGTATTAGCTAGAAGGGGGGGTTGAATAGTTATATACCCTTTTTAAAATTTAGAGCTTGACGTTTTTAAATTTCTTTTCTCTTTTTAAAATCTTTACTAGTCAACTAGTAAATAAAGTGCGGAAAGTAAAAGAGAGAAAAGAAGCAGAGTACAACACAGTATTTTTATCCTGGTTTACGATGGCGCAATCCCCTAACGGATCCGCTCACCCCTAGTCCAGTCCCCGAGTCCCTCCCTGAACTCGAGATTTTGCACTATAAAAAGATGTACTCCTTATAGTGGCGGAGAAGCCTTTTACAACACTTAGTATTTATCTTGGACCTTAACTACCCGTTAACCCCTCAAAATACAAAGCAAAACCTACTTGATTTATCTTGGAGCGTAACTCCCCGTTACCTCCTCACAATCAAAGTAGAACCCCTACAGGCTGGTCTTAGAGCGTAACTCCCCGTTACCTCTTCACAGGCAAGTAGTACCCCTACGAACTGGTCTTAGAGCGTAACTCCCCGTTACCTCTTCACAGCCACGTAGTATCCCTTACGATCTTATCTTGGAGCGTAACTTCCCCTTTACCTCCTCAAAGATACGTAAAAATTCCTGCGTAGACTATGTTCCTCTACAACAATGTAGGTCTTGGATCTGGGTCTTAGGTCTTGGGTCTTTCCTTTTCCTCACGGTGTAAAGACACCCAACTCCCCGTCGGCGTGTCTAGGACTTGGGTCTTAGAACAAGGATCACCTCACTTCACTTTCACCTCACAACAAAGTCTAGACAACAAGTACTACGACTTTATATCCCTGTTTAAGAAAGAAAGGTGGTGGACTAGTATATTACAGTACTAGACCAAAGAGACAAACAAATATATATAAGATAGCCTAAGCAACAGTATATATAAATGTGAGTCGGGGCAAGTCACTTAGTGAAAGAACTAACCACTCGAAGGGGTAAGTCACTTGTCAAAAAGGACGAACCACACGTTGTGTGCTAACGTGTATGCAAGAAAATAAGTGCGTATGCTAAAGTAAGGTGCGGAAATTAAAAGCGTATGAATGCAAGCACTTAAAGTAAATCTTTTCTTTTTATTTTCTTCTTATTATTGTCCGATATATAAGGCCGAGGGTATATGAACTAAACTAATGGCCGAATATATTGACTTGATTTATATCAAGCTCGTTGAGTCTTGTTGTTTATAAAAGCCTTGATCCGAAGAACAAAAATGAAACTATAAGGCTCTTTACAAACTAACGAAGACAATCTAAGATTCTACGAGGAAAGTTCGTTTATGTCTATATAGGACTTATACGAATTCTCGTAACTCGGAATCAAAGAATATATAACTTCTTGAACTCGAAAAGTAAAAGGCTCGTTTATGTCTTAATATACAACTTATACGATAAACCTTTTCACTTTGAATTCGAAGCTACTTCAACTTCTAGATCTCTACGAGGAAGCCTTGTTTATATCTCTACTATATATGAGACTTATACAAGTACCTTCTAACTCGGAGTTCGAAGTCGGATAAACTCACTAATATTCTACGAGTATGACTCGGAATAAGAGCTCGTTTCTTTCACTTTATAACTCAACAAGGAAGCTCTTTGTTTATACCTTAATATATTGGCTTATACAAAGTTGCTTCTACTCGGAATAAAAAGTGAGACTAACCCACAAATATTCAACAAGTAGTGCTTGTTTATATCTCTATAGGAGACTTATACAAATCACTTTTTAACTCGGAATATAGGTTAGTTATGAACTTTACGTTCTATATATACGAGAAAAGACAACAACAATTAAAGCTCGTGTATATATAAAACCGTAAACAAGTGCAAGTATATATAAGCTAAAGATCTAACAAAGCAAGAACAATATATATATACTTATACACTAAGGCCGAATATATATATATATATATATATATATATATATATATATATATATATGCAAGAAAAATAACCAACTTATGACTCTTGTGCTCTATAGAGAGAGACAAACTATTTCTTTCGAAATCAAGAGATACGAGTTGGGTTCGTGAACGAGAGTTGGTGTGTACACAAAGATTAGTCAAGAAAGCAAGATGTACACACTACTAAACTCGATCTAAGTATATATATATATATATAAAAACAAGTAACTAACTTATAACCCTTGAGATCTAGAAAGAAATCAAGAGAACAAGCTAGGATCGAAGCCAAAACACACAAAAACTAGTCGCCGGAAAAAGTTGCCGGAAAATGGCAGGAATCTTAACTTTTGGTACAACTTTGGGGGCAACTAAACAAGTCTAGAGGCTGTTGAAATATGATATTTGGTTAGCCTAAACTAGCTTGTGTGGTGTGTGTATTATATGAGCAAGAGAGAGGGTGAAACAAGCTTTAAAAGTGATGAAACTAGAAAGAATCAAAGCTTGTTTGCTAGATCTTTTAGAGGCTGATATTTTCTGGGATGTTGGTGATATGAGGAGAGAAATATGCAGCAATTTCTTGGCTCAAAAAGGCTTGAGAATGAAGTGGGGGAAAGCCTTGTATTTATAGGCAAAAATTAGGGTTTAGGTGGGATAAAGGGGTGACAAGGCTACTACATGGAGCAAGGAGAGCCACACAATTCAAATTAAAGTTGCATCAGCTGAAAGAGGTCACATAGGTGCATAGAAAAACGTGCTAACATCATTCAGTTAATTAATAAAGCTAATAAACACGAAACCGAACGATATGTTGGAAATATGACGTTTTTCAAAATATGCTCCAAAAATTATGAAAATTTGGGAAACATCTGGGAATATTCCCAATAGGTCATGGTCAAAATCCTACTCAATTTGGAGTTGACCTTCATTGACTTTTAATTGACCGAACATTCAATTACGTATCGAAGATACAGGTCAAAAATAAAAGTCACCCAAAAATTATGAAAAAATTCCTAAAATTCTTTTTCAATATTCTAGTGACATTCCCCAAGATTCAAGTCATTTGGACATGTGTAACTATTTCTTTGAGAAAATAATCGCTTCGTTGTCCCTATAGGTCGAAACAATAATCGATAGTCATTTGTCGGAACTTGTCGACGTTTAGACTAAAGTTTTGACTTGAAATATATTCAAACATAACATTTATAAATAAATTATGACTATGAGGTCCTTCAAATATTTTTGTTTGAATTAAAATGCAGTTTATCCATTTAAATAAGGCAGTTAGGGGTTTCCGGGATAAAATCTGTATTTTACATTTAGGCAAGACTTTGTTGAAGATAAATTGAACAAATAAGTTTAGAAAATATATTAAATATATTCCCTTGAAAATCTTTGAAACCAACACTCTTTTGTTTTGATGTTACAATTTTTGTTTGGTAAAAGCAGTGTTAAAATACTGTATTTGTTCGTCTTCAGTCTTTGCCTCAAAATATAACGTATATAAATTAGATTTGATTTTATCATTATTTTGATAAATCTTGTCTAAATATATGTTGAAAGAAAATCATTTGGCTAGTTTATAAAAGCAGTTTGACCAAGTTTGACTTTCTACTTGTTGACTGTCATTTTGAATAAGCCTAAGAGAGGTTTACTATATTCTTTAGTAATTTTCTATTTCTAATTTAATTTACACTTAATGTTTAGACAAAATAATCCAAAACCTAATAAAAAGACTGTATCTCACAAATTATTTCATTGGACACTAAACTTGGCAGAGAATGAAGATTTGAAGACATCAAGCATTACTGAAAACAACTATTCCATTGATAGTAAACTTGGCTGATAATGAAGGTTTGAAGACAATAAATTTTACTGACAGTAACTTTGACGGGGATAATTGACAACAGTTTTGGAGACAGTACGTTTTAAGTAGACTATCAAAACTTGACAACAAAGTATGCGGAGCCGAAGATACTGTCACCATAGAGAAGCTAAAAGTTGACAGTAAACTTTTAGTGAAATTGACAGTCTGTTCTAGGTATCAGACTAAGATAGTGAAATTACAATAAATGATTTGAACATATCTATCTAGTTTGTCAAGTCTACTACTGCAACTTAGGAGAAGATAAGTAAAAGTTAAAATGTGCTCAAGGAGTCAAAGATTTCTGCATATCTCAGAGCTTCTTTATCTACAAATGGAATGAAGGCAAAATTGAACGAGAAAATCACAATTTCTATTTCAAACTTTGTTCTAGGACCAATGGAAAGTACACTTATATGTGAGATATGTGTTTCAGTATAAATATACACATCTCACAAGTACTTTCAAAAAATGCAACTGAGCTTGATTTTATCTCAAGTATAGAACATTAGCAAATTCATTGTTATTGTATCTATCGAAGCTGGAATTTATTTCCAGTCAGTTGTAGCAAAACAAAAATAATAAAATTATTTTTGAAGTTTAAAACATTGTCTCATTTATCTACTTTGTTTGTTTGCATCATATAACTTGTTAATTATTATTCTTATTTGTTGTTAGCAAGAATTAGCCATAATTAATCAATTTGCATTCAACCCCCCTTCTGCAATACTTATCTTACCTAACAACTGGTATCAGAGAAGCAGGTTTAACATATCTAACTTTAAAAAATCCAAGATGTGTGCAAAGAAAGTAAGCAGTATAAAATACCCACCTTTGACAAAGAACTTACAATCTTTGAAAAAAAATGATGTTCATAAAAATAGTCAACCCTCTTTATCCCGGTATTCTGGAAAATGGTCTTTTTATTCCCCAATCATATGTACCTGAAACCATAGTAGAGTGTGAGACAATACCTGCCTACTGGGTTCCTAAAAAGGTTTCAGAGTATAATGATACTGAAAAAGAAAAAGCATCCCTGAATGATTGTTTACGGTTCATAATCATTGAAGTACTTGACAATGTTATGTATAACAACATTGTCAATTGCACAAGTGTCAAACAAATATGGGAAACCATTGAAATACTCCATGAAGGAACAGAAGAGGTGAAAGACAACAAAAAACAAATCCTGATGTCTCAGTATGAGGCCTTTATGGCCAAATCAAATGAAGGGTTGACTAAGATGTTTGAGAGGTTCAACAAATTGATAATGACTTGCAGCTGTATGAAAAGTTTTATGACAAGAAGGAAGTAAACATGAAATTCATGTTAACATTTCCTGACCATCTGGAGCACAAGGTGACTGCTATTTGTTTGCATCATATAATTTGCTAATTATTATTCGTTTTTGTTGTTAACAAAAATTAATCAGAATTAATCAAGTTGCATTTAACCCTCTCTGCAACACTTATCTTACCTAACAAAATACTATTATGACATCCTGATGTTAATATTTAAAAAAAGAGTAATGTTACATGTACAAAATTATTTTTCAAATTGAAGTTTTAAATAATATGACATGTCATTATGAAAAATTTTAATTAATAAGGTTTATGTGAATGTAAAAAGATCTATTTTAAATCAAAACATAATACGTGACATTTGCATAATATTTTGAGAATAAATTTAAGTTCTTTTAACATTTCTCTTAAAAAAGTCTCATATAATTAAATATAATTTTATTGTAATGTAGTATTCCCTTCCTATCAAAATTATAGTATTATTATAACTTTTATCAATTAAATTAATTAAAATATGACTATAAATTAGACATATTATGCAATAAGAACTTTTTAGAAATTATATTATTTAAAAGTATATTTAATTAATTTTATTTTTTAATTTTTCTAAAATGATA
This sequence comes from Oenanthe sinensis, assembly GCA_028671895.1. Classification (NCBI taxonomy): domain Eukaryota; kingdom Viridiplantae; phylum Streptophyta; class Magnoliopsida; order Apiales; family Apiaceae; genus Oenanthe; species Oenanthe sinensis. The sequence goes on from JAPMAC010000231.1 coordinate 20,904,822, forward strand.
AAAGAATAAATTTTAGTTTTCAATCAAAATTTTTTCAATTTAACCATTCAAAAATCAAAAATAATTATTAATTTGAGATATAATTATTATTTTTAAATAAAGACTGTAATTGCAAATTATTTTATAACCTTGTTGTGAATCGCATTAAATATTATTATTTATTGTTTTGTGATCAAAAAATTTATATTGTGTGTATGTATAAAAATACAAAATTTATCACTTTTAACGATTTTGTTAGTGATCTAGTAATTGAAAAATTAACTAAAATTGTATAAATCTTGCTCATTCAATTTTGTAATTTGTATCATAATTAATTAATCAGTACTTGCGATTTACAAATGAAATAATAATGGTTTAGGTCTCGTGAAAGGGGGAAGCCTTAAGATATGTACCTGGGCCCATTTCACAGGATGGACCTTGTGGCATATTGTAATTAGTCACCAATTTCAAGTAACGCAACGCAGTGTTACTCTCATCACTTTGTTTACCTTCTGTCATTGTTTGTTTGGGCCTCATTTCAAGATTTTAAGCAACAATAATTGCTTGTTTGGGATACTAAGAGCACCTCTAAGAGTGTTTTGTATAATAATTAGTCATAATAATATATAATAATAATTTTATAAATTCTATTTAAAAGGTGTTTTGTTACCATGCTATTCTCTATAATGATTAGCTATAATTTAAAATAAATATTTTATGCGAGTAAATGTTTTTTAGTTGATTGAGAAGAAGGGGAAGAATCTATATATAAAAAAATTAGAGAATGAAATTTCACTTACAAATATGGAGAATTAATATAGGATTTTGAAGAATATAAACAAGGGGTTTGCATTCTTGGAGAAGCAAATATTACTTCAATTCTCTAAATTTTGATGACATGTTAAGTTTTAGTTAATGGTTTGTAAGGGTTGGAGGCGCTCTAATAATAAATAATATAATAAGAAAGTTATATTTAGGATGGAAGATGTATTTATTAGAAAGTAGAAAAGAAAATTTATCGGGAAAATATTTTATTCAGTGAAATTTTATTGTTATATATTTTTATATTTAATATACGTCAAGGCTGGTCGGGCAGATAATGAGTCGCCAATCCTTCGAGGGTTACCTATTTTATTGTTATATTTTACATTTATCAATTTAATTATGTAAATTATCATCTAATCTCTTTTATAATGAATATTTTTTTTTTATTGATTATTACTATTTTTGTTCCAGAATTTTAGTCTTGAAAAGTCAAAATTTTCAATTTTGACCAATATATTAAATATATATGATATAATTGATATATATATATATATTTTTAAAAATATTATCAAAAAATTTAATTACTCTATTTTTCAAAAACAATTTATAAATTATTAAAATAGTAAATATATAATTTTTAATATAAAGTCAAAGTTAAGTTAATTTGATTTTTGAACGTCAAATCGAAATTAAAATTATGGGATGGAGTATATTACTATATATATTAATATTTAATATATGTACTATTATTAATTATGTTATAATTACTATATATATATATATTAATATATAATATTGTATTTATTAATATATAATATTAATGAGTTATTGATGAGATATGAAAATTTATTTTATATTTGATAAAATGTATAAGTTAGCAGGAAGTTTGAAATATAAACTACATCATATCATTGCAAAATACTACTTTAATACATTTTAAAGTTTTTGCAAGATGATATTAATTATTTGAATTGATTAATATATTATGATGTAATATGTCCTAAATTTTATTCCAAAAAATATTTATAAATGAAGTGGATTTGATATTATAAAATGTTTTAGTTTGTGAGATATATGTGATATCAAAATATAACACGTGATACTTTAGAAATATTTTGAGAATCAATCCATCATGACATTCTGCTTCTAAAAAAGATTTGTCAAATATTTTGTTTTATTATTATATGACATTCATTAATATAATAAATTAAATATTAAAAATATTGTTCCCCAATATAAAATTATATTATAAAATTATGACTCATGAATATCAAATAAAGTACAATACAGTGGAATTTTAAAATTTAACTGTGCACAAGTTTGTTTAATATATAGAATTTTTCTGTCAAATATATATATATATATATATATATATATATATATATATATATATATATATATATATATATATATATATATATATATATAGAATTTTATTTGGAAATGTAAGTTAATATTATATGTGTATTAAAATTTTCTTATTTGAGATTATATTGAATATGATTGAAAAATATTTAAATATTATATCACTAGATAGTGTATTTATAAATTTACTTTAGTTATATTTATTTCAATTTTTCAAATTATAAAAGAATAATTTTGAGTTTTTAATCAAGATCAAATTGATTATAAAAAATTTAAATAAGATAATTAATTTAAAAAAATATATATACTTTTCATATTTATAATTTCTGGATATCTAAATATGTAATCAAACAAATACCATGTTTTGAACTAATTATCTTTATTTTTATAAATCCAATGATAAAAATGGTGAAATTAAGTATTAATATGACTATTTGACATAGGAATGTGATATATATATATATATATATATATATATATATATATATATATATATATATATATATATATATATATATCAATGCTCATGCACCAATTTGGTAAGTCCAGCGTGTTGCCTCTGTTCCAATTCATTCAATTAAATTTATCGTTTTGTAAATTATTAGAATTTATAGTTAAAAATTTATTATTCATTATTTTTAATTCATGTCATAATAGTATTTTTTTATAATTTAATAAGTTATATAAAAAAAATTTAACCTGTGTTTTTCCTATAAAAAAACTCATAGAAATATATATCTTACTTATTATTTAAATAATACAAATAATTCTCCTTGTTGTTTCTTTTTTTATAGATAAAGTTTTACATTTTCTTATGAATATGAGTATATCTTTTAACATGTATATTTTTTTATTAAAATGTATTTAGGAATATTTATATGCATATATTATTGAAAAAATTAAGTCATAATCATTTTGTACCTAATAAAATAAAATATATTAATTATACTATGATCTTCTTGATTGAATTATGTGATATATAAATGGTATAATATTATAAAAAACTTGAAAAACTAGTATTGATTTTTTAGAGAAGACAATTAGATAATCATTCTCAAAATACATCATACTCCAACTTCAATTTAAAATGCTAATTAAATTTAACTTGTGAGATGGTGGAAAATATTAAAATAACATATATAACAACTTTTGCCAATTACTTGTATTGGCTTTTAGAAAACTGGAAAGTTTGATTTCTATTATACAATAATTTTATTCAAAATAAGTAGTTTTTACTCCCTCCCTCCGTCTTATAATACATGTCATTTTTATAAAAATGATTGTCTCAAAATATTTATCATTCATTTTTTTTAAAATATTTTTTTAAAGACTTTTTCAAAAAGTACCATTATATTACTATTTACAAGTTTTGAATAATTTAAATATATATATAATTTTTTTTATTTAATATAATTATTAAAGGTAGGTAAGAAAATAAAGTATTAACTACTGTTATCTTTAAAATATGTAATTGTTTCAAATGTGACATGTTATTAAATACTCTTCCGTCCCAATTTATCCATCTTGTTTGACTTTTTAGGGTCAAATTGGCTAAATTGTAATTGATAATTAAAAATTATCACTTTATAATTTAAGAAAAATAAAAGTTAAAATTTAAAGTAAATTACATATACTTTCTAATAATATAATTTTTATAACTCTTTTTAATTATATAATATATAAATTTTCAGTCAAAGTCAATTTGACCGCAAAAATTAAAAAGTACGTAATACATCAAATAATAATTTAAATAACCGACAAATACTGAAAAAAAATTAAAATCAGAGCCACCATCATTTATGTAGATTAAAAATAATTAGAAGTATAACGGTTAGACAGAATAAACACAGAAAAAATATGAGTTTGTCTGGTTCGTTAAAGACACGACAAAGATGTTTTTGTCTTAATCGGTCGAACAGATAGAAATAAGTTGTCAGAATAATACATTCTGTACGTTTAACATTGTCATATATCGTTATAAATATTAAATATTACTCTCTCCGTTTGCTTTTATTTGAAGTTTGATTTTTTGGCACACATCTTTAAATTTGACTACATAGTTAAATTTATTATTTTTAAAATTTTCTTTTTTTGAATAAAATATTAAACTAAAACATTTATTCAAAAAAAGAAAATTAAAAAATAATAATTTTAATTATGTAGTCAAAGCTCTTAAAAAAGCGTGCCAAAAAGTCAAACATCAAATATTACCAAACAGATGGGGTATGTTAGAAATAAAAACATTGATACTGTTAGAGAATATCAAACAGAGTTTATTGACAGAGTTTATGCTGACGTCATCAGAGATTATGAAGCTATAGGTTAGAGCTTACTTTATCAGAGAATACTCAATCAGAGTTTACTCTAACAGAAAATGCTCTATCAGAGATTATCAAACCGACAGAGTTTATTATCAGAGTTTGTGAAAGAAACAGACAAATCAGAATATGATTTGGATAGTGAAGAAGGAATTCAAATACAAGTCAAATTATCTTATTGAAGCTATTCTTTTCATTATCTGTTTTGTAGTTGGATTTGTAACTGTGTCTATATAAACACAGAAATAAGTTAACATTAAGAATTCATTAAAGTTATATCATTTTTACAACCTAGCATCTCTTACAGTGAATTTTTTGAGAGAGTTTTGTATTCAATTTCATTATCATTAATACAAAACAGTGTTTCTTTTATATATTTTTATTCTTGATCGATTATTTGGCTCTATTATATTCAACCCCTCTTCTATAATAGATTATTTATCTGGGCAAACAATTGGTATCAGAGAAGACATTTAATTTCAACTAAAAGATCACATAAACATGTCTGGAAACAAGTATGAAAACATCAGAATTTCAATCTTAAAGAAGGCTGAATACCCTATATGGAGGGTAAAGATGATGATGTTCCTAGAAGCAACTGATCCTGACTATATAGACAGAATTGTTGAAGGTTAGTACCTCCCAACCAAACTAGTGCCATCAACAATTATGGAAGGCAGACAAGTTCCTGAATATTATACTTTGAAAGATAAAAATGAGTGAACCAATAAGGAAAAACTAGAAGTTCTCAAAGATGCAAAGGATCAATCTAGACAACAAATCTTAAGGAGTGGGTTGAGCCACATTCACAACCATTCAAGTCTGTTAGAGCCTCCAGACAGTCTAGGGTTGTCAGCCAAGAGCTTGTTTCCTCTCAACAGGATCAGGTTTCTACAAAGAAGAGATCCTCATCCTCTAGGTTAGAAACAGTTCCTGATGTTGTTGAGGGAGTAACTGCACAAAGTTCAACAAATAAGGATGATAATGTCAATGAACCCATAGAGGGTCCTGGTGTGTCTAAGAGGAAGAAGGCAAGGACATCAACCTCTGTCAGACAGTCTGTGTCCTCTCAAATGGGCACAGAACTTTAAAGGGAAAATAACTCCTTTTTAGGTGTCTCCTCTCAATAGGGGGCACCTATTGAACTTGGTCAGTCTCCCATGACAACTTGTACAGAGTCTGCACCCTATGTTGAACTCACTCAACATGAGCCTCCACTTGTAGATACACACATTTTTATTTTTGAGTACATAGAGGAATCCTCATTTTAATATTATACATCTCATTTTGATTTGGGGGAGCAACCTACCATGAAGTCTCTCTTTGGCAGTACACAAGAACTTTTCACTCAAAGGGTGGAAGAAACTACCACTCCATTGGGTCAGGATGCTGTCACAGCCTTCGTTGCTGTTAATGACACAGTTACTGTTAACATCCCTATTGACAATAACTTTGAAGCTGAAGATGTTGTCAACACTCCTAATCCTGACAACAACTCTCAAGAACCTGAAGCACATCAAGACAATGATTCAGCTCCTATCTCCTCAGTCATGAAGGTAAAATCTAAATCTATAGTGCAAGGTGTACATGCTCAGTCCCTTGTACCTAGAATGAGCGAGGGTGCGAAAAAGAATAAGAGTAAAAGAAAATAGAGAAGTGAGCAAGAAAAAATAGAGAGGCAGTGAAAGACCCTGGTAAAAGGAGAGAGCCTTGAGCATGGCCATAACATAAAAGACGACACCAAAAAATCTAGGGCACTAGGTCCTGAGAGTGAGAGTGTGAGGGATGATGAAATCATCCATAAAAACCAGAGTGTGTGAGCACCCCAACAACCCCTGGTTCTAAACAAGCAAATAGAAGGTTGAAATCCCTTTCAAGGAAAGTATCTAAATTATCTAAGCAGGTGGCCACTGTAGGGAATAATCAAGTCAAGCTGGCAACTAAGATGAAGTAGTTTGAAAAATGTATGAATGATGGCTTTCAGGCTGTATTTGCTCAATTGAAGGAGATAAAGACTCAATTGATAATCCCTACATTTGCCAACTCAACTAAGGGGGAGAAGGTTGGTGAAGCTGGTGAAGTGTTTGTAGCTGCGAAAGTTGAAAGAAGTGATAAGGAGACTCAAGCTGCATCTCAGAGGGAGGAGAGCCAATTGGAATTGTTGTCCAAGGTGGCCACTAAGCTGACTGAAAAGCTTGGTGAAAATAAGGTGGATAAAAGAATTGTGATCAGGGAGGGAGTTGTGAAGGCCCCTATTCATGTGGATGGGAAAGAAAAAGAGAAAATATTTCAAGAAAACTCAGATGATTTTATTGTTGAAGAGAAGGAGAACTTGAATGATGAAGAAGAATCTCTGCTAATGGTGGATGAAAATGAGAACAACAGGGTGTTTCAAGATGATAGCTTCAATGATAGGATTAATGCTTTAAGAAACCCTTCCAACAGAGATCCCAGGAAATTTTCTGAAGCCATGAGGGAGTCAACAATTGGAGCTGTTGTCATAGTTTCAAAGAGCAACAAATGGGTGATCTCTGTTAGGACTGAGGGTGGTTTGAGTTGGTATATCAGCAGTAATTGAAGCAATAAAGCTCAAAATCAAGACAGATAAGTCCTGGCTCAATGAAAACTTGAAGAAAGTCATGCAAAGAATGGTGGTTGAAAAATTACCTGGAGTTATTGTCAATCCACTTTGTATCAAGTTCAGCTACTCCATAGATGGTAAATACAGATCAATGAACTTGGACATAGTCAGTTTGTATAGGCCTAGATCATTCAAATAAGCTTTCAACTATTTCAGCCAGTTGCCAAGAATTGAAGTAATAAGGGCGTTGACTGAGGAGTTAAAAAGCTTGGAAAAAAAGAAATTAAGGAAGACAGAAAATAAGAATGAATAAAGAAAAGATGGTGATGATGAAAAGCCTGATGAAGGTACAAGTAGTTCCAAGTCCAACAACAACAATAATGTTGATGCAATGACCTCTAGAACTGGTGATAAAGATGGAGAAGATGAGAGGATAGTTGGTAAAATTGAAGGAAGGGTTATGAAGGTTGTGGTACTTGGTTTTGAAGCAGATAAACAAGATGCTATCAAGAGAAATAAGGTGGAGTTTGCTGTCAAGGAGCCTGAACCTTCTGTCAAGCCTGTATTGACAGTAACTTCAAAGTCATTGTCAAAAGAAGTGAGAGAAGAGTTACTATCAAAGAAAATTTCTTTATCTAAAAAATACAGGAAGGCAAAGGTTGAGAGACCAAGGCCACATTCAAGCAGAAGCCTAACATGAAACAATGGAAGTTGGTAACAGAAGCACTCCATGAAGAATGCTTGGATGTTAGGAGGCCCACAATTAATAACTTGGCTGAGTCAAAGGCAGAATCAATCACCAAGGTTGTTGAGTAGACTGAGCTTAATTATCTAAGCAGAATAAATGTCTACTATTCTACTGGGGAAGTTGAAGTAATGGGGCATGAATTGAAGGAAGAAAATTTCTTTATGGTCAGAAGGATGCTGCTTGTTATCAAAGGCTCAGACATCAGGACTCAAGTCTTCAGGGGAATTCTGATCAGGAATTTCTTGGTGTTAATGGAGTCCTTCAAAACTCATCCATTGGATTTTGTTGATGCTGAAGAACCGAAGACTGTGGTGTACTCAGATGGGGTGATGTTTGCCAATAAAGATGGAGTCAAGAAATTCTGGAGCATGGATTCCTTGTAAGATAAAAATGTTGAACTTCTAATGAAGTTGGTGGAGCAACTATAAGAGCTTCCCTATCCTGAAGAGCAAGGATTCATTTCTAAACTCTCGAGATTCATCTCAGCAAAGTAGAAATAGGAGTATGAGTATGAGAAGAATGTAGAGTATGAGAAAATCCAACAATGTCTTCTAAGGAATTCTAAAGGAATAATATTCTATAACTCTGGTGCATCTGCTGAAGAGATCACTTTTGAAGAATTGAAGACATTGGCTGAAAAGGATCCTGAAATAGTCAAACTCATCAAGAGATAATTCCTCAATATCACAAATTTTGAGGTGTTTGAATTTAAAAAAAAAGCATTGGAGATCTATAATTTGAAAGAGAAGAAGAAGATGAAGGAATGAGAGAAGAAAAGTAAGTTTGCAGCTGATGTTGAACCAAAAGAAGGAGATAAACATAATTAACAAACAAATCAAAGAAGCTGAGATTGATCTAAAGTGTGGCAAGCTTAATAATCAATTCTCAAGAAAAAGCTGATTATGTCTCTCCTATCTTTATAAATCCACTCAAAATCATCATTTACAGCATTGAAGTCAAGGTTGAAGATTTTGGAGCACTCAACACTGCAAACCTTAGAAGAATTTTCAGATTAACCACAGGCTCACTTCTAGAAATAGAAAGAAATCTAAGTACATAAGCTGAAAAGATAATTGATTCTAGGTCCAAGGAAGATGGTGAAGTAGACAAATTAAAGGTGAATCAAATATTCACATCTTCCAATGATATGTTTATGTCTGATGAATTCAGTGTCAAATTTCTATGCATCTCCAAAGGACCAGTAGAAGCCTATTATTATTATCAAGACTTGAAGAATCTTTCTCATAAATTGGTGAAGCTGACACTTGACTGTGTGTCTGAACATGCCAAGACATTAGAGGGAAAGAGGGCCCTGAGAACTTTGGAGTTGAAGGAAGAAACCATGTCAAGGAAGCTCAAGCAAAAATTGAAGATCAACTTAGTTTAGATGAGCCTAGTTGAGAAAAATAACCTGTTGTATTTGTACTTGTAATTTTCTGTATATTTTTCTTGTACAAACACTTCAATTTATGTTAGTTGAGTTTGTATCTGCAATTAACTTTTAATTTATCTTTATTTTACATAAAAACAAAATGTGAGAGATTGTTATGGATTGTGGTGTAATCAACTAATGTACTTATTTTAAGGTTAATAAGTTAAATAAAACATACTGTCATAGGAATATTGACAGTATAGTTGGCAGTCACTTGTAGACAGTACATTTAACAAGTATTAGTTAGGTGACAGTACATTTAAAAGTCACTATCTTGTATAAAAGAATAAATATGAGTCATGTAGTAGAAGTTCACTAAGTGTTCATGCACAACATGATTCAAAACTCAGACAGCAGCATTTCAAGTACTCAAGCTTATGACAGTACATTATAAGTGATAATACAATTGGAACAGACGACATCAACTATTCTATTGATAGTAAATTTGGCGGAGAATGAAGATTTGAAGACAACAAGTAGTACTGACAACAACTATTCCATTGACAGTAAACTTGGCGAAGAATGAAGAATTGAAGACAACAAGTTTTACTAACAGCAACTTTGGCGGAGTAGTTGACAACAACATTAACGGTGATAGTTGACAACAGCTTTTGAGACAATATGTTTTAGAAGACTATCAAGCTTGATAGCAAAGTATGCGGAGTCAAAGATACTATCACTAGAGGGAAACTAAGTTGACAGTAAACTTTTAGTGAAACTGACAGTCTGTTTCAAGTAGCAGACTAGATAGTGAAAATACAAGGAATGATTTTGACATTACTATCTAGTCTGTCAAGTCTACTACTACAACTTGGGAGAATTTAAGCAAAAGGTAAAGCGTTCTTAAAGAGTCAAATATTTCTGCATATCTCAGGACTGCTTTATCTACAAATAGAATGAAGACAAATTTGAATGGAAAAAAGTAAAGTTTCTATTTCAAGTTTTGTTCTAGAAAAAAGGGAAAGTACATGCGTAAGTGTGATATGTGTTTCAGTATAAAATACACATATCTCACAAATACTTTCTCTTATGCAACTGAGCTAGAATTTCTCAAGTATAGAAAAATTAGCAAACTCATTGTTATTGTATCTATCAAAGCTGGAATTATTTTCCAGAAAGTTGTAGTAAAAAAAATTGAAGTTTAAACACCCTGTCATTTTATCTGCTTAGTTTGTTTGCATCATTAACTTGTTAATTATCATTCTTATTTGTTGTTAGCGAGAATCCTTCATAATTAATCAAGTTGCATTCAACCCCCGCTTTGCAACACTCATCTTAGTTAACATAAACATACAAGACGACTATAAGAACATACCATCAAAATAATTCAAGTTGTGGCGGTGAAGCATAATGACGTAAAAAAATCAAAATTTTGAAACTGTTTCTGAGCCAACTTGGAAGAATAAACTGTTCTGATCTGGAGGGTTCTAGAAGCATTATGATATACCAACGGAAAGGTATTGAAATCTAGTTTCTAGAAAAATTTACGGCTCATAAATATACATTTTTCTACAAGAAATTATTGCATTTTTAGTCAGAAGTGGTCAAGCTGTCCACAAGAGAACATTATCTGAGTAAAGTATTGAATTAAGGATCTCTTTTTATTTTAATCATTTCCAAAGCTAGTTCAATGTTCCTAAGAACAATATTAAGTACATTTATCAATTTTTTAATTCTAGAAAGTACAAGATTAACATTCATTCCTAAGAAGGGATGTTTCTGGCCAAGTCTATATATAGACTTTTTCACCTATGAAAATGCAGCAGTGGAAAATATAATTCAGATACTTCTTTGTGTTAAAAGAATTTCGTTTTCATACTCTTATCCCTTAGGTTGGGTCCCTTTGGATAGCGAGATTACTCTTATCTCTAGGGTGGATTCTTTAAAGTGGCCGGTATATAACACGATTTTATATTTATCTATTTCTTCTTGTGTCACATAACATATGCTTCCTCCGTGGTACAGATTTTATTTGTGTACTCTGCAGATTTTTCTTCCAAAATCACAAAATTTTTCAACACGTAGGTACATATGCATGAATATTGGAGTACCACTTATCTATACTTTGTTCGTATGCAACTGGATCTGCTCTTTACAACACTAGTTTGTTTGTTTGTTAGCTATTAAATTACTACAAAATTTAATGCCGCCTTTACATTTCTAGGGTGTTCGATCCTCTCTGCACATACTAGCTACGTGCCCCACCGGCCATAATCCACGCGCGGTATATAGAATACCGGCCTGTTAAATTCCAAAAGCGGTAATATTAATTCCACGCCTCGGCGCTGTCATATATGTATATAACAGCTGCATCAGTGAAATTTCCTTGTCATTTTTAATATTCCTCTTTAAAAAAAATAAAGGATATGTATCGCAAATGTTTCTGAATCTCAAAAAGTTATAACAGAAATGCATACCATGTGAGGAAATGGTTTTGTTAGTATTAATCCAGAGTCGTGGGTTTGAGTTAATTCATAGATACGAACGTAAATAATGGAAACATTTGATGCAAATGGAGATCGAATGTCGTTTATCACCTTGTCGCATTCTGTCTGAAGTTTGTCCTGTTTTCAACTTGATATTATCAGACTAGATACTCCGTATTAGATTAATTTGTTTGACATCCGTATTAATTCTTTTTCCAGGTACTACTCATCGGCACAACTTAGATAAGGATCTAACAATTTTTAAAACAGCGTCTTTTTAGAAATTTTACGAGTTTGTCTCATTTTGATTGATGAAGTTTTTGTATATATACGGGACCTATTATTACTAATGAATTGAAAATCAATAGAAATTTGATAACTAAACTTCGTTGTGTGCCCAAAATCAAAATAAGATTAGTTTCTCAGACTTTTTTAGTTATTAATATATTTATTTATAAAAGCCTTCTATATTAAAGTCATCACTCATCATAATAATAGTGAAAAGATAGTGGTTTCCTAGCTAGCTAGCCTCCTAGGTAAGTTTAAAGTTTGGATCAAGATCTTTAAGAGAAATATATACTCCACTATATAGTAAGAGAGGTAGCACTAGCTAGCTAGCTTGATAATAATGGGTGAATGATTAATTTCATGTGTTTCTCTAACAGTAGTGTCAGTATGTTCCGTATGATACCATGATATATATTCTGATATTTTGTGCAGGAACTGTGGTAATCGAGTTAGCTTTAGTTTGGATTATTTGTTTATATATATGTGTGTGTGTATCAATGTTGCCTAAAGAAAACAAGAATATTCGCCTTTCAGATTCTTAACTTAGAAAAGAAAGGGTTTTATCTCAACACATCAAACATTTGTCAAAATGTAAGTATTTATCTTATCTTCAGTGTCAAATAAATCGTGTCATTTATACAGACTCAAGACCAAACTGCCCTTTTCTTTTCCTCAATCTAGCACAATTGTTTCATTAATCATTTTCTTATTTGAATGATTGATATAGGGCTCAACGGATCCCTCAGCTATCTTCTGAAAAGGGGAGGGACCTTGCACAACTAGAACACAGCACAACAGCTTCAGGTGAGCTAGCTAGATTCATCCACTTGATCACGCGTCGTCTGAGTATCATCAAGATCTATTTCTCCATTCCATGCCATCCTTAGCTCAGTAACTGATCTTTTGGTTTCAGGTCCAGTAGCTGATGTGTTGGTTTCAGCTCCAGTAGCTCATCTGTTGGTTTCAGCCCCAACTCAACAGACAGAATATCTTTTACCACCAGTACTGTCATTATTACAATCCTAACTACTGTTATAGCAGATTATCTACAAACGATTGTATTTCCTCACCCTTCTTACCATGCAGTGTGTGTTAAATATGGCATCAAATGAATTTAGGACGAATACACATTTGTCACCTACAACAAAAGGTACTTGTTGATCCTTTTTCTTCTTCCAGTTTCTGGCGAGAATTAATGATTTCTTCAACCATTCTCCGCCACATACAGTATATATCAATCTCCTCGAATTTTTTTTATGTACAGGCATCACACAACCCAGATATGTTGCATCAGCTCCCAAAAGCACAACCAGTGATCGAAAAAGGAAGGTAAAAGAATCCCGTGATGAGTATCATCAGAATACTGAGGTGCGCCGGAGCATGTGATATATAATACCGGCCTGTTATTTTCCTCTTTCACATATTTCAAAGGTAATACTATGCAATTAAGTACAATGAATTAGTCTCCCTCAAGCCCTCGAGTGCAGAGATGCTGTGGTTTAGCTTGTGCCTGATCAACATAATTTACAGCTCGCTTAATTTATTACTATGTTTAGGTTTTGGTTTAGCTTATGATAGATGGTATGGCTCCTGCTATGCAGAGGCCTATATATGTACAATAAAACACAGCAATGGACTTGGGATTAAGTATATAGTTAATTAAATAACTTCATTCAATTAAGGTGAGGAGAAGAGTCTGTTACTGTTAGTTGTTAGTCCCCTCGAATATGTTTGTGTAAGATATTTTTCTAGTGGGATTAGTGTAATACAGTAATTAAGATCCTATTGTGGTGCAGTTTGTTTACTAACATGCAAAATTTTAAACCTTTGAGTTACTGGTAGGTGTGAAATTTTGTTGACTGAGTTTGGGTGTTTGTGTTTTTAAAAGGAGGCCGAGTATACTGGCATGGGGAAACAAGAGAGTGGCTCCCCATCCTCAGACAAATTGCGTCAAGCCCACAATCTCAAAGAGAAGGTGTGCATCCATACTTGCGTTTTTTTTAGTTTTGTTAGTTTCTAAAGTAATATATATGTTATGTAATTTATGTGGTATTACATAGAATCGCAGAGTTAGGATCAATGAACATTATAAGAAATTACAAGAACTCATACCACCAACCGGTAAGGTATGCTATATACATATGTGACACACATAATAAGTAGTCATATTTTATATATTTCCAATATTTGTTTACCTCTTTAAATTATAGGTAGATCAAGCGTCGATACTAGATGCGACGATTACTCGTATAAAATCACTTCAAATGGAAGCCAAGGTACCTTCTTAGACTTTTTAGCACGCATATATATACTTAACCATGTTACAAACTTCAATTACATAACTTATTTTATTAAATAAAATTAGTGATAACGTATGAGTTTTTTGAGCAGATGTTGGCGAAGCCTGTGGTTGATAACGCTATTCAACAATGTTCCAGCATGCCATTTACCGATGATGCAGTAAGAATGATTAATAGTACTATATTTCACCTCTTACAAATATATGTGAACAATTCATATCAATAATTTTCAAAATTATACACAAAATCATATGTAATTAAGATCATGATAAGCTTTTTGTTCTTATAGACTTTTTTTTACATTTATATATTATTTTTTACTCAATAAATTTTTCTTATTTATTCATATTTTTTCATTATCAGGACAATCCACCATCCAGCAACGACAACAGGCCCAATAATTAATTAGGTAAATTGATTATATACATATGAATTTTTTAAATAAGACAAATATTTTTAAATAGCAATAAAAATATTACATAAAGGGTTCGTGTCGGATATTATCGTTAATCAAGCCAACTCATCTCCTACCATTAAAAAACTAAATAAACGGTTAGGATTTAAAATAAAAAAAGACTTACGCTCTATAATGTAGCGTATACGCTACATTATAAAGCGTATGTCTTTAATTTTTTTTACCTTTTATACCCTTACTGTAGCCACGTGGATAGTATTAAATTAAAAAAAAACTTGTATGCTATATAATATAGCGTACGTATATGTCAAAAAAAAAATTAAGTCAAAAAAGCCTTCAAAACCTAAACATGTCTGTACATACTTTTATATAGCGTATGTTTAAAAAAAAATGTACGCTATATAATATAGTGTATGTACGCTATACGTACGCTATATTATATATAGCGTACATATATGACTAAAAAAAGAACTAAGTCAAAAAAGTCTTGAAAGCCTAAATATGTCTATACATACGCTCTTTTATATATCATACTTTTATTTTTATTTTTTTTACTACTTAAACCAACTAATTCAACTCCAAAATACAACCAAAAATCAAGATCAATACAAATCATAACTTCCAAATATCATAAACAACTTAAAACCATAATACAACTTCAACTTTGAAATTGAATCTTCTCCCAACCTCAAATTTTAAAATCTTCAAGAAATTGAATCTTCTCCTCCCTAGCTCAATTTTTGAAATCTTCAAGAAATTGAATCTTTTCCCAAACTCAAAGTTTATAAAAAATGGGTATTAGATAGCTCAAATTATATTGTGTTATGAAATGAGTTATGAAATGGGCAAAGTTGAAATGAGTTTTATAGAGTTCATAGAAATCTCCAAAAAATGGTATGATAAAAGAACAAATGTGTTTCTGGAAAATAAGTGTGTGTATTCTCGGAAAACATATAATAGAGCGTAACTTTAAAAGGGTAAAATGAGAATTTAAAAAATATGTTCATACTCTCTATAATAAAACGTACGTACGCTTATGAGCATATATATATTTTTAAAATTTTAGTCATTGATTTATTTTTTTAGCAGTAGGAGATGGGTTGGTTGGATATTAAAAAATATCCAACTACGTCTGTGAACAGTTTTCTTACATAAATGTAGTCTTTAAATAAAGTTTTTGTTTAATGTTAATAATACATGTATGCATTTCTATGCAGGGCTAAGCAGTCTTGTCCACATGAACTTATTTTGGCTTTTGGTGTGCTACTTGATAATGCGGTTGGAGAAGTATCAATTGAGCAAGCTTGTGAGAGGTATATATAAGAAGATCGAGTATAATATATATGGAGTGTTTATATATGTGTTAGGTTGTTTTTGGGTTTTTGGTCACATGACTCATAAATCATAATATTGTAATGTACCAATAACTACCTATGCAGATTGTAATATATATCTTATAATTTAGTCATTAGCTTTTATATATATATATATATATATATTGCATCTACTTCAACAAATTGAAGTTTTTCACAACTAAATAGATATTTACAATTATTATGGAAAAATCTAAATTTAAATTTTTTTGCAAATATATGGTGGGATATTTTGGTGTACGTATGTCAAGAACTCGGTCAAGTTATTTGTTTAATTTTTTTTAACTTTCCCAACATGTTAATTAATTATATTTCAGTTAACCTTGGAAATTTAACTTTCTATTCACAAAAAAAATTGTCTGGACATAGAAACTCAAAGCTTAGTCTTATATTCAAAACTAAATTCCCCGTATATTCATGCATTTCTTATGAAATATATAAGACAGTACGTGCTGAACTATTTTATATATAAGGTAGAGTTCAAACATATTTTCATTCTACTATTAATATATAAATTGAGAGCTCTATATATATGTTAACAAAACAAAAGTTGAATTAGTTTCAAACATATTTCAATTTAGTTATAATAAAAAATTGTATTTCATACATATTCATGTCTTGTATACATATTCACATGTCTTGTGCTGTTAATTTATATTTTAGCACAACACAATTAATTAAATGAAAATGTATGCATATATTATCGATGTTAATGTTCGGTCCATTTTATTCGCGAACAATTAATATTTGGTCGAAATCATATAGAAGTATATACAAAGATGGTATGATATAGACAACCTAGCACCGTTAGAATTGTCAAGTTTGCTTAGGAATGAAAAATTACGCAACTAAAATTTAAAAACAACCTGTCTAGTCATGTTACTAGTTTAGTGTATTTAGTGCTAGGGTTTCTCAAAGGACGAGCCTGACAGTCTCACATGACGTACCAGCCTACGGTCTATAAATGACAAATTTTACCAATGATAATTGTTATGTAAAATTGTGTAAATTTTGTATGTTGGGGTAGCTTTTAATTAACTATTAACCAATTTTTTGTGTTTCCAATATTGTAGAAAATATGTTAAACATTTAGAATTTAACCTACACATGTCTGTTTTATGCAAAATCAAATAATTATCAGGATAAAGAATTTGCTTGGTAGAATAATTAATTTTTAATAATAGTTAAACTATACAATTATATATATATATATATATATATATATATATATATATATATAATTTAACATTAAATATTAAGATGCATCGGTTAAATTTTAAAAAAATGTCAAAATGTATATCTAGTTAAGTGTTTTATGTTTCTCATTTAGCGACCTCACTGCATTTGATCCAAATATATATATATATATATATATACATATATATATATATATATATATATATATATATATATATATATATATATATATGATATAGAAAATCTAGCATTTTAAAATCGGTTTTTCTAATGTATGTCTAGGGCACACATTAAATTTTAGTTGTGAATTTTTGATCGGTTTTCTAGTCATTAATAATAATGTACTGGACAAAAATTTCTACCAAAAATCAAGCAACTCATAAAAAGTGTTAAAAAATTAATATTTAGAGCATGCCCATGGATACACATTAGAAACACCCTTTATTTTTTAGAACAATCAATCTTAGGGTCGGTTTAATTTATTTAAGTAACTTATAAATTAAAAGATGAAAAATAAAAACGAGTATTTTTTAATTTATAAATATATCAGTACGTCACCAATTTGCTTTAGTTGCGTCATCCTAGGATTCTGGGCCAGCAGAACTCCCACTTATATGGGTATTCTTTTATTTATTTATTTATTTATTATTTTTTTTAACAGCATCTCGACTCTCGAGTAGACCTAATAAAATAGATTTGGAGTCCGAGAACTGAATCAAAATGAATGAACCGAGATCAATTGTATTTGAATTTAATAATTTAAAATATAACAGTTGGATTTAAATCGATGGATATTAGTTCAATATAATCAGCGATAATAATTCGAAAATCGATTCAATCTAAAAGTAATTTGAATTTTATAAAATTGTTATATCATATCACATGTTTAATCGAAATAATTACTTTATTGGATATTATTTTATTGAATTTTAATCATAAATTGACAAATTTACTTAATGAATTTTATTTAAATTTGACAATAATTCAAATTAATTTGATATTAATCCGAACTAAATTTTTGAATACAAACAAAATTTTATTCGGAATAAGAAATAATTCGAATCGAATATAATTTTACTTTTTATCCGAAATACATCGAAAGTTTAATCTGATTTTGACCCAGTGGGTCATGAGATATACAAGACATGTATTGCCAAAATCGTCATACCTTTTGGTTCCAATGGCATACTATATAGAAGGTGAGAGGTCATCAGCAACGCGAAAGAGTTCTCACACCAACTTTGGACCATATATCCCACTGCCGACAACACACGGGAAAGTTGCTTATGCAGAGTTAATTAATTTGCAACTGCCTGAAAAGAAAAAATGAAATTGTAAGGACTTGCACAAGAAACGCTTCCAGTAATTATCACATAGCTAGGTCCATGGAAACTTACCGACAAAAGCTCGCTTAATAATAATTGAGAATGAATAATGATACATAAAGCACCACCACTAATTCAAAATTCATACGATCGAGCACTCATCATGGCATAAAGATAGTTGAAGCAAACATGAGAATATATATAATAGTCACGCTGTAGATGATATAATTCTTCCCTCTCTAAACTTTATTCACGGACAATATATACTGACCACAAGTCTAGATTTGTTGTTCACTTCATCAATACGTACAGTTGAAAAAAATGTTGCGGGCCACTTGTCCACTCAAGGTTTCCTGATCAACATAACACGGATAAAAAAAATCAGGGTTGTTAACACTTAACAATCTCCATTCAAAAGCATAAATCCTTAAAAAGAAAATTTTAGTAACTCATGTCTGTCCTTTGTACAACCCGACCGGACCCGATAAAACCCTTAGCGGATTTACAAATTCCAGTAAGATTTGGCGTAAAAATAATAACGAAAAAGCCAGTTAAGAGGCCGGCCTAAACTCAGAAATTGGAAATCATTGTAGAGATGAGAGCATGCATGATAAAGTGGTCCAAGTGGAGGTCGAGGAGAAAGCGGCAGGTGACTACGTATATTTTCCAGTTAAAGCATTTAAAAATATGCCAAAAGTTAAAACGACTTATAAAAAAATGGAATGAGTATTATTCTGCAGGCTGATCATATATATATCCTCATGAAATCAAATCAATCAACTTTTTCGATCTATCTTCCTCATTCGCAACAAACTCCATTAACAAATAATCCTTCATAAAATACAGTTTATTCAGCTTTAGGGTCCGTTTGTCCTACCTCATAAATAACTTATTATAAGTTATTACTCTCTCCATTCCTTTTTAAGTGTCAAATGTAATTACGAGGGTTTAAGAACATCTCCAATAGACTCTCTAAATAAGCTCTTAAGTGAAAATATAGAGAGCATGATAGAAAATAGAGATCCATGAGACTCTTAGTGGCTTCTAAATTTCTTAGGAGTCTACTCTCTCTTTTCTATTTTAGGAGCCACTACATGGCTCTTAACTTTTTTATATCATTAAAATATTCATTACCTCCAATTTTTTCAATAGGTTCCATGACACATCTTTGAATTCAAAATAAGAATAAAATATAAATAGAGAGTGAATATAAAAAGTATTGTTGAAATTCATCCTCTTAAAAATGTGTTAACTTACTAAGAGTTTAATATTTTATAATATATTTAGGAGTGTATTATGAGTTTCTTGGAGATGCTCTAAGCATTAATATTAACTTTATTTTCCTTATTTGTCCTTAGCAGGTGGTAGGTAGAATACTTGGAAGTTGGGAGAAAGATTAAATTTAATATTACCCATAACATAAATAAGGGTATTTGGGTGTATATGATTTTCTTGAAAATCTAAAAATGACATTTATTATGGAATTCAAACCTAGTCAAAATATGACACTTAAAAGGAAATTGAGGGAGTATAATGAAAGACAAAACCGGGGGTTAATTAGTAATTACATGTCCATGCCTAGGGCTGCAAATGAACAGAGTTGTTCGTGAACAAAACTCGAGCTCGGCTCGTTTAAGTGAGCTCGACTCTGTTCGTTTATTAAAAGAACCCGATCTTGAACATAAAAATCCGCTCAATTAGTAAACGAACCCGAGCCGAGCTTTATGCCTGTTCGGCTCGAGTTCGGCTCGAGCTCAGCTCGTTTAGCTCGGGATCGGCTCAAGTTCGGCTCGAGCTCGTCTAGCTCGGCTCGGATAAAATTTATATATATTATAAATAAAAAAATATTATGAATAATTTAAATATTTATATCATATTTAATATATTAATGTTTATATGAAATTATTCATATTATATATATATATTGTTAATGTTTATTCATATTTAATATATTAATATTTATATATACCGTCTAAAATATTTATAGTTTGATTATGTATTTGTGTAAATTGTGAATCTGTGATGTACTAATGTGTCTTAATTCTTGAACATTTTATTTTTAAAATCTCTAAATATAATAATTAACACAAATTCAAATTTTATATTATGTTTTTATTATGATATGTATAAATATATACACACACGCATATATTATAATGTATTTACATTTGATTATTTGAATCATATTTAATATATTAATTTTTATGTGACTATATATATATATATATATATAACATACATAATTTTATAATCTTTTAATTTTCTTAAATTGATTACAATCTCATTTTAGAAAATGAATATCAATTTTATTTAATTTATCAAAATTAAAAAATTGATTAAACCATGTCATTTTTCTCACAAGTCACAACACAAATATGAAATTTGGAATTCAACATTAAGAATTTAAAAAAACAACTTATGACCTATTCAACTTCGATCACATAGAGAAATTGATCATAATTAAATATGTTACATTTGTATTATTATACATAATATATATATATATATATATATATATATTAATAAATATAATACATTAAATTTGGGAATATCATTAAATTAAATATATCTTGACATCTGTACGGTTGGATCGTCGAGAAATATTTTTAAAAAATGGAAAGAACAATTCGTGACAAAACACTAGTTACGAATTCTAGTCAATATAGTAGTGATATACTAAGATCTCCAACCAAATTAATTTTTTATTTTTTTAAAATTTGGAAATATCATTATATTAGATATATCTTGACATCCGTACGGTTGGATTGTCGAGAAATATTTTAAAAGAATAGAAACAACAATTCGTGACAATGCACTAGTTACGAGTACTAGTCAATATAGTAGTGATATACTAAGATCTCCAACCAAATTAATTTTTTATTTTTTTAAAATTTGGGGTTATCATTATATTATATATATCTTGACATTCATATGGTTGGATTGTCGAGAAATATTTTTAGAAAAATAGAAACAACAATTCGTGACAAAACACTAGTTACGAGTACTAGTCAAGTGGTCAATATAGTAATGATATACTAGAATCTTCAACCAAATTAATTTTTTATTTTTTTAAAATTTGGGAATATCATTATATTAAGTATATCTTGACATCCGTACGGTTGGATCGTCGAGAAATATATCTTAAAAAATAGAAACAACAATCCGTAAAAGTTATTTTTATTAATTGGACTTAATTGAGTAAAAAATATTTGTTTTGTTAGCGAACAACTCGATTCGGCTTGGACTCGGTTCGAATTCGACTCGACTCGGACCCGACTCGATTTGTTCGCGAAAAACTCGTGTTCGGCTCATTTATTAGGAAACTCGGCTCGACTCGATTCGTTTTAAAAAAATGTCAAACTCGGCTCGGTTCGGTTCATTTAAAAAAAAAAGTCAAACTCGGCTCGGCTCGGGCAAAACTCGGCTCGACTCTGTTCGTTTGCAGCCCTACCCTTGCCCCATTCTTGTTTGGATATGTTATACTTATACTAGTAATATTGTCCGTACTTCGCGCACGGTAAATTATACTCTATTTATTAATATTTTGAAAAAAGTATAATTTGATAATAAAGGTATAATGGTATTTTTAAAAATTTAGATAAATTTAAATATGATAATTTAAATGTATACATGTCATATTTGTATAGTAAGAAAATTTTAATAAACAAACAAAGAAATTTTTTATTTAAAAACACAAATAGTTCAAGTAACTCAACAACGATCACAAACCAAAATATCATAAAACAATGTAACAAAGAATAGATGCATTGATCAACTTATTTATAAATAAGTTATTTGGTCTGTTTGGCCTGCCTTAAAATAAGTCCTTTTAGACTTATTTTCGGGTAAAAATTTCATATTTTGATAAATGTTTTTTATACAAGTATTTAATGTATATTTGAGATTCCATAAGTTGCAAAAAAAAAGTTATCTTTTTTCAAAAAAAAGTTAGGAATCTCTCTAACTTTGTCTTAAAATAAGTTGACTTATTCTGGAAAAAAGTTACCTCAAACACCCCCATTATAATGAAAGACAAAACGGAGGCTTAATTAGTAATTACCAGCCCATGCCCCATTCTTGTTTGGATACGGGGGTGGGTGGGTCTTTTTCCTACCATCTTTTTGTTAGGGAGTATACTGAACTATTCGTTTGAAGTATATGACATTGTCTTTTTTTATTGAGAATCTTGAATGCGTATTTTAACACTGTTTGTATATTATATATTGTGGATAATCTAGTATCAAATGGGATAACAGAAGATTAGATTGTCAGTGTCTATATATAATATAATAAATGTTCACAGTTTAAGTGGAGTTAAACAAACCACTGGAATGACTGAAGTATTATTTGGAAATAATCTATCTTGATTATTGAATAATACTTGTATGCTTTGTGTATATTGAACGGGATTAAAATATTAGAATTGTTCTTCTATTCTGATAATAAAGAAGAACTAAGATTCTATAATATTATTATTGCTTAGGTTCTTAATCCGGATACAGTGATTGACACTTGTATGCAATGCACATGTTTTGATTCATATGTGATGTGATTTTTTGTTAATCACAATATTATGTTTTGGACAATGACATTGCATACAGAGTGGGATATTGACTATAAAAGGAAACCGTGTCCGAAAATATTCGGGTGATGATGTCCTCTTGAAAGCTCATAAAGATAATTATGCTTAAGTCCTGCAGGCAAATTTGTTCTTGCATAATTATAAGGTTGAGTGGATGATCAAGGATAAAAGATATTGATTAAATTAATTATCAGAAATTAATTTAATTAATGGACATTCGATATCTTAAACATGGGGAATTTAATAAGCAAATAATATTGGAGCCGAATTAAATAATTAAATTACGGCATTAGGAGAGGTAGTGCACATATTAATTCTTTAGTGGATTGAATTAATATTTAATGACATTGGGCTTGACCCAGAATGTCATTGGAAGGCCCGACCTAATTATCCAAGATCCCTACTGTAGCCTATATATTCATCTTATTCTCTTCTAGCTATGAGTAGGAAAGAACTAGGGTTTTTGTGAGCAGCCGTTCAAGGAGGCAACCAAGAACTAGGGTTCCAAGATCTCAAAGTTAGAAGATAGGCAACCTTGGGAGGATCGAAGGCCACACTTCGCTCAAGGTGAATACGGGAATACAGTAGAAGACGTGGATTTGAATCGCTTGCGCCGTAGCGATTAAGGTTAATTTTCTATTCAAACTCGTTCGTTTTCATATTATAAAACGCAGCATCATGATTCGATTGTCCCAACACTTTTCTTCCAACAAATCTGAAATCATATGTTATACTTAGTTAAACTATTACTCCGATAAAAATCAACTTTGACTAGAATTCATATGTTTTCCACAGGTTATAAGCTAGTACTATTGAAATAATTAATATACAATTTATTAATAGTATCTATGCTTTCCACAGGTTATAAGCTAGTACTATTAAAATCGAAACATTAAAATTTTGGTAGTCTAGAATCGGTCGGTATTTGGGCTAGATAATTATTATTGGGTCTAATTTTTAAAAATTAATCTCCTAACTAAAAAAAATCACAAATTACGCTCCTAACTAATACACATCTTCGAAATAAAACACAGAAATATTATCATATTGAACATTAATCTACTAACTAAAACACATCTCAAATTAATAATTTAAATATTTTATTTAATATGATAATTTGTTTTAGTATTAATTTCTTTTTACAGTTTTCTATACAATGATGTTTATATATATATATTCATAAAATTTAATGATATATTTAATAAAAATTATAGGATAAGTAGGATTTTTAAAATAAAAAATATATAATATAATTTAAATATAATATAATATTTTCCGCTAGAAGTTGTATAAAAGGAAGACTATCGGGGATATAATTGAATAAATTAAATTTTATTAAAATTGAATGATTAGAATCGTGGTTCACCATTGTACTGTTAGAATTTTTTGGATTTTCCACTTGGGCCTTATACTGCACTACGGGCTTTTCCATTACCCATTACCAATTATTTTTGGATGGACTACTTGTAATTATAGATATTTAATAAATAATCCTTTTCTTTTCAATTATTTTTTTCTCGATAAAATTAAATGAATGATGCTATAAAATCATTCATAAGGTGATAAAATTAAACAAACCTCATCGATTTATATTATCTATACTATATTAATAACAGTAAAGTACTTAAACTTTTACTGACATATTATTTATAATATTAGAGTTTATATTTACTTATATTCATATTATATAAATTTCGCTATTTGAACTAACTTTTTGAGAAGTTTTTGTTCAATTTTTATTTTAATAATTATTTATTTGAGTTGAAGCAAATATATAATATGAATAGAGTGGTTAGAATGTGAAATGCACAAAAAAATGATCATAAAATTAGCTAAACTTAATAAAATATAAACTTTATTATTACACATGGTAATTTCATAAATGTAGTATTATAAATGGTATGCGAATTATTAGTAATATTTATATTATATTAATAAAATTGAAATATTAAAAATTTTAATCAGTTCGTTGGTCTATATCTGAGTCATTATATACATGTTTATATTAAATAAATTTGTTTTTATTATAATATAAGTATAAACTACACACACACACACACACACACACACACACACATATATATATATATATATATAATTCTACTTATTATATATAACTTTTAATTACTATTAAATTAATTTTTTAATTAATTGGTTATCATCCAAATTTTTAATAAATTTACATAAAATAATAAAACATATCATATATATTAATATAAATGAGTTGGCTCGAAACTTCATTATCTTCTTCTAAATGGCACATATTGTATTATAAATTAATTATTGATGTAATTTATTTTTAGTTGATTTTGTGAAGACCTGGTTTAGCATGGAAGATTAAGCTTATTCGGCCGATGTTGTCCGTAGAGGCTTATATTTTTGGGCCGCAGAATAAGTTTGATGTATAAGTCATGTCCCGTAAAACTCATGATCGACTTTTGTTCCTATATATATGGAAACTGAACTCTGATTTGATTTGTATACCTCATCATGCAATTATTTTTCAAGAGAAATGCAAATTATATTTTAACATGATGAATGAGGTAATAGCCTAATAGGTATTAAGCAAACGTACTCATTTAGCAATTTTGTTCTCTTTCCATCGTTTGTTAACTAGCTTGTTTGTATTGTTGTGTGTACAATTAGCTGATGTAGCTGGTTTTGGATAGTAACATAATAATTAAGCTATTTCATTGTGCTGCTTGCGAACTGCGATCATAGGAGACTAGGAGTTATATATCCAGTGATATGGACTACGCCTTTTTGTTTTTATATATAAATAAAATATCAATAGTATACAATATTACATTAAATAAAAATAGTGCTTGATAGTACTAAAATCACTTTACAATACAACATTAAAGCTATTTTTATAAATATATAAGGGATGGTTTTATTATTATTACAAAAATGTTAGACAACTTTTATATTCAAAATATTTCTAATTTTAAATAAGTTATCCAAAATCGATTTTAGAAACATTTTTGTCCAATAAATATATAAACAAACAGAAATTGAAAAAAAAGATACGAGGTTGACCTTAAGAATCATTTTCAGTGTGTTTATTCTTCAAGTAGTTATTTAAAAAATATAAATAATCAGATTTAGTTTAGTCATCAGTAACTTGAGATGAATGTGCGAGAATCAATAAGAACATGGAATACGAGTTAAACGATGACAAATTCACTTTGGTGTAGAAGAGGAGTATATGTTCCATTCACATCTCTTCCGGTATTAGAGTGGTATGTGTTATACCAAAATTTCAGCATGTTTTATTTATAATGGCCTAGTATTTATTATGCTGAATTTATAGTTGTTCGGGTGTATTATTGTTGTTATTATTGAAGAAAGTTCTCCGTCAATCATTGCCTCTCTGCAGTCATTGCCTCTTTGCCATTTATGTCAGTCAATGCCGATTGAAGGCCGTAGTTCTGTATTTCTCGGGTTGCCCTCGTATGAGAGTTATGGTGTGCTGCTAACCTTATCTTGGAATATCTTTTCTATGTATTCAGGCGAGTTGACCTCGTCTACGGGTTTAGGATATGTCCTATATTTGCCGTGTATCTAGTGCTGACCTCCCGTCAAGGTATCCAAGTAAATAACTATAGTGGACCAGTTAGAACCCACGATTTCCGGGTCAATGAATGGAGGTTCTTGAAATATTGCTTCTAACAATACGGGTCGACGCCAAGGCCAATCCTACGCTGTGAAAGAAGGGAGGAACTCCATGAGTAAAATTTTATTGAAGACTCTCCATTGGTAAAATTTTAGTGAAAGTCATCAATGCTTCATAGGAGTAAATTTTTATTGAAGACTCTTAATTGGTAAAATTTTAGTGAAGGCTCTCAACACTTCATGGGGGTAAAATTTTATTGAAGACTCTTAATTGGTAAAATTTTAGTGAAGGCTCTCAATACTTCATGAGGGTAAAATTTTATTAAAAACTCTTCAACGCTTCATAGGGGTAAAATTTTATTGAAAACTCTTCATTGGTAAAATTTTAGTGAAGGCTCTCAACAGTTAATGGGGTAAAATTTTATTGAAGACTCTTTATTGGTAAAATTTTAGTGAAAGTCATTAACGCTTCATGTGGGTACTTCATGTGTTAAAATATTATTTAGGATTATCGAATGCTTTCCGGGAGTCAAATTTTTTGAAGATTATTAAAATTTTATTGATAACTCTTCATGTGTTAAAATATTATTGAAGATTATTGAATGCCTTCAGGGGTTAAAAATTTTGAAGATTATTCAAGGCCTTCCGAGAATGAAGATTGTTGAAGGCTCATCATCCTCATTCGCTGGATCAGACTCAACTAATGGCCTACTCAAAATAAAGTTTTAATGTTGCTCATGATTTTCACACTATGTTAGGAATTATGAGTTCAGAAGTTTACAGAGGGGGGGGGGGTGAATGTATACTTCAACCTTTTCTTTTCTTCTTCTTCTCTTTGATGAACTTAAGGAAGGTAGATGAACTGTGATTCTATGAATGAATTTTAAACAGGTTAAGTGTTTATCAAAACATAGAACATGAAAATAAACACAGGATGTAACTTTCAATCTAATTTGTATTAGAAAGAATCTTTGCTACAATCTGAAATTCAAATTGAATTTCAGCTTCTTGTTCTAGGAAGATTACAATTGTAAAATTACTCAAGACACTATCAAATGTGGCTGTGCATAAAATATATAGACAACATGTCCTGTGCACATGCTCACATGAGACAGTTTAGCTAAAACTAGAAATAGACAGAAACTGCTTTACATTTGACTCATATCTATTTCTAGCTAACACTGTTGCGACAGACTGCTACATACAGCTTTATATCTTTTGTCATCTGTCTTGACTATCTTCTCAGCTTCATTGTAGACTTGTCTCTATCTTTGCAGGCTTGTCTTATCTTGCAAAAATAGAGCTGCAAATTATCTGTCTTGTTCTGCAATTCTCCTTGAAAGTAGCTCCTTGGTGCAGTCGAGTACTCTGTTGAAATTGGTTCGAGAAGTCATAGAGATTGACTTCTCGATTGAGTACTAGCTGTGACTTCTCGATTAGTCCTTGAATGATTGACTTCTCGAATGTCTAGATTTCTCGTTTGCATACTATATTTGATGACTTCTCGATTAGTATAGACTTCTTGAATGTAAACTTGAAATTGTGACTTCTCGAATGACTCAGCTTTACCACTTCTCGAATGCTCCTTCTGCTAACTTCTCGAATTGATTTTCTGGACTTCTCGAATTAAATAACATTTCACACTACTCGATTGACTTCAATATCTTTTACTTGCGTTGTCACAATCAACTGATATTTTACTGTTAAGCATATCGATCGATCCTTTGTATTCATCAACTGATATTCTTCTTCGATTGATCTTTATATTCATCGATTGATAAATGATGACTTATCGATCGATATATGATGACTTATCCGTTGATGACTTCTCGATCGGATACTGAGCCAATAAGTGTGTTTTGAGACTTCTCGACCAGTTGCATATTCCTGACTTCTCGAATGGGTGACTTCTCGAATGGGCAATTGCCTTAGTCGAATTCTTATACTGCATTCCTTATTTCTTCAATAAGCCTTCTTTGTCTAGTTGCATGATTCAGCTTGAATCTTATAACAGACTTTTTTTTGACTCTATTTACAATTGAGAAACAGACTGAGTAGACTTCTATCTGCAATTTTATACAAGAATATCTAAGTCATTACACTATTACAGAAGTAGAGATTATGTTACAGCAAGACATATAATTAAATAGGCTAGGCTTGATTTAAGTCCAACACTCTACTAAACTCTTCTAGTCAGGATACATTACAAAGGGAAAGCAAGGTATAATCGATCTTCCAGTTCAAGAAAATTTACACAATATTTGTCTCGATGTTAGATGTCTTGGTACGAGATACATCGGTATGAAATACTCCGAATATGGGACGTCTCTTATCAAGAAGTATCAACTCGAGATACACCATTGATGGATGTTTTCTAAATGATGACTTTGCATGGGATAGTTGTGCGTGGGATGCCCCCTCATGGGATGGTGCGTGAAAGGTTAGAGTTAATTTTTGTATTTAAATTCATCATTGCACTCATTGCATGTATAACATTCATCGAATGCACTATATTATAAGATGGTCCTCAGGGGTGCTGCAGATATTAGTTAATTTTTCTTGAATATTTTTTATGGGTATAATTCTTATTAAAGACTTTTGGGGTGGTTAAATTTTATTGAAGACTTTTAGGGATTAAATTTTATTGAAATTTTTTTGTGAGGTTAAATTTTATTGAAGACATTCAGAGATTAATTTTTATTGAAGACATTCGGAGATCAATTTCATTGAAGACCTTTAGGTGGTTAATTTTTATTAGAGAGATTCAGAGATTAATTTTATTGAAGACATTTTAAGGTAAAATTTTATTGAAGACTATTAGGAGTGTTGTTGATATTTAAGTCAGTCAAAGGTAATTTTATTTAGTTTTTCTTGAAACTCTCATAGTTTAGTTTTTCTTGAAAAATTCATGAGTTTAATCTTTCTTAGAAACTTCATGGGTTAAATTTTATTGGCAATCTTTCATGGGTTAAAATTTTATTACGGGTCTTTCATTGTTTAAAATTTGATTGACGACCGGGGGTCTGAGGAACTATGCTTGTTGATGGAGTTACTTAAGGCGCGCCTAATAAAAAGAAAAATGGAGGTATATTTTCTCAATGAGTTTGGTTTAATGGCATTTTTGAAATATCAATGTAGAGATTTGGTTTGTTAATGGGGTGTAATTTTGATGGTATGAAGAAGCATGTAAACACATGGTGTGCCTAAATCTCATAGTGCGGTCTTATTAGACATGAACATATTATATGATGATGTAAAAGAGTTACAACGGGGTTGTTTTTATATGGCACGTCGTAAAAGTTATTATTATGCGTGAAATATTTGAAGAGTGCGTGGAAGACATAATTTTGAGAGAAGTGAACAAAAAAGCAGAAATATGTGTGGTAACTATGAAATTCGGTGATGAAGATGTTAAATATTTAATTCCTTTTATATTTACAATATTGCAAGGAATTGGGGGTAGTTGTTATACACAAATTTCAGCATGTGTTATTTGTAATGAGCTAGTATTTATTAGGCCGAATTTATGGTTGTTTAGGTGGATTATTGTTGTTGTTATTGAATAAGGCTATCCGTCAGTCATTGCCTCTCCGTCATCTATGCCAGTCAATGCCGATTGAAGGTCATATCTCTGTATTCCTTGGGTTGCCCTCGTATGGGAGTTATGGTGACTACTAACCTTATCTTGGAATATCATTTCCATGTACTCAGGCGGGTTACCCTCGTCTGGGGGTTTAGGATGTGTCCTACATTTGCGATGGATCTAGTGTTGGCCTCCAGTTAAAGTATCCAAAGAAATAGTTGTAGTAGACCGGTTAGAGTCCACGATTTTTTGGTCAATATCGGATCCATGAAGTCCTTGAGCCTTATACTGGGTTTTGACCTATCCAAACAAACCCGAATATAGAGTCCTCTCCCAAGTAGGTTTCTCTTGCCTTTTCCTATCGGGCCTCTAATTCAGCAAGAACTACTTGGGTTTGATCCCCTATAAATAGGGTACGTTGACATATTGTTAGGGGTTGTATGTTGAGAGCTCCCACCAACTAAAAAATCCTAACAATCTCAGCCCCTAATATTCAACAATCACTACACTTCGATGACTTTTCAGGTAAAAAACAGAACTTGATAATGGCGATAGACCTCGTATTTTGTTGTTACCAAATTCCTCCATTAACATTATGTATCATTTATTAGATATATATACACACACGTGAGGATAAGTTTATGAACTCTTACAATTTTTTTTAAATCTTGTGAAACTATTTTAGGTACATATTTAACTCAAAGATTATTTATATATGATCGACAAAGGTCGAATTATACTGTACATGCATTACGTATGTATTTGAATTATAGATGTAAAAGTAGAGAATATGTATAAGATTTTAAATTCACAGTTTTCTTAACAATGCGCCTAATTAAAAACAGTAAACAAACGAAAAACCATTTTAGATTTATGTAAAAAAATATAAAATGAAATTTTAATATCCTACTTTTTTGTCAAGTTTAATATCCTACTTTAATTTGCTAAGAATTATCCACTTGTATGTTAATAAACCACCATGTATTAATACATAAAATTAATAAATATATCCTTTTCATATTTCCTATAATTTTCTTTGAATTTTTAGCCAAATTAATTAATTAATATAAATATGTTAATTTTCATAGATATTTTTTTAATTAAGTGTAGATTAATAAATAAAGATTCGATTTTTTAGTATACATACAGTATAACTATTTTACGGTAAATAAGTGGTTTAAAGTATACTTGCAAATTTTAAAAAACAAGAGAGGTGCCTGCTTCGTCAGTTATATTGCATGAATGCACGACAAGTGTCATCCGACAAGAGATCTCAAGCTTAACCTACTAACTCTCCTCGTGTTATGAGATATACCAAAAGTTACCAACACTTTTTCCCTCTGTAATAAAAAGTCAAATTATAGGATGATTATCATCATCTTGACCACCATCCAACGGCTCATCATTCATCTCTCCCTCTCAAATAGAATATTATAAATATACAATCTCTTAATATATATACTCATCTCTGGAACCACCTAGATTAGTCCTTGGCATTTCAGTGTTTTAACAGGAATCCTATCTATATTTTTCTTGCATATGAATTCTTTGGGCCCACACAGCTGACTGCTCATGTTTATATGACAAATAGTTTTAAGTTTGCCCATGGACCCGGTGGCCCCCAATCAGATGTGTCTGCATGGCATAAAACCTCTAGATTTTCACGGATGTGGCCCCCAATTCTAATGCACCTGCTATTACACACCTGTTTTTCGCGGATGATAGTTTTTTATTTTTCAAGGCTTCAAGAGAGGAGGTTATGTCAGTAAAAGTGATGCTAAATTCCTGTGAAAGTCTGACTGGACAAGCAGTCAACTTCCAAAAATGAGGAATATTTTTCAGTGCCTATGTTAGAAGGGATAAGAACTTGAGTTATCAGACATCCTGGGGGTTCATAATGACCTGAGTCAAAGCATGTATTTGGGTCTGTCATCGCTGATAGGTCGATCAAAGAAAATAGTTTTCAATTTTATGAAAGACCACGTTTCGAAGAGGATTCGGGGTGGGGTAATAAATTGTTATCGAGGGGAGGGAAGGCAGTGCTTATAAAAAATATTGCCAAATCTATCCCGTTCTATTGCATGTCATGCTTCATGATACCGAAGTCATGTCAAGAAATTGAACGGATAATGAATGGATACTGGTGGAGCTCGACTAGTAACAACGGTAAGGGGATTAAATGGCTGACTTGGGATAAGATGGGAATGGCAAAAAGCAAAGGTGGGCTTAGCTTTGGTAACTTGCACGGTTTTATTGTAGCTCTGTTGGGAAAACTATGTTGGAACTTTGTCACTAACCCTACATCTCTGGTGGCACGAGTTTTTAAATCAAGATACTATCCAGACAATCATATGTTACAAACTGTAAGAGGAGGGGGTCAAGCTTTGTGTGGGCTGGCATTTGGGAAGTTAAAGAGGTGTTGTACAATGGTTACAGATGGGTACTGAGTGATGGCAAAGCGATCAATATTTATAAAGACCCATGGTTGAGGGGGAAATCTGATTTTTTTTGTCAAGGTTCACCAACTGAACATCAACATGAATGAAAAATTGTTTCAATACTTCCGTCCAAAAATACCAAGGTCAAAGCATGTACTTGGGTCTGCCATCGCTGATAGGTCGATCAAAGAAAATAGTTTTCAATTTTGTGAAAGACCACGTTTGGAAGAGAATTCGGGGTGGGGTAATAAATTGTTATCGAGGGGAGGGAAAACAGTGCTTATAAAAAATATTGCCCAATCTATCCCGTCCTATTGCATGTCTTGCTTCATGATACCGAAGTCGTTGTATCAAGAAATTGAACGGATAATGAATGGATACTGGTGGAGCTCGACTAGTAACAACGGTAAGGGGATTAAATGGCTGGCTTAGGATAAGATGTGAATGGCAAAAAGCAAAGGTGGGCTTGGCTTTCGTAACTTGCACGGTTTTAATGTAGCTCTGTTGGAAAAACTATGTTGGAACTTTGTCACTAACCCTACTTCTCTGATGGCACAAGTTTTTAAATCAAGATACTATCCGGACAATCATATGTTACAAGCTATAAGAGGAGGGGAGGGGGTCAAGCTTTGTGTGGGCTGGCATCTGGGAAGCTAAAGAGGTGTTGTACAATGGTTACAGATGGGTACTGAGTGATGGCAAATCGATCGATATTTATAAAAAACCAATTTTGAAGGGGAAATCTGATTTTTTTGTCAAGGTTCACTAACTGAACATCAATATGAATGAAAAATTGTTTCAATACTTCCGTCCAAAAACACCAAGGTCAAAACATGTATTTGGGTCTGCCATCGCTGATAGGTCGATCAAAGAAAATAGTTTTCAATTTTGTGAAAGACCACATTTGGAAGAGAATTCGGAGTGGGGTAATAAATTGTTATCGAGGGGAGGGAAGACATTGCTTATAAAAAATGTTGCCCAATCTATCCCGTCCTATTGCATGTCTTACTTCATGATACCGAAGTCGTTGTGTCAAGAAATTGAACGGATAATGAATGGATACTGGTGGAGCTCGACTAGTAACAACGGTAAGGGGATTAAATGGCTGGCTTGGGATAAGATGGGAATGGCAAAAAGCAAAGGTGGGCTTGGCTTTCGTAACTTGCACGGTTTTAATGTAGCTCTGTTGGGAAAACTATACAGGAACTTTGTCACTAACCCTACATCTCTGGTGGCACGAGTTTTTAAATTAAGACACTATCTGGACAATCATATGTTATAAGCTGTAAGTGGAGGGGGTCAAGCTTTGTGTGGGCTGGCATCTGGGAAGGTAAAGAGGCGTTGTACAATGGTTACAGATGGGTACTGAGTGATGGCAAATCGATTAATATTTATAAAGACCCATGATTGAGGAGAAATCTGATTTTTTTCTCAAGGTTCACCAACTGAACATCAACATGAATGAAAAATTGTGTCAATACTTCCGTCCAAAAACACCAAGGAGTGGGACGAGGAAAAACTTCGACTAGGTTTTCATAACACTGATGTGGCAGCCATTTTGGGCACAAGGATTCCTCAAAACCATATAGTAGATAGACTAGCATGGACTCCGATAACTGATGGGAAGTATTCAGTGAAAAGTGGATATCACCATTGGCACACGATGAATATAGCAGCGCCTCAAGTACCTCAAACAACTGGTTGGAGCAGGTTATGACATCTTGGTCTTCCTCACAAAATCAAAATCTTCTTATGCAGATTCTGCAGGAACACTATTCCTGTGAGTATTCTTCTTCGATATAAAGGAGTCTCAGTACCAATTCTATGTCCTTTCTGTAAGCCGGATGT
This sequence comes from Oenanthe sinensis, assembly GCA_028671895.1. Classification (NCBI taxonomy): domain Eukaryota; kingdom Viridiplantae; phylum Streptophyta; class Magnoliopsida; order Apiales; family Apiaceae; genus Oenanthe; species Oenanthe sinensis. Next base: position 20,939,400 of record JAPMAC010000231.1, read on the forward strand.
AGAACATATACTACATGTATTTTTTGATTGTGGATTTGCTGTCCAGTGCTGATAGGAAATTGGTTTGAGTTTTGATATGATGAACGTGGAGTCCGCAGTGAACTGGTTATTAAATAAGCTTGAAACAGATACCCATGCCAATATTATTAAGATCTCCACTTTCTTATGGGGGATTTAGCTAGCTAGAAACAAGAAAGTTTGGGAGGATATGAACATAACTCCAAAACTTGCAGTTGAATCGAGTTCGAAATATATTTCCGATTGGAGGGATGCGGTGAAAAAATGCAATCGAGTAAACTTTGTAGATGGCACGGAGAGAGGCTCTCGAAGTGTAGAAAAGTGGGTAGCGCCTAGGGAAGGTCACCTAAAACTTAACGTAGATGCTTCAGTGTTCAGGGAAGCAAACTCTTTCACAATTGGCTTGGTGTTAAGAAACCATAATGGCCACTTTCGAGGGGGTAAGAATTTGAGGTTGGCTGGGACTGTGTCGGTGTTGGAGACTGAAGCAGTTGGGGTACATGAGGCTTTGTCTTGGATCCGCGAAATGTCAGTACAACAGTGATGAAACTAAAGCTGCTATACTGAACACACACAAGATATAAAGTAACACAAGTATGTAAAATGGAGAAAACAAAATAAACTAATATATTTCCTCCGCTTTTGATAACAACGTACATACAATTTAAATAGCTAAAACTAAACTAAGTTGCTGGCTGAAAAACAGGAACTACCTAGCACTGCTTTTCTACATAATCTCCACTACTTTGTTAATTCTTCACGATCTTAAAAACACTCCTACTGATGCATGAACCAAGTCTGATGAATAAAACAAATACTGCAGATAGAATAAAACAAAATATAAATACTTTATTTGACAAGTTTTAGATTATATTCCAACATTTCCCCCCTTAATCTAAAACTTGCCTTAATAATTCTACCAGCCTATATGGCTTGAACTGCCCATATGACTCACTTCCTTGATTCAAAATCAGAGAGAAGAAATTTACGAAGCACTTTTCTTCATCTGTGATGCACTTCTCACCACCATCAATTTTGATGCACATGTCATCAACAAAAATTAAAAAAAAAACTTTGGAGCACTTCTCCCCATGGTGCACATAATCACCAATAATTCTAAAGAAGCGGTTCTCCCTCGACCAATTGTGCCATGATTTCTTCATCATTTTGGAATCTACAATTCTTTGCCAGATGCCCATATCTTTTACATTTGAAGTATTGTGGCTTTCTTTTGTGCCAACAATCCTTTTCTTCATGACCGATCTTATGACAGTAGTTGCATTGAACTTTATTACCTGTGCCTTTTGAGAATGAAGTTTTAGCTAATAGGAGTCCCTTATTTTTTTCTCCATTTTAGTCATCCCTCATTGATCTCCTTTGGTCTACAGCACTAAGAGCATTGACTAACTCCATTAGAGTTATTTTGGATAGGTCTTTGGAATCTTCAAGTGAGGATATTTTAGATTCATATTTTTTAGGAACGCTCACCAGAATTTTATCAACCACCCTCTCACTGGTAAATGTTTCACCAAACAACCTAATTTGATTAATAATGCTCATAAACTTACTCACATATTCCTTAATGGTTTCGTTCCCCTTCATCCGTTACATTTTAAATTCTCGTTTGAGATTCAAAACTTGCATCAACTTTGTTTTAGCATTTCCCTCAAACTCTTCCTTTAGCATGTTACATGTCTCCTTTGGTGACTCGCAAGTCATGATACTTGTGAAGATTCCATCCGACACCGCTGAATGAATACATGAAAGTGCCTTTGCTTCTCTTGCCGCTTCTTCGTCACGTTTTTTGATTTGGGCTGCTGTTGGATTTTATGGAAGAGGGGGTGGCTCAACATCACTCTCAATTGCTTCCCACAAACTCATAGCTTTCAAATATGATTTCATTTTGATAGCCCATGAATTATAATGATCTTATTTGAATGTAGGTATCGAAATAGAAAAGTTATTTGATGCCATTTGAAATCACAAGCCCTTTAGATCTATAGCTCTGATACCATGTTAAGTTACCAGTTCTCCTAAAACATCAAGGTGTTAGGAGACTGACTTACCAGGATCTTATATTATATTCTAACATTCTCCCTCACTCAATAACAAACCTTTCATGTCCATAATTAATTATGAGAATATTGGGGGTGGCAGAGAGTCGAACCTTATACCTCTGCCGACTATCTCTGATACCATGTGATGAAACTAAAGCTGTTATACTGAACACACACAAGATATAAAGTAACACAAGTATATAAAATGGAGAAAACAAAATAAACTGATATATTTCCTCAGTTTTTGATAATAACGTACATACAATTTAAATAGCTAAAACTAAACTAAGTTGATGGCTGAAAAACAGGAACTACCTAGCACTACTTTCCTACATAATCTCCACTATTTTGTTTATTCTTCACGATCCTAAAAACACTCCTACTATTGCATGGACCAAGTCTGATGACTAAAACAAATACTGCAGATAGAATAAAACAAAATACAAATACTTTATTTGATAAATTTTAGATTATATTTCAACAAACAGGTGACTATAGAGACGGACTCATTGATGGTGGTGAATGCCGTACAGAGGAACATTACGAAGGGAGTATAAATCTAGTTTATGTTAAAAGGCTAGTAAACAGGGCAACACATCTTATGACTCGGTCCTTGTTTGATTAATAGTTACAACGTTTTTTAGTCCCCTCCACAAAATCCAGGAGACGATTGTGTATGAATCTTTGAATGAGAATTTTGCTTTGTTTTAAAAAAACATTATGTCATGTGTAATTTGAGAATATTTTTGGAATTTATTTTGAAACTCTTAACATTGTTCTTTATTTATAAATTAGTACATACTGTTTTTGCGTTATGAAAAAAATTAGAAAATTACATTACTTTGATAAATAACTTAAATTAGCTCGGGTCATTTACTAAATTTTAACTTAATATATTCATGAAGTTATTAATAAAGTCAGAGTTTGAAAAATGAAGCGAACTAATTGCTGTAGATACAGGCATACAGCCTACAGATTAGTCCATATTACATTTTTAGCAGCATTTGAAATTACAGTTTAAAATTATTTTGTTGTAAAATAATTATTTTCAGAAAATTTAAATAATTAATTATGATAAGTAATATTCGATTCTTGTTAATTATGAAATTTATTTTACTGACTTAAAATTAAGCTATATTAAAAAAAAGTATTTTTTTCTAAAAATTAATATGAAAACTTATTGCACCTAAAAGTATTTTTTTAATTATTTTTAAAATTTTATTAAACAAAGTTCTACCTATTTTTCTTTTAAAAATTTATTATTATTATCTTTATGTCATTGTGTAGTTCTCCTATTTATTATCATCTTACGATTCAAATTCGTTTTTAGAAGATACTTACCTGACCAGATTTGCCTCTATTTGTTTTACCCAGTTGGTCATTTGAGTGCTTTGACTGCTTTCCAATAAGTCACAACATAAGAGACATGCGTATCATTTTTTTTTAGAAAATAGTAAACACTTTTAGAAATGCACATTTAGTAGTCATGTTTTTTTTTAAAAGTACACAACTCAACTAAAAAATTAATTAATATTCTAAAAATAAAATATAGGAAAAATATGATTTTAAGGACGTTACTAGATTGTTTTTAGAAAGACTTTTATATATAATTTAATTTTTAATGAAAAATTTCTATATATTTAAAAGATTTTTAATGTTGAAATTTTATCCAAATTGTTTTTATGAAAAACTTGTATAACTTGTGCTCCTTGTTGGATATGGCCTTTCATATTATGAAGAGTAAGGTCAGGAACCAAAAATGTTCCAAAAAAATCTCTCAAATAACATGGTATGATTGATGTGTGGGAATGAATGATTTTAATTTATGTGATTAATGTGAATACATGAGTATATCTTATTTATTGTTCTTAACACAGCAAGACACATGAATTGTTTTTTAAACTTTTATTTGTTTCCCTATCATTTTTCTATTATAAATTTCCCAAAACAATATGTATAATACTCTATGTCAATTATGCCAATTCAAAATTAGTATTTATATATGAATAATTATTAAAATATGATTAATATTGTTCTGTAACCTTTAACTTTGTATAATAAAATTAAAATATTTTTTATACATTAGTTATATTTGTTTAGTTTAATTAAACTTTTTCTAATAACAATAATTGATTCAAATTCTTAAATTTAAAAATATCCAACTACATACAAGTTCTATCGATCGATATATGGAACTTATTTTTTGTGAAACACCGAGATAAATCATAAAAAAAATTCTAACCGTCCACGGAATCAATTTTAATAAAATTTCATTTTATAAAAGATATAAAATATCATACATACAACTATATCTCCTCCTTTTATACAACTCATCACATATAATATTATATTATATTTAAATTATATCTTTATTTTTTATTTTAAGAATCCTACTTATCCTATAATTTTTATTTAATATATCATTAAATTTTATGAATATTAATTTTAAAAATGTAAAAAGAAATTAACACTTACAACCTAATGGTTATTATATTTATTAAAAATATAATAATTAACCACAATTATTTCACTTCATTTCTTACACTTTACTAAGCAAATAACAAAACAACCCCATCATAAACTAATATAGAAAGAATTTAAAAAGTTTATGACTTATTTATTAATTTATTAAAAATATAATTTTAGTTGATATTATAATGTTTATTATATATTATATATTTTTTTGTACTTTTACAGTTTATTTGTAATATTCATATTAAGATTTTTAATTCAACTTACATTATAAAAAAGTTACACCACGCATATGGAATGACACGTGATAGATTTTGATTGTTTATAATAATATTTAAATTAAAAATATTTTAAAATAGATAATAAAAACAACCTCCAAGCAAATAAAAAAACAACCATTGCATTGCATGGATTATAAGTTAGTATTATATATTATTAAAGTAGTGGGTCGGTTAGTCCGTGGTATAGTTCCACTCAAATTCAAATATACTCTTTTAATTAAATTTTAATTAAAATATAGGGTTGTATTCATAATCTACTAATTATCAACTTTCAATTTTATCATCGTTCAAACACTTTAATTTATTTAAAATTACTATTTTATAATTATTATTTTTTAATATTAAAATAATATTTATAGTGTATTTCTTTTACTCAACTTCAAACACACTTTTTAGTTAAATTTTAATTAGAATATACTCTAACACACATATACATTATACATACAACACTATTTAGAACACATATATTATACATACAACTTTACTATCATAAGTGGAGTTTTCTTTCTTAATAATAAAATTAAATAAATTATCATATTAAATTAAATATTTAAACCATATAAAATAATTATTTTATACTATATATATTATATACATACAACTCTATCACCGTTGTAGTACTCTTTTTATACTATTTAAATTATAGCATATATTTTCTTTATTAAGAATATTGTTACAATCCTCCTTCTTAATAATAAAGTAAATATATTACCACATTAAAATAAATATTTAAATTATATAAAATAATTTATCTATACTATATATATTATACATACAATTTTATCAATTGTGTAATACTCTTTTATACAACTGTTTACGAGTAATATTATTTTATATTTAAATTATAGATATAGAATATAATTTATATTTTAGGAATAATATTATAATATAATTTTTATCTAATATAGTTGTATTAACATTTAACTCAATTTCATCACGGCTTTTAAATTTATTTAAAATTACAACATATTAATCATATCTCATGAATATTAAAATAAAAAAACTAATATATCATAATAATATATAAATAACACATAAAAATTTAATAATAAAATAAATTACTATATTAGATTAAATATTTATTAATGTAGACCTAGTATAAAACAAACATGGAAACGCCAAAAACATGAAGAAACCCACCTCCTCCTCTCTTCTATTTACCAATTTTTTAATAAAATCGAGACCTAATCCTTTTTGGAAGAGATCTTGTTGGTACCTTGATAAGTTGTTATTCATGCTCATCTTTTTGGGATATTAATGTTTTATGTTTTGATGTTTTTGTATACCTTGTTATGAGTTTCAATAGTTTTTCTGAGAAAGATTTACATGATATTTTGGGAGATTTGTAAGACTCGCATCGAATCTGGGACGGTGGTGGAGATCGCAAGAGCTCACATTTCACAACAAAAAATTGTTCATATTTTAAGGATATTTGTTTTTTCAATATCAGTTAATGTAACTGATAGTTCTGAACATTAGGTTACAGATGATACTTATGTGAAGGTTAATTGTGATGCTACTGGTTTCACAGCTGATGTAAGTTAAATTGCTCGAGATGTCATTGTAATACTTTTTAGATTAAATAATTTGAATATTCTATGTGTTAAGCGGTCTGAAAATAAAACAATTATGTATTTAGCTCGTTTTTTATTTTACAATCAGGTTGTAGTTGACGGTTTGGAAATTTGTTGCAGTTGAGTTATATTGTTTTAATAAAATCATTTTGTTGGTAAAAAAAAACTACTCTATTTTTATTAGTACATCACAACCAATAACGACAGAAGTTAATTTATTACAAAAACATAAAAGACAGTGTAATAGTTATCCAAAATGAGTGTAAATAATTTTATTCTTAGTGATACTCTAATAAGGAAGAAAGGAAGAAAGAGGCACCGCAGCAATTGCACCATTCAGCATCTACCGTATGGCGGCCACTTACGTACGTAATACTGTAGAAAGTAGTAGTAGTAGTAGTGTATAGCACCAGGTTTTGTTTGGCCTGTTTTCACACTATCTCTAAAAACCACCCTTCCTCATCTCTCTCTACGTAATTGAACTTATCTGTATCTATCATTCTATCTCTCTACTTTTCAAACAAAAGTTTTAAAGCTCAAGATAATTATAAAAAAAACTACAATTTCCTAGAACAAACAAGAACTCTTCTAGCTTGCTGATGTTTATTTACTCTATTATTTATGGTTGCTGAGGGAACTCGCTTTGTCTTGTTTACATTCTTTTCTTTGGTATGTCATCATCATCTTCTCCATTTTCTACACCTTATTTATATTCTCATCTGTTTATCTCTAGATGATGTGTTCTAGTTTTAATGTCAACTGCTTCTGTAGATTATTGTGTACTTATAAATAAGTTAGAACTTTGCTGCTAGCTTGTTGTAGCGTATATACTTTGTTAGAGTGGTTTATACATTTTGTACAAGTTGAATTAAGTATGAAGTACGGATTAGGGCATATATAGAAGTCGCTTTCTTGATTATTATTAATATTATTGATTAGTAGTACTGTTTGATTGATAACCAAATGTTTTAATTTCTTCAGCTGCTTTATGTTGCTTAATTCTTTCTGCCCACTTGTTGAAGATGAGAGATTTTTGATATCTAACAACATATATAGATCCTTTTTTCGTGTTTCCTTAATCACATACATACACCAAACTCGATCATAAACTCCTCTATCACCTATCACTCAGCTCACTCGTTCTCTTTTATATATATAATATAATCTCCTCCTCTCTAGCTCTCTCTACATATTTCAGTGTTTCAATATATATACAGCACACATAATATTTATTCTTATGTGTTTACCTAAACATAGAGATCGATGAGAAGAGAAACAGGAGATGAAGTGCATGCAGAGAATCAAAGTCAAAATCAAAATTGTTGTGGGTTTGATGGTGCTATGGGTGGTGATGATATAGTTGATGAAATGATGGGTGCTCTTAGTGAAGGACAGATCTGGCTTGGAGGTGATCAACTAGATGAGACAACTCCGATAGCTGATTCCTCAATTTTTGATAAAGAATTCCCACCACTTCCTGATTTTCCATGCATGTCTTCAACCTCATCCTCATCCTCTACTCCGGCCTTAACTAAGCAGCAGTTTGTTTCATCTTCGGATTCCCCAGCCTCTTCGTCTTCTTCAGCAGCTTCTTGGGCCATGATAAAGTCAGATGCAGAACAAATAAACAAGCAAGATGTGAGGAGTATCAAGTATGATGTGGCCACACCAGTTCCGGATTTATCCGACTCGGATGGTTTTAGGCCATCTGATGATACTGGAATGGAGGATGTGGATTGCATGGATGTGATGAATAATTTTGGGTATATGGATCCGATTGAAGATGGAAATGATCTATGGGACCCATCTTGTATTTTTCAAAGTGATGATGATCAAACTAATCCTAATCAGAAGCTTCATGAGCATCAGAGAGGTGAAAGAACACTAAATCAGGAAGTGCAGAATCAGGATGATGGAAGTTGTTGTGTCATAGAAGGGGAGAAGGAAGTTGTTGAAGAAAAAATGAGATTGGATGAACTTGGAGTTGTGTTCTTTGAGTGGCTAAAAAATAACAAAGAGCACATTTCTGCTGAGGATATGAGGAATATTAAGTTTAAAAGAGCAACCATTGAGTGTGCTTCTAAGCGATTAGGGAGCACGAAAGAAGGGAGAAAACAGCTCTTAAAACTCATTCTTGAATGGGTTGAGCAATACCAGCTTCAGAACAAACAGAACCGGGATGCTGCGGCAGCTGCTTCTCATCAAATTCCTTCTCAATATCAAGAGCCTTTTCCGAACCCTAACCCTAACATGAAGAATTCTATTCCCACTGCGGATGCAAACAATATCGTGTTAATTCCAAATCCCCAAACTTATTTTGATCAATCAATGGTGGCCCCGGCTGCTTCAGTGCCAGCAGCATTTCCACTGCCTGCTATGGCTTATATAGGTGGTGATCATCATCATCACCGTTTTTTTGGCGGTGCTAACGCTTCTCCGATGAATTGTCAACCCTACTCTCCTCGGATTTTGCCAACAACAGAATATCAAATGTTTGAGCCTGCTCGGTCATGGCGGCCATCCCAGTTTGTTTTGGCCCCTCAATGTAATTCATTTCCTGATCAAAATGGTAATTTTGCTCCTATTACACCTCAGCCGTTTGCACCTGTGTATGGAAATCAACACCCATCTCAAATTTACAACGGAAATAATGGCGAGGGGACAACAAGGTTGGTTGCTTCTGCTACTAAAGAGGCTAGGAAGAAGAGGATGGCTCGACAAAGAAGGGGTTCATTGCACCATTATCGCCACCATCCTCAGGAGAATCAGCTCAACAAGATTGACTCACCGAAACAAAGTGAAACGCAGTTTAGTGTAGAAAATTGCCCCAATAACAGTAATGGTCCAACTAACTGTGTTGAGGCTCCAATCTTGAAACAGCCTCCTACAGAGGCACATCCTCAGCAACAGCAACATGAGTTCCAGATGAGTGACCGAAACTCACAGCAAGCACAGAGCAACCAGCTACTGGCTCAATCAGAGCGTGGACAACGACTACAGAAACAGGTAGTTACCTTGCACTTGATAGTAAATTTTCAAGCAGTACAATAATGTTGTGGTTGAGTTTATTATGAATTTCTCCTGGTTTTTGTGTAGGAATTTAAAGGTGAGAACAACTTGAAACTTCTGTTACAGAAGGTGTTGAAGCAGAGTGATGTTGGTAGTCTTGGAAGAATTGTATTGCCTAAAGTAAGTTTTTGATCTTTCGCACAAACTTTATCTTTTTATTTTCTCATGTTAAATGTCTTGATACACACGCGCGCGCACACACTGATGCACATATAATCGAGAAGAAGATACATCAATATTAGTGTTTGCTGATTGTCTTGGTGATTGTGTATGTGGTCATATAATAATGATTTGATCAGAAAGAAGCTGAAACACACCTTCCACAACTGAGTGAAAGGGACGGCATATTGATTGCCATGGAAGATATAGGAACTTCAAAGATTTGGAACTTGCGCTACAGGTATAATATACAAAGACATAAAAAGACATATAAAGGCGCGCACATACACACACACATTATGCAATGGGCATTCAGTTGCATTTACTAGTTATACACTTATATCACTTGCTAATTACATTCGTGTTGTTTTTAAATCATGGAGTCTCAGATTCTGGCTATATCACTTACTAATTACATTCGTGTTGTTTTTAAATCGTGGAGTCTCAGATTCTGGCCAAATAACAAAAGCAGGATGTATCTCCTTGAAAATACAGGCATGGTTATATAAATGTCATACAATGCATAAAATGGCACTACTATGCATACTCCCTAGTCCCTAATACTTCTGATTTCTGTTGATTTTTAGGAGACTTCGTGAAAGCTAATGGACTACAAGAGGGAGATTTCATAGTCATTTACTCTGACATCAAAAGTGGCAAATATGTACGAAGTTCTTATAATAGATATTGTATAATTATCTACTTATATGTTTATGTGCATTAATTTGCACTTACTCATGCTGTGAGAAGTTTAATTAGAAGTACTTTATTTTTCTGGCGACATTACAGCTGATAAGAGGAGTGAAGGTAAGGCAGCCTATGAAACCGAGATCCGAGGCCAAGGCGAAGGCAACGAGGAAAATCCATCGCAACTCTGGAGCTGGTAATGGACATTCCTCAATGTCTAAATTGAATGGACAGTGAATAGGTGAAGCATAAAGCAAAGAAGTGGCCAAATCGCCGTTCAGAATGTTTAGCCAAGAACATTACATATATATATGGTACTAGACGACTAATTAAGCAGCTTGTGTGTGCAGTATAGGTATATTGCCTTTCCATGACCTGTCCGTAGTTCTCCTCGCTTGTTTATTTAATTATCTCTTATGAGCCAAAAGGTCACAATTGGTCTGAGGCAGAAAAATTTGTTATTAATGATCAATTAGATCTTGGAAAGCTACAACTTAAGCTGGCAATGGGCAACACCGACTAGATTTCAGATATACATGATTTGAAGACGGTAATATGCTTAGGGTGTTGTATGGTGGCCATATGTCAATTAAATTGTGAAAATTGTGTGTGTGCATGTTGTGACTATATTATAGTGCATACTCTACCTATATTTTATTTTATTTTATTTGAAAAACGAAGAATCATTTTATTGATAAATAATATCCGATAATACATCAGAAAGATAATAAAAGCTTATCATCTAACCAAAATGTATGTTTAAACAATTCATGGGTCGAAAGACTTATAAAGAAAGAGATTTTCCGGAAGTTTAGATAATAAAAACATTTATATCCGATAAAACGGGATTTGTTAAAATCCCATAACCCTATGGGGGGGAAAGAGTGTCATAAAACGATCATAAAAAACAATATAAATAGTGGTTCCTAACAAAAAAATTGGAATTTCTTGAAGATTTTTGAGTTCCCAATGCTAAAAAATTAGTCACACGTCTTGTTGCTTCCGCCATTAAATCCCACGTTCTTAAATCTCACCTTCTCTTTACCCTTGTTCTCATCCAAGTGAGTATCAAAATTATACTTCTATTCATCTTCTAATTAAATCTAAAAAATAAAAAACAAACCAACAAAAACAAATAAGTTGATGAACGTGTAATAAAATATATAGTATAAAATTGTAATATAAAACTTTCAATTCATAATAAAAATCATCTAATATGACATGAAATTGTCATAAGCGACAACCACCACAGATATAGTCAAAACGCATTCAAAAATGGTCATGCTCCATATAGGTATAAAAAGTCATCAAATATGACACTAAAATCGTTAAAAAATTCAAATTTGAAAGATGTGAAAACAGATACAGATTATATGAATCAAATCCGAATTAAACGAAAACAGATTTGAAAATTTAGAAAGTTAAAATTTTCAGATTTAAAAAGAGAATATATGTATTATATAATGAATTGTGATTTAAACCAAAATATAGATATAGAAAAGAAGATTGTAATTAAAATTAGGATTTAAAAAAAAAAAAGAATGGGGAAAAGGGAGAGGGGGTGAGGGGAGAGATTTTTTTTTTTTTGGAGAGAAGACATTTAGAACTTCAAATCTATATGCATATGTGTTTTAGGTCGATTCAGATTTGTGTGTATTACCTATATTTGTTATTGATTGTTGTTTGTAATTAGAATTCTGAATCTGGATGCATGTATGAAGAGGACATGAGTACTATTTCGTGCATTGATTTAAATTGATAAAATTGAATTTCCTTGGAAGTCCTATTTTATTAGTTCTTATTAATTACATCCGATTAGGTCCCACATTAGTACTAAAACTATTCTACATTTGATACGAAAACTATGGTTTTTGATACTAAAATATAATTATACGTTATCTTAATGTTAGTGTTAAATTAGTTATATATTACCTCCGGCTCCTTTTATATATCTCTTTTTCAAAAGTGGCGGTTGGAGTATAATTCTACATTGAAAACTTGTTGAACTTGTTGTTTTTTGCTACTAATTCTTGATCAATTATATTCATGCATTAATATATAAATTTAATATTTTAATATTCTAATTTGATAAAAAAAGTATTATATTAATAAAAGATTGCTTTGATTGGTTTTTAAACACTTCTGCTATTATTAGATCATTTTTAAAGTTTTAAATATCTATTATTTTTATTATAATAAGAATTTAATTTATAAATATATTAATGTTAGTAAATTATAATTATATAAAAATGATTTATTCATATATTTTTGTTAAATTTTATTCATCTGTTTCATATACTTTTATATGATAAAAATTTAAAATAAATATTAATTTTTTTGTATACTTTGATACAGTATATTAAAAATTTTAAAATGAAACACTGATTTTCAAGTCGTACTTTGGTTTTAGGTCAAGTGCAAGTTTGAGCAGCATATGTATTTTCGTAAGACATTTGGTCCATTTCTCCATTTAGATTTGTTGTTACCGAACTTGGAGCTTGGACTGAAAGTATGTAGGCTGCAAATGATATAGTGATCAACCCAAAGCTGAAATCATCGATAGGCCCAAATAACATGCCTGACTCTATTTGAGGCTATCACTGACAGCCCACAAATATAATGTAACCATGCATGTTCTTCTAGTAAGTTTAATCAAGCATATATATATATATACTAGTAGTCTACCATAGCAGTCCACTAATTTACGCAAACTGATGTGATGACAATGTGCAGATTATATATAGCATGCTATATGTACGAACCATCAGGCATCATCATTTTCACTGTTGACTTTAATAAACTCGCGCTTTTGTAAAAACTGGCATTGGCATGCAAAGTGTCTGTGACTGTTTTCCACATCATTTCATAAGCATGATTCTCTACCATCATTACCAAAAACTTTAGCTATCAAATCTTTTCTGAATTGATAGCTGATTAATTATTTTTATTAATATGGTTTACAGCTGCCTAAATTATACACTAGTATTTGAAAATAAAAGTCCCTAAATTGCAAACATGTTGGCCCACTCCCAGAAAGCAGAGTACAGAGGCAACGCATGGATATGCGGCAATGTTATGACCCCAATTTCGAACAAATTTATCGAAATAAATTTTTTGAATTTTTTATTTTATCATAATAAATTTATTTTGTATTTTGCAATTCAATGATAAATTGTTGTCCGTTTACCTCGTATACATGTAATCTAAAATACTATTTATATAGTTTTTTTTAAAGAAAAATAAAATATTATAGTAAACAAATAACAAATTAATTCAAATTCAATAGATTTACTAGTAGCAGCAAATACATGAAGCATTCTTCCTACGTAGGCCACACCCACACCCACGCTTGCTTGTTATAAAAAAATCTGTACCGTTGAGATATCATCATGCTTATTTTGCTAGTAACTAAGAAAATTCCTAAGCCCGATGATTATCTTAATTCCCCCAAAATAATCCCATTTTTATATGTTCGTGCCTCGAAAGGTTTTGACCGTAGAATGTTACGCTTTTATAATCACAACCTCCCCACTCTTTTGTTTAGTCATTAATGATCAATAATCAACTTTTCCCCTCAATTATATATAAATAAATAGTGTTATGAAAATCATTTGACTCGATCAACTAATCCTCAGAATTTAGTCGGATTGAATTTTTAGATAATTGGATCAAAAATTAATTATTACATTATTTGATTTAAATTCGTCTAAATATGATCAAATTCACCTCAACTCTTAAATTCAACTAAAAAATACAAATATGTTTTAAATTTATAGAAAATTATGCCGCACTCTCTCCGTCTCATATTTTTTATGATCAAATTAATCAAATTTTAATTATATAATATATTATTATTTTAAAATTTAGAAAATACATCTTAAAATATATTAAATATAATTTTTAATAATGCAATGATTAAAAAAGTTAAACATGAAAAAAATTGGGACGGACCTGAGCTGTAAAATTCAAATTAAAAAAAAAAATAGAGAATAATATATAGTGTCATGGTTGTAAAAATCGGGAATCGGAACTTATCGGTTAAAGTACCGATTTGGGATTAATCGGTTAATCGGGGATTAATCGGAACAATAATCGGATTTATTATATTATTATAATAAAATTTAATATATTTATCTAATTTACTATAGAACATATTATTTAAAAATATTTTACAAATATAAATCGGATTTTATAAATCGTATCAGTCAAATATTTTATAAGGATTAATCGGGGATTTATCCGCGATTTTTGAAAAATCGGCCGATTTCTATAACATTGTATAGTGTACATAATAATGTCAGCTTTTTGAAGGAATATATCACACTACCCCCCACCTGCACTCCTTTCACTCTTCTCCTCTCAGGCTCTCACCACCTGCAAAACCCCCTCCCCTTGTTCCATGGCATTTCCAAAGCTTTTCTCTTTCTGCATTTTCATCTTGACACTCACAACAAACCCCATTTTGTCCTTGGAAACTGAGCTTCTTTTAACTAAAATCAAACCCTCTTTACAAGGAACCTCACAGAACATATTATTGTCTTCTTGGAACACATCTGTTCCTCTTTGTCAATGGAAAGGACTGAAATGGGTTTTCACTAATGGCTCTTCTCTCATTTGTACTGACTTAGCTTCTCCACAATGGACTAATGTTAGTCTTTTTAAAGACCCTTTGCTTCATGTAGCTTCTATTCAACTTCCATCAGCTGGGCTTTTTGGTAAACTTCCTAGAGAACTTGGTGAGCTTTCTAATTTACAAAGTTTGTATCTTGGTGTTAATCATCTTGTTGGGGATATACCTCTTGAGCTTGGTTATACTTCTTCTTTGTCAGATATTGATTTAGGGAATAATTTGTTGAATGGTTCTATTCCAACTTCGATCTGGAATCTTTGTGATCGTCTTGTTTCGCTTCGGGTTCATGCTAATTTTTTATCTGGTTATGTTCCTCAACCTGCACTGCCTAATGCTACTTGTGATCATTTAGAGTTTCTTGATTTTGGGCATAATATGTTTTCGGGTGATGTTCTCGAGTTTTTAACTAGGTTTACAAGTCTTAAGGAGCTTGATCTTGGGAATAATATGTTTTCTGGGTCAATTCCGGAGGGTATTGTAGGATTAAGTTTAGAAAAATTGAATCTTTCTTACAATAATTTTACTGGAGTTGTGCCAAATTTTGAGGGATCAAAGTTTGGTGAGAATGTGTTTGAAGGGAACAATCCTGGGCTTTGTGGGGGTCCTTTGAGGGGTTGTACTGGCAGTTCTGGACTTAGTTCTGGTGCGATTGCTGGGATCGTGATTGGCTTGATGGCAGGAGTTGTTGTTTTTGCGTCGCTGCTGATTGGGTATGTGCAAGGGAAGAAGAGGAAAGATGTTGATGATGAAGAGTATGAATTGGAGGAGGGAGAGGATGATGAAAATGGTGGTGGTGAAGGGAAGCTAATTTTATTTCAGGGCGGCGAAAATTTGACTTTAGAAGATGTTTTGAACGCAACTGGACAAGTTATGGAGAAGACGAGCTATGGGACTGTTTATAAGGCAAAGCTTGCTGATGGAGGTACCATTGTGCTGAGGTTGTTGAGAGATGGTAGTTGCAAGGATAGGAATTCATGCTTGCCGGTTATCAAGCAGTTGGGCCGGGTTCGACATGAGAATTTGATTCCGCTCAGAGCTTTCTATCAGGGGAAGAGAGGAGAGAAGCTTCTTATATATGATTATCTTCCTAATCGAAACCTCTTTGATCTCTTACATGGTTAGTACATACCTCTTGACTTGCTAAGATAATGCAATCCCTTTTTAAGGGTAGTTACCTGTCTGATCATTTATATTTAATATATATTGAACTTGTAATTACTGTACTTTTGTGGATGCTATTACTGCCCAATTTCCCAACACAAGCATATTAGCTAAACACTTACTGTATGAACCTTCTAGTTAAATATGATTGTGTTGAAACATTTGTAGACTTTGTAGTAAATGTTGAATGGAGCAAAATAGATAGTGGAAAAGTACATTTACACCATAAAGCTGTATCTTTTTTAGGGGCCACAATATTATCACAAGTATCATATCTAATGGAAAACCATGAGCTTGTGTTTCAGACCTGTTATAGGGCTGATTATAGTGACACATGATGAGTCATTGACTCATGAGTCACACATTGACCTCAATACCACTGTGAAGAAAGTCTCTCCAGATATCTGACACAATATAATGAGCCTAGGATGGTGTATGTAGGCATGTATATTCTAATCATCAGGCCTTTGTGGCAACAGTCAACACTATTACCTAATATTTTGAGTATCTTTACTTTATTCTACTTTACCTACAGTTGTGCAACCCTAACTTCAGTATTACTATATAGTTTGGCTTCACTTTACAATGTTTACATTGATTATTGATGTGATCAACAAATGCCAACTTTTAGTATTAATTTTTAGCAAAAAAAATGAAGCTTTTAGTATTAATCATTTTGTTTTGTCCTGGTTGAACCAGAAACGAGGGTTGGGAAGCCAGTATTGAATTGGGCTAAACGACACAAGATCGCCTTAGGTATAGCAAGAGGGCTAGCACATCTTCATACCAGTCTTGAAACACCAATTACTCATGGTAATGTGAGGTCGAAAAATGTTCTTGTTGATGACTTTTTCGTGGCTAGACTCACTGAGTTTGGACTTGACAAGCTGATGATACCAAATGTAGCTGATGAAATAGTTGCAGTTTCCAAAGCTGAAGGTTGCAAGGCACCGGAACTTCAGAGAATGAAAAAATGCAATTCTAGAACTGATGTTTATGCTTTTGGGATCTTACTATTAGAGATTTTGTTAGGAAAAAAACCAGGAAAAGCAAGAAGTGGTAGTTATCTTGATTTGCCGTCGTTAGTGAAAGAAGCTGTATTAGAAGAAACAACAATGGAAGTTTTTGATGTTGAGGTTTTGAAGGGAATAAGGAGTCCAATGGAAGATGGATTAGTACAAGCATTGAAGCTTGCAATGGGTTGCTGTGCTCCGGTGGCTTCAGTCCGACCTACTATGGATGAAGTTGTGAAACAGTTGGAAGAAAATAGACCAAGAAACAGGTCTGCTTTGTATAGCCCTACGGAAACTAGAAGTGAAATTGGTACCCCATTTTAATTGTAGTTACATCTTTGAATTGTGAACTAATAGCTTCTTTAACTTGTGATTTTGAATAGTATTTTTTATCAAAATGTATTCTTGTTATTCTATAATTGCCATTTCCTTGTGTTCTGGTGTCCTCTCTCTTGAATTTGCAATAAGAGGAGCGTTTATATGCTTTACTGGCTAGGGAGCAGATACGAGAATTTGCTTTACTGGTCAGGCCCATCAGGTTAGATGAGCGTCCTATTTTGATGCCTGGTTGCACCCAATAAAAAAGCAAGATGAGCGTAACTATAAAAATGGAGAAATCTCTTTATAAGATCACTTGTTAACAAAAAAAAAAGTCTAAAATATTTTCTTAACACGCACAGAAGCCCTGTTAAGAAGTCCTTGGAACCGACTTTCTTCAAGAAAATTTATATTTTCCGGGGTGGAACAGCCAAAGATAATTCACACCTCTGGGAATTATAACTAAAATATTGCTGTAAAAATAATTATAACCGCTCATTGCAAACATTATACTTGGTTTTAAGGCCAAATCAGTATATTTTCTAGCAAAACCACCAATTACAAGTTCAAAGTTGGCCTCAAGATGAAGAAGTAAAATCATATCTACTTTTTGGCAGAACATCAGTATGGAGATTCCAAAACTATAACATCTCTATCAGAAGAACGTGCAGCAAAAAAAAAGAGTCAATTGGGCAATATGAGTATATGACCCAAGAAAGACGAACATAAACCGGAAGAGTTGGAGGAAAAGAAATTATTTTAAGGAAATATGGGTAGAAGAACATAACCATAGCACCCTGTATCAAGAAGATTTTTAGCTTAGGCCTTAGAGTGCTAGTTACAGTCCCCAAGTACAATATGATTCCTTGCGGAAGTACAGCCACAATGAAATTACTTATTTTACCCCTCCCGCGCCCCCAAGTATCGGATCATTGAAGTATGTGAATACCCCGGGTGGCACACCCCGTACGCACCGCGGCGCCACACACGTATCCCGTGCGCGATTCTTCACTCAACTGAAGTATCCCTGCTTCCTGGATCATGGCATGGCTCATTATAACAACTAATGCCTTACAAAGCAACGAAGAGAAAAATGTTTAAGGGAGTGCAGGGCTCTACTTAAACAGTTTAACGCAAAAACAACTTCCCGTCAATTCTTAATATGATTCCTACTGCTAATTGCTTACAGAAATAGAGATGCTCGTAGCTTCTAGTCCATCATTCTTGGCCTGCTGCATCACTCCATCTGTATCTGAAAGATAAGAGATCTATTAGCTCTATGCTCTATGCCTAGCACAATCACTGGAATAGGATATAATTACAAGATTCAACATTATATATATATATGGCAAAAGGTTAGGAGCCACGGTTGGTTCCAGAATTTAACCAGCCAACTGCAGCAATGAATTATTGCGGCTAATAGCAATGTGGACTCCCACATTGTTTTATTGCGGAAGTAACATTGCGGCAGCCGCAATGAAACAATGCTGGAGTCCACCGTTCAAACTGCCTGCATTGAAACTCTAAACATCACCATTAAGGGGTCGTTTGGTTCAGGGGTTTCTGGAATGAGGTATGAGTTTAGAATGAATAAAACCCATACCTCGTGTTTGTTTTAGTTTTTTTAAATTTCAAACTCGTACCTCAAACACACAAGGTATGAGTAACGGGTATGAGTATCAATTTTAATATTATTATTTTAATATTGATAATTAACATTATTAATAATAAAATAATAATAATATATACAATCAAACATTACTAATAAAAAAACAACTACTCATCAACCGCTATGTTAAAGCTGTTTCTTGTAAGAAATGTCTAATTAAAATATATTATAGTGAGATTACCGAATATTAAAAAATTAAAAATAAAATCCTCATGACACTGAAGAAGACATCGCAAAGAAGGTGAAAGTAGACGTTCCATATTTTGATGGTAGACTAAATCCAACAACCTTTGCCGATTGGTTGTCTGCTATTGATGAGTCTTTTTATTGGTATGACATGCCGGATGAGCAGCGAGTTCGGTTTGTTAAGATGAAGCTAGTGAGCCTCGCAAAGGTGTGGTGGAATGGTTTTGAAGGTGATATAAGAGGATTGGGACAACCACCAATAGCTACTTGGCACGAGATGACGGGATTTTTATGTTTCATTGTGTGGGGCGCAACGAAACATTGCTTCTTCACCATTTATTTTTTTATTTTCGTATTTTAGGTTAAAAAATTAGCTAAATATATATTAAATGTACTTAAAAATTTTAAATAATGTAATATTACATCCCTGATATTTTTATATCATAAAAATATGTAGATAAAATATTTTAATTGACTTTCATATATGTAAACAAAATAGTTGTCTCACTTATTACAATATTATATACACTTATTACAATATTGTATACACATTTACTTTATATTTGTCATCAAGTTTAAATTCTAATAAAATATATTTTTAATAATAAAATATATTTTGTACTTTTTAAAAAAATAATATATATAGTTTGTACTGAAATATCATGATAAAATATATTGTTATTATAAAATTGTAATGAAATTATATTTATTTTTTGATAAAATAAAAAAATACATTATTAATTACTCCCTTATTAATGAACTCAAATTATATTTTATTAATAGGATAATATAACAATAATAATATTCAATAATATACATTAACAATAACAAGCCGAACCTTAACAACTTTCGCTACAAGTGTTTCTTGTAAGTATACTCTAATTAAAATTTATTATAGTGAGGTTACCGAATATTAAAAAAATAAAATAAATTACTAATACTGTAATAAAGTTCATTATTTATATTATAATATACTATTTTCCTCCATATATTTAAATAAAATAATATTTTAATAATGAAATATATTTTAATGAAATATTATGGAGTAAAATAGTAAATTATAATATTTTAATATAAACAATGGACTTTATTTATAATATTTTAATATTCGGTAATCTCACTATAATATATTTTAATTAGACATTTTTTTACAAGAAACACCTTTAGCATAGCGATTGATGAGTAGTTGCTTTGTATTTGATTAAACTGGTGACCCGTGTTCGAATCCTACCCAGGTATTTTTTTTATTTTAGCCACTTCCGCAATGTTTAATAGATGGTGCCCCTGTTTATTTTTTTTCCCGTTTTTAAGTGATAAATTAGCTAATTATTTATTAAATGTTCGAAATTATTTTATTAACTTTTTGCCTTAGCATTATTATTATTATTATTTTATTTTATTATTAAAATATTATTATTATTATATTAGATATTTAAGCAAAAGAAATAAATAAAAAAATAAAATTGAAGCAAAAGACTTTTTTTTATATAATCACAAAATCCCCGAAGGGATTACACCTTCACCAACATAAACATACCGAAGCTTAAACACACAGAAGCATAAACATAAACCTAAAATAAACATAAACATAGAAACACACATTTTTTTCAAATCAATCTTCACATCTTCATCACGGTCCGTCGTGGTCATACAAACAGTGGAGGTAGTGATTTTCCTCCTTTAGCTCATTCATGTCTTCCTTCAACACTTCGATCTTAACTTCAAGATCAATAATCTTCTCCTCCAACTTTTGTACAAGCTTTTGAAGCTCTTTTTTTGTCGGACTTGACGGGGGAAGCTTCTTGAGATAACTTATCCATGCTTACAAAATATTATATACTAAGGAGATTTTTTTGATTTGTTCTGATGTAATATAATGGAGAGATATGTATGGTATTTATAGGTGCAAAGTCTGCATAGGGAAAGCCATGAGTCTGCATGGGAACTTAATGGTGATGTTTAGAGTTCCAATGTAGGCAGTTTGAACGGTGGACTCCCGCATTGTTTCATTGCGGCTGCCGCATTGTTTCATTGCGGAACCGCAATGTTTCATTGCAGCTGTACTTCCGCAATGAAACAATGAAACAATGCGGGAGTCCACTCCAACAATGAAACATTGCTATTAGCCGCAATAATTCATTACTGCAGTTGGCTGGTTAAATTCTGGAACCAACCATGGCTCCTGACCTTTTGCCATATATATATATATATATTGGCAGACTGATCAAATAGTACCCTTGGTTTTCTTCCTCTTCTTTCTTTTCATCTCCTTCACTTTCTTATCTTGCTTCTGCTGTGTTCTAGGATGGACATGACCAAGGTTGTTACGGCGCCGCGGCGAGTTGTGGCGCCCAAGGACCTTCACAACAATACGGTGTCGTGGCCTTTGTTGTGGTGTCCGTATGACACCGAAAAAAATTATAATATATGCAAAATTAAAAATTTATTGCTCTACATACTAAGTTACTAATTACTAACAATAACACTAATACTATTAAATAAAAAACCATTACTTATAAAATATAATACCATACCAAGTCAAGTAGAAACAAATTGATTAATACACAAAGGTTAAAACATAAGATTAGCATGTTTTAATTAGGCAGAGGTGGGTGCAAAATGTTGTTTTATTCGATTAATTTCACCCGTCATTTGAAAAGCCCAACTTATTTTGAAAATATATATACATATACTTATACATATAACGTAGAAATAGAAAAGAAAGGTAAGAAAAAGAGAAAAAAGAGAAGTCAGAAGAGATAAGAAGATAAGAAGATAAGAAGAAAGAGAAGAGATAAGAAAAAAGAGAAGAGATAAGAAGATATGTATGTATATGTTATATGCATGTATATATTACCTGATGTTTGGACTCTGGAGATGGAGAAAACTGGAGGAGAAGAAGAGATGGAGTTTGGAAGCTTCTTTTATAGTTTATTAGGGTTTTCTCACCCTTTTATATGTAAGTGGTGGATCGGGCTAGATCGGGCAAAGCCCAACATGCCAAACTTTTTTAAAAAAAGTTTGATTTTGTGGCGTCTGTGATGTCCCGAGTCATCTTGTGGCGTCCTAAGTCATCCTGTGGCGTCTTGTGGCGCTGGATTGATGCATGTTCGCATGTCGATATCGACGTTTTAAGCCTTTTGCACGCCATAACGCCAAATGGACGTTAAATGGACGCCACATGGATGCCTTAACAACCTTGGACATGACGCATTGCATCCTCCTAAAAATCATTTAATTTTTTTAAGGAACATATGCATACACATTTCTACATACAAAATCCACATATTGATTGGTATATTTACCCTTGGAATTTCAAACGCCGCGCACATTCACACACGACTCTATTGAAATTTCACACACACACGACTCTATTGCAATTTCAAACACACACACTATTCTATTGCAGTTTCACCTATCCACTCACAATCCACATAGTGACTAACCAAATGTTTATTTAGCAGGTATCAATCATTAAAGAAAATTAAGAATAGGGATGAAATGTTACTCTATTATGGACTTCCTTGATATGTATATTGACATCAGCTTCCATCGGCAGCAACGTTGAACAGATCGGACAAAATTTTTACATCCCGTTCTTGAAAAGATTACTGTGATGATTCTTGTTGTGTGCAGTTATTTTGTCATGCTTGGTAAATACCCTGCTAAAAGTATAGCAATGAAATTCAGAGCTCCTTCTTGACATCTTCTTGGACCTGATCTTAGTTAGAAAGTTAGGGTTTGATATTTTATTGGTAATTATGTGTTTATTGTGTTGGATCGGCTGATTGTATACTTATATCAGGGTGTATATGTATTTATATAATGTGTATGTATATATATTTGTCATTGTTGAATGGTGAGCCATTGAGTGACTCACGCCAATACAGATACTGATATGTACTCTTTTTTTTTTGATAGACTGATATGTACTTTTCTGCTTGTTAGTATTTTTTTGGTTTTCTATTCTTTTTGTTTGATTAATATATATGTGTGTACATATGTTTAGTTTTTGGCCAGTTGTTAAAATTTTATAAATATTCCTCACTGGGCAAGGCTACTGCTCTGACTTGTTACAAAGTTTTCTTAACTTATTTTTTATTTTGATAATTATGATTTAATTTGAATGCTACTTCTTGATTTTACTAATTAATTATATATAATATATTTTTAATATTTGTCGAATCTCCCCCCCCCCCCCCACCCGAATCCCTATAAATTTAAATTTGCCGAATTTTCTTATGCCCACACCACGCACTACCGCACCCGCACCCGCACCCATGCTTCCTAGGCCATGATATATGTGTTACAACTTGGCAAATGTTACAAACCGCAGTATAGGCAAATTTCCATGCTAATTTTAACATTATAAGGAAATATTGTGCAAACTTCCTGAAGTATCTAGATTTATTGAGAAGTTTATCATGCATTCATAGGTTCATGTAATAGAAATTTCATGTCTCTGCATTTATTGCATGTACTATGAATCTGTCTAGGCTCATATATCTAGCTAATCATCTTCTACAGCTACTAAAAAATGTACCCTGCATGTTTGTATCAGATCAGAATTCAGAATTTAGAATATATTACCAATTAATTTTACTGTTCTCTCAGTGCTAGACAGCACTTTTTGTGTATTTTCTGCCTAGTTTCTTAAGTCTGTAATGTACCCTGCATGTTTGTATCAGATCAGAATTCAGAATTCAGAATATATTACCAATTAATTTTACTGTTCTCTCAGTGCTAGACAGCACTTTTTGTGTGTTTTCTGCCTAGTTTCTTAAGTCTGTTCTTGGGCCTACAGTTTAGAGAGTTTTTATATTTTTAAGTGGAAATTCGTTCGATGGTTTAATTTGTTGCCAGCATCTACTAATGTATGGTTATTGCAACTGTAGATTATTGAGGATGCCGAAGATAAATGGGATCTCAGAGATTTTGAGCATGACCAAGATGCAGATGGAGAGGATGATGGGGATGAATAGATCATGATCATATGTATGGTCATTTTCAAAATATGCCCGCTAGTTCTTAGTTACTAAAATTGGTTCATGGGTTTTTAGAATGTTATGTTTGGCATATATTTGGTATGGATTGTAGGCATTTGGTATGTGAATTAGGTCTAGTTGCCGAATTGGCTTATATTTGATATATATTACATATGGATTAGCAATTGCAGCCTTTTGGATACTTCTAATAAATATAATATGTAGCTTTTGGAAGTCTTGGATTGTCGACTAGTCTTCTCGAAGGTAGTTGGGCGTCAAGACTCGACTTGGCGCTGTAATAAGCATGATTTTGGTAATCGGATACCTCTTGCAATTTGTCTTAAATCTTTAGACTTGTATTTGAATATACAGATATGGTTACGGCAGTTGCAGTCACTGTAATAGCTTTCTGTTCCTGTTCCAGTTACCAGTTTTCACAAGTACTGACATATTACAATTGAACCCATTGAAATATTGAGTCATAATGATATATTCTCAGATATATTCTCTTCCTTCACTCTTACTTGTCACATTATCCGATTTATCATCACTAATTGGCTATCTCAAGGCCAGCTCTTTTTTACTGGTAGTTGGTTACAACTTACAAGTGATACAGCTCCATTGAATTCTGTTATATATAGTATATATTATCGGTTTTGTTTGATATGTGTTGAAGATTTTATGCTTTTTGGTTGTTTTCAAGAGCGGACGGTTCTCTATCTAGGTATTCATTATTACATCACATGTCCCTGATTCCCAATTATATAAATCCGATTTTAATATGACAATATGGGGGTATATGTAGCTATAATATTTTCTAATTAATCAGATTCTTCAACCTTCAAGTTTATTGACTCAAATTCTTCTTTGATGTTGTAATTTTTGGTTTTTGAATATATCTGACCTGTCGGAAATCAGGTGGTTTGGATTTAATTCGGGTTCAGTGCAGGTTCGGGTTTGGTTTTTGGCAAACCCGAACCACACCATTCCTACTTGTTGTTTTCACACATGTTTATTATTATTTTAAGTAATGCATACTCTAATTATTGTTTTATCCTAAGTAAAATTTACACACTCGATTACTGTTTTATAATTTATTTATCTATACACTTTTATATAGGAGAGACTAAGATATGACACACCAAACAAACAAATTCTCTACTACATGTATTGGTTGTCAAAAAGCATAAGAATGAATCTGCCCAAACAAATGAAGAAAATATTTAAGTGAAGAGAAGGCAAACCTAGAACCAACTTCAACAAAACAAGAAACGGAGAAGCAACACAGCAGTCAAAAAAAACTTAACCACGATTTTGGAGGAGACAAAGCTTAACCAAGGGCTGAGAACTTAGGGAACCTACATCCAGCAAGAACCTTTATATCTACGCATAAAGCTCCAACCTATCAGTCAAAGCACTTTAAACTTGCCTAGAACAACTGCGCAAAAGAGCAAATATGTAACCTCGAGTATAAAGTTGAAAGGATCGCTGTCAGATCTATGTTTAACAATATTCTGTTATATATTAGCCAAGAATTAACCAAGACACATGATTCATACAAAAAGAGAAGCAGGCGTAACATAATGATACATTTGTGCAAAACCATAAAGGAGAAAAAGAAGTATGGTACACACTTTTACGTATATTGCATAGTGACTAAATGTTTATATTACTCTTTATGATTATTACTTTCATATCTAGAAGTAATTTCACTGCTGCACTTGTACAAGAATCAGGAATTTAGATGGATGGCAAGACCTGTCAGGTTCATGTAATGCAACAGACTAACAGCCTACCAAGACCTTTCAAGCTTTAGATAGTTCAATACTCATAGTGTTTAGTGTTGGAAGTAGAAAGACGCCATTTTTTGAACTGCATATAAATTTTAAATACATTCAGCATATGTACATCAAAATATCAAATTGAAGGTTAAGATGCTCTCAGCACGATTACTTTAAAGATTGATAAAAATGGTTTGGATTACAGTTTCGCTGAAATAACCTGTTATTATTTCATTCCAAGATTCTAGGATTCTGTTGCCGCGGAAATCAGAATCAAATAAAAGCTAGAGGCCAGCTGGATGTCAATCTTTAAATATTCTGGATCACTTTTAGTAGTAGCTAATTAAAATAGTAAGGACAATGCATATTTCGTACACGTTCCATAAAATTAGGGGCATTGTTACAAAGGTGAGGCACACCAAGGCACAATACCCTCTTGGACCCTAGGCGCGAGGCTTTAAGGCGAGGCGCACAATTTGTAAAAACTTAAAATATATGTATATATATGCAATTGCACTTCTAAATAATAGATCATATTCCAATGTTCAAATGCAACTTACAAAGGGTAAACTGTACCATAATCTGAACACGAAAACTTAAATTATTTAGTAATTATTTTTCTTTAATTTGAGAGGACAGCAAGATTAAAAAGTAACATTGTCAAGTTACACACGTCAAACTAAACCATTAGATACATTATACATATTACATATACTCTATACATGATAAATAGATATAGGGCTCAGATTATAGTTTGTTAAATTACATAATAAAATAAGATTTATAAAAATAAGAAAAAGAATGTGACAAAGTTTCAGATTTTTAAAATATATCCAGCGCTTGTTTGCTGGTTTAGATCCAATATCAAAGTAAGAAGTGAAAAACTGTAAAAGAAGATATTAGATGATAGCGTTAGCAGTTGATATTGTTATTTTACTCTGTTAATCTCAATTCTGACCCCCACTTCTCCTTTTCTCTCCAACAAACCCTAGTCTCCATGAAAAATCAAACATTCTTTTGAACCTAATCAGTGCAAAGAGATCTATATTAATCCCTATTGACGAGTACCAACACAAGCAAATAATTTTCAAGGATGAATACTGTTCAAACTCACAAAGTTTTGAAACTAACAAAAAGTTCAGAGTAATAAATTTTGTTCTATATCCTCAAAAATTCAAATGCTTTTGTTGTTTGATTATGTTTCCTTGGAGTTCAAAAAGGTTGTATAGTAACTCATTAATCTAGGAATATTTAAGCAGGGGGTTTGGACTTTCGAAAAGGTTGTGCGTTGGCTGCATCCTATAGTTGATCCCATTGCTCAATACAGAACATAAAACATTTCACATAATTAATATATATTGATAATTTCATATATTAAATTTCAGAAAATTTAGATTTGAAGTTCTTAATGAATGAAATTTCAGTAGGAATCTGTTTTCAGGAATGACAAAAATTCAATAAAATACCTGGAATTCTTTTGGATCATTAATAATACTGAATTTCTTTCAGTTTAAGATTTACACTAAATTCAGTATTTGGTCACCAGAACATAATTCAACTACCAAGATATTTACAATTAAAATTGAAGGTCAAACTGCGCAAATGTGCAAAGTAAAGTGACTATGGTCTTTTGATAAAATCTAGACAAAATAAGGATATTGATATAATTTACTCCAAACTATAGGAGGATATTGAAAGGGACCACATCATATTTCTAGTTATCATTTATCTTTATTTGCTTTTATTCAGTGCTAATAATAATGTCAGAATTACCATCAGTCAACACTATGCTCTGGAAAGATTGTTAGAAAACTACGACTGTCCCTTGTGGTCACCACACTCTGTATTAAGCAACTCTATCTATTTTGGAGAGCCATGTTGCATTTTGAATTGAGATATATCTACAGCTGTTTTGTGCTGCATCTCTTTGCTCCTTATTTTCTCAGATTCATATTTATATCTAATATGAAATCTTAACAATGACTTTTGTATCAGTCGTCGGAGGATTTAAGTTAAAAGGAATTGAAGGACGTTGCACAAATAAATGTGTGGGTTGATGTGCATGTGTATAAACACTAATGTATATAATCCACCAATATATATATATATATATATATATATTAAAATATGCACACTTCTAATGCCATTTCATTACTGATTTGTTTACATGGAGATTAAAAATCAAATCAACGTACCAAAGAAGTGTGTTCATATAAGGTCTTCGTACATCAACCAACCATGGTCCCCATTTTTGCTGCAATATGTCAGGATTGGGAAAATATTTGTAGCCTAGGGTCTATTACAAATTTTTCAAGTAAATACCTTCCGGTAATAATTCATTCTTATTTCATTATATATCCCTCATAGCTGGGATGAAGACATGTAACTTGTTTTTCTCTTCCTTTATCTTAAGCATGATCTTCTACAGGACAGTTTCAGTTCAGAAAGTTAAGCAGGTTTTTCTCTACCATCTAAAGTGTGAGAGAATATCAAAAATCCTAATACATTTTA
The DNA here is from genome assembly GCA_028671895.1 of Oenanthe sinensis. NCBI lineage: Eukaryota > Viridiplantae > Streptophyta > Magnoliopsida > Apiales > Apiaceae > Oenanthe > Oenanthe sinensis. Next base: position 20,967,971 of record JAPMAC010000231.1, read on the forward strand.
CTTCTCCAAGGTCTCTTATCATTCCCGCACATGTTTATAATCAATTTGATTGGTGCATAATTTTCCCTATCGTTTTATTTAGAGATTGCAAGTGAAGTTTAGTCAAATTTTTTAAGCTTTAGCTTCAGGCTTCAGCCCATGTTTTCATTTCTTCCACACAGTTTGACATGATTTACCTTCTGTTAAGTTAAAGCTATGATCTTTTTTAGAACATTTGATCTTATCTTTTATATATATTTATTTATATATATATAGATGAGATCGAGATCGAGATCCAACACAAAGGATGCATATTTTTTGTACAATCCAGACGAACCAACAGAAATCGTAGAAATGAATTGAGCAGATTATACAAAATAAAGAATATAAACAATTTCTACTACAGGATTAATAGTGAATACAAAGCCCCAAGAAACAAATCACAAAACATGAAAGCATCACAGTCAAACAGATAATTAAGCACGATTTGTGAGAAGAAAGTATGCTACTAGAAAATTGAGCATAGATCTGTTAATTTTTAGCTGAAGTGATTGTTTCAAATTCTTTCGTACAGCGATATGTAATTTTAATAATTACATAAACAGATTACAAAACCAATGAGCATCACAATCCAACAGTTCTTGAAACCTTTGATCTTTTTCTTTTAGCTACAAGACATGCATACTTGGTTTAAACATGAATCGAAAACCAAGGAAACAAATCACAAACAACACAAAATTAACCTCAAGTTTCGAGAAAGAAGAGTGCTTACTGGTGAATTGAGAATGAATGTCCTTCATCCAAGATTAACAAAGCCAACCAGTTCAAAAAAATCTTTTTACGGAGCATAATAAAACCCATGTTTTTCAGTCCTTGCGTCATGCTTCTTCGATAATTTCAAACAATTTGGAAAACGGAAGCCAAGCATGTAAATTTTGAAATTTGTGTTTAATTACATAGAGTATATATAGAAACTTAAGAATTTGATTCTCGCGGATTTAAGCTTATACAATAATAATTTTCGAGTGTTCGTAAAGATTAAACAAAAAGAAGAAACCACAACAATTAAAAATAAACTTGAAAACAATTTTTTTTAAAATTACCGGTGACTGGGTTTAGCACTAGTAAATGTTTTTACTTTCAATAAATCTTGATCTTAGAATCAAACTCCTTACGACATATGAATGGAACTAAAAAAAGCGCTATAAATATTTTCTATCACTCGATTGTGCTAATCTTGTTCGACTTCTTATTATTTGTTACAATGAACTGTTAAACTATATATAGCAGCTCATTTTCTATGTCTATTTTTTATTAATTGATATTAGTACAAATTACACTTTTTAATATTTGCACTAAAATAGAGTGCAGCTACTTTTGTTGATATAATGATATTTCAAAATAATGTAACCAATATTTTATATCGGTAGATATATATTATTCCCCACTTAAATGAATATTCTATATTATATATTTATTAGTTATATTATATTATATATATGTACATATATATATACATTGGGAGTTACATGTTTATCAGATCTTTTATTTTTGATTTTAATTCCTAAAATTGATGATTCATTATGGGTCATTATATGTGAGGAGTTACAAATCTGATCTTCTTCTTCCTGGGTATAGATATATATACAAATGGTTTTTCAGAGAGAGAGAGGACACTATTGAAAAACTTCAAAACTTTCTTTCTTTTTGGGCACAAGTTTGTATAGGCTCCAAACTATCACCCAAGAGTGCACTTGTGTGAGAGTGTTGAGTAAACCTTAGGGAACGGATCGGCGATACGATTTAGCACCTCGGTCGCGCCGCATATCGTTTTCAAGGCAGTGGATTTTCTTGCCACGGCTCAGCGATTTCTTGTTTATTACCTTTGTTGATTTCAATATTTTGTAACCTTCAAATTATCCTTTTATTCCTACAATTGAAAACGATATGTCTACAATGGCTACAATTCTAAACAAGACTCTACCTGATCTTTCTAAATTGGAGCCTCTTGATGGTAACAACTATAAGAGGTGGTCTCAAAAGCTCTTGATATTCTTTGAACAACTTGAGGTTGATTATGTTCTGTACCAAGATATTCCCACCGGAGTTATGGAGAAAAGTACTGATGTTTCGTCTCAGACTCAAGGATCGACACAATCCACTCTCTCTGAAGCCGAAAGATTAGCTGCGGAAGAAATCAAAAAGAAGTACGAGAGGGACAACAAAATGGTTCGGGGATATCTCTTAAATCACATGTCTAACACGCTGTTTGATCTTTTTGTTGACAATAAATCAAGCAAATCGATTTGGGAAATATTGGAGAAAAAATATAGTTCTGATGATGCAGGGAAGAAAAAGTATGTGGTTGGCAGGTGGATAAATTTCAAGATAACAGATGATAAGCCTATCATGGACCAGGTCCATGAATATGAAAATATTGTAACTGAGATATTGAGTGATGGCATGAAGATGTGTGAGACCCTTCAAGCTAATGTTCTCTTGGAAAAGTTTCCTCCTTCTTGGAATGATTATCGCAATATTTTGAAACATAAGAAGAAGGACATGACAATTCAAGAACTCATAAGCCATATGAGGACTGAAGAGGCTAATCGTCTCAAGGATAAGTTTGAAAATCTCTCTCTTAATTCTGTTAAAGCTAATCTAGTTGAATCTATTGTTCATATGACAAAAAACAGGTTTAATGGCAAGAAGAAACAAGGCAAAGGGAATTTCTCCAAAAATAACAAGATTCAGAAATCCAAGGCGGCTTGTTATGTGTGTGGAAAGACCGGACACAAAGCCTTTCAATGTTATCATCGACAAGCCGGGAAGTATGGAGATTCGAAGATCAACAACAAGACAGCGCCACAAGCTAATATTGTTGAATCATCAGATGTCATTGCAGCAGTAGTTGTTGAAGCCAACTTGGTGGAAAACAAAACTGAATGGATCTTGGACACAGGAGCATCAAGACATTTCTGTTCTAATAAATCTATCATGAAGGACTTTGAGGATGCAAAAGACGGTGATCATGTCTACATGGGAAATAATACTACTGCTGGTGTTCTTGGTAAAGGGAAGGTTATTCTTAAACTTACATCTGGCAAAACCTTGTCCTTGAGTAATGTGTTGTATGTACCCTCCCTTAGGAGAAATCTTATTTCTGGTGCTCTTCTCAACAAAGCCGGTTTAAAACTTGTCTTTGAGACCGACAAGATTGTAATCTCTAAGAGTGGAGACTTTGTTGGGAAAGGTTACCTTAGTGATGGCTTGTTTGTGTTGAATGTTATGAATGAAAATGAAAGTACTTCTTTTGCTTATATTGTTGAATCATTGGATGTTTGGCACAATCGTTTGGGGCATTTAAATATTTCTTACATGAACAAATTAAAGGACATGAATTTGATTTCTTTTGAAAATTCTAAAATGGCCTCTAAATGTCCTATTTGTGTTGAGGCCAAACATACTAAGAAACCATATAAGCCTGTTGCCTTTAGAAGTACTAAAATACTTGAGTTAATTCACACTGACTTGGCAGATTTTAAAAGTTGCACTAGTAAAGGGGGTAAAAACTATTATGTGAGTTTTGTTGATGATTACTCCCGTTATACTAAAATTTATCTCTTAAGATCAAAAGATGAGACTGAGAGTGCATTTTTAAAATATAAAGCTGAGGTGGAATTACAACTTGACCATAAAATTAAAAGGATTAGATCTGATAGGGGTGGAGAGTATGTTAATTCGTCTTTGAAAGATTTTTGTGAAAAAAATGGGATTGTACACGAATTGACAGCCCCTTACTCTCCTCAACAGAATGGTATAGCAGAACGTAAAAATAGGTCTTTGAAAGATACTATGAATGCCATGCTTTTAAGTTCAGGCTTGTCGAGTAACTTGTGGGGAGAAGCGGTTTTATCTGCATGTTATGTACTCAACAGAGTGCCTCATAAGAAACTTGACAAGACCCCATATGAGCTTTGGAAGGGATATAGTCCTGACATGAGTTATTTGAAAGTGTGGGGTTGTTTGGCAAAAGTTGCATTTCCAGATTCGAAAAGGACCACAATTGGATCTAAAACTTTTGATTGTGTTTTCATAGGGTATGCTCAAGATAGTGCAGCTTATAGATTTATGTCTTTAAGTGATTTTTCTATTTGTGAATCTAGAGATGCAATATTTTTTGAGCATGTATTTCCTTTAAACAAAATGTCTTTGTTGGACTTAAATCAAGCCTAGCCTATTTAATTATCTGTCTTGCTGTAACTTAGTTTGTGCTTCTGTAATAGACTAGTGACTTAGTAATTCATGTGTAATTTGTAACTAGAAGTTTTCTCTGTTTATCTTCAAATTGTAAATTAAGTCAGAAATAAAGTCAGTTAGAAGATTCAAATTGAATCATGCAACCAGACAAAGAAGACTGTGAAGAAAATAAAAAGAGAAGTTATCTGAGAATTCTACTAAGGCAAGTTACTTGGTCGAGAAGTCAGCCATTCGAGAAGTCAGAACTGTGGAAACATTTCGAGAAGTCTCAAAACTTCTATCTGCTTAGTACTCGATCGAGAAGTCAGTCATTCGACAAGTCAGGTATTGAATCCAGTCGAGAAGTGTCAATTATGAGGCATTCGAGAAGTGAAAATAAACAACAATTCGAGAAGCTAGCAAATGGAGCATTCGAGAAGTGATAAGGCTGAGTCATTCGAGAAGTCAATATCAAGCATGTATTCGAGAAGTCTAATCTGATCGAGAAGTCATCAAGCTGAGTATGCGATCGAGAAGTCTAGACATTCGAGAAATCAAGTATTCAGGATCAATCGAGAAGTCACAGCTGTTCGAGAAGTCAATCTCCTTGACTTATCGAACCAATTTCAAGAAGAGTACTCGACTGCAAAAGAAGCTAGTTTCAAGGAAGAATTGCAGAACAAGACAGATGATGTTGCAGCTCTGTTTATGCAGGATAAGTCAAACCTGCACAGACAGAGACAAGTCTACAATGTAGCTGGGAAGATAAGCCAAGAAAAGTGACAGAAGAGATAAGGCAGGATGGAGCAGACTGTCACTACAGTGTTAGCTAGAAATAGTCATTAGTCAAATGTAAAGCAATCTCTGTCTATTTCTAGTTTTAGCTAAACTGTCTCATGTGAGCATGTGCACAGGACATGTTGTCTATATACTTTATGCACAGCCACATTTGATAGTGTCTTGAGCATTTTTACAATAGTAAGAATCCCAGAACAAGAAGCTGAAATTCAAACTGAATTTCAGATTGTAGCAAAGATCATTCTAATACAAAATTAGATTGAAAGTTACATCTGTGTCTATATTATTTCCTGTTATATGTCTTGATAAACACCTTCGTAATTCCATCTGCTCTTCAAGCTTCGAACAAGTTCTTTTCAAAAACAAGAAAATTTTTGAAGTATACATTCACCCCCCCCCCTCTGTAACTTCTGGGCCTCTAAATTCCTAACAAGTGGTATCAGAGCCAGGCTGTAAACAAACATACAGACTAAAGATCAAGATGAGTTCTCAGAAGTTAAGCAGCATAAAGATTCCTACCTTTGACAGAGAAAATTACAACCTATGGAAGAAGAAGATGCTGATGTTCATAAAGGCTGCAAACCCCATGTATCCAGAAATATTAAAGAATGGTCCTTTCATGCCAGTAACTCTAGTTCCTGAAACTACTAGTGGGTCTGAAGTTATTCCTGCAACATGGATACCTAAAGATCCATCTCAGTACACAGACTCAGAGAAGGAAAAGGTTTCTCTTGACAATAGCTTAATGTTAATATTAATTGAGTCACTGGATCTTGTGATGTACAACAATATTGTCAATTGTACATCTGCCAAACACATATGGGAGACAATAGAAATTCTGTGTGAAGGAACTGAGGAAGTAAGAGAGAATCAAAGGCAGCTCCTTGTTTCCCAATATGAAGCATTCATGTCAAAATCAAATGAGGGCATAACTGAAGTATTTGAAAGGTTCAATAAACTGATCAATGATCTTCAACTTCATGGGAAATATTATGAAACAAAGGAGAAAAACATGAAGTTTTTGTTAACTCTCCCAGAGCACCTGGAGCATAAAATCTCTGCAATAAGAGAAGGAAGAGATTTGACAAAACTTCCACTTGAGACACTCTATGGAATACTGAAAACATATGAGCTGGAATTTTATCAAAAGAAGGCCATTTTAGCAAATAGAGGAAAAATGGCAAATGTCTCAAATGCCCTGGTTGCTAAGGAACCATCAACAATTGAAAAGACTGGTACAAGCAGGAAGTTGAAATCTGAGATGATTGAAGATCAGGAACAGGAAGACAAGGACTCCATCAAGAGTGAGTCAGAAGAAGATGACTTCTACACCATTGAAGAACTTGAAGGCATGGACAACAAAACAATGGCCTTCATGGCAAAGAAGTTTGGAAATTTGAGATTCAAAAGAAACAAAAGTTTCAAACCAAAACCAACCTTCAAGTCTTCAAGCAAAGGAAGGAATCCACAGAGAAGCTCAAATAATGGAGGATACAAGACTGGAACAGTTGATAGATCCAAGATAAGATGCTATAACTGTAATGATCTTGGACACTTTGCAACAGAATGCAACAAACCTAAGTCAATCAAGAAAGATAAAGACTACTTGGAGTTGGAAGCCAAGTATGAAGCTCTTCTCAAAAAGCAGACAGGAAAAGCCTATATTGCTGAAGGAAAATGCTGGGATGATACGGATGAAGATGAGGAGGAAGAATATGGGAATCTGGCACTCATGGCCAACTCACATGCTGGAACTTCATCCTCGAACTCTCAGGTACCTTCTTTAATCTCTCTTGATATGTCAAATTCTCAATACAAGAAAACTGTGGAAGATTTAAGTATTGAGATGTTTAATATTCACACCAGTATGACTGCTGCTTATGAGGAGATTGCTAGGTTAGTGAAAGCTAATGAGGAACTAGTTGCAAGAAATGAGACTCTAGAATTGTCTGTTATAAACATGGAAAACTTTAAACAGGAAAATGAGTATCTCAAGAACAAAATTGTTTGTTCTGAACAAATTGAGAAGTTTCTTAAAGAACAAATTTCTGAAAATGAGTTGAAAATTAGATCTTATCAAAACTCAGCAACCATTGTTAAAGAGTTTCATGAGAAGAACAAGGAAAGCACTAGGATTGGAGTTGGTTTTGATTATGAGAATCTTAAAAAGAAAAAATCTGTTTTAACAAGAGGCAAAAAGATTGAAATCCAAGGTAATCCTCATATTTTGAAAAATGTCAAAGAACCAATTTTTAAGAAGGCTACTGTTGAAGTAGATGAAGCCAGTATGGTTATCAAACAACAATTAGATGATGAGGATAAGGAAGCAATTGAAAGAAATTTGGCCTCTGTTGAAAAAGAAGAACCCACAATCAGAACCAAGTCCACTCCTGTTCAAACTGAAACTAAACAGGATGCTCAGAAAAATGATGCTATGCATGCTAAAAAGAAAAAGGCTAATAGAAATGGAAAAATAGGCATTAACAAACACAACAACTATGCACCTGTTCATAATGCACCAAGAAAGATTTGTAAAAACTGTGGTTCAACAAATCATCTTACTCACTTGTGCAAGAAACCTGTTGTGGGAAATGATAAGTTTGCCTGTGGTTATGTTAAGCCTTTAATGCATGATAATCATAAATTTTGTGACAAATTTGATTGTATGCCATGTAACATGAATATCATGAATACCTGCTTTAGGCTCAGGAAACAGTTTGTTGATGGATGCATAAGTCAGAATTTGTATATCAACAGTCCTAGGCCTAAATCTGCTAGTCCTGTGAAACACAGAAAACACTCCATGTCACCTAAGCATGCATCTAGTTCTGAAAGCACTAATCAAGCAAAAAATCAAAACAAGAAAAATGAAAATGTGCATGTGCAAGTGACTGAGACTGTTAAGAACAGGAAAGATATTCATGTGACTAAGCATAAAGGACCCAACCTTGTTTGGGTACCAAAGAAAACTTGATTTGTGCTTGATTGCAGGGCACAAGTAAGAAGAAGGTCATGTGGATTTTGGACAGTGGCTGTTCAAGGCATATGACTGGTGACAAGGCCCTGCTGTCACAGTTCAAGGATGAGGCTGGCCCAATGGTAACCTTTGGAGACAACAGCACTGGTTTTACCATGGGATATGGCAAATTGATTCATGGAAATGTTGTCATTGAAGATGTAGCCCTAGTCAGTGGTTTGAAGCATAATCTTCTCAGCATCACTCAATTCTGCAACAAAGATTTGAAGGTGGAGTTTGATAAGGAACTGTGTCTCATATCACACAGGAAGACAAAGGAATTTGCTCTGCAAGGAGTAAGAAAAGGAAGCCTGTTTGTAGCAGATTTGGACTCTGCAAACAAGGAGAAGATTTGCTGTTTCTACACAAAGGCCTCAGAAAATGAAAGTATGCTCTGGCATAAGAGATTATCTCACCTAAATCTCAAGAACATTAATTCTTTAGTCAAAAGAGAATTAGTGAAGGACCTGCCCACACTTGAATTCTGCATAGAAGGATTATGTGAGGCATGTCAAAAAGGGAAAATGAAGAGATCTAGTCACAAGAGTAAGGAATTCACTTCAATCACAAAACCACTACAATTAATTCATATGGATCTGTTTGGACCAGTAAATGTCATGTCCATGTCTAAGAAAAGATTTGCTCTAGTCATGGTTGATGACTTTTCAAAATACACTTGGGTGGAATTCTTGCACTCAAAAGATGAAGCTCCTGAGATCATCATTGAAAATTTGAAAAGATTGGATAAAGGCCCTACACCAGTAGTTGCCATAAGGAGTGATAATGGTACAGAATTCAAAAATGCTATACTCAATGAATTCTGCAAGGAAAAAGGAATCACTCACCAATTTTCAGCCCCAAGAACTCCACAACAAAATGGAGTGGTTGAGAGAAAGAACAGAACTCTCATTGAAGCTGCAAGAACCATGTTAGCAGAAGCCAGTCTACCAACTAGCTTTTGGGCTGAAGCTGTTAGAACTGCATGCTACACTCAAAACAGGACACTCATCACAAAACCAGTTGGAAAAACTCCTTATCACATCATGACAAATAGAAGACCATCTGTAAAATACATGCATGTGTTTGGAACCAAGTGCTTTGTTCTCAAAGATGATGTCAACAACCTTGGGAAGTTTGAAGCCAAGGCTTATGAAGGAATTTTTGTGGGATACTCTTTGGACAAAACTGTCTATAGAGTATATGTGATTGATCAACAGAAGATTATGGAAAGCACAAATGTGACATTTGATGATTTCAAGTTCCCTACTATGAATCTGGAAGGAGAAAACTGTGACACCTTGAGATTTGAAAATGAAATAGAGACTGGAACATTTGCAACTGAAAATGTTACCAATATGCATGAAGAGTCACATGTAGATATCTCACATGGAACAAATGTGGAAAGAGAAAATGAAGACTACAGTCATATTCAACTTGAGAATTCTCCACACAATCCTAGCATTCACTCAGGGGGAGATTCTCAAGGATCTGCAACTATTGGCAATCACTTCAATCAGGAAGAAACAAGTTCAAATGATAGAGATGGAGCTCATCAAATTAAATGGAGTAGAGCTCACACAGCTGATCAAATCATTGGAAATCCTGATGAAGGTGTAAGGACAAGAAGAGCAACTATAAATGAATGCCTATTTGCTTGCTTTCTGTCTCAAAATGAACCAAAAAGGATTGAAGAAGCCATGTTGGATCCAGACTGGATAATTGCCATGCAAGAGGAATTGAATCAATTTGTGAGAAACAATGTTTGGGAATTAGTGCCACCTCCAAAGGACAGGTCGGTAATTGGCACTAAGTGGGTCTATAGGAACAAAATGGATGAACATGGAATAGTTATAAGAAACAAAGCAAGGCTGGTTGCAAAAGGCTATTCCCAGGAAGAAGGCATTGACTATGATGAGACTTTTGCTCCTGTTGCAAGATTGGAAGCAATTAGAATTTTTCTAGCCTTTGCAGCACACTCAAATTTTAAGGTATATCAAATGGATGTGAAAAGTGCATTTCTCAATGGTGAATTAGAAGAGGAAGTTTATGTGCAGCAACCTCCTGGCTTTGAAGATCCAAATTTTCCAGACTTTGTTTACAGACTCATTAAAGCATTGTATGGACTCAAACAAGCCCCTAGAGCATGGTATGACACCTTGTCAAAATTTCTTCTAGAAAATCATTTTACTAGAGGAACTATTGACAAAACTCTTTTCTACAAAAAGCATGGTGAGGATATCATACTTGTTCAAATCTATGTAGATGATATCATTTTTGGATCTACAAATGAAAAACTGTGTCAAAGGTTCTCTAAGCTAATGCAAGGTGAATATGAGATGAGCATGATGGGAGAGCTCAATTATTTTTTAGGCCTTCAAATAAGTCAAAGGGATGATGGCATTTTCATAAGTCAAACAAAGTACATCAATGACTTACTCAAAAGGTTTGACATGCAAGACTGTTCTACTGCCAAGACTCCAATGTCTACAGCTACAAAACTTGATGAAGATAAGAAAGGAAAAAGTGTAGACATGAAGACCTACAGAGGAATGATTGGATCTCTCCTTTATCTCACAGCTAGTAGACCTGACATAATGTTCTCTACATGCCTATGTGCAAGGTTCCAGGCAAACCCCAAAGAATCTCATCTCATTGCTGTCAAAAGAATTCTGAGGTATCTAAAAGGAACATCATTCATGGGGTTATGGTACCCTAAAGAAACAGGATTCAACTTAGTTGGATATTCAGATGCTGATTTTGCTGGGTGCAGAGTGGATAGAAAAAGTACCTCAGGAAGCTGTCAATTTCTTGGACAGAGATTGGTATCTTGGTTTAGCAAAAAGCAACAATCAGTTTCTACTTCCACAGCTGAGGCTGAATATATTGCTGCAGGAAGTTGTTGTGCTCAAGTGCTTTGGATCAGGAATCAACTAAGGGACTATGGACTAGTGTTAGAAGGAATTCCTATTATGTGTGACAACACTAGTGCCATCTCAATTGTAGCCAATCCAGTCAACCATTCCAAGACAAAGCATATTGATGTAAGGTACCATTTCATAAGGGAACATGCAGAAAATGGAGTAATTAAATTATTCTATGTTCCTACACAAAAACAGTTGGCTGATATATTTACTAAACCACTTGATGAAGCCACCTTCAACAGGTTGGTTAGTGAAATTGGAATGCTAAACTCTTCAAGTTAGGTGGCCAAATAAATATATCTTTTCAACTGTTACAACAATTGTTTCACAGACATGAACTCAAATGATTTATCTAAGTGAAACAAAACTGGTATATGTTTATAAATATGTCAGTTATATTGTTGTACATATTGTTAACAAATGTTTTTAAAACTATCTTGGAACTATTTTCTTGTTCTGAGAAAGCCTGAAAAGAATTATTATACTTGTGCATTATTAAATAACAAGTGTGATAATTAAAGATTCAGGAATATCAATCAGACACATTTCTTTTTTTTAAGATGAATAAATGGATTTTATTTATCTAAGAAATGAAGTCTGTAAATTATTATTCTATTTTCTAAGTGAAAATGGAATAATCTGTCAAAAACTAGAGTTTGTGATTAAGTTGCCATCATTTTCTGACTTCTCGACTAGTTACTTATTTCTTTTGAGTTCTCGACTCATGATTTTGTGAGTTCTCGAATAGCTCATTTTTAGAGTTCTCAATCGAGTACTGTCAAGAGTTCTCGAATCATCAGAGTTCTCGACTATCTCAGTTCTCGAATCATGTATATATATTCTTGAGAGTTCTCGATCAAATTCTGACAGTTCTCTACTGAAACTAACTTTACTCTTCTCTGAGTTCTCGAACATACAAAATCGATTACAATTCTAGTCGAGTTGTCTAAGTATTATACATAGCACAGTAGAAATAACATTTCATTTCTACACTTAATTTCAAACTCAAAGAAACCCTCTCATTCTACAGCTACACTTGAACCCTTGCTATTCTACTCTCTAAAACCTTCGATTTCTTCGTTTCTCTCTTTCTATACACAACTCTATGGCATCTTCAAGCTCGAAACCTGCAACTGAAGTGTACGTAATTCCTGAAACCAACTTTCTCGCCATTGCAAGAGACGCAGATGCTAAGGCGCAGTACAAATGCTTCACTAGGTTTCTCATCGATTCCTATCTGAATGAAGCTCTGTTGGCAAACCCCACACTGTATCTCGACATTCTTGAGCAATTTTGGAAGACTGCTGACTGGGAAAATATAGCTTTGGAGGATGGTAGGTCAAAAGTGGTTGTAACCTGCAAAATCCAAGGAAAAGACATCAGTTTTGATGAAAATGATGTGAATACAAGCTTGAATATACCAACCGAAGAGTTTAATGAAGAACCTACTGACGATGATCTTCTAGATTTTCTGGACTTCATTAGGTATGCTGATAATCTAAAGAGAGGAGTTGATGAGAAGTTCAAGCTGGGTAAATTAAACAAGAAGTACATGAGGAAGGAATGGTCATTCCTGTTTGATACCATCCTAAGAGTCTTCACCTGCAGAAAAACAGGGTTTGACCAGATAAGCCTCATTGCCTTGAAGCTGGCCTACTCATTAGCATACAACCAAAAGCTCAATGTTGGAAAGCTAGTTCTTGGGGAACTCATAACCAGGATTCCCAAGAGAGGTAATGAAATTTTCTTTCCTCGCTTTATTCAATTAATTCTCAATTATAAGAATGCTGGTTTAATTGAATTGCCTGGAATGAACAAACAAAGAATTGGCTACTCCAAATCCATGTCAAAAATCATTTTTGCCACATTGGATAGGAGAACCACTGTGAATGTCCCTCTCATAATCACTCCTCACATGAGGAGTGTGTTTGAGGGATATCCACTAGTGCAGCCTAAATATGGTTACCTTGATACAGTAGGAGGTCCTAAGGTTGCAGAAGTACCAAATGCACCTAACCCAAGGACTTCCAACCCAACTGCTAGCCCTTCTTTGAAATCCCTAGATGTTAGCAAACCATCCTCTACATCCTCTCAACAGGGTGTAGTTGCAAAGAAGAAGAAGGAGAAAGCTGTTAAGAAAAGAGTGTTAGAAACAGTTGTAGAAAATGAATCAGATGAGTCACCTGTGGAGCCTTTGACCAGGAGAAAGAAAAATAAAAAGGCCACAACAGACCACTCTACATCCTCTCAACAGGATGTAGAAGTTAACAAGGGATTAAACCTACTTCTAGGTGCACTTTCTCAACAAGGTGCATCTATTGAAATTGGGAGTCAGCCCACTCCACCCTGTACAGAGTCTGCACCATTGCAGGAATTCACTCCTGTCAATGAAGAAGCTGTAGTTGAAAAAGAGACACACTGTGCACCAGTAGGATCTTCTCTTGAAACTTCCCCATTTTCTCAGGGGGAGTTGCCAATACTCAGTTCTACTCACACTCTACCTGCTATCTCTCAAATTTCATCTCAACCAAATGTGTCCAGCCAAACACATGAAGTTGTTGATCATCAGGACTCTTGTTTCCCTGGTGAGCCCCATTCAAGTGACTTGGTGCATGACACCTTGTTCACCACTCAGGACACTCCTTTAGATGGTGAGGGAATGCATGCTGAGGCATATCCTGATGACACCATCAAAACCACAGAGGTTCCAGGAGTTTTTACTTCAGACTCTGTGGGGGCTCAGGCATTTCAAAGCCAAGTGTCTTCACAGACATTGGGTAATCTGGGGGACCTCCACACCATGCAAATGGCATCCCCTAGACACTCCCCAGTCATTCAAAGACTGTCTCCTCAGGAGAATTCACCTATCCATCCAGTGTCTAATGAATCATCTGAGAAATTGGATGAGGAAATAGATGCTGAGGGGACTACTGTCATAAGTGGCCCTAGCTCTCACTCTCTGTCACAATGGCTGGAACCTGTGCAACATGACAGGGATTCAGGACCATCATTTCTTGGTGGGTCACTTTCTGATGAGAAACTAAAGGAATTGTATGGAGATCAGTTGGAGGGCTTCTATCACATTGCTCAGCAGCTTGTGACTTCTCATTTGCCAAACAAAGACTATGCTGCAATCATGCTTGAATATGCAAAAGATCAGGAGGAGTTGAAAGAAAAGAATGCAAATTTGGATGAAAATGAAGGTGAAAATGTGGATGCCTGGCTGGATGGTAAATCTGCAGTTAGCATGCAAGAAGTTTTGGAGTGGACTAGACAGAAGTATCTCACTTCTCTTGGATCTTGTGAGAAGATTTTTACTCCAAGTGCCATGTATGATGCAATTCATGAAGCTGCTAAAGTCCAACTGCAATCAAATCACTATCTTGCCAAAGGTGTACAATCTGAGATAGATGATCACAGAGCTAAAGTAGAGGGCACCTTGAGAGCAATGGAAGACAAACTGAAGCCTGGAGGTCTTCTTGCTCACACTTCAAGAGGAGATTCAGGAAAGTCCTCCATTCTTCACACCAAAATAGACTCTATGGAAAAGGTGTTTAAGGAAATGGTTCAAGGTCACACAACCATCATAGACAATCAAAGGAGAATAAACAGTATGGTTGAAGTTCTGTACAAAAACAGGCATGCAGATAGGCTGCCTGAGGATGTGCCTCTACACACCTTATCACCTTTCCAAGTGGACCTCTACTATCAGTCAAAGGCCAAGGATGAAGCTGCAAAGGCCTCCACCATTGATACCTTAAATGCCAGAGTGGATTCTCTCACATCCACAGTTTCACAAATTGTCTCAGATGTTCATAATCTAAAAAATGAGTTTGTCTCTACTTCTGCAATTCAAGGGACTTCTCTTGCCAGCATCTCAGCACAACTCACCTCTTTACAATCCCTCATCTCCAACCTAAGCACAACTAGTCAGGCTCCTCCAGCACCTTTGCCAACTCCAAGCTGGACTAAAATTAAGCCAAGTCATTCTTCCTTTCTCCAAAGTCAAGATATCAACCCTAAGGGGGAGAAGGAAAGGAGAGAAGAAATAGAGGCTGAAAGGCAAAAGGCAGTTATGAGAAAGCTCAGGAGTGAAATTTTAAAGCCCAACTCTGACAAGGAGTTTCTTGAACTTCTGCATCATATCAAAAAGCAAGTCCAGGGAAATCATTGGAAATATAAGAAGATGCTTGAAAATGCTATTGTTGCAGTAAGGGGAGTTAAGTTTGAACAGAATGGACAAATGTTCAAAGAGCCACTCATTCAAATGGAATCTGGCTACTTTAAAGTTTCAGTTACTCTATTCCAAAGGCTTTCATATACTGAACTGGAATGTCTGTACAAGGGAGTGGAGTTGGTAACCCAGGAAGATGAAGAATTGAAGAAGAAAATATTGGGGCCTCTCCTACCTCTTGCTCTACCTGAATCCTACTGTAGTCCAGATGGTGTGATGTATATGGCTAGAGAAGAAAAACTTGCTCATTTCAGGATCCCTCAACATCTCAATTCAGGCAACAGAAGTCAAATTATTAACCTAATTGAGTTGATTGAAAAGAAGAAGGTGAAGCAGATAGAGGACAATGAAATTGTAGTGAAAATGAAAAAGTTTATCTCTGGACAAATCTCTGAATTTGCAAAAGAAGAATTGAAGAACAAAAAGAAAGATGATGACAATGAGGATCAGGACAAGAAGGATAAAAGGTCTGAATCAAGGAGTGATAAGGAAGGAAAGGGAGAAGACAAGAAGAAGAAGGATGAAGACAAGAAGAAAAGAGACAACTCTGAGGACAACAAACAGTATCAAAGAAGAAATTCCTCTAAGCAGCAAGCTGCTGGCACTCATTCTAGTTCACCTACCAAATCTCAGGGTACTAGTGTGATGTCAACAGTTTCTGAAACTGCAACTGCCATCAAAACTAAATCTCCAAGAAGGATGTTCATGAAAGTTACTGCACATGGAGTGATAAGGAGGGAAATTAAAAAGGAACAGTCAAAGAAACTGAAGCCAAGCCAACATCTCAAAGTCAACACTGCCACATCAACCAAATTCAAGAACTCTACTAGCTCTTTGCTAGTAAGATGTCCTAAGTGGAGAAAACAACTCATTGTTCCTGATAAAGGTCTACCTATTAAACCTATTCAAGAAATTGCTGAAACTGACAAGGTGAGGATCAAACTGTGGAAGGCTGACAGAATTGTCAAGGTAGAAGTCAGAGACAAGAGGATGTTTGTTACTAATGTTGATGGAGAAGAAAGAGGATTTCATCATGACAACAGTGATGCTACCACTCATGACATTAGGAGAGTGATTAGCCTGTTTGACAAGAAATGCATGATTAACAAGCTGAGAATGATGGAAATGGCTCAGTACTTGGAAAGGAAGTATCAGAAAAAGACTGACAAGGTAAGATACATGGAGGAGATGATTGAGAAGAAAAGGAGGGAGGAGGAGAGAGTAGAGCAGTTGTCTGAAGAATTGAGAAGACAGGGTAAAAGTAGAGTGTTCAAAGATCCTGACAGAGTTGAATTCAAACTGAGAAGTGGAGTCACTGTCAAAGTTAGACTCAAGTTTGTCCAAGACTATCCAATGCTCACTCTACAGATTGCTGCAGACATGCTGAAAGATGCAATTTTGATTGAGGAAATCATGGCCAGACAAATGATACTGCAGGCAATTGAAGAAAACAGGGCCAGGCAAGAAAAGGAAAGAAAAGAAAAATATGATCAGGCAGCTCATCAACAACAACAATATAGGTAGGCTTGATATCTTGTATTAATTTGTAAAATTCATCATTTTCCAAATTGGGGGAGATTGTTGGACTTAAATCAAGCCTAGCCTATTTAATTATCTGTCTTGCTGTAACTTAGTTTGTGCTTCTGTAATAGACTAGTGACTTAGTAATTCATGTGTAATTTGTAACTAGAAGTTTTCTCTGTTTATCTTCAAATTGTAAATTAAGTCAGAAATAAAGTCAGTTAGAAGATTCAAATTGAATCATGCAACCAGACAAAGAAGACTGTGAAGAAAATAAAAAGAGAAGTTATCTGAGAATTCTACTAAGGCAAGTTACTTGGTCGAGAAGTCAGCCATTCGAGAAGTCAGAACTGTGGAAACATTTCGAGAAGTCTCAAAACTTCTATCTGCTTAGTACTCGATCGAGAAGTCAGTCATTCGACAAGTCAGGTATTGAATCCAGTCGAGAAGTGTCAATTATGAGGCATTCGAGAAGTGAAAATAAACAACAATTCGAGAAGCTAGCAAATGGAGCATTCGAGAAGTGATAAGGCTGAGTCATTCGAGAAGTCAATATCAAGCATGTATTCGAGAAGTCTAATCTGATCGAGAAGTCATCAAGCTGAGTATGCGATCGAGAAGTCTAGACATTCGAGAAATCAAGTATTCAGGATCAATCGAGAAGTCACAGCTGTTCGAGAAGTCAATCTCCTTGACTTATCGAACCAATTTCAAGAAGAGTACTCGACTGCAAAAGAAGCTAGTTTCAAGGAAGAATTGCAGAACAAGACAGATGATGTTGCAGCTCTGTTTATGCAGGATAAGTCAAACCTGCACAGACAGAGACAAGTCTACAATGTAGCTGGGAAGATAAGCCAAGAAAAGTGACAGAAGAGATAAGGCAGGATGGAGCAGACTGTCACTACAGTGTTAGCTAGAAATAGTCATTAGTCAAATGTAAAGCAATCTCTGTCTATTTCTAGTTTTAGCTAAACTGTCTCATGTGAGCATGTGCACAGGACATGTTGTCTATATACTTTATGCACAGCCACATTTGATAGTGTCTTGAGCATTTTTACAATAGTAAGAATCCCAGAACAAGAAGCTGAAATTCAAACTGAATTTCAGATTGTAGCAAAGATCATTCTAATACAAAATTAGATTGAAAGTTACATCTGTGTCTATATTATTTCCTGTTATATGTCTTGATAAACACCTTCGTAATTCCATCTGCTCTTCAAGCTTCGAACAAGTTCTTTTCAAAAACAAGAAAATTTTTGAAGTATACATTCACCCCCCCCCCCTCTGTAACTTCTGGGCCTCTAAATTCCTAACAGTCTTTGCCATCATCTGTTTATATGCCATCTGTTGAGCCCATAGTTGACCATAGTCTCCCATCCTCATCTGCAATTTTAGATGTGCATGAACCTAGGAGGAGTAAAAGGCGTAGAATTGAAACTTCTTTTGGGCCTGATTTTTTAATTGCTTTCTTGTAGAAGATTTTGATATGAATCTGTTAAATGATAATATTGTTTCTCTTTTTCTTTTAGAGGAAGATCCATTAACATATGATGAAGCTATGAGGTCCATTGATGCTAGTTTTTGGCAAGATGCTATCAAAAGTGAACTAGATTCTATTTTATATAACCAAACTTGGGAGCTTTGTGACTTACCTAAAGGTTCTAAACCCATTGGTAGTAAATGGATCTTTAAAAAGAAATTTAGACCAGATGGCTCCATTGATAAATTCAAAGCCAGACTTGTAATAAAAGGCTTTACGCAAAAGAAAGGTGTTGATTTCTTTGATACTTTTTCACCTGTTACAAAAATTGGCACAATTAGAACTTTGGTGGCTCTAGCAGCAATCCATGATTTGGTAGTTCATCAAATGGATGTTAAAACAGCATTTCTGAATGGTGATCTTGAAGAAGAAATTTACATGTCCCAACCCGAGGGATTTGTAATACAAGGTCAAGAACATAAAGTATGCAGACTTAAAAAATCCATCTATGGGCTTAGACAAGCTTCTAAAGATTGGTATAAAAAATTTGATGTCACTCTTAGAAGTAATGGATTTGTTGTGAATGCATCTGATTCATGCTTGTACCATAAAATGCTTGAGTCTTCTTGTGTCATTATTTGTCTCTATGTTGATGACATGCTTATAGTTGGGTCTAATATAGATGTTGTAAATGACACTAAGATATTTCTCTCTAATATGTTTGAGATGAAGGATTTGGGCGAAGCTGATGTGATACTTGGTATTCGTTTAAGTAAATTTAATGGTGGTTATTCTTTGAGTCAGTCTCATTATGTGGAAATTTTTTTAAAAAAGTTTGACTCTTTTGATGTTTTGCCTTGTAAGACACCTTATGATGCTGGTGTGGAACTCGTCAAAAATAATGGGCCAAGTGTCTCCCAAGAGAAATATGCTAAAATTATTGGGAGTGTGATGTTTCTAATGAATTGCACTCGTCCAGACATTGCATATGCGGTTAGTAGACTCAGCAGGTATAATCATAATCCTAGTAGTGCTCATTGGACTGCTCTTCATCGGTTACTCAGGTATCTAAGAGGTACCATGGATGTTTGTTTGCATTTTTCTCAATTTCCAAATGTTTTGGAAGGTTATTCTGATGCAAATTGGGTAAACGATAATGATGAAATAAACTCTACTAGTGGTTATGTTTTTGTTTTAGGTGGAGGTGCTATATCATGGAAGTCTTCAAAACAATCATGTATAGCTCGCTCCACCATGGAATCTGAATTTATTGCTCTTGAGTTGGCAGGACAAGAAGCGGAATGGCTGAGAAATCTCTTGGCAGAAATTCCATTGTGGGGGGGACGTACGTCTCCAGTATCTTTACATTGTGATTCTCAGGCAGCTCTTGGTCTTGCGACTAATAGCAATTTTAAAGGTAAAAAGAGGCATCTTCGCATAAGACATGGTGTGTTGAGACAATTACTCAGAAATGGAGTAATCTCTCTAGATTATGTGAGATCCTCTGACGAAAGGTTTGCCAAGAAGGCAAGTTGTGGATATGTCGAGGGGGATGGGGCTCAAGCCCAAAGAGTAAATATTATGAGCATTATTTTTACCTCATCCCTATGGCAATTGTATTAATAATGCTCAGGTGAGGTTGAATTATTTCTTTAATTCTTAATGGATTTATACCCACGAGGTAGGTGCCACTAAAGGCATTTGTGAAATCCACCGTTATAATTGCTTAGGTTGAGTTTTATATGACTCTTAATGAATCAATATTATTTTTGGTGCTATTGAGAAGCACATGAGTGATTCACCTACGTGGACGTGGAGACTAGCCATCTTCTATGGAAAATATTGGGCAATTTTCCTAGAGCGTCCATGAGTCCTAAGGTTGGCGCTTGGCTTTAAAATAGCGTAGGATACTATTTGCGGAGCCTATATAGATTTTGGGGTTGTATGTGTTGTGGGGGTCTCAGTCTAAATCTTTGAGTTCAATACTAGTTTACTCTTTGATCAAAAGTCTTATGGGTTTCAAGACTAGTTCACCCTTAAGACTTGTAGATTGTTGCCTCATTTCACTAAACAAAAGATTTCAATTATATCATTTGTTAAGTACACATCTCCTCTTGTGCCTAAAAGTTTGTATTTTTTTTATTTCTGTTTGTTTTTCAAAATCATTAGTGGGGAATTGTTGATATAATGATATTTTAAAATAAAGTAACCAATATTTTATATTGGTAGATATATATATTATTCCCCACTTAAATGAATATTCTATATTATATATTTATTAGTTATATTATATTATATTATATTATATATATGTACATATATATATACATTGGGAGTTACATGTTTATCAGATCTTTTATTTTTGATTTTAATTCCTAAAATTGATGATTCATTATGGGTCATTATATGTGAGGAGTTACAAATCTGATCTTCTTCTTCCTGGGTATAGATATATATACAAATGGTTTTTCAGAGAGAGAGGACACCATTGAAAAACTTCAAAACTTTCTTTCTTTTTGGGCACAAGTTTGTATAGGCTCCAAACTATCACCCAAGAGTGCACTTGTGTGAGAGTGTTGAGTAAACCTTAGGGAACGGATCGGCGATACGATTTAGCACCTCGGTCGCGCCGCATATCGTTTTCAAGGCAGTGGATTTTCTTGCCACGGCTCAGCGATTTCTTGTTTATTACCTTTGTTGATTTCAATATTTTGTAGCCTTCAAATTATCCTTTTATTCCTACAACTTTCATAGTCTTCCTAGGGATTTGGTTTATTCTGGAAAAGTCTTGTCTTGTTCTTTTCCTTGAAAATTGTGTTCTCTTGAAAGTTTTCACAATTATGAAAGAACTGTCTTATTGATTTAGACTCCTGCAATGATTCCGTTTGAGAAATTTTGATCATCTGATATTTGCTGTGAAACCTATTAGTTGAACTTTCTTTGCTTATCTATCGATATATAAGTTATCCATTGATCAATTGATGTATCAATGAATATCTCATTTGAACATCCATCGATTCTCTTATCAATTGATTGCCTCTTTATCCGTTGATTGCCTTGATGATTTTATCCGTTGATGAAGATCCATTGATTTGACTTTTGTTGACCTTTTATCCATTGATTAATCATCCATATCCATTAACTACTTTATTCGTTCATTTGAGAGAATTATGACATAGAATATTTATATTTTATCAGCCATTCTTCACATCCGTTGATGAGCTGTCAATCAAAACCAATAAACATCAGTTGATTAGGTGATCACATCTATCGACATATTACAATCAATTGATAATACAATGAATTCTAGATCATTGTTACAATCCATTTTATCAATTGATTAACATCAACTTCAACTGATAAACGGTTTCCTAATCATTAGATATTTATAGATCACATATCCATTGATCAGTTACAAATTAAGGTCAAAATTACAATTTTAGTTAATTTGTTATCATCATACAATATGATTCCTAACAACATGTATATTACATATTAGGATTGTATGCGGCTTAAAAAACTTATTTAATAACTAAAAATTTATAATATAATTATATTAAAACATTATATATATCAAATCATATAAGTCATATCTTCCAAAATTACCAATTATATCCCATAATCAAACTTAGGTTGAGTTAATTATAGTTATAAGAAAGGTAATTTCATCTTTTATGCAATTATAATTTTAAAATAAATTTATTGCATATAAATCAAATATAAAAGATTAAGCGAACTAATAAATAATAAAACACAATTATCCTAATTTAGAATTTATATCAATAGGTTTGTGTATATGCTTTCTTACCAATTTATTTTAAAAGAATTTATATTGTATAAAATAAAAAGTTAAAATATTTATTTTAAATTTTGTCATATGTAAATTTTTTTAAAAAATATTGTACTTCTAAATAATTTCCACTCACAACACCCAAACTGAATATAAATACTCTCTCATCTCAAGTATTTGTATTTAAATTATTATTTTATTATTAAATTAGTTTATTGTAAACAAAAAATACTATATATAAGTAATATATAATAGTAAAATACATTATAATTGGAAAAGATAATAAATAAATATTTTTTTATTAATCGAAAATTTTAAATTATATATCATTTTATTATAATAATTTTATTTTGTCCTTTATTTATATTATAAATCAATATTAATTAATATTCATACTTAAAATATGGTATAGAATTAAAAAAGAAACCATATATTATAAATTTGATAGCAAATTATTATTAAAAAACGTAAGATTGAATATAATTTTTTTTTGAAAAATATCACGATTATTCATTGAAATATCCGTTTTTTAGGTTGGAATTGGAGAACAAATTAATTCCTATTTAGAAATTTTGAGATTGAATTGGAATTCGGGGACCCTCAAAGTGACCTAAGTAATGTTTCTAACAAAGACTTTACATTATTTATTAAATTATTAATGTATGATGCATGCAAATGTAATTTTAATTTATTTTATTATATATAATAATTATATATAATATTTAATAAGATTTTATATATTTATACTGTATAAAACAACAAATATTT
This sequence comes from Oenanthe sinensis, assembly GCA_028671895.1. Classification (NCBI taxonomy): domain Eukaryota; kingdom Viridiplantae; phylum Streptophyta; class Magnoliopsida; order Apiales; family Apiaceae; genus Oenanthe; species Oenanthe sinensis. The sequence continues at coordinate 20,990,717 of JAPMAC010000231.1, forward strand.
AACAAAGTGTGTGCAACACGGGTATAACGCTGATATTATATAAAAAATCATTTAGATTTTAGATATAATAATAATTAAAATTATTTTATGAATAATAATATTTTACAATTTGAATAAAAAATGATCCCATATATTTTAATATATTTACACTTTTATTGTAGATGAGTCATGTGGTAATTGGGTAAATCAGGATCATATCAATATCATACAGCAATTGTTATACTAACAGGGTTTATTGTAGAGCCATGGCTAATAATCCTTCACAACTTCTCCCTTCAGGTTTTCTCAATACCTCCTCTTACTTTTTATATATGCAAGTTTTGTATGTCTACATTTTTTTTCCTACAAGAAAGTTGTATATTAATTAGTGCTTTTTGGGTTTGGAATGAATGGAGAACAGAGCTAATAGATCGATGTATTGGGTCAAAGATTTGGGTGATAATGAAAGGAGATAAGGAACTTGTTGGAACTCTAAGGGGTTTTGATGTTTATGTCAACATGGTTCTTGAAGATGTCACTGAATAGTAAGTACCATAAGGCCCTTTTTGTTTTTTATATAATGGGGGTTCAAGAATTTGTATATCTATTGTTTTGATTATAAAGTTTGAGACTTTAGGTTAAGTAAGAATTGTGGTCATTGTATTTTTTTATTAGTTGAATGAAACTGTTGAGTAGTTTATAGTCATGTAGCACATGAGGTTGTTTAACCTTGGATAGTTGAATCCAGATTTTTCTTAGATAGCAGTAATAAAGCCCTTTATATTCCTCACTAGATTGTCAAAACGTCAAATAAAAAGCCTTAGTTTGGAAATTTCTAGGTACTATTGAGCCTTTTTGATTAAGTTCATTTTTTTATATGTGTAATCATCTGGTTTTCACTTGTTATTTTATCAATTTGTTCACGTCTCGATATCTTGTTAAGTTGTGATATGTTGGAACTGATTCTTGTGAATCTTTAAGATTGGGGCAATGTAAGACTTCCATCATTTGTATCTCCTTAATTTAAGGTGAAGAGATGCGCACTAAAAGATGTCTCTTTGACTGTACAAATATTTTTATCTTATGTTTGGATAAGTTTTTCTCTATGCAGCTGGGATTACACCCCGCTTGTTGTGGTTGGCGGTTAAATAGTCTAATGTAATGATGAGGATTTTAACCAAACCTTATCTATCGTAATCAATATACAACTTTTTCTGCCAAAAGCTAAAGAATACTCTTGTACTCTCATTATACTTTCAAGGGCACCTTATAAAGATTTTACATTTGTTATAAGAAGAATTAAATTATTAAAAAAGAACATAGGATTGAACTGTGTGGATAGAGGCAAAGGTATAAAGATTACTCTTGTAATATCCAAAGTAGTTGGCTTATGATGTGTGTCAAGATGAAGTATTGTGATTAAGCAGAACACTAAAAGATTTTTTATCTGTTGTGTGGAGAGGCTGTACCTATCTACTTGATGTGCAACTAAGCTTCAATCTTGTTTGTATTGATGTATATGTCTCTGATCAAGGCCTCAACCTTTACAAACTTAAAAACATCTAGACTGACAAATTATACCCATGTGCATGTTGGATACTGAATTAGGACTTCACAACTTACTCATTTGGTACATAATTGGCCCTAACAGTCCTTTGGGTATTTTTAGAGCACATATTGGCTTTTTTTTGTTTTAATGGAGTTGGTGGCAAAGCCATTGTCCCAAAAAAACCCAGCTTACTAGCTCTATTTGTTTTGCTGTTGTGAAGAGTAAAGAAGGGATGAATCCCATGTGCAGTTACTATCCTTTTCTTTCAGTCTCTGTGTTTCTCTTTTTGATTATTTTAATCATTTATGTACTATATCAGTTTTCTTATATCGTTTGACTTTTTTGATAGATTCATTGAAAATGCAACTGAGCAGTTTTGTTTTGTTGAACTGCCTTGTAATGTTTGTACTCATTCTGTTTCCTTACTACTACTATTTCCTGTATACAGTGAATTCACTGCTGAAGGAAGAAGAGTAACAAAGCTTGATCAGATCTTGCTTAATGGAAACAACATCGCGATTGTAAGTGCATGGATAACTAATTGTTTATTTACGTGAGTGCGAGCAATTTCTCATGCTGGGCTCCATATTATTGAGTTTATCATGTTCATGCCTATAGCTTTATCTATTCTCAATGAGTCAGCTGTCAGCATCTATAGGCTATAAAACTTGTTGTAAGGGACTCTTTGAACTATTTAACTAACTAAACAATGGATCTGGGCATCTAGCTTCATACTGTCCTTCAGCATAATAGACAAATTCAAATTTTCTTTTGCCGAGCAATTTGTTACATACATAAATTTTAGATGGTCACAGCTGCTTTGTTATTTGTTATTAATGGCCATGCAATAAATAGTTTGCAACAAATACGTTGCTACGATTTTTACCTCTCAAGTTGCCACTAATATTTTCTGTATCATGCAGCTGGTCCCTGGTGGCTCTCCTGATCCGGAATGAGTGTGGTGGCCCATTTACACATTCGTCTTTTATAACAGTCCGTGGTATTATCAGGGCGGCGATTGAATGTAGCTTTACTTTAACTTAGTATGTTGGCATGCTTGTAGAAGATGGATGAATTATTCAAAAAATGTTTAATTAACTACTTGTAATCTTCCTATCTAATATGAGTTCTTGTTTGAATGTAGACACCAATAATTTTCCCTCACTCTGTATTCTATTTTGCTTGTAAGAAATTGCATTATTAGGAAGAATACATCAACCTGTGGTAGCTCCTGGCTCCAGTAATATTAGTGAAAGGTGAGGGTTATTGTCAATCTCAGTGAGGAACTACTTTAACTGGATGCGGGCTTAGGCCAAGGAGTCTATAATTAACCTTGCTTAGTTTCTTCCATTCTCTAATCCATTACATATTTTGATTGGAATAGAAGATCAGCTTGTTTGAGGAAAGTTACTAATGCATCTTCTACTTCTGGCATCAAGTTTATTGCCTCATTGCTATCTAGGAAGCGTCTTTTTGACTTTTTGCCCAAGTAGGCATTTGACCCCCTTGTATATATTTGGTGACAACTCTGGTTTTGAGCCTGCAATTGTCTTTAGGAGGTCGATCAGGCTACCTCTTCAAATTATTTCAAAATATGTTATCATTGTTTCAGGACAATTAAGTTTAAGATCTTGGTTTAAGAAAGTATTTTTTGTTGAATGTTATTCTATTGTTGCGGTGACGTTTTTGTGGCATATAGAGTTTTTTGGTGAACACATTTATTAATGCAATTTGTTGTCTTGTGTATAGAAATGAAACTTCCAGCATTTCCATTAAATTGGAGACAAGTTCATCAGTAGGTGCGCTCTGTCTCTGTGATTGGCCGAATCCTGAACCGCCGCAGCCTCGTCTTGTCAACCCTAAGCCTTTAGGTGGACGGTGGTTTGACACGTCATCCACCTCTTAAATCTATTGTAGACATGTGAGAAGGAAAGGTTTGGGAAAGCTCAAACACATGCCTACATGACAAGTTCAATAATACAGCTGAAAGTTTCTTCCAAATATAGAGTTTATGCATAAACTATATTTGCTAAAATTAAATATGTTGCTATATTTTATCAAGAACAATGAGAATTCAGCATCTCTTTCGCTTATCCACCCACCATGTGAGGATTCTTATCACTCTTCTTTTACTCCTAAAATATCTGTTTCCTCACATGGGGTCACCAGAGTTGCACTTGGATCATGCGAATATTAAGCTAGCTAAATAGCCCCACTTAGTGCCTGGTTGTCTAGCCATCTTCTTAGATTCAGTCAAGTATTGGCTCATTGTCTTCTTCCTCCAAAAGGTCTGATAGAATAAGTACTCTTATTCAGACAAAGAATCATTTAGCATAGAGACAGCACAGCTAGATCTCCTGTTTGCTGTCCATTTGACCATTCTATCCCATCAGTATATTGCTGTATAAATTACATAACATCAGGCGTAACATGCAGCATGCAGGAGACTAGCTTTTAGAACAGTTATAATATAACAACTTTTTTTATAAATGTATGGTAGTCCTGATTCCTGATCCAAAGATTAATATATATCAGATCATCCAGTGGCTCCTAAAAGTGGCAGATGAACCACCGAAAGAGAGCAACAGAGTAGATACTAATAGTCGAACCAACAAGGAGAGTTTGAGTGGTAAGCCAAAACTATCACAATTCAAAAAAATATATACTCCCTCCGTCCCGTTGAGTTGTTATCATTTCAAAATGGGGTGTCTGGCACGCATTTTAAGGTGAATTTTGAGGATAGTTCCATAATTTATTTTTGAAATTTCCCTTTTTTGTATAAAAATAGAACAATCCTATTTTTATACAAAAAAAGAAAATTTTAAAAATAAGTTATGGAACTATCCTTAAAATCCGCCTTAAAATGCGTGTCAGAAAGTGAAAAAAAAGTGATAACAATTGGGTGGGACGGAGGGAGTATATATCATGCATGGGATGGGATCAGACACTAGAAATTTTAACTAACAAAGTTTATTTGTTTCGTTCTGTTTTTCAGCTAAATCGTAAGTACTGTTGTCAAATCATCTCGAAACTAATCAAAGAGAGAAAAGAGTAAGAAATATCAGTTTGGGTTGTGAGACATTGCAAAGACTTGCTTTTATACACTTGATCTGAAGATATTCCACAAAATGAAGATGATGACGAAGGAAGATATAGCTAGAGGATTAAATATTAGCAACAACAAAGGACCAGATCCCGCCGTTAACCATGTGGGAAATACCAAGGTTCTACCTCTTACTGATGTTGCATTATCATCCAGACACCTATATGGCAGTGATGGAACGAAAGATCAGAAAGCTAAGAGTGAGAAAACTAATACTTTGTCGAAAATGAAGGAGCTTTTGAGATGGGCAGCTGCTGCCAAATCTGAGAAAGGAGGAAACTACATCAGTCGAAAGGTAAATTAAACACACACACTAAAAATAGCTAAGGAGGCTTGCAACCATCATTTATATGGTTCACTTCCCATTTACCTGTGTATGAACAGCTCAATATATGCATATGTATATCAAAGGTGGATTGCAACCATCAGCTATCTATAATAATTAATTTTAACTTTACAAGTGAAAAAAAATATACAAGGTCTTATAAATGAGTTTATCAAAATAATGTTCCAGGTTTTGCAATTTCGAACTAGAGCATCATTAAAATCAGTACATGATGATGGTCAACCAAGTAATAACTCTCCAAAGATCAGTTTCAGATGGGATATGGAGAGTTGCTCTTCCACTTCATCCATTTACTCTGCTCTTTCAAAAGCTTCTTCTAAAAGGATCACTATGGATCAGAATATGATCATACCTCCTTGTGTGAAATCTACACCTATTCATGATAGTGATCATCATACGAGTGCTAAATCGGGAAGCTGGATCACCACAGACTCAGATTGTAAGACCTATTTCCTTCCCATATATATTACCAAGTAACAGAAATAATCTATTATGTGTGTATTCATCCGTTTATATGTTACTTAAATAGTCTATTATGTCTGTGACAGTTGTGGTGCTAGAGCTTTGAAGACTAGATCCGAGAAGAAGGGCTCTTTCAGCAGAAAATTCTGTTATCTATAGAATTACATGTCCAAGAGCTCTTTCGAAGAGTGTTGTTCATGTTGATAAATTTATTTTGTTGAAAGATCATATGATAAATTAAGCATGTGATATGTTCTTGTGTAATGAACATAATCTCTCTAATAATCAATGAAATTTCAACCAAGTTTTCTGAATTTTGATTAATATACCATGTATAATTATAATATGGGATAATAGATATTTACATAATATGAGATTCGTTATATGTTATGATAATGTTGTGGTCTTGTGCGTTATATGGATAATTCGAATTTATTTATGTAAGTTTAAAATAGCTTGTTTTTTCATTATTCAATGTAAATATTCTTAAGAACAACAAGGCGATCAAACAAGAAGATATTATGGAGATAATAATAATTTTAAAAATATAAAAAATTAAATTAGAAAAGAAAAACAATTTTAAGCGAGTATAAAAGTGTTATAATCGTATTCTACTTTATATATAAAAAAAATTTATGCGAGAAAATAAGTCAAAATAGTTTATTTATAGTAAAAAATAGTGATAGCCAAAATAAGTGACTCAAATTTGTTGGAAACGGAATGGGCTTGGGCTTATAAAATACTTACACAAGCTGGAATAATAAATTGTATACTCACGCCTGTTTGTCCAAATGAACAAAACACAGAGATGTAAAGCTACGACTTTTGATTTCACTACAGGAACAACAACATAGGCTACAACCTTTTTTCTATTACACAGAATAGAGCTTCAGCTCTGTTTTTAATCTTTTCTTATTCTTTTTCTTCGATACTTTTACAACACAGCAGCTCAAGCTATTTATAGACATTAAACTAAAATACACATCATGCCTTACATCACATTTCATTTATTTCCTAGTTTTCTGGCCAACCTTGCATCTGCAGAATTCAACATATAGCATACCTTAATTCCAGGAGGTGCTGTGGTTTCTTTTGTTCACATGTTTCACCACCTTTTGATTTTACACCAACAGTTAATATTAGGCTGCATGTTATTATGTCCAGCACACCACAGTTGACTCTCTTTATTATTGTGAGCATACTTAGCTGCTATATGCATGTATATACGTTGTATGCTCCTAACAATCAAGCTGTCTTTTTATATCTGCCTCTTATTTCTTGTCTTGATATTACTGCTTCTTTACACCAAGCTGTTTATTTTGACCAAGCTGTTGTTCTTTTATTTGTCAACCTTGAATCCAGGATTTCAGGGTATTTGTTTCTTGTTGCTGCATATCTTATTTCATACGGGAGAGTTTGAAAATTCTAACACTCCCCCTCAAACTCGACTTTGCATTCCAAGCATTGCTTTCATTTTCTGAAACACTTCCGGCTTTAATGGCTTCGTAAATATGTCCGCTAAATTGTCTTCTGTCCTGCAGTGCACCAGCTCCACGATTTTATCGTTCACCTGTTCTCGAATAAAATGATATTTAATGTTGATGTGCTTGCTTCGACTGTGTGACACTGGATTTTTCGCAAGTGAGATAGCAGATTTATTATCCACATAAATAGTAACCGGATCTTCTTTTGCAAGATTTAACTCGCCCAATATGTAGCCCAACCACATAGCTTGACATGCGCACGCTGCTGCTGCGATGTATTCTGCCTCACATGTTGAGAGAGCAACTGTTTGTTGCTTTTTCGATGACCACGAAAATATTGCCGAACCGATATGAAAAGCATATCCTGAGGTGCTTTTCCCGTCATCCAAGTCACCACCATAATCACTGTCTGAATAGCCAACTAATTTTGAATCTTGAGAATGTGCATAAAATAATCCATGATCAAGTGTACCTTTAATGTATCTTAAAATTCGTTTAGCTGCCATGAAATGATCTTGCTTCGGCTTTTCCATGTACCTACTAACCAGTCCAACTGCATACATAATATCCGGACGAGTGAAAGTTAGATACCTCAGACTTCCGACTAAACTTTTGAACAATGTCGGATTTACCGACTCCCTTGTTGAATCAATTCTGAGCTTTATGCTTGCTTCTGCTGGCGTGCTCACTGGCTTGCATTCTTCCATTCTGAATTTCTTTAAAATCTGCTCCGCATATTTTTTCTGAGACATAAAAATCCCATCTTTGCTTTGCTTCACTTCGAATCCAAGAAAATACGACATTTGACCAATATCTGTCATCTCAAATTCGTTAGTCATAACTTTCTTAAAATCATCAAACATACCAGGGTTGTTTCCGGTAAAGATCATGTCATCCACGTACAAGCACACAATCATAATATCTCCCCCTGAATTTGTTTTGGTGTAGAGTGCATGCTCGTATGGACTTTTCACAAAACCATTTTTCTGAAAATATTCATCAACCCTTGTGTTCCATGCTCGCGGAGCTTGCTTCAAACCATATAAGGCTTTCTTCAGTCTATAGACTTTATCTTCCTGGCCATTCTGAACATATCCTTGAGGCTGCTCAATGTAGACTTCTTCTTCGAGATAACCATTCAAGAATGCTGACTTAACATCCATCTGAAAGATCTTCCACTGGTTCTGAGCTGCAATGGCTGTAAGAAGTCTGATGGTATCTACTCGTGCAACTGGAGCAAACACCTCATCATAGTCAATGCCATATCTTTGCTTGTAGCCTTTAGCCACTAACCTTGCCTTGTGCTTTTCCACTTTGCCTTCTTGATTCGTCTTGGTCTTATAGACCCATTTGACACCAATTGCTTTGTGTCCTTCTGGAAGATCTGTGAGCTCCCAAGTATCATTCTTCTTGATAGCACTAATTTCTTCATCCATGGCCTTGTTCCATTTACTTTCTTCAGAAGCTTCTTCAAATGTCACTGGATCACATTCAGCCATCAAACAAAATAATGAAAAATCAAAGGTTGTTTGTACCGGACTTGTTGCTTCATAAATATTATCCAAACTCCGCATTTTCCTTGGTGCTCCCCCTGAACTATTACTGCTACTACTGCTTCCTGAACTCGATGGTGTCGAGGCAGGAGTTTGCTGATTTGGACTTTGTAGAGGAGTTGGATCATCATCTCTACCATCTTCTATGTTGGAGTCATCACCTTCATCATCATCATTGTCATCATTAAAAAATAAACCAGCAATTTTTCTTTCATCCTTGCTCCATCTCCAGTAATCTGATTCATCGAACTCAACATCTCGAGAAATGATTAACTTCTTCGTGAGAGGATTATAAAGTCTGTACGCCTTGCTCCTTTTATCATATCCTGTAAAAATACATTTTTCACCTCTATCATCCAACTTCTTTCTTTTCTGATCAGGAACATGGGCATATGCAATACACCCAAAAATTCTGAGATGTCCAACTGATGGTTTGCTTCCACTCCATGCTTCATTCGGAGTTTTGTTTTTGACACTTTTTGTTGGACAGCGATTCAACAAATATACTGCACATTGAACAGCTTCAGCCCAGAAAGTTCTTGGCATGTGTTTCGCTTTCACCATACTCCTTGCCATGTCTAGAATGGTGCGATTCTTCCTCTCTGCAACTCCATTTTGTTGAGGAGTATATGCCGTTGTCAGCTGATGATTAATTCCATGTACTCTGCAGAAGCTTTTAAATAGATTTGAAGTATACTCGCCTCCTCTGTCTGATCGGAGTACCTTCAAATATTGGCCACTTTGCTTTTCTGCCAAAGCTTTGAACTCCTTGAGTTTATCAAGAGCCTCCGCCTTTTCTTTCAAGATATAAACCCAACTTTTCCTGCTAAAATCATCAATAAATGTTAGGTAATACCTATTTCCTCCAAGAGATGTAACATCAAATGGACCAGCAATATCTGTGTGAACTATCTCCAATGGCCTCCTAGCTCTCCATGATTTTCCAACGGGAAAACTTTGTCTGTGTTGCTTCCCCTTGACACATGCTTCACACAAATTTTCTGGTTCGTTGATTTCTGGCAAACCGTCCACCATTTTTGTCTTTGACAATAATTTCAACCCAGAAAATCCAAGATGACCAAATCTTAAATGCCATAACCACGAGTCATTTTTAATGACCGACTTTAGACACTTATGCACCTTCGTCTGCATATCAAGCGTGAATAGACGATTCCTTGACATCTCCACATTGGCAATTAATTCTCGAGCTTGATTTATGATAATAAGAGAATTATCATGCATCTGAATATTATATCCTTTCTCCACTAGCTGACCAAGACTGATGATATTATTTTTCAAAGCAGGTAAATAATACACATCATTTATATACTTCTTATCACCTTTATTTGATATAATCGTAACAGTACCTTTCCCTTTGACTGGAATCTTAGACGAGTCACCAAACGTAACTTCTCCACTGATGGTGTCGTCTATCGTCGTAAATAAATCCTTATGACCACACATGTGGTTGCTGGCGCCCGAATCAAGATACCAAGTATTTTTCTTGCCTTCTTCATCTCCTTTGTAAGTGAGAAACATTGCAGTGCCAACATCTTTATCTTCTTTTGCTGCTGCAAAATGACTGCTTTCTTCCACCTTCGGGGATCTACACTCATAACTGAAATGGCCATACTTATTACAATTATAACACTGAAATTGAGACTTATCACCTCTTTGTTGAAAACTGCCTCTTCCTCGGCCTCTAAAATTTTGACCACGACCAGATGGATGATAACCTTCATTTTTCTGACCTCTGTTGAACGGTTGTCTTCCTCGTCCTCGTCCACCTCGGTAACCACCTCTATAGCCACCTCTGCCACGTGAAAAACTGCTACTACTTGTATTTTCACCGATGGACACCTTACTTTGCAACGCCTTTTCCAAATGGCTTGTATCATCATATTGGTTCATCCGGGACTCGTGGGCTTGAAGAGAACCTACGAGCTCATCAATTGAAATTGTGGACAAGTCCTTTGACTCCTCGATAGATGTAACAACATAATCAAATTTTCGTGTTAACGAACGTAGAAGCTTTTCCATGACCCGAACATCATCGAGACTTTCGCCGTTCCTTTTCATCTCATTTGTCACCGTTTTCAAACGCGTAACAAATTCTCCAATATTTTCTGAACTTTTCATTTTCAAATTTTCGAATTCTCCACGTAGTACTTGGAGCCGCACCTTTTTAACTTTTTCAACACCTTGGAAGGATTTCTGCAGAATCTCCCACGCATCTTTTGCTGTTTTTGCTTCTGAAATTTTTTCAAAGGTAGATTCATCAACACCTTGAAAAATTGTGAATAACGCCTTTTTGTCTTTTTTACGGGACTCCTTTAACGCCATCTTCTCGGCATTCGGAAGAACTCCTTCAGCGGCTGCATCCACGGGCTCGCTATACCCACTTTCAACAATATCCCAGTTATCGTAGGAACCGAGTAACACCTTCATTTGGATACTCCAATTTCCATAATTTGTAGCCGTCAATTTTGGAATTTGGGGTTGCATCATATTCGCCATTTTTCCTCGGACAGAACCTTAGCTCTGATACCACTTGTTGGAAACGGAATGGGCTTGGGCTTATAAAATACTTACACAAGCTGGAATAATAAATTGTATACTCACGCCTGTTTGTCCAAATGAACAAAACACAGAGATGTAAAGCTACGACTTTTGATTTCACTACAGGAACAACAACATAGGCTACAACCTTTTTTCTATTACACAGAATAGAGCTTCAGCTCTGTTTTTAATCTTTTCTTATTCTTTTTCTTCGATACTTTTACAACACAGCAGCTCAAGCTATTTATAGACATTAAACTAAAATACACATCATGCCTTACATCACATTTCATTTATTTCCTAGTTTTCTGGCCAACCTTGCATCTGCAGAATTCAACAGATAGCCTACCTTAATTCCAGGAGGTGCTGTGGTTTCTTTTGTTCACATGTTTCACCACCTTTTGATTTTACACCAACAGTTAATATTAGGCTGCATGTTATTATGTCCAGCACACCACAGTTGACTCTCTTTATTATTGTGAGCATACTTAGCTGCTATATGCATGTATATACGTTGTATGCTCCTAACAATCAAGCTGTCTTTTTATATCTGCCTCTTATTTCTTGTCTTGATATTACTGCTTCTTTACACCAAGCTGTTTATTTTGACCAAGCTGTTGTTCTTTTATTTGTCAACCTTGAATCCAGGATTTCAGGGTATTTGTTTCTTGTTGCTGCATATCTTATTTCATACGGGAGAGTTTGAAAATTCTAACAAAATTCATGCATGTAATAATGAGAGAAGAGTTTGGAAGAATGGAAAGGTAATGTTGTTCCCAATCTTGTTTATCCTATTATTGATTTGAATTGAATTGTTTGTATGTATGTATGTATGTATGCATATATCGATTAGGAGAAGGAGTTTGAATCCACAAGTAGTATATATATCTTGAAACTAGTAATACATGTAGGAAAATTTTATGCAGCAGACGCTCATGCGAATATATTTGTGTGCGGCAATGGCGATGATCAAGTGAAAGGAGATATTAGGGCCAAATAAATCGCATCTCTCAAAACTAAAGATTGGGACCAAAAGTATTTGGTTGAATCATCATCAGGATCTAGTCTTTTTCTACTCGTGCGCTTCCGTGAAGAAAAATTATTCAAACAAGCTCTCCGCAGGTGGCCTAAGTACCGCACAATTGGTTTCTCGGTATGGAGGTTAAATCTAAACTGCTTTGATTCTTATGAGAAAATTTCATACTCTTTGACTAAACAGACTGAGTTGGAGAATGAGGCAATATTTGTTGGCACAGCTTCAGCCGTTGCTGTATCATCATCAGAAATCATAAAACCAAACTGCATCTACTTTACAGATGACAACTGGACATCTTATTACCATCGTGGAGGCGGCCATGATATGGGGATCTTCAGCATGGAGCATCGTACCATTGAACCTCATTTTCAAGGAAAATCTATTCATCCCACATCTCCTCCATTTTGGTATATTTAAATGCACCATTAAAGTTGATCCACAATTTGTTTAATTAGGTGGAACTCTACTTTATATTATATTTATCTCTACAGATACAAGTAACAGTAATGTTAAAATACTTTGCAACTGTAATTTATTCTTGGCTTATTTTTGTTACATCATTTTTCTTGGTGAAATATATGGTTCTTTATTTTTTTTGTTAGTTAAATTTAATTATTGGAATTAATATAAGTTACAAAACAGTGTTGGTTATCTCAAGACGCTTGATCATATTTATGCATCTTTGCTTCTGCTGCCTTAGTTTCCATCCATCGCAACTGTAAACCAATATCAGCTGATCGAAGAGTTAATTTAAGTTGACTGGTGCATTTTCCTTTTTTTTTCTTTTTGCAACTCTATATTTTCTTTTGTTTTTAGTTTTTTTAAAATGCGATGATGCTGATTATACTACCATTTTTTTAAGTTTTATTATTCATAATGATATAGGAACTTTGATATCACCTTATGGTTTGATATATGAATAACTTTGATAGGAGACATCAGGATTTTTATGACATGCACCTCATATTTTGGCCCTTACTATTCATCCTTTCCATAAGGTTTTGGGGCCTCAGTCCATTACAGTTGATCAAATGAGCAGGACATGATGAATTAATTCAGGACCTTGTATCTGCTAGCTGTTTTTGGTTCATAAAAAAGCTGTCTTTGACACTTGTTCCTATTTACCAGTACAGATATATGAACAGGCATGGGCCTGTCTTCTTCCGATGGACATGGCGTCTCAGCATTTTGGCGTAACACGTGAAGAACATGACTGGGCTGCAGTGAGATCTTTTAATATTTTTTCATTTGAAAAAATAATCTCATAGCAGAAAATTTGTGCCGATGTAGAAACCCATGTCATGGATGAATTGGACAGCATTTCTGCAGATGATGGTTTTGATAATCAACAAGGTCAGTAAGAGACTAGAAAATCAACTTCAAAGTATGTGTTTACTTGTGCATTTTCCTATATGTTGGCTGTACATAAGTCAAACTGAGTCAAGTCTTGGCTAAACAAACTGGAGTCGAAGTGTCGAACACTGATAAAGCTGAGCTTGAGCTCGAATCTTTTCCGGACAAATTTATCTGTTAAAGCATAAACTCAAGGAGCCAAGTCCACTTAATAAAACTCCAGCTTGCTTAGCTAAATGTACATGCCCTGGAACTTTAATATATGTTCACATTAATGGGACTTCTAACTAGACAATTGCTAAATACCTAACTACTAAAGACGATAATCGATGATTCAGTTGACCAGGCGGAGATGACTACATAATAATGACCTCCCTTAGAGGCAGCGTATATATAGTTCTTTTGACCGATTATATATTTGTTCCTGCGGTGCAAATTGAATTTGAGTGCCAAGTTAATAATATGCGGAAACTTCTGTTATTGTATGGTCATCATCAAGGATGTTAAGGCGTCCATGTGGTGTCCATTTGGCGTTATGGCATGCAAAATGCTTAAAACGTCGATATCGACATGCGAACATACATCAATCCAGCGTCACAAGACGCCACAGGACGAATTAGGACGCCACAAGATGACTTAGGACGCCACAGACGCCACAAAATTGAACTTTTTTTAAAAAAAGTTTGGTCTGTTGGGCTTTACCCGATCCAGCCCGATCCACTACTTACATACAAAAGGGTGAGAAAACCCTAATAATCTATAAAAGAAGCCGTCAAACTCCATCTCTTCTTCTCTTCTCCGGTTCTCCATCTCCAGATTCTAGACATCAGGTAATATATACATGCATATAACATATACATACATATCTTCTTATCTTCTTATATCTTTTCTTTTTTCTTATCTCTTCTCTTTCTTCTTATCTTCTCTTCTCTTTTGACTTCTCTTTTTTCTTCTCTCTTATCTTCTTTTCTCTTTCTTCTTATCTTTTTTTTTCCTATTTCTACGTTATATGTATAAGTATATGTATATATATTTTCAAAATAAGTTGGGCTTTTGTTTACAAATCTGTTTATATATTTTTTCTGGCATTCTAATTCTTTTAATCAAGATTAATTTTTTTTATTGTGGGAACCCGTAGCCGCTACCCTTTGGGTGCGCACTGGGTAAACTCACGGGCTCACGCAATAACCTGCAAACCACGTGAACCAGGTAAACCGCACAAGTGCGATCTGACCCAGATGGCATAATCACAAATTCTCCTCCCGTGGGATTCAAACCTATGACCAAGAGGATAATATTCCTCTCTTTAACCAACTGAGTCAACCCTTGCGGGATTAATCAAGATTAAAATTACTTTTAACTTAAAAAAAAATTCCTTTTCTAGAAAACAAATATGGCAACTTATTGCTTAAAAGTTTAACCTCTAGAAAATAAATATGTCCTGTAGATAATATGGAGAATTCTCATAGTGTTAACAATGAAATTCAGCCTAAAGATGATCCAAAGAGAAAACCAAGAAATTTAAGTGATCCGGGATGAAAATATGCTTTTTGGCCAAATATAGAAAAAAGAGACCTGGTCGAATGTATCTTATGTGGAAGACAAATGACGGGTGGAATTAATCGAATAAAATAACATCTTGCTGGTGGAGGTTTCGGGGACATTACAATTTGTCCAAGAACAACAACAGAATTAAGAAAAGAGATGCTTGATGACTTTCTCTAAATGTCATATTGCCTACTACCATGTTGCAATTGTCTTGCACCCCTACCTAATTAAAACTTGATAATCTTATGTTTTAACCTTTGTGTATTAATCAATTTGTTTCTACTTGACTTGGTATGGTATTATATTTTATAAGTAATGGTTTTTCATTTAATAGTATTAGTGTTATTGTTAGTAATTAGTAACTTAGTATGTAGAGCAATAAATTTTTAATTTTGCATATATTATGATTTTTTTCGGCGTCATACGGACGCCACAACAAACGCCACGATGCCGTATTGTTGTGAAGGTCCTCGGGCGCCGCAACTCGTCGCGGCGTCGTCACAACCTTGGTCATCATTCTATGTAAGCAATGGTTTGAGTTACAATAATATTGTTTAGGCAGTGATAGATGATACAAATTTAATCCAAGTGAATTGATGGCATATAGTTGTTGGTACATCATTGTCTCCTTGTTGACAGAGAGATGTTGAATGCAAAATGGCAGCCTTTTATGATAGTTTTCCTGGCAATCTTAATATTTCTAATAACCAAACATATCCATTATGTCCCACTCCCCACTTGGAAATATGATGAGGGAGTTTTAATGTTTACCACAAAGGAAACTTCTATGCCATAGATCACAATCATGGGGGTATATATGTGTGTGGCAATAATGATGATGAAGTAAGAGGAGAAATTAGGTCCAGGAAAATTGTATTGTTTGAAACTATTGTTGTAAAACTGTTTTAATGTATGTACAGTATGAAAATCAAGTTTGATATTGCCAGATATCTTGTAAGTTGTAATGTTAAAAGACATGTTAACTTGTAACTATTGTTGTAAAATTCAATGACTTGTTAAATATTGATATCATGAATTTAGAATGTGATATGAGGACAAAGACCTGGTCTTCCTTTATAGTCCTCTTTCACTTGAATATGTTCCTTCTACGATTTATTAAGTACCATATAATGGTATTATTCTTCAAGAGGGTTGCATTCCAAAATCTCTATTCTGTATTTCTTCTATTGTGAGTTGTTTATCTTAGTAGAGATTTAAGCACTACAGGGAATCACATGAGCTATGGCTATAAGAGAGTCAATGCCTGCAATAGGAGGTATGTAATCCTTATTGAAATATTTAGTAACCTTAAATAAAATATATGATCTTGGATTGAAATATGTGCATGGTTCTAAAATATTTTCTAGAGCTGTTTTTTTATAGACTCAGTTTCCTTGTATCTTAAATTTTTGGAAGCACTATTGTGTGTGTTTTTTTAAACACATATTCAAGATAAATATAATGATACTTTATGCGTGTATATTCTGGTTGTATTTCTGTGGTATATGTGTGACACTTGAATTTGGTAAAAACTGATGCTACGACTAGGCTGCCCAGAAAGTTTTTTAAACCCAATAGTAATAAGGGTGCTTCCAAGTGGCTCTTATATGGTACAATTTATTGGCATTGATTTTTCTTCCTTTACTCCTTGAAGGTTGAGATTCAACAGCTTCTTGATAAGCAACGTGTTGTCCTTGATGCAAAAAGGCAGGAGTTCGAGGTCCAAATGGATGGGAAAGGGAAGTCTCTCAATACAAAAAGACTGCTTTGCCCTCCAAAAATACTGCACTTATACCCTCCTCACTCCCAACCTGTTTTTCAGTTTTCACCCTCCCAATCGCTCATCTCAACCTGCTTGTCTTATGAAACTGGTCCCATACATTATTATTGGGACCTTATGTTGATCCCCAAAACCCTCTGATCTTTTAGTGTAATCCTCTATATTTCTATCCTCTAAATCCGTGCTAAAACTGAAGCCGTAAAAATGATGTTGTGCCGGTGGTAATTGCTATGCGATCCAATTTTTTCAAAGGTGATTTAGTAGAGTTGTGTAATTATACAGTAGTTTGCTTTGATTTTTATCTTTCTGATTTTAGTGGAAAAATGAAAGCTTTTTTAATGTGTGTGTTTCTGTGTGTTTCACTAGGATAAAAAATGAGAGCCTGTCAAAGTTATGTTATATATGATTTCGAGCATTTTAGTTGCAGATTATGAATTGTTATATGATGATTAAAGATTATTAAAGCTTTATATAATGATTGGGTTGAGTCCTTGTCCAGGATTCTCTAACATCCAATGCTCATGGGCTATACTTTAGAATCATCTCTCTCTCCATAGGTTCTTGATTCCTGTAGTTCAGTTTACAAAAGAAAAGGAAAATATATGGAGAGTTCTATATTACAGATTGACTCTATATATATTTTTTTTGGGGGGGGGGGGGGATTTTCCAATGTAGCTTATCACTGTGGTATTATTATAGGAAAGATGCATGGAGAGTTCTATTTTCCATATTGACTCTATATATTTTGGGGGGGGGGAATTTTCCAATGTAGCTTATCACTGTGGTATTAGTATAGGAAAGATGCCGTAAAGCAGGGGTTTGATAAGACTTCTTGATTGTTTTGGTAATAGAGTTTGGTGTCTTCTGTTATAGATTTTTTTTAATTAACTATTTCTTATTGTTCACTTCGCATAACTGATGGAGAGACTTAGTCTACTTTCTTCGTACGAGTATTTTTTTTTGTGACTGGTGGGCGTTTTCTTTAATATCAGCTTATTCTTAATTATTGTTATAAATAGTTTAAAAGTTGTCTTCCCTTGGCAAAGTTTATTGGATTTATTTGGTCATTTGTATATTTCTTATTTAAATGAACTTAAACCTTGAAATGCAATTATTGTTCTAACTTTTTCTTTTTATCGGTAAATTTTATAAATTGGTCTTTCAGATAGCGTGAAAGTTGGGAAGGATGGAGTTGAGGCAGGAACTGATATGTGTCTGTAAGCTCGTATTTACTTCATTTTTATTGCTAAGTCGCTCATATGGACTCCATCACCTCCTCATATTGAATTCTAATTTCAATAAGGACTTCCATTGTTGTGTTAGGATTCTGCCCAAGACCAATAGCAAAGCTTTAGTGACTATTGTTGGAGTATCCCTCGCACTCTTTGTACTCAAGTCATTCTTGTCTACGCCTTTTTTTTTGCGCTGGTATGTTTTATTGCTCAATTTTCAGGACACAAAATTACATTTCAGCAGCGTTATTGCTTCTCATTTATAATTACATGTTAATGCATTCATTACTAAATTTTCAAATTGTAAAAGGCATATGTCACATAAATAGTTATATTAAATTATTTTATTTTTAGCTGAATTTATATATAATTAATGGAAAGACTTTGACAATGAAACCTGGTTCCCGTTGTGTTGTTAAAAGTTTGGAATTCGTTAAGAAATAAGTAAGAGTTAATTCATATTCCTCACCCCTAATGTCTTCAAAGATTGAAGTTTTGTGCCTGTAATTTGTATTACACCTGCCTTGCACTACTCTTTCATGCATTATTGGGTACAGTTTCACAAGCGATTCCCTGCATGGGAATGAGCTTGATGTAGATTCCATCCCCTTCTTCGGCGAAGAATTGAACGTGTGTTCTAATCTCAGTATTTTAAGAATGAAGAGGAGAAGAACTTGTGAAAGGAGTGCATCAGGAATCCCCTATAAAGCAGACAATGCATCAAAGAAGCAGAGCAAATGACCAGAAAAAAACATGATAAAAACCTTGTAAAATTGAACATTAAGTATGATAAGAATCTCTAAATCAAGAGTTTTCACCTGCTAGGTTGTTAGGATTGTTGTCATACCACTGCACAACTAAACAGTCCTTAGTAAAGTTGAACCGGGAAGCAGTTACAGCCAACAGTTCAATGCTATTAAAAAAGACATTAAAGTAGGAATATACACAGAGGGAAGCTTGGCAAGATGTAACATTGATTATCGTAGTAATAGCCGATGTAGCATCATTGGCACTAGGAATATACACAGAGGTGAGCTTGGACATGCGATTATTGATTGTATATGTTCATCAATGCTAAATTTGAAATTTGATGGCTTTTAAAAAAATTTCTAAAAAAATATTCATTTTTAAAGCTCCTACCCAGCTCCTCTCATCTCTATCACATACAGGCTTTGAAGGCTCTGCTATGTTAACCAACGTGCACATACTTGACTTATTCATATATACATAACATATTTTAAAGCAAAAAATTGAAGAGTGATGGATCTAAATTATTGAATTTTTGGTCCTTATGTGTATGCTCTTGCTTCTTTCAAAATTTGTCTATTTTCCAACTTATCCCATATGTCTGAGAAGTGTAACTAGAAGTGAAGCCGGTTTGCTTAAATTGAAAGTTAAATGTTGTTACCTTTTCGTTACTATAACAGAAACAAAAAGAAGCAAGGTTTCATTATTATCAGTAGACTAGAAACATTGTACCTTCTATTCTGTGATCTGAACTTCTTAATTGCATGCAATTCTTCTGATGCCCGATAGAGAGGGAAGGAGGAGAACAGTCATATGAATTCTTCTTAGAAGATTAGTCAGAAAACTATGTGACAATACATATGAAAGAAGCAAGGTGGGGTCAGATTCGGTTCTTTACAAGTTTGCCTCTGCTTATTCTTTTTTCCACTTGTTTTTAAAGATTAAATTGGTACTGAATACGTTTGTTTCGATTTAGGATTGCTGCCAATATCATCATACTAAAGATGGAGATGGACGGGTTCAATACAGAGGTTCTCGATCTGGTGTTCAATCGACCTCAAATGTACACATCTTTGAAATTACTTTCTCGGCTTCTAATTTGGCATTGGTTTCCTTTAGGTTTAGTATTTCTTTCGCAGACTTACTCACCTTCTCGGACTCTACACTCTGATGAAACATGAGAAAACTGAGCGCAACAGAGGACACTTTTCTTATTCAATTAGATCGTAGGAGCTAAGAGTATGTGAGGCTTGTACTCAGACACATGTTGGCATCTGGTCGACATATTAACTTATCAAGTTATTTCAAATTTTAAATATACCACCGACTATCACTATTAATGTCTTTCAGATTTGATGTTTTTTAAAATTTTGTGCTCTAACCTGCTAAATGGATTCACTTTTGCATTTAATATAATGGTAAACTCTGTATCTCATCATTCTACATGAAGCCTTCAGGTTTACGAATATGACCTTGAAGGCCATGTGATCCGCTAAAGTTTAAAAGTGTCTGGTAGGAGATGCTCTGGTCTTTGTCGTTCACACAGATGCCAAGGATGAAGCCCATACTAGAGCTGTCTGAGACACTTTGTTGAAGCTTCTGGACCTGTATTCACCTTGTTGCCGATCCTCTTCAAGTCATGGAAGACACGCCTTTGAAGTTGATTGGACTCTTTCAATACTCCATGTGGAACATGCAAACCACAAAGCTTTTACTTGACTCCCTAATTCGGGTATAAGAAATGTAGAGGCCTTAAATTTTATTATATAATGAATATAATTTTATATTTCTAAAGATACTAATAAATTTTATATAATGTTGTATTTCTTATAATATAGAGTAATATTCATTATGTATATGATTTTTTTTTGTGATGTTTTGTTATTTAAATTATTTATCTTTATTAGTATTTTTAAATTAATAATAAAAATAATAAATTTATTATGTTGTTAATAGAATTTAAACCTTTTGTTAGCATTTTTAAAACTAATAATATAAATATTAGATTTTAATTTGTTGTTGATGAGAATACAAAGCTCAATAAGCATCATGTATGTAAAGCATGTATATAAAACAAATAGAAGGATACATTCCGAAAAAATAATCATATTATTGGGAAGACCAAAAACTATTTCCTCTGTACGAGAAAAGCATGAAAAAATATGAAAATAGAAAACCCGCGCTCACACTATAATAACTATTACATGTTTCATATTTTCAAACATCTCTAAAATATTCCCGTGGCTCTCAAGTTAAGAGCATATAGTTAAATATCAGTATTTTACTCAAAATGGAAAAGAGATAATTAAAAGAGCAGGATGTTAAAAATCATCAATTGCAATTATCGAAATCCAACTTTGGTGGGTTGTATTACTCTGTTACTCTAAGTGGCATGTAAAAGAATTTGTGAGCTCATGTAAATGAGGCGAATTAAACGTTGCCAAGAAGCTAATGCGATAAGAAACTTGCTATTGGCAAAACTAATTGGAAACTTGCTATTGACAAAACTTATTGAAATTTCATGCATTAACTTAGGAATCTGAAGTGTAATTTTTTTAAAAATGACACGTAAAATAAATGGTTTGGAGGGAGTATTATGTTATATCACCCTTATTTAAATAATTTTATCTAAACTATATATTAATTACAAAATGACCACAATTTTTTTTTAATCAGAATGATCACAATTTAATTAACATATATAGGATAAATGAGAGAAGTTATATTAACAAATATATTATATATGTGATGTACATATAATATTTTTTTGAATACTTTATATATACTATAACTTTAGTAAGTATAAATTAGTATGAAATATATAAAATTAAATATTTTCAATAACAATTGTTTCAAATATAGAATAAAATTATGCAAGTTAAAAATTGAAATATAGAACAAACCCGTGCCAGTGCCACACACTGGTTTAGTGCTAGTTTCTTAATAAATGTACAGCATTATTTCCAATAATAAAAAAGATATTTATAAAGTTTTCCCAAACAAGAATTATACGAGTTGTAAATAATTGGCATCATCTTGTTTGACAGTTGGTTATAAGTTATAACACGAAGTCTCCAATGATGATTTGATGATAACAAGCCATGTGGAGGTCCCTTGTACATGTATCATATTTTACGTACTGTAGTACTGCTATTTAACTTCAATTCTGGACCATTCATTGACCCTATTCGTCCGTCTGGACTCTACAAAATATCGTTTTTAGCGGTCAACCACCATCTTTCTCAACCAACAATCGTTACCCTTATAAGTTATTCACTCCCATTATCTGTTTACTTCACTTTTCAATCATTCAAGAAAATGGAAGAATCAAATATATGTAAGGAGCCCATCAAGAACTCTGTATCTAACTTTAGTTCTCTTAGCTCAGATCTCACTGAGCTCATCCTTTCAATTCTTCCAGTCACGTCCATTGTCCGTGCCACCGCTGTTTGCAAGCATTGGCACTCAATCATCAACACCTCCACCTTCTCATCCGCTGTCGCGGATACTAGAAAGAAACCATTCTTTTTTCTCTATGGCCTCAACAATATTTTCCCAAGAAACAATCAGTTACTTGCTTTTGACCCTGACCTCAATAACTGGCTAAATCTTCCCGTGGTGTTTCGACAACAGAATGATTCTTCTTTTACGGGTTGTGATGGTTTCTATATTTCTACCACTTCCACCAGCTTTAGTTATTGTCCAATTTTGAGCCAGGCTGTGCATGTTACACGCATGTTGAACTGCACTAGATTGAATCCTTTAGTTGGCGTGTTTTATGATAAAGGATGTAAATTACCAAGATTTATTGTTGTAGGTGGAGTCAATTTTGTTGGTGCTTTAGTTGATATTGAGGATGGATTGTTTGTTGAGATATATAATCCTCATTATAGTTCTTGGGAAAATTGCCCGCCTTTACCTGCTGATTTTCGGACTGGGAATTCTTCTCAGTCTTTATCATCTGCACTGTTTGATGGTAAGTTTTATGTTTATGGGATTTATTCGGGTTTTGTTTCTATGTTTGATTTGAATAAGTATATCTGGAAAGAAGTTCAGACGCTTAGACCTCCTGGTGTTTTGTTTGCGTTCTTGATTTCGAGCAATGAGCAGCTTGTGTTGGCTGGATTGTGTAATGATCATCGTGGGATAAGCTTTAATTTGTGGAGAATTGACGAGAAGACAATGGAGTTCAGTGAGTTGGCAATCATGCCTGGCGAATTGCTTGCTTGTTTGTTTGACGGTGAGGAAGATTATAATTTTGCAAGCTTGAAATGTGTGGGGTTGGATAATCTTGTGTATGTTTTTAATGAAGAGCATCATATGAATTATCCTGCTTGTGTTTGTGAGATTAGCAATGGATCAAAGTGCAGCTGGAGACGGATTCCAGATTTGCCAGTACCTTTGAATCACTTCCACAAGGTCATAAGTTTTTGTTCTAGTGTATCCATTGACAATGTAGTTAATTAGGGCCTTTAAAGTCATATTAGATTAAACGCCTAGGCGGCCACTCAAGTGCTTCATACATCTGAGCGATCAAGAAACTCGATCAAACAAGTTAGAGACAGAACAACACTTAGCAATTTTATAATTGTAGTTTGGGTTCCCAGAGTATACACCTGCCATTAGCCAGGTCATGTGTGGATCTTGGAAACAAGCTATCTAGCTAAAATTGCGTACACCGGAATCTTCCACGGATGCGAGATTATTGTGCACAACCTTTTATAGGGCTAGTGAGTACTCAATACTTTTGTAACGTTAGTTAGTAGAAATATAATTCATATGATTGTCAAATAGAGATAATTATTTATATATCTTAAACATAAACAGGTCGGCTGAGCACTCATTCCCGTGTTCTCAATGTAGACATGTAGTCATTATGTTTGTTTCTTATTGATTTCTGAGCGATCCCTTTTGGCTTGCATATTTGGCAGATCCCCAACTTTTCAGATACTATAAGGTAGTGAACCACAAATGAAAATGTACCTCTATTTTATGAAGTGAAATGTGAAAGAATGATATGTATTCGGCTTTTGATTGAGTAAATAATTCAAGAACATTACGTATTTGTACTGGATTAAAAGAAAACTTCTGATCATAGATAAACCAAACAAATATCAATTGTAAACATGTATAATAACTTGTCTTGGCCCTGTTAGCAGAATCTAAAACTGGCTTACCCCATGTAAGAAAGCCTCAAGGCGGTAAAGAGCTACTGCTGGAGTGCTTTAAATATAACAGAAGAAAAGAAAGGGGGTGAATGTAAGGCCCAATCGCACATATATATACATACATAATCATCAACACAACACACGTTAATCTAAAGTCCCCCTTTAGATGATTTTCACCTGCAAAAACATAGTAAAAACATGTTAATCAAGGATCAATTCACATTCATCTATCTTTTATAAAGTTATTGTTGGCTAAAGTTATGAATGCACTGTATCTTGACAGTAGTTTAGCTATTAGAGGACTGGGGATGACTGTGACACTACGTCTTTGTAACACGTTTCTCATAACAGATTTAAATTTATGATTACATATGTAGGAGAGACATGTAAGGGAAATTGTTCTTATAGCAATGGGGCAGGCAATATGCAAGAGTTGCTATAGCAGAGATTCTTAAGGTTCGTTTGTGCATAATCACATGAATATCTTGTCTTTTTAAAATTTGTTCGTGCAAACGTTAATCTATCTACTTGTTTAACAGAGGTGGATGCCTCAATCGCATCAAGATACTGCTATTGGATCAGTAAGCATAGTGGAGGAATGGGAGCCTATTGAAGAGGGGCTTCTCCCGTAAGTACCCCACACCGTCTTCACTGATTTTATCATTTTCAAGTTTTTCCATAACTTTATCTTCTTTCAATAGGTCAGTAATGTCTGATTTTTTTTACCTTGCATGTGTTGAAGATATATTCTTACTGTTTTGAATGAAAAAAATTGATGTCAAAATGCGAGGTGGAGACAAATCTCAATGTCTCAGTGATCTAAATTACCTTGTCAACTAAGGAGTTAAACAAGAAATCTACGGGGTAAATTTAATTAACTTCACCTGCTCTCTACGAGGCCGGAAAAGATGAATTTATCAAAAAGAAAACTAGGGATCTTCTTTTCTGATGCTTGCAGAATCCGGCATAAATGCATATATGAAAATTAGAGAATTTTGTAGGCTGAGATGTTCAGCATCCATGATGCTATAAGCTTCTTGCATGTGTGGGTCTTTTGTCTATAGGTCATATATTAAAGCATTTTGTTGCTTGATCAATTTTTAAATGCTTATGGGCACAGTCAAGGCCAACAGCAAGGTAGAGGAGAGGACGAGTATGGGAACAGAGGTGGCTGCAAAAACTATGAATGAAAAGTGAAAACTATCAGGATGGCCCCCAAGGCTATTTAGGAGGATTAGTTACTGGTTAGTGGCTTAGTGCTGATAATTCATTTTCGTTATACAAGGGCCAATGAGTGACCCGCCTGCCAAAACAAAGGGAGATGCTGTATTTAAATTGTATCCGACTGTATTTGAGGCCATATTCATCCGTACCATCATCAAACAATAGACAATTGAAGTTGTCTTATTAATATGCAACAAGTGAAGTGATAATATATAAACATTTGGAATTTATTTTTGAGAGATTAGTATGGTGCTAGAGATGCATTTTCAGATATCAATATGACGATTAAAGTAATAGTTGAAGAGTATTCATTAAATGTATACAGAAATTATTTTTAAATGTGATTATTAATTTATATTTTTATTTCATATGCCATTTTTTTTTCTATTTTTGTTTTAAGAGTTTTAATTTATGTCTGATTGGCCAGAAACATGTAAAGCAAAGGCCAACGAATAAGTGTTTGCAAATTTAGTTTTGATAATTAATAGTAAATATTATGTACATTAGGCAGTGAGTGAATTATCGGGGATTTTTTTTTAAATAATTAGGCTTACGGTATTATACAAATTAGTATATGTTCTACAAAAATTCTCGGAATAAGTTAAAGTCGTAACAGCAGTCGGACGAGAAATATAAGCTTTACCACTTCAATTATTTTATTGTGCTCGAATTACCAGGTTTGATAACATGTGAGATATGTAATTAAAATACTTCTTAGTGGGCTTATAATATTATTTATTCTAAACAAATTAATTAACAAGCTCTCTACAACTTTTGTTTTTATAATTAAACCAAATTGTTATATCTTTTTATTATTTTCATAGATAATTACAATACTGATCACTCAAGTCACAAGAAGCTTTAAAAATGTTTGTGCAAAACATATACATGTATAATTTGGTATAATTTCCCCCCTCGCCTATGAAAAAAGAGTTGTTATCAGCAATCTTAATCATCAATCAGTTGATACATACATAAGCACAAATCCGGGGCCGCATTCGTCGTTTTGGAAAATAGTTACAAAAATATTTAATAAAATTTTAAAACTTATTTTTTTTTAAAGTCTTTTTTGTTTAAAAGCTAGTCAGAAAAAAACTTGTTTTTGGGAAAAAATTATTTTTCAACTTTTACAGAAAATAATTATAAATTTATAATTAAATGTCATTAAAAATATTAATATTTTTATATTAGATTTATATATATATTTATATCAAAATTATTATTAAACAATAATTTGATTTTTTAAACAATATTTTTTTCAATAATATTTTTTCTCACAGATAAAATGAGATTCTAAATATTAATAATATTGAATGAAGAGATTACAATTAGCATAAAAAAAAAAGTTCGAAAAAGACACTTAAAATATATTTTTTTATCAGCTATGTACTTGGCGTATTCAGGCTATATTAATTTTGTTTCATACAAATATATATTTAAAATATTATTCTATATACCAGTTATTTTTGTTATTTAATAATTCATTTTGTTAAGAAGTCAACAAATTTTTATATATAAATCATTGTTCTGTTTTCTTATTTTAGTATTAAATCATTTTTTTAATTTTTAATTTTAATATAAAAATCTCTATTGTTTGTTGTTAGGAAAAAATAGGAGTGAAAGTTTTTTAAAAAAACCAAGAAGATAAAGATAACATGAACAAACTCAATTTTCAACCTAATTAGTACTAACTTATAACCCGTGCGATGGACGGATTAACTATTATATTTGATTCATATTTTTTTCAGTATTATTTATATGAGCAATTGAATATTATTTTATTTGATATTTTATTTTTTTTGAATTTAAAAGTTACAAATACCAATAAGGTTATATAATTTTTCAAGTAAAATGGTGTTATTATATCATTCAACTGACTAAACATATATATGCAGTAAATGAGGTAGCAGAAGCATGGAGATTTTTGTAAGTTTAGGGTCCGGTACAGTTCAAGTACAATATGAGGGACTAACTGTAAGATGATTTTTCATAATATATGTTACCGTGTCACATTTTTTTCTGTACACCAATCTGTAATTTTTTTCTACTACTTAAGTGATAGTCACTGTAGTGTCTACATGATTGGTGGACGAAATAGACCGACGAAATTTACTCATAGTGAGTGATGAATTTTATTTGATCTTTAACCGCAAGCGCACAGTGTCTGTTGTTAGCAGAGAATGGCAAGCGGACCATATACACAAGGAGATATGAGTCAATTATTACAGATTGTTTCAAAAGCAAACGATATTTTAGAATATTAATAAACTACTAATTAAAACTTAATTATACTAAATAAATAGATACTAAATAAATGTACTAAAAATCTAGGGCAATTAGGTTCACCATGCTTACACAATAACTGGCTTCTAAGCTAAAGAAATTAAAGTGGTCATATAACTAGAGTTTGTTAATCTCTCTCAAGTATTAACACTCTCGAAACATGTTTACACAAATAATAACTTTTAGTAATTCATTTAATCAGGTAATTAGAGCAGTATTAATCTCTCTCGAGTATCAACGCCATCAGAAATCCAATAATGCTCTCGCACTCAAATTCAATTCTGCTAATCGTATGTATACATCTAGTAATTATATCTCATAATCATAACTTTATTGCATATAATCAATTCATGATATCGACCGATTACATAAATCAATAATTAAAACATATCAATTAGAATAAGCATAATCAATTAAAATACTATGAAAACCATGTCAATATTATAGATCAAACAAGGCTTCCCCTTAAACCTTAGAAACAACTAATTGCTAATAATTAAACAAGTAAACCAACTATTATAACAAAGAAACATAATTAAACTAATAAGAATACATAAAAGATTTCGATAGAAAAACCTTCAATTATTCCCGTCACATGGAAAAATCATGACCTCCATCCATCTCCTTCTAACCCTAATATTAAACTACCATAATCTAATAATATAATAATATGTCTAATAATACATAATCTGATATGTCTCTATATGTCTCTAATATAAAAAGTATTTTAATGCTTTAGAACAATTACAAAAGGGTTTTCTTAATTGAATATGATTCTTTAATTAAAATTCGTAGCTCTATTTGCTCCTCAGTTTCTGGGCTGCTCTAGTTGGATTTTTCTTGTTGGACCTTCTCTGAATTAATGACAATTTCATAAGATTCGTGTGGGCTGTAAATCGTCAAATTCTGACTTCTAGAACTCAAGATATGGTTCAAACAGTGTTTGCAATGCAAGTAGCCCATTAATTACGAATTTTCTTCTATTTTGTCTTCAAAATAGTTCTTTAAGTCCAAATTCTTCCAAATTTAGGAATTTCATCTTTTCTGCATAAAAAATTAAAATCTATTAAATAAATATCTAATTAATGCAAAATATAATTAAATATGAGAATAAAATAAGATAAAATATAATCTAAAAATATATCCTATCAAATATATTATGTTATTTTCCTATAATTTTTGTAGCTTAAAATATTTTATTTTATTTTCCTGTCATTTTTGTATCTTTAGAAAAAAGTTATTTCGATTTGTGATTATTGGACCCAACCCCTTTAGCAGACCCGATTCCTTGTTATTATAATCGATTGATTATTTCAATGTGATATCGACCTCTGTTTCTTGCATATGAATAGTCGTTGTGAAGCTTGTAATCTCTACTATATGATTATGTCATCTGTTTTGATTGAAAGTCGCTACTGTGCAAAGTCATGTTTAACTACTTCTATTTCGATTTTTATATCTGGAGTTCCACTGCTTGTTTGTTTAATTGGTTAGCGTAGCTTAGTGAATCTATACATATTTTATTTTGATTTTTGGAACACAAAACGAGTTCACCGGATTTTGACCGTAAGTTATTCATTTTTTGCCGGAGAATGGCTTGTAGGACTTGTTTCTTGTTTCTGGTAGCATGATTGTATTGTATGAGATACTAGTAGCTTGTGGGTATGATTTTCGCGTATGTTGGTGTATGTTTGTAAGTCACCGGAGTTTTAGTTCTGGCCATCTTCCTCGTTTGATTCTAGCTTAGTTACGAGTTGTCTGTGTATATATAGGTTATGTGCGTATTGCTCGTGTCTGTAGCTTCATTTTGATACCATCTTGGTTGAGGTTTGAGGGATTTTGTGTTCACCGGAGTTAGGCAGCCAGACTTTTTCTCTGGTTGGGCCAAGAAATTCGAGTTGCAGGCTCTGTTAGAGATAATTGTAAGTTGCTTTTTGTAGTAGAGACCGAGTAGAGTGTGTTGGTAGCTTAAACTAGATCAAACGAAAAGTTTTGAATGGAGAACAGACTGACCGGAAGTTGGCCAGATTCTGGGCAATTTTCCGGCCAGTCCGTTATGTTCATCACCAAAATGTCAGTTTGATCCTCCAGAAGCCTAACCCCTATTTTCTAAAGTGTTTTTGGGAGTAAAATTGTTTATTATTTTCAAAAAAAATTTTAGATCCAAAAATTATTTTAAAAATTATTCTTTAATTCGAAAAATATTTTTAAAACTTAAATAAATTGTTAGGGATTGTGGTGTAATCAATTAATGTACTTAGTTTAAGTTTAATAAGCTAAGTAAAACATACTGTCATATAATAATTGATAGTATAATTAGTAGTCACTTGTAGACAGTACATTTGAAAGTATTAATTAAGTGACAGTACATTTGAAAGTTATTGTCTTGTATAAAAGAATAAAAATGAGTCATGTAGTAGAAGTTCACTAAGTGTTCATATACAACATGATTCAAAACTTGGACAGCAACATTTCAAGTACTCAAGCCTATGACAGCACATTACAAGTGATAACACAATTAGAACAGACGATATCAAATATTTTATTAACAGTAAACTTGACGGGGAATGAAGATTTGAATACAACAAGTATTACTGACATCAACTATTTCATTGACAGTAAACTTGGCGGAGAATGAAGATTTGAAGACAACAAGTATTACTGACAACAACTATTCCATTGACAATAAACTTGACGGAGAATGAAGAATTAAAGACATCAAGTATTACTGACAACAACTATTTCATCAGCAGTAAACTTGGCGGAGAATGAAGATTTGAAGACATCAAGTATTATTGACAGCAACTATTCCATTGACAGTAAATTTGGTGGAAAATGAAGAATTGAAGACAACAAGTATTACTGACAGCAACTATTCCATTGACAGTAAACTTGACGGAGAATGAAGAATTGAAGATAACAAGTTTTACTAACAGCAACTTTGGTAGAGTAGTTGACATCAACATTAGTGGGGATAGTTGACAGCAGCTTTGGAAGACAGTATGTTTCATGGACTATTAAGTTTGACAATAAAGTATGCGGAGCCGAAGATACTGTCACCAGAGGGAAACTAAAAGTTGACAGTCTGTTTCATAAGGGGTTGAATGCAACTCGATTAATTATTAAAGATTTTTGTTAACAACAACAAGAATAATAATTAACGAGTTAGAGATGCAAACAAACTAAGCAGATAAAATGACAAAGTGTTTAAACTCCAAAAAATAATTTTATTAATTTTTGTTTCGCTACAAACGTCTGAGCCCTTGATAAAAAGTAGCATCTTTCTGACCATGAAGAAATTTACCTCCTTCAATTCATGCCCCATCACTTCAACTTCCTTAGTGGAATAGTAGACATTGACCCTGCTTAGAGAATTGAGCTCAGTCCACTCAACAACAACATTGGTGATTGATTCTTCCTTTGACTCAGCCAAGTTATTGATTATAGGTCTTCTGACATCTAGACAATCTTCATTAAGAACTTCAGATACCAGCTTCCACTTCCTTCTACTAGGCTTCCTACTTGATTGTGGTCTTGGTCTCTCAGCCTTCGCCTTCCTGTATTTTCCAAACAGTTGTAGCGAAATGAAAATTAATAAAATTAATTTTTGGAGTTTAAACACTCTGTCATTTTATCTGCTTAATTTGTTTGCATCACTAACTTGTTAATTATCATTCTTGTTATTGTTAGCAAGAATCCTTAATAATTAATCAAGTTGCATTCAACCCCCCCTTCTGCAACACTCGTCTTAACTAACATAAATTATTTTGATTTCAAAATTGATTTAATTATTTTAATTTATTTAGATAATAATTGAATTAATTTAAATTGATTGATGAATTTATTTTAATTAATTAATGAATTTAATTAATTAAATATTATTTAAATATAATTAAAAATAATTAGATTTAATTATTTTGGGAAATAAAAATAATTTATTTATTTGTAAGTATTTAATAATTCTTTTATCATTTTAAATAAAATAAATTTGTTTGAGACCCTAAAAATAATCCGGAAGTGATAAAAATAGTTTGAGACTCCCTAATTTATTTATAAACCCGGATTAATATTTTATAAAATATTTTAGGGATCCAATAATTATCCGGAGGGGATAATAATGATCCACTTTGACTTGAATAATATTTTAGAATCTGCTATTAATTATTTGAGTATCATTTCTTGTTGAGTTATATCTGATACGTGACTTGCATGCTTATTTGTTTTCTAATTGTTAGTACTTGTTTATTATTTATTGCTTATCGTTCGATATTGATACAACGTATGGGTATACAATAGAGTACAAGATAAAAGTATTTTTAGAGTTGTATATCTGTCTAGCTGTCTAAAATAAAATATTATATTTTTAAAGACGAGAGACGTACCACTTGGAGACTCAGTGTAATACAACTTACCTTACAACATCTAATCTACTTTACTAGTTACTTTACTAGCTATATTACCAGACAAGTATTTTCTCCTTGATCATCTTAAACACTATTGTTTATGTTTTCATTTATTCGTATCATGACAAATAGTTATTGTTCAGAGCTATTTATGAATCTTAAATATTTTTTATTGTGTAACAGAGTTACTTGATACTAGTACTCTTGATATTGGAAGTTGATTATAATAAACACATCATATCTAGTGTTATCTTACTAAAAAACGAGGATATGGTCTGTATTTAAAACTAAACATACATTTGATTTCAGTTGCTATATTAGATTGGAATTAATTTAGCGTAAGTGGTCGCGGAGTAGGTCCAGCGAAGTTTAAGGCGTAAGTGGCTGTGGAGTAGGTCCAACGGAGTTTAAGGAGGATATGGTAACAAATCAATCTTCCTATAGGCTAACATTACTTGCCTATTTGGTATCTATTGAGAAATCATTGTTATAGCTATGGGTATAGGAGTGTATCGATGAGCTATAAAGGGGTCCTATTACTTTTGAACTGATCAGCGAGCAATAGTATTTTTTTTATCCAATCCATATTGCTAGCATGACTAGTATATATTATTGTTGAGCATTTGATTCATTTCTATGACATATTGCACTGTTTCAGTTTCGATATAAACTGTGATTTAGTTACTGTTTATTTTTTATTATAAATTGTTTTACATATTCGTTCTTTATTCAGATTTTTATATCCTAATTTTATTTCAAATGCTTTATATATACTTGATGAGCATTTCTTTAGCTCACTCTTGCTTTCTATAAAATCTTGCCAGACTGTCAATATAAGTTATACCAGTAGTTCCATCAGGCATATGGAGAAGTAGGTGTCAGGGTCGATCGCTCATCGGGCTTCTCGGGTACTAAGTTGTTCTAGTGGGACTGTAGATAGAAGTTGTAATAAAAAAACTGAACTTAAACTTTAAAAACTTATCTAGATGTTGTTGAGTATGAGTTAGATTCAGTTTTTGGTTTTGTAATAAAGTGGAGTTGGTTTACTTTTAGTATCGGCTGTTTGATTTCATACTATAACCTATTTGCGATCCTTGGTTGTTGGCGGAGTCAGTGCACACCTGGTTTATTATTTATTATTTTGGTGGTTGATTGGTTGGTGACCCCAAATCTAGATCCCGCATTTGAAGGGTGTCACAATCAATGCCGTATTTAATAAGTAACATGCTATGGATAGAAAGCTCATATAACTTTCAAATCACACAAGTGTTTAGGTGGAAGTGTATCACTTAAATTCAATCAATATAGTCATGTGCTACCATAGGCTTGTTGTCCACAAAATCTCCACTACTTTGTATATATGCATGCATAAATCAAAAGGTCTTTGTTAAAGGTTATAACGAGACTAAAGTACAAGGTAGGGAATCAAGAAAAAGGCTATCAAGTAGCTAACTTGACAAACTAATAGAGCATAATGTTCATTTTCAATTAAAGAACTCAACATGAAATTTGATCATATAAAAGGTGATCAGACTTTCACAAGCATTAAACCTAAAACACATATTATGTGCTTTCACATATCATACTGTAACAACAATGAGTAAAAACTCTCTTCAAATCATTTTATTCTCATTCTTTTTTTCAATCTCAAGTGATTCTCTAGTAATCAAAGGCAGTGAAAAGTCACCAAGAAATATTTCTAATACAATTGCATTTAATACCAGTACATGTACATGGATCGTCCCTTTCATATGATATTGCACTTGCCACCCATTGATCACAAAGGAGCACTTTTTCTTTTTTTCTTTTTTTCTTCTTCATATCAATTCTCACCAAATAATCACACTTTAACAAAGAAATCCCTAAAGTAAATATTCACCAACCCTCAAATAAATCAAAATGCTCTACGAGTAAATCAAGACAAGAATAAATAAGTAGGCTCTAGAACTTTCGAGTGGTGATATATGAATAAAATGGATATACGCTCAAAGGGTTCGCTAAGGATATAACTCATGGGTATTGTTTGGATAAATGCGGTTAATCCTAGTGACTTTATCATTTTCATGCATACAAATATTATATAATCTCAAAAAGGTTTAAAGCAAGTTCTAGAGCAACATGCTAAATAATGAACAACACACACTAAAAAATTGATTGATATAAAGATGTATCAATCTTAAATTAGGCTCAAGATCTCACAAGGTGAAAGCATGCTTCAGTACTTATTAAAATTTATAAAGATGTATTTGAAGTTTAAGAATTTTCCCAAGTGCATACAAGGAATCATCATATATCAAATGAATTTTAAAGATTGACATATAAACTAATCATGCAAAATAAATCTACAAGATGTGTACTCATCCTTGTTAACACACTTTAACACGAAGCAATATACAAAAGATTTTTAAAATTATATAATTTTTAGGATTTTTTCATATATAATTATTTTTTTGATTTTTTAACATTGAAAACATATCCCTTACAATTAAGCGGTTCTTGTACTCTAAAAATAAAATATAAAAAATAAAGAAAAAAATATACAAAAAAAAGTTAGAAATGCTGTCCAAATGCATAAGCAGGAAGTCCCACTTGAAAAATAACGGAGAAGTGTTGCCTCCATTTGAAAAGAATTTTAAAAAAATAGCTTCGGGCTTAGGTTATATGTTAGGATTTCTAATATTTAGTAAATAATGCAGTTGCCCCAGTGGTTGGTTTTGCAACACAAAACCTGTTGTCAGCCCACTAACCAAAGTTCGACTCCTGCTGAAGACAGCTTTGAGCTTGCAGGTTCGGAAGTAGGTTAATTAAAATTCACAGGCACAGAAACTTATGCACCACTGGCAGAGGTCTCGCACCGCAGTGCGCTGATTTATGGAGATGCATTTAAGGCCCCGTTTTTTTTTTCCAAACCTGAGAAATGTGTTTGGTCGCATTAAAATGTTATTGTCTTGAGAAGTATTTTTGGTCTAAAACTCTCTGTTAAATAAAACATGTCCTCCTATTTTTGAAAAAAGCTGTTTTTCAGCCTTTGCAGACAGTAACAACAAATTTTATCAACAAACCTCCTTCAAAACATTATTTTTATATATTATATCTCAAAATATGTCCAAATCAAAAAAAAAATATCAAACAGTCATCTGATATTTCTAACAACACTTTTTTTAACAGCATATCAGTTTTTAACACCAATCTCAAACGGAGCATAACATAATATGTACACCGAAAATAGGTAACATAACAATATACATACATAATATGGTAATAAATATTACAAATATTTTTTTAATAGAATACAAAGCTACAATATATATATATATATATATATATATATATATATATAATATGTTACATAAATAAATAAATATATAAAAACACATTTGTACATATATAAATAATAATAATAATAATAAAAACTCTATATATGTATATAAAAATAAAATACATATAATAATAATAAATATATGTACATAAATTTTAAAATAAATATAGTTCAAATAAATATTATAATAATGGTAACAAATTATATACATATAGTAATAAAAATATAATCATAATATTTATAATAAGAGGAAAACAACAAAATAAAATTAATTATACATATGAATAAATACATAAATATATTAGTCTAATAATGATAAAATAAATAAACAAAATATATTAAGAATTTTTAACATACATGACGCGTACAACATGTTAACAAACATGTGCACCTCCGGTGAACGTGCGCACCGCGGGTATCCAAAACGGAACTGCGGTGATTTGATTATATATCACTTTGAAGACATGGTGACAGTACCCTGTTACCCCGCAGGAATCGAACATCAAAGCTTCTTCTTTTTTGCTTTTTTATTTTATTTTCACAGCCAAAATCTCATAAAATTATGGAATTAATCTTTGGGATAAAGCCGCACAAAATATATTCTTACCTTGGGTTGCCTCTCACGCTCCTTTAGAGTCATTAACTTGATTTCTTATCTCGAGTAACTCCGGTGAAAGAAATTAAATTAAAAATATCCACCTTTTGAACCCGGAACTCACCATCACGAATAAAATCAAGGATATCAGTAGTTGTATTTATCCTGTAGAAAATTTCCAAACAAGCCTCAAGAAATTTAAATGTTATACAAATAATCAACAATTAAGAAAGTGCTTGTGCAATTTTAGAAATTTTTGTGATAAAACAATGATAAAATTCACAGCCTAGAAAAGGTGGAACTTTCTTGACATTCACATGAGGTAGAAGCTCAGATGGTGGTTTTTCGACACTCATCGCCTTTGGAGGAGCCTTAGAACATCTTGGTTTATCACATCAATGACTAAGGAGATACTTTCATCTTCTCTAACTTCTTGAACATGAGACGTATGAGACACTTTGAATGCATTATCAAATAAATTTTGAGAAAGATCATCTTGGGCAAGTCTTTCCATCATGTCAACTTGAAACAATTGAGTTGGAAATGGTACTTTAGGCACACATAGTGGAGAAGAAATAACAACCATCTCAGTATTGCTTTCCTTTGTGACCTCATCCCTACTTACAATGTCCTCAACAACCAAATCATCATCACTAGTATCGTCAATGATATGCTCTTCTTTTTCAATTTCAATAATGCTTCATCCGATATTGATAAATTATCATACTCAAGATAATTATCAAGAGTGATGACACTTTCGTCCTCTTTTAGTTGGATAGGTTATGATGATAAAAAGTCGAGTTGGCTTATAGTAGAAGAGCTAGCCAATTATTCAACTTCAGCCTCCATCATCAATTTTTGAGTTCTGAATTCTTGAATCACTTTTGTAGTCTCTTCAAAACTCTTTTACAATTTGATCATCATATCTAATACCTCACTCATTTGATTAGGTGGTGACACATATACATTGGTTTTATGAACTTGTATATCTTCTTATAGTAGAGGATATTGATATTCTTGTAGTGGTGACTGCTCATATTGATGTTGATAATATTGTTCTTGAAATCGGTGTTGATCATGATACTGAAAATTCTGAAAATCGTTGTCCGTGTATGAGAAATCAGACTGATTCACCCATTCTTGATCAAAATTGTTAGAATACGGGTTGTACCCATATCATTCTTCTTAAAAAATATTCAATTGTCCGAACTGAGAATCATGAGAATTATAGAAATTGTAGGAGCACTCGAAACCATAATGACCCTGAGCACCACAAATTCGACAAAAAATGTATATTTTAGGGGTCACTTGAGACATCTCATTGATACTCATTGGACTCATAGTGGGCTCTGTAATCTTCAACGAGGTAATTTCTTGAGTTCGTGCCTCTAGTAGAGAGGAAAAGAGTGCAAAATTATCAATTTCATTCATTGTATACTTGAAAACACTCAACAAAGCCAAGAAGTAAAATCTGCCTCAATTGGAATAAAAGTTCCAATGAGACAAGGGAAGCAATCTAAATGACCAAATCAAAATCAATAAAAACTATGTCGTCTCTCCGGCAGCAGCGCCAAAAACTTGATGGGATTTATTTATGACAAGGGAAGCAATCTAAATAACCTTCAATTTCTCTTGTTATAATTTATGACAACTGATATTCTTTTATGTAACTTCTAGTGATTTATCTGTAAAAGTTCAAATTAGGCTTAAAAGGTTTGTTTGAAATTGAGCTAAAAGATTTGTTTTTAACTCATAAAAAGATACGTGTAAAATTTATGTAATAATAAAATTTTAAAATAATTATAATTTATATAATTTATAATTTATATAATTTGAGTTTATGTGTTTTAATTTTTTTATTTCTTTTTATAACAAATAATAATTATAAATTTATAATTTAAATAGTATTTAAAGAGGCTGAGTGGTAATAAAACTGATGTAGTTGTGTTAGATATATAATACTATACTAAATTATAAATATTATTTAAAGAGGTTGAGTGATAATGAAACTGATGTAGTTGTGTTAGATATATAATACTATGTTAAATTATATGTATTTAATTATTTTTGGAAGGTTTTTAGTTTTTTGGAAGGTATTAAACCTGAACAAACTACCAAATAAACCTATTCCGGTTATAATAATATAGTATAATATGGACTGGGTACGCTTTATTAGGCTTGATTGCTTGAATTTATATTATTAACTTTTAAAGTAAAATAATTACAATAAGATAGAATTCTACCTAAAAAAATATTATGATATTAAATTTGTAATTATTATAATGTAACATAAAAAATTTAGGGATGTTCATGGTCCGGTTTGATCCGGATTTATCAATTTTTTGAACCAAATCGATAATAGCGATTTTTTAAAAATCAAAACCAAACCAAACCGAACAAATAAATTTTAGAAACTAAATCAAACCAAACCACATAAGAACGGTTTGGTTCGGTTTCGAACCACGGTTTTACTTTTAATTAATCGTTTTATAATTTAATTGTCATATTTAAAAATTATGAGTAATACTTTTAAGTATTATGAAATCTTAATTTAAAAAATTATCAAATTATTTCATTTCAGAATTTTGATTGTTCTATGATAGACCGAAAGAAGCTCAATGATTTTATTTTAAACTTTTCACTTTCATATTTTAATGAAAAACTTAACAAAATTCTAATATATTTAATTTCATATTGACAAGGAGTAGTTTAAAGATCACCAGACTATTTTTAAAAATTTTGATAAAGCTGTATCTTAAATTTTTATTATAAAAGAAAGTTATTATATTTAGATGCAAAATAATTAATTTTTAGCTAATTATATTAATATATATTATTTATTTATTATATATAATATTTAAACGGTCTGGTCCGGATTAACCAATAATATTTTTTACAAACCATAACCAAACCATTTAAATTTATATGGTCCGGATAACTGAACCATTAACAACGGTTTTTTCTAAATTGTGGTTTAAGTGGTTCAGATTGTTACGGTCCGGTTTAAAACCGCGATTTAAAGGACTGGATGAACACCCTTGTATTAGATATATAATATTATACTAAATTATAAATAGTATTTAAAGATATTGAGTGATAATGAAACTGATGTATTTGTCTTAGATATATAATACAATGTTAAATTATATGTATTTAATTATTTTTGAAAGATATTTAATTTTTTGGAAGACATTAAACCATAACAAACTACCAAATAAACTTTTTCCGGTTATAATAATATACTGGTATAGTATGGATTGGGCACACTTTATCAGGCTTGATTGATTGAATTTATATTATTAAGTTTTAAAGTAAAATAATTACAATAAGATAGAATTCTAGCTAAAAGAATATTATGATATTAAATTTGTAATTATTATAATGTAACATAAAAATCATATTTTACTTAATATAATTTTTTTTAACTTTCCCTCAGTTAGTTCTAAAAAAGCATTGAAGTGAATATGATTTTAAGGTACTCGTGGTATAGTTCTAATCGACTAGTTGGCCCACTATAGTATTCGCAAGCTGAGATAGTTGCCCCACGTCTTGAATTCATACAAATAACCTGGACGCAAAGCCATCCACATTCACTCTATATTACGTCGTGTTTGCGTGTATCTAGACTTAACCATCTCTCTCTTTACAAGTCAAAATGTCCATTGTAGTAGTTTGCTAAATATATATGTATATAAAATTTATATACAGGGAGTCTACTTTAGTTTTTCCTCAGACTTTGTTAATCCTCAAGTGCAAATCTTTGTAGATACCTAAGGAAGTTAAAAAGATTGATGGAAGGTGAAAATTCAAATAAGAAGGCAAGTAAAGATGATGAGCAGCATCTTTTTCATGTGGTATACAAGGTTCCTTCTGGTGACTCCCCTTATGTTCGAGCTAAGCATGCCCAGGTAATTACTACTACTAGTAATATTAACCTAGCTACTACACACAGAGATGATATAATGATTTTGAATAATTATTGGATCTATATTCTTAACATTACCTTGCAACATATCACCATTAACTTAGATATAAATTTGTTTACGTATTTAGAACTAAATATTCTCTCCATCTCCTTTTACATATTCATTTTCAAAATAAAATTTATTCTTAAATATATATATATTTTTCATTTTTAATACACATTTATGAATAATTTTTCAAAACTATTTCTATATTTATTATTTATAATATTTAACTCTTTTAAAATTTAATTAGATTATCATTTTTCTAGATAATAATTAAAGATATCTATGAAAAACATTATTTAACTAACATTATTGTTAAGATGTGCATTTTTTTTTAAAATGAACATGTAAATAAATGTAATTAAGGATAGATGGAGTAATTACTATTCACTCTAGATCAAATAATCTCTATTTACTCGTTTAATTTAGGAATGTGGATCTAGATAGTCCCTTAATTAATTGAAAAATGTTAAATATTCTAAAAATTCTCCTCTAAATGTTGAGTTGCTAAGCGTGCAATTGGTAATTTTTTTAATAATAATATAAAATTCTGCGTGTATATGTGTCCACGAATCAAAACAATCCATATATCATGTCCCGTTATTTTAAAAAATTTGAAATTATTTTTGAAATACAGAACCTCGATAAATAAATATTCAATAAACAAATAATCTCGTCAAATAAATAATAATTCTCAGTCCAACATAATAGAGACAATATATTTTTGATCTTGATTAATGAATATAATTTTTTGATCCCGAACGTATTCATTTATTGAGGTTTAACTGTAGCATTGCTCTAATTAATCATTGGTTGATTGAAATTGTATTTCTTTATCCTTGATATTTATCCATTTTCTCATTAACTAAACCTGTAGTTACTTTTATTGTTTTTGAGTTAATTTTCTGATTATATGCATGATATTGAGGGGATATTCAATACAAATTTTAAAAGATTTTAATAAATTATCACAGAATACGTGTATATAGTCTCGTATAGATTTAGATAGAATATTTTAAAATCTTATAAATTTTAGATTAATTATAAAAATGATAAAAAAATATTACGAAATTTATCAAAATCTACAATTTTATAAAATTAAAAAAACATCCATCAAGTTTTAAATATCATCAAATTTTAATAGATATTTTAAAATCCGAATTTATCATCATATTTTGATGGATTTCTTAAAAATTCAAATTGAATAAATTAAAATTTTAATGAATCTTTTCAAATTCAAATTGAATACATTTAAAATTCTAAAATCTAAAAGCGCCTACAAATTTTAGCGTGTCTAAGAAAGTGTACAGTTTGGAGTTCCTAGGGATCATTCGAGGGACACTATGTTGGGACAATCGAATCATGATACTACGTTTTATAATATGAAAACAAACGAGTTTGAATAGAAAGTTAACATTAATTGTTACGACGTAAGCGATTCAAATCTATGTCTTCTACTGTATTCTCGTATTCACCTTGAGCGAAGTATGGTTTTCGATCCTCCCAAGGTTGCCTCCCTTCTAGTTTTGAGATCTTGGAACCCTAGTTTTTGGTTGTCTCCTTGAACGACTGCTCACAGAAACCTTAGTTTCCAACCCCTTAACTTGAAGAGAATAAGATGAATATACAGGCTACAGTAGGGATCCTAGATAATTAAGTTGGACCTTCCAATGACATTCTTGGTCAAGCCCAATATCATTAAATATTAATTCAATGCACTAAATAATTAATATTTGCAATACCTCTCCTAATGCTGTAATTTAATTATTAATTTGGCTCCAATATTATTTACTTATTAAATTCTACATGTTTAAGATATTGAATGTCCATTAATTAAATTAATTTTTGACAATTAATTTAATCAATATATTTTATCATTGATCATCCACTCAACCTTATATTTATGCAAGAACAAATCTATATGCAGGATTAAATCATAATTATCTCCGCTACACC
Source organism: Oenanthe sinensis (assembly GCA_028671895.1). NCBI lineage: Eukaryota > Viridiplantae > Streptophyta > Magnoliopsida > Apiales > Apiaceae > Oenanthe > Oenanthe sinensis. The sequence continues at coordinate 21,032,364 of JAPMAC010000231.1, forward strand.
ATTCTGCTGGGGTGTGCCAGGGGCAGTCAACTGAGACATGATCCCATTCTGTGATAAGTAATCCCTAAATTCTCCAAGCAAGTATTCGCCACCACGATCTGATCGTAGTGACTTGATATATTTTCCAAGTCGCTTCTCCGTTACAGTTTTGTACTCCTTGAACTTGTCAAAACACTCTAATTTATGACGCAACAAATAAATGTATCCATATATAGAATAATCGTCAATAAAAGTGATAAAATATTCATAACCACCTCGTGCTTGAATATCCATGGGTCCACATAAATCAGTATGAACCAGTTCTAACACTTCTTTGGCTCTATTCCCCTTTACCTTAATAGGGCCCAGTGGTCATTTTACCTTCTAAGCAGGATTCACATACTGGAAATGGCTCAATTGCCAACGAGCCTAAAGGCCCATCTACTACCAGTCTTTGAATCCTCCTTAAGTTAATATGACTTAATCTTAAGTGCAAAGATATGTTTGGTTCAAAGAAGAAGGTTCTTTTCTTTTAGTAATGATAGAAGATGTGTTATTTAAAACCCTATATTGTAGTTGCAGTGCAGGTTGATTAGGAATAATTATGTATAAATTGTCTTGCAATGTACTAGAACATATAACTAGTTTATTCCTTATAATAAAAACATTATGATCCAAACAAATATTATAACCATCCAAAGCAAGTATAGAAACTGAAATTAAATTCCTTCTAAACGAAGGTACATAAAGACAATTGTTCAAAACCAAACTCCTATCGTCACCAAAAGATAAATTAACATCTCCCACTACAACTATTGCTACTTTCGTAACATCTCCCATGAACACATATATCTCGCCATCTCTAAGCATTCTGGATTGCTAGAACCCCTGCATAGAATTACAAACATGATCAGTGGCTCATGTATCTACACACCAAGTGTTCGTAGATATAGCTGCTATATATGTTTCTGTAACTAGAGAAAGAGACATACCATTATTTTTTTTCTTCTTAGGAAGAGGACAATCTTGTTTCTAGTGACCCGACTGCTTGCACCTGAAGCACTTGCCCTTGGACTTTTCACAGCACCACCTTGAATTCCCGCAGCTTTCACAACTTTCTGTGTCTGAGCCTTTTTCTTCTTCTTGGCTTTCAACTTAGAAGAAGAAGGTTTCTCAGCCACATTGACTTGAACACTCTGCTGAAAAAGTCCTTCAGCTGCCTGAAGTTTGTCAGAAGTTCCGCAAGACTATACATCCTCTTGTTCATGGTGTAGTTCAAGTGGAACTGCTCAAAACTTTTGGGCAAACTCATAAGGATGATATCGATATGGGTTTCCCCATCAACCTCATCACCAAGGATCTCCATCTCATTTAAATATGACATCATCCTGAGAATATGATCCTTTACCGGTGTCCCTTCAGCCATTTGAGTGTTCATTAAAACTTTCAATACTACTTGCCTTGCAACCATATTTTGATTTCCAAAAAGTTCTTTGAGATTAAAGAGCATATCTGAAGTAGTGGCCATAGCCTGATGCTGATGCTACAAAACACCTGATATTGCTGCCAGAATGTAACATCACGACATCTCATCAGCCTTAGTCCACTTCTTATAATACTCATTCTCAACTGCAGAAGCATTCTCAGTAGGCTCCTCTGGCTTGGGTTCATTAATGCAAAATTTTTACCTCTTAGCAGTCAACACAATGTCCAAATTACGTTTCCATAAAATATAGTTAGGTCCAACAAGTTTGTTATCCTTAAGTATAGTAGAAAGTGGATTAAAACTCATTATATCATGAGAATCATACATATAACACATAATTAGAGGGTGTTTAAAAAAAATTGGCTCCTCTAACAATTATTTAAAATTAAAACACCAACACTTAAACACCATAGATTTCTGGTATGCCACGTTGGGTGACTTATATACCACCTAAATTTATTTAAATGTTATTTCGGTTCTACTACTAAATAATTAGCCACGTTAGGGCGGTATATATTATTTTTCATAGCTAAGTGTATACCATTATTAAATCTTAAATTACAAATCTAAATATTATTCAGACTGATTGGCCAGGCAGGTGGAAACATTGCCAAGAGGCTAACCACTTTTCTAGACACCAATCTAAATGGCCAGGTAAGCTGTACGTTTTCCTAGACACCAACGCAAGAATACTCAAAGATGTGTTATTTTAGATCATCTTCCTAGTTGAGCGTGAAATCTATCAAAAAGAGGGTATCCTTTTATTATTTGAATTCTATGAAACTTAGTACGCCACGTTGGGTGACATATGTACCTTCCAATATTCATAATTAATTTTAGAAATTTGTTCTAGTAATTTTCATAACATTCTAGACACCATAAATTGCATGCCACGATGGATGACGTATACATAATTTATATTTGCCTTAGTGTTAAATTAAATACAAATAATAATGGAGACCATCAGATTTAATACCAAATTAATTACATCTCTCATTTAGTATTTTACTGTGAGGATTTCATCTAGATGCATCGCCCTATATCATTTTTTCGCAGTCCACATGCATCATAATAATAATACATATAACACATAACATAGTAGCATAATCATCATGATTAAAGCATAATAAAACAACCATATGTCTATGTCGTTCTAGCATGCTAAGGGTTAGTACCACGTGACATAATAACACAAACACGGAACACATTGTAGCAATAATCAAGATAAGTAAAATTAATGCAAAACATAATAAAATACATCCACTATTATGGCCCCAAAGAATAATCTTCAAAATCATCCGTCAATTTTTTTTAAAAATCTTCAGACGCCTGTTTGAATGCATAAATGAGCTCAAAATGGCCCGTTTAGCCTGTAGGTCTCGTTCTGCCGTTTCTGAAAAGATATTATTCGCCCCAATCAGATATCGTATGCAAAGTCTGTGGCCAGAATAGCGAAGCAGCCACAAAAACAGCATACAACAACGGAAGAACTCTGTTTCTCGCATCTTCGTTGATCAAACAATTATATATGACAAATACAAAAGAAAAATATATTCTATTACATCAGATCATAATCTAAATAGAATACAAATTGAATTACAAGATTACAATCAGAATGGAAATCAAAATCAAAACTTATCATGATCAACCCTCATGATTTAATTTACAACCACGATAAACCACGTGGGATCCAAATATATAATTACAACCATGACCATAATAGTGGATAACAACCTGCATCAAAAAATAATACAAGCCCACCACTATATACATACATAATTATGACATGGACATCAAATCATATAATGCAGAACCCTAGAACCTTGCTCTTGATATCAATTTTTAGGACAATTGAATCATGATGTTGTGTTTTATGATATGAAAATAAACGAGTTTGAATAGAAAATTAACCTTAATTGTTACGGCGCAAGCGATTCAAATCCACGTCTTCTACTGTATTTGTCTTGAGCGAAGTGTGACCTTCTATTCCTCCAAGGTTGCCTCCCTTCTAACTTTGAGATCTTGGAACCCTAGTTATTGGTTGCCTCCTTGAATGACTGCTCACAAAAATCCTAGTTTCCAATCCCTTAGCTAAAAGAGAATAAGATGAATATATAGGCTATAGTAGGGATCCTGGATAATTAGGTCAGGCCTTCTAATGACATTCTGGGTCAAGCCCAATGTCATTAAATATTAATTCAATCCACTAAAGAATTAATATTTGCATTACCTCTCCTAATGTCGTAATTTAATTATTAATTTGGCTCCAATATTATTTGCTTATTAAATTCCCCATGTTTAAGACATCGAATGTCCATTAAATAAATTAATTTCTGACAATTAATTTAATCAATATCTTTTATCCTTAATCATCCACTCAACCTTATAATTATGCAAAAACAAATCTGTCTACAGGACTAAAGCATAATTATATTTATGAGCTTTTAAGAGGATATCATCACCCGAATATTTTCGGACACGGTTTTCCTTTATATTCAATATCTCACTCTATATGCAATGTCATTGTCCAAAATATAATACTATGATTAACAATAAATCACATCACATATGAATCAAAATATGTGCATTGCATACAAGTGTCAATTACTATATCCGGATTAAGAACCTAAACAATAATAATATTATAGAATTTTAGTTCTTATTTATTTTTAGAATAGAAGAACAATTCTAATATTTTAATCCGGTTCAATATACACGAAGTATACAAGTATTATTCAATAATCAAGATAGATTATTTTCAAATAATATTTCAGTCATTCCAGTGGTTTGTTTAACTCCACATAAATTGTGAACATTTATTATATTATATATAGACACTGACAATCTAATCTTCTGGTATCTCATTTGATATATAGATTATCCACAATATATAATATACAAAATATGTTAAAATATGCATTCATGATTTTCAATAAAAAGGATAATGTCATATACTTCAAACGAATAGTTCACTATACTACCTAACACACTAGTCACCCCAGTAGTACTACTGTTAAACCTTTCAATATATATATAGTGCATAGTGGGCACAAATTTTTTTGTCAGAAGTTGGAAGAAACATAACGAAGAATATATCTTGGAATAATGTATGTAAGAATTATAAAATTTCAAGTAAAACTTGTTTGATATTTGATTCCGATCTTGATATATATTCTTAATTGATTAATTCATGTTACTTGTCGATCAGTTACTTATTTTGTAGATTATTCCCTCTATTTGGTTTTATCATCAGATAGTGCAAAAGGATCCAGAAGCTGCAATAGTGTTGTTTTGGAAGGCAATAAATGCAGGAGATAGAGTAGACAGTGCCCTAAAGGACATGGCTGTGGTGATGAAGCAGTTGGATAGAACTGAAGAGGCCGTTGAAGCCATTAAATCTTTTCGAGTTCTTTGCTCCAAAAGCTCCCAAGAATCAATTGATAATCTTCTCATTGACTTGTACAAGGTACATATACCTGTGTGTGGTGAAGCATCTTTTTCATGCATGTTATAGTTTGTTTGCTTGTATATATAATTAATCATGGCAAATGGCAATTCACATAAATAATATTAACTAATTTTGTGTAGAAATGTGGGAGAATAGATGAACAAATAGTGATGTTAAAACAGAAGCTAAGGATGATTTATAGAGGAGAGGCATTCAATGGAAGACCTACCAAAACTGCTAGATCTCATGGCAAGAAGTTTCAGGTTTCTGTCAAGCAAGAAACCTCCAGAATTCTGGTAAGTATTGCTCCTGCTCGCACACGCACACTCGCCTACATTTATCATTTATGTTATACAGACACATTAATTATATCATTTTTGAACATGCATACTACTGATTTTTGGTACAATATTATATTTTTCAAAATGTTAGATCCCTACTTAAGTACGCATGTAGATCGAGGAATTAATAAGGATTTGAACCTATGACCTTTTCTTTGAGTGGGAGATCGAGGGGGTAGCTTGAATACTTGCATATAAATTTCTTTTATTTCTTACTTTGCTACGTACAGGGGAATTTGGGCTGGGCTTACATGCAGAAATCAAACTACATGGCAGCGGAGGTGGTATACAAAAAGGCTCAGATGATTGATCCAGATGCCAACAAAGCTTGTAACTTAGTCTCATGCCTCATCAAGCAGGCCCGATACGACGAGGCACGTTCAGTCCTTGAAGATATACAGCTAGGCAGAACCCCTGGTTCTGATGACACGAGAACAAGAAATAGAGCCCAAGAATTATCAACAGAATTGGAAATGAACCAGCCAGTACCAGTGCTGCCATCATCAGATATAATGGGCCTTGATCTTGATGAAGATTTTGTTGATGGGCTTGAGAAATTAATGAATGCATGGGCCCCAAGTAGATCAAGAAGGCTACCTATATTTGAGGAAATCTCTCAATCTAGAGATCAGTTGACCTGTTAGACTTGTTTGTCAATTTTTTATTTTTATGGCTAGTTGTGAATCAGAGTAATTAAGTAATACTGTATATAAAATGAGAGAAATAATTTCCAGCGTTGGTTTGTACGTAACTTGCATGGAATATGTGTGGATCCAGGGCCGGAGTTCATTTATTCCGGGATAATAATTGGAATTAGTAAGTTGGGCTAGTACATGATTTTTACACCCTCTTTAGCCCAATATGGGCTACCAACTTACCATTGACTACTATTGTTTTCGTTACATTCATATCGACTTGTAAAAAAAAGTGACATTCATAAAACTAAAATAATTAACGATATTCATTCAAAAAAAAAATGAACGATCTATATCTGTGTGTTATATATTTATATATTTTTTCTTGTTTTACTAAAGTTACGCTATAATTCGTTTGACTTTTTTACATCTAATTTTAGGTATTTTGACTATATGATTATAAATATATATTTTAATTTTTTTAAATAAAAATATTAAGATTTTATTCAAAAAATAATTTAAAAATATTATTTCCAATTATGTAATCAAAACACTTAAAATTACGTGAAAAAAATTAAACAAACTTAAATTGTGGATAGGAGGGAGTATCTAGTATAATGGAGAGGAGGGAGTATATAGTATAATTTTTTGATAATTTGTATGTATTTGTTAGTGTTTACTTTTTTAATATCAGAATGATGATACTTCTCGTATTAAATTACTCGACTCTTTCACATATTTTAAGATATACGTAGAAAGGATTGCTTCACAACTTTTTCTAAATTTTCTTTATTTAAATATTTAAAGAGAGAAATGTTATGCTGTTTTCCTTGATCTTTTCTTGCTCATTTACACGTTCCTTCACATAATCATCAAGTTCTATGTTCCGAACTCCGAAGTTTGTTTTTGTAATATCCTGAAAAGACTTGGTGCATGTATAGGAGGAGGTGCTGGAAAGAGCTAAAAAATCGAAGGTGAAAGCGGCACACGACTCGATGGAAGTACAAGACACTCCGTCTAGTGATGCACGAGAAGATACAGACTTACAGCCACCTGATACAGACTTCTGATAACAACCAGAGCACCACACAACCATCAAAACGGGGTGCTGCTGACTGATCTACAATATGGCACCAAGCCAATACGGAGCAGCAGCTCGTTCATATGTAACACGAGATGGCACAAATCAATACTCCGTTGCTTTAGTATCAGTATGATGATGATTAATCAACTGAAAGTTGACTTGGAACATAAAACACACCCATACATCCAATCTATAGTTACCACGTAAACGCTCCCAGAATGCTATACATAGAATTATAGAAAGGCCCAACTGATTGATACAGATATGCCAAGAAAGCCTGCAATAGGCTTTCTGACTATCACGCAATCTCGAAACAAGCAGCACTGACAAAAATAGAAAGTAATCAAAAATTTGCATTCATGTTAAATGCGTGTACATTATAGTTGTGTACTTGTGTCCTTGCAAAACAAACTAAATAATAAATAGTTTACATTCTGGAAGACTCCTCGAAAAAAATTTAAGAATAGGATACATGTTCATGAATAAATACATTAATTATCAAGTTCCACAGGAATCTCAAATCTGTTTTTGTCAAAATTCTCGACCGAGTTATCCTCATCATCAACATCATTCATAGCAGAGTCCTCAACAACGTCATCGATGTCATCACTTTCCATCTTCGCTTCCATTGCAGACAATTTTTTGGCTTTTTTTCTCCTCTTTTTTTCCGCTTTCCTTATCTTGGTGTTGAGTACATCTGTTGTAGCATATAACTTCTCATTCTGCCTGCCAGTGGCAGTTTTGGCTATTTTAACATCTGCGCCTACGTCTTCTGCCATGCACTCGTCATCATTATCATTATTCTTATCAGCAACATTGTCACCCTGCATAGCATCCTTTAGCATAAAAAATTCGATTTAGAGGGAGCTTGGACATCGCTAAGAACAAGAAGCATATAGAAAAAGGCCAATAAGATATTTATCTGAGCCTTGATTACTGAATCTACAATTCAACTGTAATATGCCTCCAGAACCAAGACCAACAGTGCTCTTAAGTTGGATAGTGAATCATCATGGATGGAAGAAATTCCCCACCTAGAGGAGAACTATATTTAGTAGCATACTTAGAATAAAGAACACTTTTGTATAATGGTTCTGTTAAGTTTTTTTTGTAATTTCATTGGTCATGGTATAATTGTTATAATGATCAGGCTTTACTATGATGCTATCGTACTAATAGGTTAAACAACTATCATAAAAAATATATATATAAAAAAGGTTGTACTGAGCTGTTGTCTTGTTTTGAGATTGCTTCTGCATCAAATTGTCATGAAGATGCTGTCTACATCATCATTTATTCATCTCAAGGCCAAGGAGAATTCAAAACTCAGGTATGTCAGCAAATTTTGTTATAGTTCTTCATCTATAGTCAGCGCTGTTAAAATATAAAGAGAACTACTCTAGTTCAAGTTATGCAACATCTATGATTGTTAAATAATATACTTTCCCAGCCGTAACACAATGCCTTAAAAGTTTAAATTATAATTGAAAGTGTCCTAGTGGTTAATCTATCTTTTTAGGAAATTAAACAAAGGGTGTCACCACATAATTAGAGCTGGTGTAAGTTCGGGGTTCTTTGATTTCTACCTTGTCTTTACTTGTTTATCAGTTCAATTTTGAACTGTTCCCTTCTATACAGAGTTAATCTTAGGTCGACTTAAATTTTTTTTAACTAGGGTAGAAGTAGAATTCATGGGAACTAGAGAAGGTAAGCTAGGAGAAATACTTAGAAAGAACACGTGGTTTGTTCCCTTTTATACAGAGTTAATCTAGGTCGACTTTCAAAATTTTATAACTAGGGTGGAGGTAGAATTCGTGGGAACTAGAGAAGGTAAGCTAGGAAATATACTTAGAAAGAACACATGGTTTGTGCGTTTTTAGCTCACATTTTGGGATGTCTACTGGCACACCTATATATTATTCGTGTTTCACTTCTTCTGAAAACTTTATTCTGTTTAGTGGACTTGCGAACTGTAACTATTCAAACTGTAGAGTTGAAAAACTTTTTTTGCTTCAAAGATTATTTGTGGAGATGCACATATTTACTTGTTTAGTTATATTCATAATAAATTAAAAAGCTGCTCATTAAAGTTGACTGTTTTAAAGGAGAAATTTCCCAAACATGATTTTTCTAAGCATGAAATTTTTAGAAGTTTGCCTTCTTGAGTTTTCTCCTTAGTATAGAAAATATACCCAAATTACTATTATATAGGTTAAGGCAAGTCTTTGTTTTCTACGCTCTCAATTTTATGTGCTGTTTTCTTCAGGAAAGTCTTGAGTCCTGTAGAGAAGGGTGCTAGGTATAAAAATGTAGTAATTAAGTTTGATGGTATAATTTGATTTATTTCAGGTATACTAAAAATCATAGATTTCATCAAACAAGAAAAGTTGCGCAATAGATCATACATCAGTGATCAATTTAAAGCATTTGGATTTACCGTTAGTAGGCTTAAACAAAATGTCTGCACTATGAAAGAACAATTTAATTACTTGATCATTAAAATTGCCCTTCATCAACCTACTCTTAAGGTCAACTTGTTAACAACTAAAAAAAGAAGATTAAGTTGCATATTTGTTCTTTACTTGACCATAAATTAGTTCATGAATATTGTTATATTTACTTATAATATAATACAATTTTTAAGTGTCTAACCAAAAGGAGATCCCCTTTGGTTAGATATATACTTCTTTAGATCTTTTAGTATACTTTTTATAAATTTATTATTATTATAATTATTACTATTGTTATTATTTTACTATTTATTTATACAATTACTTACTTATATCTTAATTTTGACAATTTAAAATATTAAAACTATTGAGACTTATTATTCCTTTCATTCTTGGGATCTCAGGTGCACGATCATTTTATCCGGATAAGCTGATGTATTGATCGGAGTTTGTCAATATCTGTTTAATGCAAGATCCAAATTCGTTTTTTCATGTATCTTCTTTTAATAGGTGTTCTCTTTTAGACTTTAAGATTTTAACATCTAAATTTTCGAGGATAGCTCTGCTTGACCTTCAGTTAGATGACAAACTTATCAAATGAAAGAAACCCCTTACCACGACTACTGTATTTCCACACAACTCATTTATTGAAAGTAGCTCTTGTCAAAAAAATAAGAAAAAGATCAGCAGTGCTTATACTGAAAAACGATTAATGAGATACAAACCTCAATTATCTTCTCATCAAAAGTAACAGGACCACTTGCCAGCACTTCAGCAGGTTGAAAATCATCTGCAGATTTTAAACTGCCAATAAATGACTCCATACCATATACTTCATCAATGTTGAACTCCTTTCCAAGTTCTGATATGATCTTAGCTTCCGAAGGGCCTCCTGCATCCCTAGTTGGGGGCATTGTATAGTAGGGAATTTTACCTAAGAGAAGAAAGAAGTGAAAGCCTAATTCAGCCAATAATTCATTTATCACCTTTTAGTCTTTTTCTTGTATAATGTCAGTGAAGGGAAGGCTAGTAATAATTTTTACCCTCATTCCAATCGTGCAAAACAATTCTTGCTGCGGAATCTACGTCTATAATCCCACCCTTTTTAAGCTTGCCCCTAGCAGTTGCAACATTCTGAAGAAATTCATCAGCTGAATCAAAATCGGGGATCTTGTATATAGCTACCAATGTCTCAGCAGGACATAACTTGAGAATTTCCTTGACTGCAAAAGTAGAAATTCAGCAAGAAGAATTAATATGGACCAAGTAAAGACGCTGCGAAATTGCAAAAATAACAAGGAGCTGATAATTATGGATAATGAGATATAGAACAGAGATACACACACATTTCATTAGTGATGGTTTATAAGAATGTACAACTTAAACATGCTCTCTTCAAGATTCTTAAGTTGCAACATATATTAATAGATTGCTGATAAAGGTTTATAATACTACCTGGACCAGCAGGGTCATCTAGCTTCTCAATTCTCTTACAATTTCGAAGAGCAATAGAGGCATCACTCTCTCCAGATCTAGCCATAACTACCCCAGGGCAATCCAATAATTTAACGTTCTTATCCAACTGAACTTCTTGCATAGATCTCGTAAGCCCTGGAGTAGCACCAACATTGACAACATGACATCTCCTCAAGCTGTTAATAAGACTACTCTTTCCAACATTGGGCAGCCCGACAACACCAACTGTAATTGATTTCTTAATCTGCAGGGGAAACATGCTGTTATCAGAAGATATCAAAGATGAAGGCGAACAAAAGAGACAGTAGGCAGACAACTCTAAAAACCTGGCTTGAAGCCGAGTAAAAGGTCAATTAATAGTAAATAAACCTCCATAATCCTAACCATAACCATAACTCTTCATAGCAACATTATGATCACTTTTACTATTCTAAGTCTTAAAATTCATGCCAGTATATTTACTTCTAATAACCAAGAAGCTGCATCACCATAACAATTTAAAACGATTTTCGATTTACAAAATAATTTAAATTGATAGTATAATTAATGTTTATACATTTTTTATTATTTATTTATGCAAAAGAAGGTGCCCCCCAATTTGGTGAATGCTGCTCCATCCCTGTATTTTCGTCCTTATCATTTTCTTCCAACTTAGATTCGAATTTTAAGTTTTAATAGGAAGAGATGTATAGACCCGTCATATTAGCAAGAAGCACTACAAGCATGATCAATACTCATGTATAATAATACACAGAGATGTAGTTTCATTAAAAGTTGGGTTATTTTATATAGAAAATAGATGTTTATACCTCGTGACTTCTTGAGTAGTTTTTAAGTAATTTTATTAGCGTTTCAGCTCCAAGGCAGTCGCTAGTTTGAAGAAGATTGCTTGATTTTGCAGTAATTTTGGCAGCTTTCGCGGTCTTCGGTGCAGATTTCCACCCCAAGTTGGACCTCTGCTCTTGGGTGCTACACTTAAAAGCTACCGTTGGTAGTTCTTCTCTGAGATACTTCAGCCACTTCTCAACTGCTTCCCGAGGGACAAGATCTGTAATGAAAGAAAATTTTAATTTTGAAGTGGGGTAAATAAGCAAGCAAGAGGATAATTTTAAGAGTTTCAATGCCAAACTTTATTAGGGAGTAATGGTCAATAGACTTCAAATATCAGAAGCTATTTTATCCACAGCATGAGTTGCTGAACCAAAAATGCAATGTTTGAGTATTCAATCATTAAAAATAAGTTTCTTCCTAAAATAGTGAATTTAGATGTATACAAAATACACTTACGCAGAGAGAGTGATTGAGAGAGAGAGAGGGAGAGAGGCTAAGGAGACTAGAGAGGGAGAAACATAAGGATACAGACGAGAGGAATACCTATCTTATTGAGTAGCAACACTAGATGCTTCTCATAACCTGCTCTTAGCACCATCTTTTCGACATCGGCACAACGTGTACCAATTGGATCGCGGGCATCAAGCACTTCCAAAATGACATCGGAGGCTTCAATGACTTTCGCCAACTCCTTGTAGAAAGCCCTGTCAGAGTTATCTGAATGAAACTAAGAAGTGTCAACAACGATAATAAGGCAGATTATTACATCATTTATATAACCACATAATAAATCAGAAAATCATCTTACGATCTCAACAAAAAGTAACATACCACGAATTTTAACACTTCCAATAAACTTAGCAGCAACCTTTTCCTCATTACCAAAACCATGGTCCACCTCATCGTCTTCTAATAGCTCAAACTTTCTTTTCTGGGCCTAAAGAAACATTAAGATAATCAAAATTCAGCTCAACAGATAAAAGTTTAAAGCTTACAGAAAATTAGCTATATTATACCATAATATACAACAACAAAAAATATCCATCAGTCCAGATTAATTAATATAAAACTATTCCTAACCCAAAATCATAAACATGGATCAAAATGTAACTAGGCAATAATCACACCAATATAAAGATAGATAAAAACAACAGTTAAATTGATCAGATGGCATATTCATACATTGGCTAAAATAGACAATTTGCCTCAATTGCAATAAAGCTAAAAACTTTAAACAAGATAAAAAGAGGTTAAAGGTGTACCCTTTCTTTTCGAACAACATCGACTGTCCGAGCACGGTGAGCTTGAAGAGCATTAAGATCCTGTTCCTTGACAGTCCAATCAGCACTAGACAAAGTAGAAGTCTTGTCCAAATTATTATTAGTATCATTTTCTTTAAGCTTTTTTCTATCAATACCCAATTGTCTCTGGGCTTGTTTAGCCTTCTTCTTGTGATGCTCTGTTACTTTTCGAATCACTTTTGACTTTCTTTTCAATGTAATTCTCTTGTTCTTACTCTCTACAAACAAATTTATAAACACAAAACATGGTTATATATATATATATGACAAGATGGATATGTATGTATAATTAAAGCAGATGGGCAAGTTGGAAATACTTACTCTTCTTTTGGTGCACCATCTTGAGATTGGGGTTGGATGAAGAAAGGAGAGGGGGGGGGGGGGGGTGTGTAATTAGGGTTTAGCAAGATTTTACAAGGAAGATGGGAATGAGTCGAATCACTAATGAGTCTTACGATGTCGTATTGTTGCTTCAATAAACCTCGTCCAAAATGTTTTCACGGGGGGACTAGTTACATATATAATATTTTTCAAATTTGTTTTTTAAATAAAAATATAATACTTAAATTATTATTCAGAAAAAGAAAATTATAAAAATAATACATATAAGTAGTTTCTTTTACAATTCAAACCAGGTGTTTAAAATCAAAACAACTATTATTTTGAGACAAAGAGATTATCATAATGAAATATATGCTTTTTAAAAAAATAATTTAGCTTATACACAATTTAGCTGTGCTTGATTTTTCTTAATCTTTGAGAATAACAAAAAAATATACCGAGTATCCATTGTCTTGATTATTTTTATATTTATATTTTAAATGTCAATTATAAATTTACATATACATTATTGTGTACGCCTCAGTTTATTAAAAGATTAACATGTGCAAAATCTGATTTAAAAAATTGGTTCTAAATGATGTGATAAAGATGATGTGTCAATTTAGAAAATTTTAATCCGTGAGATTTGTGTTAATTATACATTGGGTCTATTACATTTAATAAAATTATTATAAATATCTGGTATTTGAGATCTATTTTTGTACCCTTAGCATATTTAATTTATGCGGATCCAAATTAATAATTTAAATTTTAATTTATAAATAATTAATTAATTTTAATATATTTTGATCAATTCTATTTAAATTTATAAATTATAAATTACTTATATCATTTTCAAACACCAAAATATTATATTTGAAATAATTATTATAAATAAAATTTTAAAAATTTCATATTAACTCTCGAATTCATGAACTGAGATAAAAGTAGAAAAAATAATATATATTAAAAGTACTCTTTCGTTTATTATATTTTTTTAACTAATAACGTAGTTACGATATTTTAGAATCTTTAAAGTAGTTTTTTTAGTGATTACTTTTTAATTAAGTTTAGGAATATTTTATATGATAACACCATATAATTGATTAATTAATAATATAATTATGATATTTTATATAATGTGAATGGGATATTAATAACAGTCAATCAATTAAATGTATTTATAATATATTTATCCTAATATTTTTTCCTTGAGTTTTTCACACTCTAAAGAGGTTAAAGTGCAAGTATAATATTCAAGTGTTAAGTTTTTTTAGTTCAGTAACCCACTTCTAAAATGAGTGTGAGTTTTATTATAAATAAGTTATTTAACCCTACCCTAAAGATCAATTTCAACTCATGCCATTAAAATTATATCAAATTTAATATAATATCAAAATTTAATGTAATTTTAATTTTTTAAAAATTTAAACATTATTTGTATACTCATCAATTAAATAAATGTATTTCTTTTAAGTCATAATAATTTTATTTAGTTTTATAATTTTAAAAATAAAATAATATTTAAAATACAAAATATATTTATTTTAGTGTTAAATTTAATATGAATGAATTGGACTGATTTTATATTAGATATGAAGAAATGATGCTGTCAGAGTCTATCCAACAAAATCTACACAATTAGAGTCTACTCAACCGACAAAGTCTAACATGATTAGAGTCTGTTAGATAGTAATTTGACATGTTAGATAGTAATTTGACAAATCAGGACCTGATTGAAGACAGAAAAAAAAGTGTTTGTATGAAAGACAATTATCTTCTTGAAGCTATCTATTCCGAAAATAATGATGAAAATCATATCTCTGTATTAATTAGTCATTATCTTTGTATTATTCAGATAGGTAGTTGTATACTATATAAACACAATTTAGGTTTACATTGATGTATTGAAAAATAAATATTATTCTCATAACCTAGAAACTCTTAAGAAAATTAATTTTTTTTAGAGGATTTTGTATTAAGTTTGTCAAAATTAATACAAACAGTGTTTCATTTATATATTTGTATTCTAGTTTAAATTGTTTGATATTATTATATTCAAACAACCCCGTTATACAGATGACATTTTGAATATAGTGAACTTTTTACCCCATTAAGGTAAAATAATACAATGGATGGAAAGTAAAGACGCAGATCGTGTAGGAATTTAATTGGAGTTATCTTTCTCTAATATTTTCCTCACCATTATACGTACGTACGTATGCAGATTAGGTGAGTACTGTGCTTTTTAAAAAGATTGCAAAGATAAATTCTACAAGATAATTGTGTGCCCTACCATCTGTACAAGACAATCTCTATTACTATTAGCTTATTACCAGATACCACTAATCAACTACTACATCTTTTGTAAAGCTATTTTACACACTAATTGAATTTTGGACTTTATTAAAACAGCAGTGTGTTTTAATGAATTAATGGAAGCTAGCAATTCTGATTCACTGAAGATGGGCAACATAAAGCGGCTCTAAAATTTATTTTAATTTGGTCCGATAAATAACCACGGATCTTCTCTTGATGAATACAGTAGTAGTTGTTTATATATATATATATATACCAGTCAACTCTACAGAAAATTACCTACAATCATTGTACAATTATCTGTGGGAAAAGATAAGTGGACCACGTACATGGTGCATGTATATTTGGGCCAGGATTAATCTGGTGAAAAGGACATGATAATATGGGGAAGACATGTTTTTACTGTAGTGATTTTGATAGATACAAAAAACCTCGATTTGTTACTGTTAATTAGTGGAGTATATAATTAAGAAAAGAGGGGACAAGAAAATCTTCGATTACCAGGGATTCTCTTGCTTTGGCCCTTAAATTTTACTATTTTATTGTGCAGTTTGGTATATTTGTTTCACACACCAATATATATGTTCTGTTGGGATGTAAACAAGATGAGCCAGCCGCGTCAAGACTGTTTATTAGAATATAATAAAGTTTTACGAGAATCAGTAATCTAAATATTCTAATCTATTTTTCGATCCAAAAATAGTCTTTCTTAGATCTCCTGTATTATATCAGAGTTGAGTGAATACTGCATGTAATATTTAGTATGCACGGCGTATACATTCATACATGTACTAATTCACATTTTAAGCAACAGGTGGCATCAAAGGTGTGTGTCTGTACAGTATATGCATGCATGCATGCATGTCATCTTCAGTTTTTCACAATTGAAGTTGTATAATTAATCATCAGCTTTATGTATTACCTTAATTATTATGCTCAAACCTGGTTAGTTATATATGTTTCTCTATATATATGGCCTGGGGGCAGAGAAAGTGGTAGAGTAATATATAATTAATCACTTTAAAATAAAGTCTTATATGCCAAAATGACCCTCTTTTCCAGACTTTGGGTTCCCTGGTCAAAAAAGTCAAAAATTAACCGGCAAAGCAAGAAAAAGCTACACACATCACTTCCTTTAATTTCTTCGGTTCTCTCCTTGCTGCCAAAGGTTCTTGTGTTATATAATTGTAAAAGTTGATCCCTTTGAAATTTATAGTATTTCTTGGGCATCAAATATTCTCTTACCAATATGTTGAAACCTTTTAAATAATTTATTACTCTTTTTTTTTCCTCCTAGTTTTTCTTCTTTCTATTAATCACTTATCTTCTTGTTAATAAACATATATCATTCATGATCTTTGGTTGCCTCTTAGTGATACAACTAATGTTTAGTGAATTTGTATTTTTCTCTTTTGCAGCGTAATTACATGGCCATCTCCAAGAACTCCATCAAATACCATTACTTTAGATCTATTTTGCTTCTTTTCTTCACAACATTAATCTTCATCATCATCAGCTTTAATTCCACTTTGATCTTGAGCTGCTGTGGTGTTTCCTCAGTCAGTCGCAGTGATTCTCAAAGCCAAAGGCGGTTACTTTCACAAGCTAATTATGTTCATTTTTCATCGACATTATCATCTACCATCAAGACAGGTGATAAAGGAAAAGTTCAGTTTGAAGGTGATGAGCATTCGGTTCCAAGCGGACCAAACCCTATATCAAACAGGTAACTAGTCCTAGTTACGAGCTTTCTTTGCGCAACAAGTGATGTCTGCAGGGCGGACGACAGTGCTAGCTAACTCGGTATTTGGTGGTTACTATACCTTGATTGAGATCTCAGCCTCCAAATGATCAGTTGGGATCGGATCTATACAAGTCATTCTTGATATTTGGTTGTTATTATCAAGAATCAATGTCATCTCAACTTGTAAATGTGTTAGAATTTAATTAAGTAGGCTCGATATTTTATTGTTGCTATGGGGAAATACCAGCTAGACACTTCTTATCTTGTAAATAAGTTTGAATTTGATTTTCTTTTTGTGATACTAATTCGAATTTAAATAAGTTAAGGGTGTTAGAACATTTTTTCAAAAATAAAAACTGATATATTTCTTTCTCGCGGTGCATTAGTTCAAGTAGAAATTATATGACTGACGAGATGATTACAACTCATGAATAAATGAGGGCAGACGTATTATTAATATATCATGAATCATGATCATAATGCTATATTTATATTTTAGCAAGCAGTAACCTACTTGCTTGGATTTGGATTTAGCGAACAAGACATTTAGTAGTCTATATGATTTGATTGTATGAGGACATGACGATGCACATGTGTGTGTACGTACCAGACTGCCAGAGAGATGATCGATAACGATAAACTCATTACAGTATTGTGTAAGTATATTTCCGGAAGGGTGAATAGTAGGGGAGTCAAATCTGATACATACTACTAGTGCACGTGAAAGTGAGAGCCTTACTCAATCAATTAGCACTAGTGTTTTTGCTTTAATTTGTTGGATTTGGCCCTTTTCAAATCATCTACGTACACTGAAGCTTTTATAACACACACCTAATATTAATTATATTATTCTGAAAAATGTTTAACTATTCCGCCACAGTTTAAAGTAGGAGCATCAATGTCACGATCGAATTTTGAAAATTTAACTCCAGCAGCTGCCGTACTAGAGCTCCGACCCTCCACATCATGATGGCAAGTACATTGCATGCCTTTGCAAACCATAAAAGTTATACCCGAGTCTCAAAATATTGCTAGTATTTACAAGTATAGAATATGATATTGCAATTGAGGAATTTTTGACATTCGACTTTATCTAAGAGTCTATAATTTTTTTCATAAAATGTAAAAATTTTCCAAGAGGGTCATATGCAGATATTAACATCAATTGTACCTTCAGAATAAGCTTTTGTCATCTAAAACCTGATTTTAGTGTCATTCATCGGAGATGATGTTATTAACTTATTTTTTGCAGTAGAAAACTAGAAGTGTCCTCAGTGAAACCACAGTCATTAAGCCCTCACCATGAAAACCATCAATTGATGCTACTTTATATAATGATGATACTGCCAACACAAACATTAATACAACTCAATTATACTTTTACTTTTCGAGAGCTAACAACTACAACAAGATATTTCTATCAGAAGTATATATATACACGTCTTGTAGGAGGATTTAAGGATGGATTCAGACGTATTTTCCATAGAAATACTTAACAAGACTTGCCACGTAATTAACCTACAACTGGTATATCTAATGTGCCAGACTTGTGATCTTCATTCATTTACACTCAGGTTGTAGCTGTAATATAATTAGATCGTAGTGGATTGCAAAGAAACAGAGTTTCTTGAGGATATATAATTAATCAATGGGCTCAAGTGGTTGAGAGATTATCCTCTGTCGTTCCAGGTCCTGTGTTCGACCCTGGCTCACCCCGAGAATTTCTTTAGAACGGATACTCATTTGTAAGGCTATAAGCCAAATTAGTCAAAAAAAAAAAAATCAATGGGCTCCCAATCAAGAGACCAGATGATCAAACAACAACTTGTTTGTACCACTAGCTTGATTTTTTGAATTTTTTTTATTAGTTTGTTGATACATAATATATTCATAATGTTCTTCATCAGTATAAATGATTACTAACATATTATTAACGGCAATTATTTCCAGTCTTAATTACCTTCTAACGGCAAATGATCATCAACTCAATTAAATATAGATACCAAATGAAGAGAGACGACATGTTTTACTATATATATATATATATATATTGAAAGGATCACACCGTAATGTTTCGCTTATCCTACTTTAGGATCCTGTTAAGACTAGTTTAGATCCAAATATTTCATGAGCCAACTGTACTTGAACAATAATGAATGCAGCATAACTCTAGATTTGCCTACCGGCGTCTGTATTTCCATATTTTTTCATCACCCTCTGAGTGGCAAGTACAGCAGCCTCACTGGCACATACAGTTCCACTTGACATGATGGCTGCAAATTCACTAGTAATCTCTTCTTGCAACTTTCCCCGAGCATCCATAAGTCGTGCAGTTTTAGCCTCGGCAGGACTATCATTATTTTTTGTTGTTTTTCGTGCCTCGCTCGTCTTGGTAGGTTTCTCTTCTGCCTTTGATTCACTTCCGTCTTCTTTCTTGTTGATTTCAAGAGGGCCATGACATAGCTCGGTGCTTGTAGGCTCTTTATCTGGAAAGAGTATCTGTTCTTTGAACTGTGGAGCTTGGGGTACAGCACCAACCTTCATGGTTTGCTCTAGTCGTTCTATCATAGGCACTGCATTCATTATTAAATAAGAATACTGGTGTTAAGAATATCCTTGAAAAGCTCTCTAATAAAAGGGCCGAGTCAGAACAATCCGAACAAGTGATCACGTAGACAATCAACCTAGTAAGTACTGCGTACTTTAGTATTGTAGTTTCTCCTTGATAAAAATAGGACTTGAAAAGTACTGTGCACCTGCTCTTCTATTAGATATCATACCAGAACTTGCTACAAAAAGAAAGGAAGCCCGATGCATCTTATATTTCTGAATATTTGGTAACTTACATATGAGAGCAGACATAGGGCTGTCCATTACTTCATTTGGGAGGTTAAGAATGTACTCTGGAATTGTAACTCCCACTAGAAACTGAGCAACTTCATTGCTAAAGTTATTGCAGTTGTGTTTGAGCAAATTGTATGACTCTGCTGTGTACTGAGGGCTGATCTCTTGCAGATACATTTCAAATACATCTTTAGGAACGTGTGTGACACCAAGATCTATTACTCGAAGTGGAGTCCCATATGGTGTAGCTCCTGCAAGAGAATGCTCCAAGCCACCACTGAAGTAGTATTCATTGCTATAGACAACTACTCCTGTATGCCTGCAGGTCCAAGAAACTAAGATGACATACCAAGAGCAAACAAAGTAAAGAAACAAAGTGATACCGTCGAATTAAATGCATGTTTTAACTGAAGCAGAATAAGGATGTTAAATGCTACATGTGTAATTGTATTACTTCTCAAGAATTAGGGCTCATGGCTCAACTGAACACCTATATGTATCTATAGGCAACAAATAGTATTAACTGAATGTAACAGCAGCAGAATATCAGCAAAATCACAAATAAATAAATAATAGCAAAACAGTTAAGTAATCACCATATGCCTTCAATAGCTTTCCCTAACAGTGTCATGGAGAACTGGCGAGCCATTCCTTGGCTCAAGTCATATACATTCAAGCTAACCTTATGACCTTGCTGCAAAATCCAAGAGAGCAAGTCAAATAATATCAAACATCTAAACGGCAGTATACCAATATCCACTAGTTTACGTATGGCCTAAAAATAAAAAGATAGAGGGTTCAGAAAAATGAACGATGAATAACTATCATTACATTGTCTCTTACCTCAGCCATCCTGAAATTCCTATATTGATGCTCAATCTATAATGTTCGTAGTAAAATCTTTGGCGAAGCTAAATCAGGATATCTGCATAAAATCCACGCAGAAGTTGCAACTACTGAAAACAGATGAAAGATATATAAATGATCCAGAAGCCAATTACATTCGCAAATATTGACAAAACAGAAGGCACATAAATGTTTAGCCAATAGACTGGGCACGGGGGAACAACGATCAGACATCAATGCTTATAACGGTCATATTAGGGACATTATGGAGCTAGGATTTTAGATTTGTAATCCGTTGCTTTCTTATTTTCTGTTCTAGTACAGAAACGATGTTAAAAATAGATTCAACTAAGAATCGGTAGTTAACTGCCACTCACAATCAAACTGAATAACCAAGTCGGTTTGTGACTTGATTTACAAATAGTTAAAATGTTCTTTTTTAAATAGTTTGGATACCAGAGAATGAAAGAAGCTAGTCTAAATTTTGGCCATCTAAATTCAGATACAACGTACAACGTTTAAATTTCGGATAAATCAGGTAGGGGCATGAACTGAGAATATATAGAGTGGAAAACAGAATCTTACAAAAAGAAAATTTTATTTACTACTGGGAACAAAAGAGGTGGCCGGAAAAACTGCAGCACGCCCCAGTGAAGCCATAGGTTCAGATGCATACAATTTTACAACATTGCCACAAATCAAATTTACTGAATTAATCATAATGCTAAGAAAAAAGGTTACCTCGGTAGTTATAAATAAGAAGATAAAACAATTTCATTGTAAACACCCTCATAAAACAATACCCAAAATTTCATAGACATTTCACTTACAAAATCTCACAGGTTTAAGCTCCTCCTAAATCATCAACATAAAGATACAAACTTTACGAATAATTTAATATTTAATAATGCATGAACATCAACGGAAATATAAATGTAGAGTCGATATGCAAGTACCCAAAAAGCCAGCCTACAAAATGCAAATGAGGCCCCGAAAAGAGGGAAAAAGAAACAGAAATCTGGTATGCATTTCGGTGTACATATATGACTTGTATACAAATCCATTAACCACTCTGCTTTGGACACGGTACTGTTGTTGCTTTTTTTTTAGGCCTTAAAAAAAATCAAATTACATTTATGTTAAAACTTGAAACAGTAAAACAAATCTTACACACATATGTACCAAGTATTAGTTATAAAATGAAAAGTTTAAGGCATATTTTATATATGTTCTTGATATAATTTCCCGAAATTAGTTAATGGAGGTTGTTCCTTGATATGATGACTTCAACTTTCATATTTGGATCTAAGACATTTTCTTAATGGAATTCTTAAAAAAATTGAGTTGAAGTTACTTGCTTAAAATGGGTTACATGGGGTTTGTCCCACGTTGAAAATATAAATGAAAGATAATGAGTTTATATAGTATCTTGTGCTACTTTTGTTTACAATTACTGACGTAAGTGGAATACTTATGTCACATGATGCTATTGAGTACTTTATATTTTTTAAGTACAAGTTTATTTGATTTATTTATATTGATTATTTAATATTAATATTATTTTGAAGCAATATTCAATATTAATATTAAATATATTGAGTAAAGATTATTTCAATAATCAGACTCTAAATATATATTACAATATTAATATTATTTAATCTGAATAATATAAGTAACAAATAAAATCTATTTCTTTGCAAAACTCTATTTATTTGTAAAACACTATATTCCACATCGAGTAGAATATGAGAAGAGTAGTTCAGGATGCCTATATATTGACGTGTGCAACGTATCAGTGGACGAAGTACTCTGTATTGTTTTATCTTAAAGTAATATTGATGCAACCCAACACAGCATAGCGGAACAATAATCTTTTCAAGAACAATCAATTTTATTGGTTCTATCAATATATGCATAAAGCTTCTATTAATGCTAAGTTTTCTATTTTTGCTCTCGTATTTACCGTTACTAATTTATATATCTTATTTCGGCCTTAGTGCTTTATTTTATTTTATTAATTGGTTTAGTGTTCTTGTTAATTGTTTATATAACTGGCCTATTGGAGTGTAGTATAGTTTATACCCAACACTACTGTACTACTGAATATATGCAGAAACTATATATGGTACTAGTCATGAAATCATCTTCAGATTGTGATCTTGTTATTTCATTTACCCTTTTAGATTGGTTTATTCTCGAGCGTATTGTGTGACCCTTGTGGCTGTGGTTAACTGTTACACATTATTATTTACCTTAATATAGACAAGCAGAAAATTGACCAACCAAGGCAATTCAATGGATCTTTAATGAGAAATTACCACAAAATTAAAGAAAATTCATACATTTATATCGAAAAATGCCAATCAACGCACCCCAAAGAGCTTACCAACCTGAGAACACTCCAAGCAATATTCCAAATACTTGAAACCATACAAAATATAATGTTACAAGGTTGTTTCAATTCAACTACAGAACTTTCTTAGAAAATTCTAAAACACTATAAACAGAGGCGCTGCAAATAAGTTTTACAGCTGCAAATCCAGATTCTTTTGCCAATTCCTCAAATTCTTTCAAACTCCTCTCTTTTCCTCCGGGATTTAATGCCAACATGAGCATATCACCATCAAGGGCATAGTTTAATTTCAACAAAGAGTCTGTGTCCGAATACTCAGGCACTACTGATTCCACGATTATCACCTTGCCAAATTCTGGAAGGGAGTTGCAGCAATTCTTTAAAAGCTTTAAGCAGTGTTCGTCACTCCAATCATGAAGTATCCACTGCATAACCAAGTATGCCAAATATAAAAAAGGTTCTTGTTCTAGACACAGTTATAATGTTTTGTATATATATGTTCATACATTTATAAGATAAATTTTTCTATAGCAAAAGTGTTTACCTTCATGAAGATGACCTCTCCTTTTGGGACACTTTCGAACATATCCCCTCCAACATGCTCCACACCTAGAATCACAGGTACATTCAAACATGAACGAAATAACAAGATAATTTCATAGCCAAAAATAAAGCCTGATAACTCATTCCTATGTCGTCCTCTTGTTTCATTATAATCTGCCAAACACACATAATATTAGATACTTAACTAACTGTGCACATGTTTAATTACCAGCTAAAGGAGGGGCATCCTTGATGACATGAGGTAAATCAAAGTTGATTCCTTTAATCAGGGGATACTTGGATATGATTTTGGCTAGCGTTGCCCCTATTCCACCACCAACGTCTACGATTTCTGTAATATCTTCGAATCCAGTGTAAACATCTAGAATCTTCTTCATGATTAGAGTGGTGTGGTTATACATTCCTTGATTGAAAACGTCATTAAATCTGCTGTCTTTTGCTGGGTATTCAAATGCGTGCATGCCATCATGAGCCTTGTTAAATGGAATTCCTCCCTCAAGCACTGCATCTTTCAAGTGATACCTAAAAACATTGATGATGTAATTACTAGTGGTTTACCAAGAATCCACAAAACATCATATCCTGTTGTATTCACCGAAGCCGTTTAAGCAACCAAAACACTTAGTAGATGACTTCTTAATCGGGTTTAACATTTAAACATAATTAATCAGTTGAGCAGAGATTATTATTAATAAATTTAAAGGATAAAGAGAATAGACAAACCAGGAGTCAATGATAACTTTGTCATGAATCATAACCAATGTAGGAGCTAGTGAAACTCCATCTTCGTCAGAAATGTAATATCTGCATGTACTTGTTAGACTATACAGACTCTTGTCTTTGCCATCTTGTCCGGCTACTGTGGTCCAATTAAGAATGGATTTGGTAGCCAGAAATCGGAGAATTCGGTCAAGCATTGCCGGAGCTGCAGGATTTTGTGTAGGAAGATGAGCTACAATATCATCGGTGGACAATTTTTTAGCATCATCTCCGAAAGGAGAAGTACCATTTAGAGTAGAAGCCTTAGCTATGATCTCAAATAAATCAAGTTCAATAGCAGCTTTCATTACCATTCCAAAAATTGTGCCACTATTTAACTGTAATCCCCTCGTAAATTCATCACCATCTTCAACTTGTTTTGACATCTTAGTTGCTTGGCCTTTTTTTACAAGTTCTCTGTTATGAAATGAATTGTGCCACTATTCTTGTCACTAACTTGTGATTCCTTGCAAGAGTTTTATATAAACTTTAAAACTACTTTTCCAAATTAATGCAATATTTTATTATTTTCCCTTGGCGTGCCTGTTGGAATTTTTACGAACACAGTATTTCCTGGATATTCTCCCTCTGACTAGTCCATTTTGAACTATTTCACATTTATTAAAAAGAATACAGTATTAATTTAATAATAAAATTCCACTTTTACCCATTATAAATTTATTAATTTAATATCAATATATAAAATTACTTTAAACTCTTTTTCATTCTTATTAATTGTTTTACTATTTTTAAGAAACATAATTTTAGAAAAAATATTGAAAACAAAAGTAGACTTTTATTATGAGATTTTTTCCCAAAAAAATTTAGTATTATGGGTTGGTTGGGGAGATGCTCCCTTCAACTTTTTACACGTCCTTTTCAAAAAGTTCTAAAAAATTACGCATGTATTGGGTCAAAGTCTTCTTTTTTAATCGTGTAGGTTGATGAATTGATTTGTGATTACGTTGACAGGAATAAGATTTAGTGACAAAGACAAAATTAATCATGAGTTTAACCGCATAAAATTACCAAATTAATTTTTATTACTCCTACATATACTCATAACATTATATTTAAGTAAAAAAAAGGCCTTGAGATTGACTTCATGTAGAAAGTATTTTATAAATATAAAAAATGAATGATAGTTTTATAATATTAATATTCACTCTCTGTATTTATAAAAATAATTTTAATATAGTATTGTATTATATTTTATTAGAAATTCAGAAAATTATTTAAGATCATTTTCAACATGTAAAGTCTAGTACTAGTATATATATATATATATATAATATTTTAAATTTATTTGAAAATATGTTTTTACTTCGGAAAACGGCATGAAATTATTCTAGCGCAATATCTTCATTATCAAACTTTTAAATTTAATAATTAATGAAAGATATGACTGTAATATATTTAATTTAACGGCCGGTTCTATTAAACTTGACAGATGTATCTTTAAATACATCAAAATATTATTCTAACTTACCTTTTATTAACTCTAATACAGTATTTAAATACTTAACTATAACTATTAGGTGACTTAACAACTAGCTAGTCAATTGCGTACTGATCATTAGATTCCTTTCCCAAGTGTAGCGGGGGACCGGCCGGCGGCCGGACAAGCCCTAATTTGACTGACTAATTATGCCCATTAGGTTCATGTATTTTGATAAAGTCATATACTTTTTTTTATAAATTAAAAATTAGAAATTATGTATAAAATAAGTTGTTTTTAAATTTATTTTTTCCTTCTTAAATACTATAGGTTAAATTTGATTTATAAAATTTAAAATACAAACAACAAAAAAGTTACATTTAAAAATTTGGTTTGTTATATTGATAAATCTTTTAATCTATACAGTTGCAGACATGCAGTTGTATATCCTTTAATCTTCATTATGCTTTGGTATAGCAAGCAGGGAGACTGGAAGTGCTGAGAGCAGGGCCGGACCTCGAATTTTAAGATAGAACATTATGTTTTGTCAAAAGAGAAAGAAAGATATAGAACATTATGATATAGCAGAGTAAAACTAAAAATTCTAGATATTTTAAAACAACTACACTAGTAATTAATTTAGGAGAGATCTCATGTTGGAACCTCCTACCTAACCCATCATTAATTTAATTTGGACATTTACTCCAAGGTTATTATACTTATACATGAGTTTGATGTTACTCTCTTTGATGAAGAGATTCATAAGCAAACACATCCTTCTGTTTTCACTTATTTGAGATCTGCTAAGTTGACTTCATATATTTTGAACTGTACGTGCGGGGATCTTAGTGTGAAAGTTTTGCATTCTGTAGCCTATCCCCAACTGAAACCAGTTACATTCTAGCACTGTTTCTCTTCCTAATTATTGCTCTTTAATTTGGTCACTAGTGAAATGAGAATAATTCCTTACATATAATAAATCTTTAATCTTCTGTTTATACATGGTTCTGCTCTGTATCAAACTGAAATGTGTTTTTCGTTTTACATTAGTAGTGTGTTTGGATAGAGGGTTGAGGAGGGCTAAGTGGTTTTAACGGGCTTACTAAGCTGGAAAAACTCCAACAATGTGTTGGAAAATTTGGGTAGAAGCCCCACATTGTCAAGTCATTTTGAGCCTAAGTTTGAATGCTTCTTGATTGCGTGTGCGCAACAAGTTATGGTTGGAGTACGTTCGTCTTCGAGAGAGCTTTACAACGCATATTTAAGTATTCAAAATGATCAAAGAATGGATGAGATATGATTATCCAAAGTTGGTACCTTGGAAGTGGAAATCTAGAAATGAGAACTTCAATCCCACATTGAATTGGAAAAGAGTTTTCGATGACTTTATACAGTAGAACACTTATGTAGTGTTTAAGATGTGTTAGTGTGGTATTGTTCCACCACCCACGTGCACGCAAGGGGTGCAAATCATGGGATTTTGTCCTCTCGCTGAAGGTGTTCTTCTTCGTGACATCATCGTGTTCTCGTTTTATCATGGGAGACTATCGACTCAAAAATACGGTGAGAGACGAAATAGTTTTAAGGAGACAGTTCCGCACGACTCAACCACAATGTTCATATACATAAAACATACAAATGCATTGATCTACAGTTTCTTACGAAATTCCAGAACACTGTAAACAGCGGCGCTGCATATGAGTTGAACAGTGGCAAATCCAGATTCTTTTGCCAATGCCTCAAATTCTTTTATACTCCTCTCTTTTCCTCCTGGATTTAATGCCAACATTATCATATCATTATCCATGAAGTTGCGTAATATTGATGAGGAATCTGTGTTGGTATACTCAGGCACTACTGATTCTACAATTACCACCTTGCCAAATTCTGGAAGGGCATGACGGCAATTTGTTAAAAGCTTTAGGCAGTGTTCATCGCTCCAATCATGAAGTATCCACTGCATAACCCATGTGTTCCAAGTATTTAAGCAGGTTTACGTTTCAGACATGGTAATAACATTTTGTACATTCACAAATATGAGATTAAGTTTATTTTTGTATAGCTGAAGTATTCACCTTCATGAAGATGACCTCTCCTTTTGGGACACTTTCAAACATATCTCCTCCAACATGCTCCACACCTAGCACCAATGAAACACATAAATATAGTACATTTCCTTGCATTATTATTTTAGTTTCAATATGTAATTTAGATGTCAATGAAATAGCCTAACAATTTGATTCCAATTTTCTCCTTTGTTTCTTTATAATCTACGAAACATAACTTTAGATAGCCGGAAAATTCTTAAAGTGTTCAATTATTACCAGCTAAAGGGGCGGCATTCTTGATGACATGAGGCAAATCGAAGTTGATTCCCCTGATCCGAGGATATTTGGTTATGATTTTGGCTAGCGTTGCCCCAGTTCCACCACCGACGTCTACGATCTCTGTGGTCTCTTCGAATCCTGTATAAACTTGTAGAATCTTCTTCATGATTACAGTGGTGTGGTTATACATTGCTTGATTGAAAACATCATTGAATCTGCTGTCTTTTGCAGGATATTCAAATGCATGCATTCCATCATGAGCCTTGTTGAAAGGAATTCCTCCCTCAACAAGTGCATCTTTTAAGCGAAACCTGAAAGCATCGAGTATATTTTACATGTTTGGTCAAGAATCCCAAGTGCATCCTGTTGTATTTTTCTGAAGCTACGTACGTTAGCAGCTAAAGAAGTCAGGTCAGTAGCTAGAGCCTAAAGGTCTTCTTAATCAGTTCAAGCATTTATATGCAATCACCCACTTATACGCAGAGATAACTAAAAGACTAAAGCAATATTTCAAAGTGTAAAATTTGAAAGATAGAGAAAATAGACAAACCAAGAATCAATAATAACTTTGTCATGAAGCATAACCAATAAAGGAGCTAGTGAAACCCCATCTTCATCAGCAATGTAATTTTTGCATATACTTTCTAGACTATACAAACTCTTTTCTTCGCCATCCTCGCCAGCTACTACTGTCCGAATAAGAATGGAATTGGCAGCCAGAAATCGGAGAATTCGCTCAAGCATGACCGGAGCTGCAGGATTGTGTGTAGGAAGAAGAGCTACAATATCATCACTAGACAACTTTTTAGCATGATCACCAAAAGGAGAAGCTCCATTAACAGCAGCAGCTTTGGACATGATCTCAAATAAATCCAGCTCAATAGCAGCTTTCATCACCATTCCAATAATTGTGCCACTATTTAAATGCAGTGCCCTTGTGAATTCATCGGCATCTTTATTTTCTCCTGACATTATAAGTTTCTTAAATTTTAAAGCCTCCTCTGATACAAAATGTTTTTAGTTCTATATAATTCTTGTAGTTTTATATACTGTGAAGCTGTTGGAAACGTGAATGGGCTTTGTGGAAATATAAGTTTAAAAGAAAAACTTTATACTACTAAACATACAAATGTGTATATAACAAGAACTGGATTTTTATTTCTTATACAAAGATAAAGCTACAGCTTTTGATATTTTTCTTACAAGAAGGTTTCAGCCTTTTTCTTTTCCCTTGGACTACTTTTTCCTCTCAGCGTAGTATATATTACAAACTAGTTGCATGCCTTATTAAATAAGCTTCAAATTGAACACTTGCATCATTACTTACGTATAGTAACATTTATTTGCAGCCTACCATCTTTGAACATCTATCCTAATGTATGTTGTACATATGCTGTCAAATCTTCAAATATGCAAACTTCAAAACCCACCTACCTTATTTCCAGGATTTCATTTAGAAACATCTTGCTGCTTTTAATACCTCTTCTAGCCATCATCTTTGACTTGCAATATTGTCTAGCTGCTGCCTGCTTCTTCTCTTTTCCATATTGTGTAATCACCGCTCTTTAGTTCATCTTTTAGATTATATATTATATGTATAGCTGCATGTACTTTGAAGCATGTACTTTGAATGCTTCCTAATTCCAGCTGTACCATTCTTATAATAAGCTGTCACTTTATTCTTTCATAAATATCACTGCTGCATCCATTAACAATATTCAAACCCAACTGTTATTATTAATATTTGATATTCTGGAGAGTTTAGAAATTCTAACAGAAGCTACCTCTTAGAAGTAAGCAGGAGGATTTAGTAAGGGGCACGGGACATGCGCCCTCACTAATTTTTTTTACAATCTTGTCATTAAAATTTTTAGAATAATATAAAAGTGTCTCCCTAAAAATTAAATTTTATAAAGGTGTATACTCAAAAATAATCCAGCCCTCCCTCTCCCAACAAATTAGCAAATATCTTACCCTCTTCATCTCATATTACATGTCTTATTTTAACTACTAAGTAGTCAAATTAATCAAGTTTTGACCACAAATTACACATATTATATAATTAAAAAAATTAAAAATTATATCTAATCTATTTTAATATTTAATTTTCATTTTTTTTAAATAATTTTTTTAATTAATTATCAAAATTTAGTCAATTTAACCCCCTAATAGTCAAAATAAGATATATAATATGAGAGGTAAGGAGTATCCAGGAATTCTATTACTACAACTTTTTCCTCACTACATTATCGAATAGTGGCCACTAGGGGGAGGCTGAACCCCAACTAGAGTCAAAATAATCAGTATATTTTTTTTATTTTTGATCATTTTATAACCCCCGTTAAATATTAACTTTTATTTTTTGCAATTTTAATACTTCTACTTACAATTCTAATACTTGTTACTTATCGATATTTCTCACGCTATCACACCATCCGTTCTTGATAGTTAAATTACAATTCTCACAAAAAAGATTTTATACGTTTATTCATATTTCTTGATTTTATTCCTTATTTTACAACCGTTTGATTACAGTTTTTTAAAGAAGTAATATACAATAAAACTAAAATAATTTTTTAATTAAATTGATTTACATAGTGTGATTGGTTAGAGTACACTATTATATTACTCTCGTAATATTTAAAAAAATAGATTGTCATTTCTCATTTTTTTCGCGCATTAAACTCATGAATACGTTTATTTGCTAATATTATGTCCGATCAGTAAAAAAATTATTCGCTTGTACTATGCTCTATGTATCGGGGAATCATACAATTTATAGTGTCATATTCTTAAGTCGGAGATTGCGCATTGTCTATATTTTTATAACAATTAAAAATTAGAAAATTAAAAATCAAAAATAAAACCTATCATATATTTTTTCTACACAACAATATGAGATAACAATATGAAATTTAAAAATCAAAAGCAAAACCCTTGAATATAGATTTAGTTGTGATTCCCTTAGGAACTTCATTTTTGAGATCACAGTGAGTTTTCAAGTTTTTTGAACAAAGAAAATTTTATTTATATTAAAATTTTAAGTCCCGTCTATCTTGAAATCATGATTCGGACAATAATTAGTAGTCTAGGTACCTGTACCCCTTTAACTTTGTTTTAAATGAGATTCCTGAGAAAGGCTTATGTCGTTTACCAGCCAGTTGATAATCCTCTGGCATTGTGGAAAGATAAATTATGTTATCCACATTCCGGAGTCCATAATAGATGGATGAGGCTATGCATGGTTGGAATTTATTGACAAGATATTGAGTGGGAATTTTATCTTTACACAAACAACTGACATACGGTAAGGAGGCATCACTCCGATTCAGTCCCCGCACCTAGCATTACTACCTAGCATTACTGCAAGTTTTGCGAATTGATTAGCTAGGCCACCAAGACCATCTTCAAAAATGTATTTTTACATCATTTTGGTGTAAAATCGCTCTACAACCAGGTTCTAAAAATTACACCAAAATGTTGTGATATCAAAAATTCATTAAATTTGGTGTAACACCAAAATTTGGTGCAACACCAAAATTTGGTATAATTTTTAGAATTTTTATAAATATCAATATTATCCTTACATTATTTTAACTAAAATAAGTCTATTTCTTTTGTATCCTAACAATTTTATTGTTTTTATATTTTAGTATCAAAATAATTTTTATAGTATAAGAAAGATTTTTTTTGGTGTGAAATTTAAATAGGTTGAAGTGAATTTTAAAGATAGTATAACTTTTACACTATTTTGATACAATTTTCACACTAAAATAGTATAATGGGTTGGAGATACTTTAATTAAATGGTGATTCATGCCATGTCCGATGAGCAAGATATGCAGAAGATGATTTGTGAAAGATTCACTAATGTATCTAGGAATTCCATTACTACAACTTTTTTCTCACTACATTATCGATTAGCCCACCCGGAATCTGTTGAGTGTTTAGTGACCCAATAATATGTCGCGATTAAAGATTCATTCATTTGTTTTGGTGCTTAATTTGTTGTTGTAATACATTAGTATGTTCCTGAGTATTTATATGTTTCATGTAAATTTTCAATCGGTCATAATTGTGATATTTGGCTACAGATATTAAGACAAATGTGAAATGACCATATGTGGAAAAGGGTAGCACGTACAGGACACCAAAGTGTAAAAACAAGCTAAATAATTACCTGCAGCACAGGATAGCATAGGATCATATATGGCTCGAAATGTAACAAGCGAAAGCTAAATAACAGGATCACCTCCGGTACTATTCTCTTAGATTATCATGATTAACCTTGACGCTCCGAGTTATAAATCCTAAAATTTGTAATTTTGTATTATGCAAGAATTGAATATATCATGACAATGTTTCCATTCGAGTTTGATTATTTGACAACAAATAATTTTGAATTGTGCTTACTTGTATTAATGTTTTATCCATTTGACAAAATTACGAGACATTTATGCTTATTTGCACTACTACAAGGAAACAGGGAATTTCTGACAGCTTGTTAAGCCTTTTATTGGTTAGTTAAGTTTCTAAACCAGAAAATTATGAACTTGCACAGTTCAATTAGATGATTTAGTGACTAACTTACGAGTTGATGAATACATTATATTATACACACTTGAAATACTTGGCACGAGGCTAATCTTAGTTAACTAGGTGAGAATTATAGCGCATTTTTGTATAAAGTTGTACGTTCGTCACAACAGGCAGATCGATTTTCAATTCCTTGAGTTGATCGATATAGAGAAACCGGCTGTGAAATACACTTGAGTCCTTTTCCAGCTTCATTGTCAATTGAAGTATCTAGTATTGCACATTAAAATTTTATTTTCATCTATATGTATTCTGTACTACTCTATTACTAATGAATAATGCTAGGTGCACAGAAAATAGTACAGAAATTTGCAACGGGGATTCCACTATCTTCTACTCCCTCCGTTCCAATTTATCTGTTCTGTTTGATTTTTTACCGTCAAATTGATCTAACTTTAATTGAAAATTTCATATATTATATAATTGAGAAAAATTATAAAAAATTATATTATTAGAAAATATATATAATTTACTTTAAAATGCATTTTTCAGTTTTTTAAAAACATAAACTAATAATTTTTAATTATTAGTCAAAATTTGGTCAATTTGACCATAAAAAATCAAACAAACAGATAAATTGGGACAGAGGGAGTATATAATATTAATTTTTATTAGTTTATATTTACTTCTCTTTCGTTAATAAGATAGAGTGATCCTGTTAATAATTGATATGTTAATTATTATTTTTTCTTTTTAGTATTCTATTTTTGGATTTTTTTATTAGTTTATACATTCATATATTTCCTAAAAATATATATTTTTACTGTTTCCTTCTTATATTATTTCTTTGCTGAATAATATTTTTAATTTAATTGTACTCCAAAATTATTAATACATTTTATCATATGTATGTTATCTTAAAGATAAATTTTTATATTATATTTATATATACACACAAAATAATGTAATATAATATATATGTCACTTTATATACAATTGACACTTAAAAGAAAGAATATAGTACATATATATGAAATTTTTTTAGATACTGATATATAATATGTATTAAATAATATTGTTTTGTGTATAATATTGAAATTATATTTAAATTATGATACATATAATAAAATGTACTAATAATTTTGGAGTATAAATTAGAAAAAAAAAAATGTAATTCACCGAACATACTATATATATAAGAAGAAACCATAAACAATTAAAAAAAACTTAAACAAGATATGAATATATAAATTAATAAAAAAATTCAGGAAAAGACCATTTGAAAAAAGAGAAAAAAAAATATAATACTCCTAACAACTAATAGTGCTATTAAAAAAAAAGTACACGTGAACTAAGAAAAAATAATACTTAAACAAAAGAAGGTGGAATTCAGCTCATTCCGTACAAATTTCTGTATCTATTTATGTGCACAGAGCATTACTCATTACTGTAATATCCGTAATTTATTTATTTAGATATTAGTAATAATAATCAGAATTAGATTAGAATTTGTAAAGATTATTTTCTTTAACCATAATATTTATTATATTGAATTTGATTAGAAATAGAATTTGTAATAAAATAGTAATTAGATTAGAAGCAGGATAATTATTAAGAGTCTATATATACATATAAATATATGAGTTATTTATTAAAAACCATAAAACTAGTTGCTCATGTCAAAAGAAAAGCAGGGGAATTTCATGTTCTGGTAATATGCAAGAATCATACATCTCCGTTTTTAATTCTTGAGTTTGATGTGTAATTGGAGGAGTGCATGAGGATTATATATAAACACAAACATCATTGAAACATGGGCATAGTGAGATACAGACATAGTGAAAATACTAGCAAAGGGGTGAAGATCGAGTTTCTTGGATTTGAAAGGCTACTATAGGCGATTTGTGGAAGGTTTCTCTTTCAAACCTTTGCCATTGACTCAACTGATGCAGGAATGATGATAGTGAGCAGAGTTTTCAAGAGTTAAAAAAGAGGTTTGTGTCAGCCCCTACACTTGTTTTACCATCCGGGAGTGGATGATATTAGGTTTACAGTGATGCTTCTAAGAGAGAATTGGGGTGTGTTCCTATGCACCATGGGAATGTGATTTCGTACGCCTCTAGGCAGCTTAAATCTTACGAGGTAAACTATCATACTCATGACTTAGAGTTAGCAGTAGTGGTCTTTACCTTAAATTATTGAAGGCATTATTTGTATGGAGAAACTTGTGACATCTTCACTGATCACAAGAGTCTCAAATACATTTTTACACAAAATGAGTTAAACATGAGGCAGATGAGGTGGCTTGAACTTATTAAAGTTTATGATGCCAAAATTCAATACCATCCAGGAAAGGCGAATGTAGTGGCAGACACTCTTAGTAGGAAGAATTTGGGAAGTGTTGCATCTCTTATTACTCAGCATCACCTTATTTCAGATATGGAGCGCTTGGGTGTGGAGCTGTATGTTGGAGGATCAGCTGCAAGCATGGCAAGTTTGAAGGTAGAATCAAATCTAGTCTCAAGGCTTGAGGTGTTGGGATTCGGGCACATATACGCAGCGGAATTACGCTAAATAATAAAAAAACGAATCCCAAACGCAGGATCCGTGTATAATTGACGGATGATTATGGAGAATCGTATGTGTACCTTATTAAAGCTTTCCTTATGATGATTATAAAGGTCCAAAAGAGATGAATCACAGCAGCCCTTCGCAAAGCTCTCTATCGGTATCCACACGAACATCGTATCGTCTAATGATCACCGGAGTTAGGTACTAGCCTGTTTCTGCCTCTTTGTCTCTCTCTTTCTCTAGCCTCTCAGAAACGTAGAGATGCTAGGGTTTTATTTAAAAACGAATTATCTCAATTGTTCCCCCTAAACTATACATCTTTATGTATATATAGGGGAGAGAGGGACTTGGGCCAAAACCCTATTCTGATTGGACTTCTTAAAACCCATTCAGATTTCGGATTTATATTATTATTAAATTTGAATTCTAATATGTATATAATTAATCAAGTGTCACTTAATTAATTAAATAAATAAATTCGAATTAATAATAATAACAGTATTTAAATTCATAATTTAAATAACACTCCGTTTAAACGTTCTTTGTGTGTGACCCTTTAGGTTATTATTACGTTGACAATAATTTTATTTTCTAATAATAAAATTATAAACAATGAGCGGCATCTAGTAATACATCATTACTACCCAAGTAATAATAATAATTGGTGATTCAATTAAACCTTTCGTGAATAATGTACAATGTAATATAATCCCTTTAACCTTATATTATAGATCAAACTCGAGGCATGTATTGTGTCATCCTCTTCAACGTTTAATCCGGGTTTACTTGATAAATGTGTAAACTATTAATCAAATCAATATTTGAGCATGATCATGCATTTTATAGTCTCACTCAATCAAGAGGCCAATAATATCACTCCTAAAATAGGAGGGTTAAATCCTATATCTATCATTCATATTTCTCATAGGATTCATAGCATACCCAATGCCTACCTTTATCATTACCCGGTTAAAGGTAACTTTGAGTGTAATCAAAGTATATTAATTCTCATACAAAATATAATGATTTCAAGTCAAAGGATCATTACATCATTATCATAGTGAGAATTTCTTATAACACTTATTAACATGTAGATTCTCATAGCGGGTCTGTCCAGTGCCATGCATTGAGACATGCACTTATGTTCTAGACTTTAGTATCACCATACCTATGACCAATGAGATGTGGTCATCAATCAACAAACATGCTAGTCTTATTGCATTATTATTGTCCTTAAATAATAATACTCGACTAGGGACTTTTAGGAATATAATACTGTTCATATAATCTCATTTTTAAGTCATATACTTAAAGATATATAATTCGCATTAATATTCCAAGGACATTTATTATGCTTACAATTTATAACGCAGTAAATAAAGACATAATAAATATTAATTAAATAATCAAGTAAACATAATCTTTAATTGTTTATCATAAAGTATTGTCTCTAGGACACCAACACTAACATTAGGAAGCTTTAGAAAAATGATACAAGGATAGAAGCTGTTAGATCGAATGTGGTAGATAGTAAGTAAACGGAGTTTCATGTTGATGATCATCGTGTGGTATGGTTGGGTAGTAGGATGTGTGTACCTGCAGATATAGCAGTTCGTGAAGCAGTTTTGACTAAGGCTCATATTTCTTCATTCTCTATTCATCCAGGTTCTACTAAGATGTATAGGGATTTGAAGAAGCAATTTTGGTGGAGTGGGATGAAACGGGACATAGCAGAGTTCGTGGAAAAATGTCTTACATGTCAACAGGTTAAGATTGAACATCAAAGATCTAGTGGACTGTTACAACAATTGGATATCCCAGTTTGGAAGTGGGAAAACATTATCATGAATTTTGTGACCGGTTTACCGAGGATCTTCAGGAAGAATGATGTTATTTGGGTGGTAGTTGATAGACTTACAAAATTAGCTCATTTCTTACCTATTAGATAGACTACTCATATTCATGATTTGGTAGAGATATTTTAATGGGATATTGTTAGATTACATTTTGTGCTTGTGTCGATAGTTTTAGACAGAGATACGAGGTTTACTTCACATTTTTGGAATGGATTTCAGCATGCTTGGGGGACGAGGCTTAATTATAGTACAACTTTTCACCCACGAACTGATG
Organism: Oenanthe sinensis; assembly: GCA_028671895.1. Taxonomy (NCBI): domain Eukaryota; kingdom Viridiplantae; phylum Streptophyta; class Magnoliopsida; order Apiales; family Apiaceae; genus Oenanthe; species Oenanthe sinensis. The sequence continues at coordinate 21,070,146 of JAPMAC010000231.1, forward strand.
GACAGTCAGATATGACTATTCAGATGTTGGAGGATATATTAAAGGCTTGTACTTTGGAGTGGTCCGGTGATTGAAACAAGTATCTGTATCTTATGGAGTTTGCATAAAATAATAGTTGGCAGGCGAGCATTGATATGCCATCATTTGAGGCGTTGTATGGTAGAAAATGTAGAGCACCGACTTGTTGGAATGAGATTGGAGAGAGTGTCATTGAAGGGCTAGAGTTGGTTCGGGTAACTAACGAGAAGGTGGAGCAGGCTCAAGAAAACTTAAAGGAAGCTCAATCGCGTCAAAAGAGTTATGCGGATCAAAAGAGCAAGTTTGGTGGATTTGAGTCTGATGATCATGTATTTTTTTAAGGTGTCTCATTGGAAGGGTGTTAAACGTTTTGGTATGAAAGGAAAGCTTAGTCCAAGATATGTTGGTCCCTTTGATGTTATATAGAGAGATGTATCATGTGAATAATGTGTTCCATATGTCTATTCTGAGAGGCTATGAGTATCATCCGTTGCGGGTAGTTCAATATCCATTGCATAAGAATATGTAATATCTTTCTTGTGTGGAGGAGGCTGAAACTATTTTAGCTCGAGAGGAGCGAGTTATGAGGAAGAAAATTATTCCGTTTGTTAAAATCATTCTGAGAGAGAGGCTACTTGGGAACTAGAAAAATCTATCCATGATAAATATTCGCACTTATTTGATTCAGGAATGAGTTTTAGTTTCGTTAGATTCCGGGGATGGAATCCTTTTTAAGGGGATATATATGTAATATCCGTAATTTATTTATTTAGATATTAGTAATAATAATCAGAATTAGATTAGAATTTGTAAAGATTATTTTCTTTAACCATAATATTTATTATATTGAATTTGATTAGATATATAATTTGTAATAAAATAGTAATTAGATTAGAAGCAGGATAATTATTAAGAGTCTATATATACATATAAACATATGAGTTATTTATTAAAAATCATAAAACTAGTTGCTCATGTCAAAAGAAAAGCAGGGGAATTTCATGTTCTGCTAATATGCAAGAATCATATATCTCCGTTTTTAATTCTTGAGTTTGATGTGTAATTGGAGGAGTGCGTGAGGATTATATATAAACACAAACATCATTGAAATATAGGCATGGTGAGATACAGACATATTGAAAATACTAGCAAGCTAAAAGCATTATACTAGGTCTGGATAATTTCGTTAGTATCTATTATTGCTATTCTAAAGTACGGATTTCATCCCCTTTCTTTTTAGCGCTACTCTTTTTAGGATTAATTATATTCAATTCATTCCGTTCGTAAATCTGTTCCTTCCGTTATTATTCATTTTAACTGTTTTGATTCTCCGAAAGTTATTTTAAAGTCTGTTTCGAAATATTTAAATATTTGTCTCTGCGATTTTTGAAATTATATATGTTACATGTCTGCGTAGAATATTTGAAATATCTGTTCAGGTGTTTTAAAATTGTGAAAATTATTTTATTTAAACCCTTATAGTGATATAGGGTATACCGAGTTAACCAGCTGTAGGGGTACTACAGTCATGTCATTGCGGCACTAGTGGCATGACACTTCCGTGGCAGTGTGATTAGTCACGGCGTATCCTTCTGATAGCTCAAGTGGTGAGTTTTGCGCATTTGATATTTGTTTGAGGATACGTGGGTGTACCCATAATTTGATTTGATTTGTGGTTTGATATTTGACGGTGACGTTGTATATGTCGTACACGTTTTCCGGTTTGTTGCACACATTAGGTACCCTATGATGTGTGTATCTGTTATCTGTTTTGTATCGGTATGAAATACCTAACCCCTCTTTGCTTCAGCCTTGTTTTTAAAAATTAAAGTTTATTTATTATTATCAAATTATATATCTTGCTTCTTTTTTTATAAACTGTATTCCAATCCGTACTGGGCATTTGGCTCATGTCGTATTCTTTCTTCTAGCAGGTACTTAGGGGGATCTTTGGCTGTGTGATGGAAAACTCCCTTATTTACATTTATTAGGACATTTGAACTTAAATGATTATTTTAGTCATTTTTATTATTAGAGATTTTGTATTTATTCGTATTTATTATTTTAAATTGTTTTGGAGGTTTTAATATTATTTTAGAGATCTGTTGGACTTATTTAATTATTATAAGGTGGATTTTAGTACTCTGTATACATGTTTGAGATTTGTTAAGTAACCCCTCGTCTCATTTTGGAAAGGGGTGTTACAATTACTAATATCTAGGGTCCGTAGATCCGGATTAAATTTTTGCTCCCCTATTTCTACAATCAGAGTACTTGTGTACAACGGCATATGAGTACTGCATACTAGCTTAGCATGTGTAATGTAATGCATCACTAATTGTTAATGGTCGACTATATATGTGAATAATATATGGTTCAGTACTCTGCCTCATATTTTTATATTTCCCTATAACCTGATAAGAGGGTCAGACATGCACCATTGATTGGAACACCTGGTTCGATCTTGTACGAGGGCCGACAGGTATGATTGCATATTTGCATATAATCAACAAATCTGAAACATATATATATATATATATATATATATATATATATGTATATATATATATATATGTATATATATATATATATATATATTAAAGCACAAAATGTAAATACTACAAGTATTTCCTGGTCAAATAGAGTCAAGCTATCTTACAAGAAATGGATTGACAACTGTACATAATTAGTTACAGGTTTGTTAGTCTATTTGTATGTACAGATGCAGTAGTATAAATAGTACATGAGAGTTTCATTGTACACAACAGATCATATATGAAACTTCTTGAGTAAGAAACATTTCTTCTTCTTCATACACACATATATTGTATATAAACTTATTTCATTAATTTATATGGTATCAGAGCTATCATGCTCTCTTCTTCGTCATCTCCCGCGTCAATTCCGTAAGATGTAGATTCAACTACGTTTACAATTTACTTGAATCTTCTCGATATCTTTACTATACAGGTTCTATCGATACTTACACAGATACATATAGAATTGCATCTTCATAACTAGTTCAATTAGTTTGATTGTCAATTGAAATCAGTACTGTTAATGGCGTTGTATGTCAATTACAGTTGAGATCCCCCCCCCCCCCCCCAAATTTGACATTTTTAGGTTATATTCTATTTGTTTCATGTTAATTTAGAGATGACTTGAAGAACGTTTTCTAATGTTGTTATGGATAACGTTCACTCTCAAGATCATGTTAGTCGTGACTATACTGCAACTAGTTAGAGTGTTTCTCATGTTATTGATCGAAATGCTTGCTATGAGAATCTGTCAATTGACTCTATTTTGCACCCTTTGTATCTTCAAAATATTAATCATCCTGGACTAATCTTGATATCAAAGAAACTCAATGGTACAGAGAACTTTGGACTTGGAAAAGGTCCATGACCATAGCTCTGTCATCCAAAAACAAATTAGGCATTGTGACAGGGGGGTTTCCAAGACCTGATGATTCTAATCTTGGTACACAGTGGGATAGGGTTAATGATATGGTTATAAGTTGGATTCTAAATACCATATCATAAGACATTAGTAATGGTATGGATTTTGTCAGTTCGGTTCAAGAGTTATGGCAAGAGTTAAATGATTAGTTCTCTAGTTTAGATGGTCATAGAGTTTACCAAGTGATGAAAGATCTTCTCACTTTGGAACAAGGGGACAAATCAGTAGAAATCTACTACCATAAGATGAGGAACCTATGGGACGAGTATACAACCTTAGAACCAACTATTGTTTGCAAGTGTAGGTGTAAATGTGGTTCTTATAAGCTACAAGAAGAAAGGGATCAAAGAAAAAAATTGTTACATTTCCTCATGAGATTACATAATAGTTTTGCACCAGCTAGATGACAAATCCTAATGATGAACCCTTTGCCATCTGTTACTCAGGCCTTCTCTCTTGTCAAACAAGATGAAAAATATAAACAAGGTCATCTTGTCAATAGTCATTTCTTGGCCATAGTGTAAAATAAGAACACTTCTCCTGCTGCTTCATCCTTGACGCACTCAACTACTCTTAAATCTGCTTTGAGATGTACTTATTGTCATAAAGATGGTCACTTGAAAGAGAACTGCTTCAAGTTACTTGGTTATCCTCCAAAAAAAAATGGAAGGGTGGAACTAATATTTCTCAGCCTAAGACTTCTCCTGGTTTCAGAAATTTTCCTTATCCACAGGTGCAAGGAAATGTTGCAGCTGTTACTACAAACTCAAATAAGGTCAAAACCACTAATCATGTTCAGAATTCACACACCTCTTTGGATCAGTTACAATAACAAATGGCTCAGATGAACCAAATGATGGCACTGATAATGTCTAAATAATCTTCATCTCTTCTCTCGCCTGATGACTACATGAATTCAATGAACTCCACGACATGTATGGCATATAGTATGTCGTCATTTGTTCCTTCTGATTCCTATGGATTATGGATTATTGACACTGGTGCTTCGAATCATATGTGTACTAATAAATCCTTAATGCAAGATATCCAACCTTTAACATAATTATTTTCTATGGTTTTTTCAAATAAACAAATTATTACTGTTCATCACACAGGCACTGTACTTCTTACTCCACACATTACACTTCATAATGTGTTGTATGTGCCTGAATTTCATTGCAATCTGTTGTTTGTTTCTAAACTCACACAAGACATTGCTTGTGTTGATTTTTTTTATCCTCATCATTGTGTCTTTCAGGACCAGAAACCTCTAGCCATTGGTGAAGAACATGATGATCTTTACTATCTAACTCAAGATGTCTATTCCACCAGTCAAGTCAATTCTCAGTCCACAAATCAGTCTCTAGCTAAGTCTGATGCATTTTCTTTTTCTGTAAATAAGAATGTTTTTAGTTCCAAACATAGGTCTTTCCTGCCAAAGTTGTGGCATTATCGGTTAGGGCATGCATCTGATAATGTACTTCAATATATCTCTGCTATTAAGTTTGATTTGACTTGTACATTAGATTGTCATGTATGCCCTATATCCGAACAATGTAAATTATCTTTTTCTAAGTACAGCTTATCTTGTGCTCCTGAAATTTTTTCATTAATACATCTTGATGTATGGGGTCCATATCATATGGCAACTAATCATGATTTTTCTTATTTCCTAACAATTGTGGATGACTTTAGTAGGGCTACTTGGATTTATCTTATGCCTACTATACAATATGTTTTTAAAATTCTTACTGATTTTTTGAGTTATGTTCAACCTCATTTCCATAAATCTATTCAGTCCATTCGAATTGATAATGGTAATGAATTTGTTAACAATACTATTAGTAAATATCTATCATCTCTTGGTATTGTTCATCAAAAGTCTTATCCATATACCTCTCAACAAAACTCTAGAGTTGAACGGAAATATAAACAACTATTAGAGATTGCTAGAGCTCTGAGGTTACAGGCTGGACTTCCTCTCAAATTCCGGGGGAGTGTATCTTAACTGTAGCTTATATCATTAATTGATTATCTACCCTAGTTCTTCAGTATGAAACACTATAAGAGAAATTATATAATGTTTCTCCAGATTACTCCTCCATGAAAGCTTTTGGATGTTTGTGTTTTGCCTCTATACAGTCTACTGATAAATTTGCATCTACAACTGTTAAATCCATCTTTATTGGATATCCTTTTAATCCAAAAGGCTACAAATTACTCAATCTTGACAATTATACAACATTTGTCAGTAGGCATGTTGTCTTTCATGAGCATGTTTTTCCTTTACTAGGTAAAATTTCTGTCTGCTACACCTGCAACACATTCATTTGTTGAATGGCTTATCTTTCATTCAGATTTTAACACTCCAACACTTACTACATCTGGTCATACTTCTAACGCACCTTCTACCTTACCTTCATCACATAATTATGATTCTCTACATTCTTCACCACAAAATCTTATGCCTCATATTTCTTCACATATCCCTGTTGTTGAAGAGATCCCTGATAATCATCTCAATACAAATACATGGCTATACGACAGTATACTAGGCCTATTTCTCGACCTGTTTGGTGGAAATATTATGTTACCCCCACTTCCACCAAAGCTAACCACTCTAAATATGATTTCTCCAATTTTATATCTCAAATCCCATCCCCTCATGCTCATCTTGCTTTTGCAGAACATTCCTCTTTAATAAAGGAACCCCAACATTTTTATCAAGCTGTTCATGATCCTCTTTGGATTGAGGCAATACAAAAAGAATTAACAGCTCTTGAAAATAACACTTGGGCTCTGGTTCCTTTATCGCCTGGTAAACGAGCAATAGGTTGTAAATGGGTTTACAAAATCAAATATCTTGTTAATGGTCAGGTTGAAAGGTATAAAGCTCGTTTAGTTGCAAAAGGCTACACTCAAGCTCTTGGAATTGATTATCATGACACCTTTTCACTAGTTGTTAAGATGGTTACTGTCACGTGTCTCTTTGCCATTGCAGCAGCTAAGGGTTGGTCCATTGAACAACTAGATGTAAACAATGCCTTTTTGCATGGGGATCTTTCAGAGGAGGTTTACATGACATTGCCCTTGGGTTATAAAGTTGTCTACAACTACTAGTAATCTAGTATGTCGACTTAAAAAGTCCATATATGGTTTGAAACAGGCCTCTAGGGAGTGGTTTTCAAAACTAACCACATGTCTCATTTCTTCTAAGTACAAGCAATCTCTCTCTGATAATTCATTGTTTACTTTCTCCAATATATCTGTCTTTTTGGCTGTTGTCATCTATGTTGATGACATTTTGATTATTAGTAATGATAAACCGGCCATTGATCCTCTTAAATAGCTTTTTGATGATAGATTCAACATCAAGAATTTAGGATGCATCAAATATTATTTAGGTCTTGAAGTCACCAGAAATTCTTTGGGAATTTTTGTTAACCAACAAAAATTCATCACTGATTTGTTAAAGTCTGTAGACTTATTAGATTGCAAACCTTTAACTATCCCTTTAGATCCACATCTCAAGATCTATGATAGCGATGCTTCTGGCCCTTTACTCATCATTTCATCTTTATATAAAGCATTGATTGGTAAGTTACTATATCTCACATCCACCATACCAGACATTTCTTTTACAGTTCAGCTTTTAAGTCAGTTTATGCATGCACATCGACTCAAATACAGAAATGCCATTATTAGAGTCCTGCAGTATTTGAAGTGTATTGTTTCACATGGATTATTTTTCCCGCTACTAATCATCTTAATATCATTATACATAGTGATAGTGATTGGGGTGGAGATCCTAATGACAGACGTTCAGTTGGTGGTTACTGTTTACATCTTGGTGATGTTGTCATTTCTTGGCGTTCTAAGGAACAAACCCTTACTTCTCGCAGTTCTGTAGAAGCCGAATATAGAGCATTAGCAGATGCTTCTTGTGAAATCCTATGGATGTTCAACTTGCTCCATGATCTTCACTTACCTACTACCTACTCTGTTCCTTTATACCGCGACAGTAAGTCCACTATTGATTTAACTGCTAATCTGGTATATCATGCTCGTACCAAGCACATTGAGCTTGATTGTCATTTCATCAGGGAGAAAATTACTTCTAATTTGCTCCATGTACTTAAAGTTCCTTCAAAAGATAATGCTGCTTATCTACTCACTAAAGGACTTGGCAAAGTATTACATTGGTCATGTTCCTCCAAATTGGGTCTGTGTATCTATCCTCAGTTCCCAATTTGTGGGGGGATAATATGTCATTAGATCAAGGGGAGGCTAAAGCACTAAATGTAAATACTACAAGTATTTCCTGGTCAAATAAAGTCAAACTAGCTTACAAGAAATGGATTGACAGTTGTACATAATTAGTTACAAGTTTGTTAGTCTGTTTGTATGTATAGATGCAGTAGTATAAATAGTACACGAGAGCTCCATTGTACACAACATATTATATATGAAACTTCATGAGTAAGAAACACTTCTTCTTTTTCGTACACACATATCTTGTATGTATACTTACTTCTATATATATATATATATATATATATATATATATATATATATATATATATATATATATATACATATTAGTACAGCAAAAACCCAAACACTCGTGAGACTGCAGAATATTTCTAAACGTGCATTTGGCGGTCGACAATTAAGGAACTGCAATGACTTTTTTATGACAAGTAGTATATGTCTCGCTGCAGGGAGGCTTTACCTCTACTATATATTAAAAATCCCAAACTTATTCACTTAAATAAATTTCACATAAAATCCAAAATAAATTACAATTCCTCAATATCCCACAACTTATAATTTACAAATAAAAAGTTACAACTAAATTCTCCAAATTCAAATCTAAATATAAACGTTAAAACTCCTCAAATTCAACAACTCGCACTCTTCCCTAAAGGTAGCCCACATAAATATGAAAACCTGTAGGGAAAATCAAGAAACATAGACTGGCAGTGAGCGAAAGGCTCATATAATGCAAAGAGTACAAGGGTTAGACATGTTGATAACATAAAAAAAATATCTGAATAAAGAATGATGAAACAAATCGAAAGAGACAAAAGATATTTATCATACTTAACTCACAATATAAACAAATTAAGAAAAAAGTAAAAAGACACTATAGATATCTTACAATATCAACTTACATATATACTTTTAAATCATAAATATTCATACTCTTACACATACTCTTACTGCTTATTGATAATAATATCAAATAGATCAAAAGTGAACTTACTTATGGATATGGGAGATAATCTTACACTTACAGGATGTACTATATTTCGGTTTTCCAGAATATGCAGTCATCAAAATTTACAAGGGCTTGCATAGAACAAATCAAATGCTACCCAAATGGCCAAAACACACACACAAAATAGTCATGACTCAACGTGTCCCATAACTCCGGCGACACGCCCATACTATTTGAATACACCGTATAGGTGGTGCCAAGCATGAGATTCTCTCCACTCATGACGGAGTCTTACAATGTCTCCCAAGTCATACATATATCACAAAAAGACCGAAAATATCTTATTCAAAATATCACACACGTTAAATAATATTTAATACTGACTATTAAATTAAAATCTGAATTGACCAGTCCAGAAAACTAGTAATTTACTCTATCGGAATGAACTCAAATGAAAAAGTATAAAACACAGAACTCGTAATGGATTCCGAGACCTTTCTAAAATGGTAAGTCTCGTTAAAAATGAATAACAAATGAATTCAGAAACAATAAAAATGTGAACTGCCATAACAGAATCAGGTTATAATCATAGTAGTATTTCGATATTTGAGATATTGAAATCACAGAATTTGTTAGTGGAATGTAAAAAAAGAGCGAAGAGCTCGAAAAGATCTTTTCAGAATGATATTACTCACAATAATCGAATACAATTTCAATTTACTAGGTATTTTTGAAGGTACAGGAGAACAACTCCAAATAACCAATCAGATTACACAAAAGGCAGATTTTGACGTACTTGTAGGCGGAATTTCAGAAAACGCAAAGTACGAAAATTGTAGAAAATTGAAATACCATTCTAGGCACAATAAGTTTGTAATAATCAAATATATAACGAAGGAGATACAAATTTTACAAGAATTAAAATTGATACAAACTATACACAATATACATATGATTTTGAATCACAAAACGAGAACAAAGAAAGCATTACGAACACAAAGAGAGTATAGTGAATATATCCATACATTAACAATACGAGAACAAAAAGAGTGTGTAGAATGTATTTGTACCTTGAAAATCAAAGAATATGAACCACAAGAAATATAGATGTCACAATCACAAGAACCCTATTTTATCGGTCTTCCCTTTGACCCTTTCTTTTTCTCTTTATCTCTTTTTCTTTTTTTTCTTTTTCTCTTATTGCTAATAATATATTCTAACATATTCTAATAATAAAATAAGTATAACTAATAAATCAATAATAACTCACTAATATTTTTCCTAATATTAAATAATATACCTAAATATATTAATAAAAATACGGGATGTTACATTCTCCCCTCCTAATAGAAAGTTCGTCCTCGAAATTAAACTTACACGCCTCTACTAAAAAAAATAAGTTACGATAACGAACTCGAACCGCTTTCTCTAATCTCGTAAGTAGCTCGCTCCACCTGGACGTTGCATTTAACTAGAATTATGGTCTTTCTCGGTGACTAACACTAAAAGTCCTAAATCGGTCGCTTATGTATTTGACGATTATCCTAAAAGTGTCATTTATTCTCTTAGGTGTTTTCGGTCTCCTTCCATCGCTGCTAGTTTAACAATGCATCTAAAAACTTTGATATCCACACTTAAATGAAACAAAATGTCACGCATTAAATTGAATTTGATGAATATTTCCTTGCTGATGTCTTTTATGAACCTAATTTTATTTCAAAAATTTGTTGTTTACGGTTGAATCTTCAAATTGCATCTTTATTTAGTAGCTTTCATCATATTACACCCTCTTATGAATAAGGATCGCACGAAAGATGATTCTAAATGATCACGAAAAGATATCCAAGAATATACAAAATAAATAATATTCTTAACTAACTAACAAATCTGCAGTCTACCCATACTCACAAGTCAAGCTAAAGGTAAATCTTAATAATCCTGAAATTCAATCTTACAACTACCTAAATCTCACAAGTCGAACCTAAAGGCAAGTCTACAGAATCATAAAAATCTAGCTCTGATGCCAAATTTAAAATCTCAAAATTGTTCACTTAAATAAATGCTCCAAAAATCCAATAAAAAGTTACAACAGCTCAATATCCAGCATCTTACAATATATAAATTAAAAATACAACTAAGGTCTCCAAATATCGTAACTCGCACTCTGCCCACAAAATAGTCCACCTAAACTGTTAGGGGAAATCAAGAAACATAGACCGACAGTGAGCGAAAGGCTCATATGCGCATATAAAATGATGCAAAGAGCACAAGGGTTAAACATGCTGATAACAGAAAAAAAAAATCTGAATAAAGAATGATGAAACAAATCAAAAGAGACAAAAGATATTGGTCATACTTAACTCACAATATAAAAAATAACAAAAAAAGTAAAAAGACACTATAGATATCTTACAATATCAGCTTACATATATACTCTTAAATCACAAATATTCATACTCTTACACATACTCTTACCACTTACTGATAATAATATCAAATAGATCAAAAGTGAACTTACTTACGGATATGAGAGGAAATCTTTCACTTATAGGATGTCCTACATTTCGGTTCTCCAGAATATGTAGTCATCAAAACTTACAAGGGCTTGCATAGATTAAATCAAATGCTACCCAAATGGCTAACACACACACACACACACAAAATAGTCATGACTCAACGTGTCCCATAACTCCGGCGACACGCCCATACTATTTGAATACACCGTATAAGTGGTGCCACGCACGAGATTATCTCCACTCATGACGGAGTCTTACAATGTCTCCCAAGTCATACATATATCACAAAAGACCGAAAATATCTTATTCAAAATATCACACACGTTAAATAACATTTAATACCGACTATTAAAATAAAATTAGAACTGACCAGTCCGGAAAACTAGCAATTTACTATATCAGAATGACCTCAAATGAAAAAGTACAAAACACAAAACTCGTAGAGGATTCTGAGACCTTTCTAGAATGGTAAGTCTCGTTAAAAACAAATAACAAATGAATTCAGAAACAATAAAAATGCGGACTGTCATAACAGAATCAGGTTGTGATCACAATAGTATTTTGATATTTAAGATATCGAAATCATAGAATTTTGGGAATGTAAACAAAGAACGAAGAACTCGAAAAGATCTTTCTAGAATGATATTACTCACAATAATCGAATACAATTTCAATTTACTAGATATTTTTGAAGGTACAATAGAACAAATCTAAATAACCAATCAGATTACACAAAAGTCAGATTTTGACATACTTGCATGCGGAATTTCAGAAAATAATATATTGTTACAATAACTCACTAATATTTTTTCTAATATTAAATAATATATCTAAATATATTAATAAAAATACGGGATGTTACAATATATTGTTAATTGTCTTGCATTGATAAATGAAATCGAGTGGTTTGTTAATTACATTTTCAGGTATGTATTAGATAGATTTTGTGTAAACAATATTCTAACATTGCTTACGTTTATAATGTTGCTAAACTTTTCATTTATTTCTCATTTTGTATATTAGAAGAATTTATCTATATTAATTTAGAAGAATCTAGCAATAGGGTAACCTAGGGAGCTAGTGATTTCTTAATTAGAGTAATTATATATATAGAGGAGAATCTAGCTTCTCATTGATTGACTATGATCATAATTAAAAGTTTGAATATATTCTGTGCTGCACAAAAAGCTACTGTTATTTTACCACCTTTTGTACTAATATCTACTGCATGCTCTGCTTGTAGAGTTGTAGTCTTGTGTAGATGGTGTTTATATGTTACATGCTCTATATTTATATATAGAAATAGAATATATATGTGATCGATGACCCACTGGCAAGTGGTAACAGATAGAAGCCTTTTAGGTTTATATACTAATTTCAAGGATGATTTTAATTGGTGAGATTTTTATATATACAGAGATTTATTATTATTACTCCATCTGTCTTATTTTATATTATCTAATTTTACATGTTATTTTTAAAAAAATTACGCGTATTAAGAATTTCTAATATAAAAATTATTTTTTATTTGTATCCATATTAATTACATTTATTGAAATAGTTTCAATACATAATTTAAATGAGAAGTATATTACATTAATTACCAATATAAGTACCAGTACATTAGTCAAATTGTTATTTTGGAAATTTACCTATAAAATTGCATTGAAAAAAAGATAATGGACATGTATTATGGGACAATTTTTTTTCAAAAGTGACTACTAATTTGAAACGGAGGGAGTGTTAAATAGAAATTCAATAAAAAATTGATAACTAAACTTCTTTATGGGCACACACTAGAAAAAAAAAAATATATATATATATATATATATATATATATGTATGTATGGTCATGAACAACCGAAAATCATTTCTCTTGGCTTGATTTAGTATTTGATCTTGCTCAAGATCACATGTAGGATTCGAGCAATATCCTATATATAATTGGTTTGGTGGAATCATTTATATAAACGCGTATATATATAAAAATCCATTATATTGAACCTATACATACATTAGGGGTGTATAAGGAATTCGTTCCGCTTATCCGCAGCCGAATCGCATTTTTTGGGTAACCGTAAAATGCGGATGATTGCGAATTTAATTTTTTATAACCGTTCATTCGCGGTTCGGTTGTGATTTTAAATTTTGAAAAATCCCAAAAATAAACCGCAACTGCAAAATTTATACTTAAATTTAAAATTAAAAATATAATAATTATACTTATAGATTTCTATAAATTAATAAATTATATACATTTACATATATTTTATTTATTTAAAATATAAATTATACTCTAAAATAAAGTTATTATTTAACACAATTGAATATATAGAATCGTGATTATATCATTTTAATTTTGTATCAAAAAATTTTAGTATATATTATATTTTTATCGACAAGAGTATTTAATAACATAACTTAAAAGCTTTATTACTTTTTTTTATTAATTATATTTCTCCTAAATTATCTTTTTTATTGTACTATATAATAATATTATATGAATTTATAATAATTATAATTAATTTATTATATATTATTTAGGTAATTAAACCGCAAACCAAATTGCACCAACCGCAAATTAGTGATGGAAAATGTCACAGTTAATCATAAATACGATTGTGATTATATAAAATCAACACATGCGATTTGGCGCGGTTTTTACCTAACCACATCAAACCGAGCGTACACCCCTAGCATACATAATATTTTGGTTGGTGAAAAGAATAGAAGATCAGAAAGGTATAAATCTTAAACAGTGAATACTTGGGAGTAAAAGGAAAAAAGTTAAAGTAACTAACGTCTAATAGCGTCCTTGCCGCCTTTTCGCTGTTGTTGATGTCACTTGGTCACCTTTTCTTTTTGGACGAAAATTTTGACATATTTGCAACAACAAAGTTAAAATCTCATTCCTTTATATTCCCCTTTAGAGTATATCCGATCGCTTAAACCCTTTAGCAAAAAACTCTATCTAGCAAGTAACAGTAACAAATATAGATAATAGCTTGAAATTGGGGTTCTTTCCAACCCATCATTTTTGTTAGCTAAATTTATAGCCAACAACATTTGCTTGGCTAAATTTGTAAAAGAGGTATAGATTAATAGTAACTTCCACGTCAGTCTTAAATGATTTATTAGCTGTGTATCTGAAAATATATGTAGAATTGCGGAGCCTGAGATCAATACCACCCGAACTTATTGTTTTCATTTTGTCTCATTTAAATCATATCTATGTAGAAAAATTGCATTTTTGCTATATTGGTTTTCTTGTTCTAAATTCCCTTCCGGTCTTAGTCACATTAGAATTTGATGAGTTTAAATTTACTTGTGATTGTTGGAATATAACCATTTGAATTTGAAAATAATAATAAATTACATTTTTCAAAATATAGACAACTATTATAGCCGATCCCATTGGAGTAGAACAACTTACAAATTCAATAAATTTTAATCAACCATTATTTTATATTATTTTAACCAACCATTATAGACAATCACATTGGAGATGCTATTGCCCGCTTAGATATAGCAATTTCATCATTTCATGCCCTATGCAGACAACATAAATATCCACACACATGCATACACAACTCTTGCAGCTAGTAACAAATTAATTAAGTCCAGCAAATTTTTTCAAACAGTTTGATAAACATGTGCTGTGTGGGGTATACATAATGTATGTGAAGAATATAATAGTTTGAAAACATAAAATCTAATTGATCCACCTCAGAGAACAGGAGCATTACTTTGAGATAATTGCCATCTATTATTTCAACTCCACCTGTTAGACAAAAATGGCCAAAGTGTTTAATTAGCCAGCACCAATCTTCTCAACCGGCCTCTCTGTTTTGTATCTTACTTGCTCTGCTTAGCTAGCACCACATTCTAATCCTTTTTTATCTGTTATTATCTCATTTTTCCTTTTGTGCTTCATCTATCTGTCCATGGACACACAGCAACGGCAGTTGTCTTTTGTTAAGTGCTCGCGGCAGCACAGATGCAGTGAATGGTTTGTTTCTTTGTTATAATATTTCAATGTGTCAAGGAAGATTTGTCTTGATTCTTTTAACTATCAAGTAGATGCATGTTTAAGAACTAAATGACTCTTTCGATTACCTCCAAAATCTATGCTTTGTGTAGCTAATTTGTTGGACAGCAAAAAAGAACTCTAGATTCAGCCTAGTGAACAAGCCTATTCGAGAAATGTTGTAAAACTAGCTCCAGTAGTCCAGTACTAATTAATATAGGTAGTAATGGTTTAGGCATTTCCTAAGTTTGGAATCCGTACGTTGAAGAATTTCTTGGTTATTTATGCTTTCATACAATAAAATGTTTCTCTTGTTTCTCCACCTTTCGTTGACATATGGTGTTCTGCAGGATGTTTCATGACGTGCCAAGTGACTTAACAATCCAAGTTAATGATGGAGCATTTCCACTGCACAAGGTACCATGTATGATCAACAAGTTTTATCATTATCTATCAACTATCAGTGTTAATTTATTAAGGTGTTCAACAAGAAATCCCACGGGTTGCATTATGCATGTCTGAGATGATCTATTTTATTATCGAATAATAGCATTTTGGTAAAAACCACTACTTGCACATTTTAATGCATCATCCGGTAATTTTCAAACAAACAACTGTTAGAACCCACCTGATCTAGTATTTTGATGACTGGACTATTTATTGACATAATTTTCAAAATGATGGGAGAGAAAAAAATAAAGGTTCAAGATAATATACAGTATTTAGTTAAGGCTACCTACAGAACGTTAATTAAATTATATTGCACGTTTAGTGTTCAGCAGAGATGAACTGGATACTAATCTAGCAACTGGCTTCACAGTCAATCTTAGCAACAGCTTCTCACATTATATAAATAATGTGCCACGAAAGACAGAAGGAATGTATGATCATTTTTGTAGATGAATAAATTAATACCAGGACCATGAAGAGAACAGCATTAATAAGTTGGGATCATATACAAACTTAACTATTTTCATGTGATTGATAGTACAAATTAAGATTGGTTTGTAATCTGTCTGTTTTTTTTGTCAGTACAACCTTTGATGTAAATTAGTTGTACCGAAATATAATCTCGTAAAAATGAAATTATTTCATTCAACAAAATTTATCATCTAACCGAAAGACATGCAAGATGTCTCCGGAAATTTAGATAATAAAATTTTAATGTCTAAAAATAGAATACATGCAATAAAAATTCAAAAAATAATAAGTAATACAACATTTGAGAGAGAAAAAAATGACAAAATCATAATTACAAATTATATAATATAATATTATTTGAATAGTAATAGAATAAAATAGAATAAAATCTAACCACAGGGGATCCCTCTGGTTAAATACCTAAAATTAACATATAATAATATAATAATTTAGACAAATTTATGAATTAAAAATTTATCATCCAACATTAATATAAAATTATTAGTATAAACTATAACTTAAAAAGTAAATAAGGGAATAATAACCGTATATTAAGTAATAATAGTCCAAAAATCATCCAAAATATTTTTAAAATTACACTAGTAAATTTAAAGGGATCCCCACATGGGTAGATAATAATAATAATAAAATATTAAAATAATTGAAAGTGCTAACTACCAACATTAATACAAATTATAAAATGTAACTTATACTCAATAAAAGCATTAAAAATATTAACATATTGATAACAAATTTAAAACAAAGCTAAACATTAGTTAATAAATTTAAATATTATGATATGTAATCACTATAAATGGTACAATATCACCTCTTAAATCCAATACAACTCCACACATTGTATGTATCAACCATGGTCCAAAATTACTCTACAAGAGTACAAATAAACCATCATATATGGCCTCCAATGAATAATTCTATTCGATGGTACAAAAATTAATTAAAATATAACTATTATTTGAATTGAAAAGATAAAAAAATAATTACTTCAAAGATGATTTTATACCTAAAATCAAAAAATTAGTATTTCAGCAACCAAAAGTATGAACATGATTTATTCATGCAAATATAAATACAATGTATATAACAGTGTCTTAACATCAACTCCACTTGTAACATCAACTCCTCTTAGATGATCATGAATTATTTGACATATACAAAAATCTAATTTAACATTAATTGATATTAGAATCATCGTCTGTCTGTCTGCTTTAATGTAGTCTGTTAATCTAATTATTCTCTATAGTTCAAATGGGAATTCTGTCACACCACTATAAGCTAGATAACCGCATGGAATATATATGAAGATAGAATTTTTATAACTCGAGATGGAAAGACTTGTGCGATTGATGTTACTACGAAGGCATTAGTATTCGACAGAGTACATTGAGATTAATAACCAATAATTTGTTTTCATTCGACATTATTTTTATCTTTCCTTCCCTACAGAGAATGAATTTTCACAAATGTTAGTGTAGTTTCCTCTTGTATCTCGTTGTGGGAGAATGCGGAAGTTGGTAGCAGAAAACAGGGGTTCAGATCTTTCTAGGATAGAGCTTCTTAACCTACCAGGAGGAGCAGATTCGTTTGAGCTTGCTGCCAAATTTTGCTATTGCATTAATTTTGAGATCACATCAGCAAATGTTGCTCAACTTATTTGCGTCTCTGATTACCTTGAAATGACTGAGGAGTTCTCAAGCAACAATCTTGGATCTCGTGCCGAAGAATATCTTGAGATTATTGTCTGCAAGAACCTTGAAATGTGTGTTGCAGTACTGCAACAATGTGAAAGCCTACTTCCTTTTGCTGATGAGCTGAAAATTGTTGGCAGATGCATTGATGCTATCGTATCCAAAGCATGTGCTGAACAAATTGCTTCGAGCTTTTCTCGCTTGGAATATAGTAGTTCTGGAAGACTTCAGATGAATCGGCAGGCCAAATGTGAAGGAGACTGGTGGATTATCGATCTGTCTGTTCTACGGATTGACTTGTATCAAAGAGTTATTACAGCAATGAAATGTCGTGGAGTTCGACCTGAAAGTATTGGTGAATCACTTATGAATTATGCTCAGAAAGAATTGACAAAGAAGTCTAATTTTTGGAACTCATCTAACCAACCAAACCTGATAACTGAATTTAATGAACATGAAAGACTTGTGGTTGAGTCTATTGTTAGCCTTCTTCCGGTTGAAAAACTTGTGATTCCCATTACCTTTCTTTTTGGTCTATTGCGAAGATCTGTAATGCTCGACTGCACAGTTGCTTGTAGACTTGATCTTGAGAGGCGGATTGGCGCCCAGTTAGATGTAGCCACCCTTGATGATCTATTGATCCCTTCCTTCTGCCATGCCTCTGACACTTTATTTGATGTCGATACTGTTCATAGAATCTTGGTCAAGTTTTCTCAGCAAGAAGATAGTGACGATGACATGGAAAATGGATCACTCTTTGGATCTGATAGTCTTGGTTCACCTTCTCAAACTGCACTTGTCAAAGTTTCAAAATTAGTAGATAACTACCTTGCAGAAATTGCACCTGATGCAAACCTCGAGGTTATTAAGTTTATAGCTATTGCAAAAGCTTTGCCATCAGATGCACGCTCTGCTCATGATGGATTATATAGAGCTATTGATGTCTACCTCAAAGTAAGTGCTTGTTATTGTCTAAAATATGCCTATTACTCCTGTGATATATGGAGTATCTGTAACGCTAAGTGTAATATTCCTCAATTTAGAAACAATCTGTATGACTCTTCTATTATGAAAAGAAGCTAATAATTCTAACTGTTAGTAAGAATTGCTTGCTGCAGGCTCATCAGGGGTTGTCTGATACAGATAAACAGCAGCTGTGCAGATTGATTGATTTCCAGAAGCTTTCACAAGAAGCTTGTTCGCATGCTGCACAAAATGAACGACTTCCTCTCCAGTCAATGGTCCAAGTCCTTTACATTGAACAGTTAAGACTTCGTAACGCATTGTCTCATTCTTATCCTGATGATGAACACAAGCAGATGCACCACTCGTTGCGTATCAACAGTGGGGCTCTTAGTGCTGCAATGTCTCCGCGAGATAACTATGCATCACTGAGGAGGGAAAACCGTGAACTGAAGCTTGAGCTTACTCGGTTGCGTATGAGACTTAATGATTTAGAGAAAGAGCATGTTTGTATGAAGAAGAGCATGGAGAAATCTCAATCTAATAATTTTTTTAGTTCCTTTTCCAATAAGTTAGGAAGATTGAACATTTTTGCGTCTAGTTCCTCGCGAGGATCAAGTTCTCCCTCCCAAAACTCACAACGAATGGATGCCAAGGTAATTGAGAGGACAGTTACAAACATGGTTTAGGTAATAAATTTCCAGATGTTTGTTTGATCAACTAGCTTCAGCTTTGTAATAGAAGGGTTCTTTCTTTTATCCTTTTCACCGGAAATATCAAATATCTATATTCCACTCCCTCCTATTAGTCCTATATATGAGTTATTTATCACTTTGTGTAAACATATACTTGCCCTGTCAAATATAAATTATGACTCATGAGGAACCTAAAGTTTTATTTCATAATCTCATAATATGAAAACGAGCATTCTCTTCAAACAATAGCTTACTAAATTATCGAATTCATTCTTTTTTATAACATAAATATCAAATTTTTATTTAGAAAAGAAAATTCGAAAAATAATTTGTCGAACTATATTTTTGATGCGTGTTAAATTACGTGCAAAAAGTCAAAGGACATTTTAAATATTTTTCACATTTTAAATATTAGCACATGACTCCCGCAAATTATAATATAATATAATTTTTTATTAAATAATACTGATTCTAATTTAATTTTAATATAAACATGATCATGTAGCTATAATTGTTAATTAAAAATTTTTTAACGTCAATATATTTAAAAATTATTATATTTATTAAATTTTAAATTTCAAATTGAGGTCCCTGACAAAAAAATTCAAATTGATGAAGTTTCTAATAAGAATTTAATTATATATTTTAACATAATTATAGCAAGATTCTAATTAATCTATATTTTCACCGATAAATATAATTTGATGTGTGAAAAGAACAACCTAATATATAATATAATAATTTATGTTACATTTCCATAGTAACAAATAAAAATAATTGTTAAGTTTCTCAGAGGAAACTACCATCTGTTTCTCAAGTAATCAGGTTTTTTCATATAAAGCACCTATTTACAAACGCCAGATCACAGTAACATCCACCCCTTGTCAACTTGCGTACAAAATAGGGATCGCAATCGGGTCGGATCGGGTCGGGTTTGTCAAAATTCAAACCCGGAATTTAAAATTCGAATTCGATCTGAAATCCCGTACCGATCAAATTTAGATTTACCCGAAACCTGAAATTCAAACCCAAAAATCCGAAAACCCGAAAATCTAAATCCGATACACGAAACCCGAAATCGAAATTCGAAAATTAAGTAAAAAATATTTTTTTACTAAATAATGTATAATATATATATAATATTATATAAATTTATATTATATATATACTTATAAAATAATATACATATATATAGGGTTTTGCTCAAATAGAAACCATTAGAATAGAAATTAAATAAAAACCAAGATATCACCTATATGATATCACCGACTCCTATATGATATCATCTATCCGGGGCCCACCCCCGGCCCCCTCCTTCCACCCCGGACTCCAGACAGGTCTAATAGGCCTCAGCCCCGCCCTGCTGGGCCCTACCCCGGCCTCACTAGGCCCCACAACCATTCACATTTTCCTTAATAGCTTTGGTTTCTGATTGATTTCTATTTAAATAATTTTTATTGGAGTTGGACCATATATATATTTATTTATAAACAATTCATATATTATATATATTATAATAATAATATATATTATTTATATTACAAAATAATATATATATATATATATATATATATTATTCGGGGTTTTTTTTTGTTCGGGTTCGAATCGGATTTGGATCAGATTTCGGATCGGTATACCTCAAATCCAAATCCAAACCCAAACATTTTCAGGTCTAAAAATTAAATCCAAATCCAAATCCAAATTCAAAAAATTGGGTTCTGTAAATCTAAAATTTCAAGTTTTGGATCAAGTATCCGTCGGATTTTTTTGCCACTGGTACAAAACCACGCCTCCTTGGAGTGACCGTATCTCATTTGCACCTTATTTTTGGTAGGATAATACTTTAGAAAAAGCACTACATTCAACTTTAGGAAGATATATAGGGAGTGTTTGGGGTTCCTTAAACTTAAAATAAGTAGCTTATTTTTTTATTTTTTTACATATTTTCATTTTTTTTAAAGATAAATATTTGTTTTAGAATTTTAAAACCAAATATGAACTTAATTATTTCTGGAAATAAGGGCTTATTTCTGGAAAGTACATACATCCCTACTTTTTTCCGGAAATAAGCTCTTATTTCCATAAGTAGAGAGTAGCCAAACAGGGCTATAATCATCTCTGTTTGGCAAATTGATGAAAATACAATTACAAGTAATTTGCAAAAACTCTCTAACTAAAATATTTTCCAAGAATTATATATTCACCTCATAATCTCTACGTTTTTTCTCACGTATATTTTGGTATTAGCAACACAAATGAATAAGCTTAATAAGAGTATCTTGATATGTACAGTAACAAGAAAAATGTTTTTAAAACACACAATCACGAGTCATCATTGACATCAACCAGATTGCAGCTCTTATTAAAAATTTTCCAGTGGGGTACTAATCCTCAACAAGAACAACCAGATTGCAGCCTGCAGCTCCTTCATAACCATCTTATTACCAGAAAACTATGTAAAAGACAAAAAAAAAAATACTCAATCAAGCATGTCCAAACTCCAAGTGAAAGAGATGAAATGATCCACATCAATTGTCAGCAAGAAATATAGAGTTCACCTAGAATCACGGTCATGTAGTCTTCTGGCTAAAATTTTCTGAAGACGACTTCATTTCAGATTAGGGCAAAAACCTTGAAGGCAGCTGATGGTAAGATATTCTTATATATGAAAAAATTGTTTGCAATAATTAGTAATGTCTCTCTTCAATGTGGAAAAGACTTGGAACTTCTTGACCAACATGAGTTTGTCCCCTAAAATCCACAGAACAGTATATAAGCATGGACAAAGTACTGCAATTTAAAAAATTCACTCTCATTGAAATGTACATCAAACATATAAAAATTGTTTGATAAAATGCAATGTATATTTGTGTTCCTGCTTATCAGTTACCAATTTACGAGTGAGGAAAGGGAAGTCAAAGACTAGATGGAAGCTTCAGAACTATAAAAATTGTAACTACACATAAACCATCCTTTTTCCCACTGCAACTAACATTGAGTTACATAGGTAAAAAGATGGATCTGTGATATGTTCGGGTATAAGCCCCACCTTTATCAATGCTTAAAACTGGGATTAATTGTCTAGTGGTTCTAGCTTCCTTAAAGATAATCCTGCAGTCTACTTGATATTAAGTTACGTACCAGAATTTCTGAATATGAAATCAGGAAGGAATATCAAGACATCCTTCCCAGACATATAACTGCTATGCTATCAGTTCTCTGCCGTGGCACATTTTCATAAAAATATTCAAAAGAGTTTAAGATTTTTTTATTATTTATTGAATGCTAATAATATATTATACTTAATATAATACTGTTCCTTAATAAAAAACGGATTGGATAATGACCAGAACAGAGTGAATATAGAAGAAAATATTGAGGCTCATAAGATCATATACTTCCATACTAGCTTGCCTCAGTCTGACACTAATGGCAATGTTACTCCATTTCACAACTCCTATGTTGTGTGCGGTTTGGGTGAATGGAATGAAAAATTGTAAACAAAATTCAAGTTAAAAAAAAAAGATGTAAGAGGGAAGAGTGAAGAGTGAACAAAAAATGATGGAGTGCAAACTTTGTATGGTGAAGTTTGTAAGGAAAATGAGTAAAAAGGAGAACACAACACTAGCCACCTCAACCAAACACAACATAACACTAGTTAGTACTTCAAAGGGTGTCATCTACTTACATTTATGCTGTTCTCTCTTAAACTTTCCATTGACTCGGCAAGTTCCATTTGTTTTGATGCTGTTGCAAGTAGCGCCTGCAGAGGGAAAGGAAATATAAGTTCCAGCTTTGTCTATATATGAAGTAAAAAATACATGCAAGGGGTAACTTACTTTTTTTGTCTTCTGCAAATCATATTCGATTGATTTTATACGATTTAGCGACTCAAGTAGTATGTCATCCTTTTCAGGAGGTATACTTGTAGGTTTATTGACCAGCTCAGTCACCAATAACTCTAAATTTTTTAATCTTTTCCAGCATGGATTAAGGTGATCCTCTTCTTTAGCTATTGGAACCTGCTGAGTCCGATTTTTCAACGATAATCCAGATCCACTTTTGCGTTTCTCCTCATCTTTCTTTGTAATATACTTGCTCATACCAAGTAGTATAAAATATATACATGCTATAAATTTGCATATGTGGTCAACTATACTTGTAATGCACTTCTTCAACACCCTTTCTTGTCCAACATTACTGAATAAAGCATCTGTTGCAATGGTCGAAAAAAAGTGCATGAGTACCTCACAGAAAATATTATAACTTAATAGTGAAAAGCAATTATGTCTTCTCATTTACAGAAGAAAAATATTGTTTTCTAGGATTAGGGTTAGTCAGTCAGGTCAACATGGTGTGGCTTTACAAATTTTTTTGCCTGCCTCACATGTTGAGTTTCTTGTGCGACTAATTTTGTTTCATTCGAAAACAATATTTTACAAGTTAAAAACATAAATTTTAGGAACAGAATGGATTTAAGTAATGGAATTGAATTATGATATTCAACTGACAATAGTCACTTACTTGCTGAATTCACATGTATTCTAGACATCCCACAAGATTTTTCGACTGGGATATGGATATCTATTGAATCTCTGGTTGTTTCCTAAGACAACAAAAACACAAGCAGTTAAATTAAAATATCATATAATTCTCGCTGTTTATACACTACATTGTGAAAATTTGCAACAGATCATTATACAAAGATGACATGTATATTTTTTTTTTGGGGGGGGGAGGAGAGAGAGAGAGCTGTATATCAACTATCTAGTGGTATTAGGAAAGAATTGGAAGCCATCAGATAGGCCTATCTTCTCATAAACATCTAGAGAAGCATGTTTGTCAAATATGGTAGTCAATATCAGTAAGAAATTCACTCCCAAGGATTAGTTAATCGAAAAAATAAATAGTGAGATTGGTTTGAAGTCTGAATATAAAATATTAAAATGTTGAAAGTACAAGATACCTACTTCAGAAAGAATCCTAGGCTGCATGATACCAGAAGTTTGGAATCTTGCTTCTGATCCTGAATCAGCAGAAGCAATTTCTGAACTCTGATGCTGTACAGTTACAGAGAACCAAAATTACAATTAGACATGTTACTGAAAGATTCATACAGGTCTACATTTAATGTATTATATATCAACTGCACACCTTACGAACAGTAGATTTGGCATCTAATTCATCAATATCAGAAGAACTACTAAATTTTCCGAGAAACATTGCTTCTTCAATCTGTACTAGCTGCCATTAACAATTGAATGAGCAGCAATCAATGATTAGCCATGAAGTAAATAGTGAAGGTAGTCAGCACAACCGACTGAATCCTGTTTTATTTTTGTACTTGAAATGAGCCAATGACCAAATACCACCCCAGATGTTGAATGTACATACCTTCATCAATTCTGGATCATTCCATGGTCCCTTTTCCGATCTAAGACATCCACCTTCATTTTGGCACGAGCACATTCCCCCGAGAAATACTGGCAATTGACTGTTGATAATAAAGTATTTAAAAAAAGGTGCATAATAAATTTCAAGAAAAAAAACACTCCAAACACCATAGTTGAGGCCTGCTAAAAATTAAGAAAAATGAAACTCTAACCTTGGTTCAACAACTTCAAACAACTGCTTCTGAAATTTATTCCCCAAAACCTGAGGATCATCAGCTCAAATCATGAACGATTCTAACAACCTTCAATAATATATAAATGCCCAAAAATCAAAATCATCATACATGTATCTTTGCTGTCGTCCTTGGATCAAGAAATCCTTTCGCTGTATTCCACAGAAACTTGAACCCGCTACCAGCATTAACAATATACATCTGATTTAAAGTCTAAAAACTATACAAAATCAGATCAAAAGAACTTGAAAGAGACAAAAATAGATTCAATATCTGTGACTTGAAAAAATTAAGCACCTCAGGATAATTTTCTCCATCTATCTTTTGCATGCGCATAACCAGATCATGTGCAACTTTACCAAAACTCATCCAGTTCTGCATAATTAACACATATTCAAAATCGTTGAAAATTGTTCAAATGGTGCTATGTATAGATGAGAGTTCTAAGCTAACCATCCCCTGCACATCCAGTATTGTGGTAGTAGAATCTATATGCCTCCTTGCTGCAACTGAACATGCTGGAAACTTCTCAGCAAACGTTTTCTCGAACCCCTGGACGTGATACTTTAAGAACCTATCAACTGTTGTCACACTCATTAGCTTACTAGGTTCAACTTTTCCAAGCCTTTCTATATAAACTGGTCGTCCTGCTCGATCAACACCATGGAAACCATGAGGATAATATCTCTGAACTTCTTCATGCTCATCATAAACAAATTCCTAACAGTGGATCACCGTACAACCAATCGGTTAAAATGTAGATATAACATATCCAAAAAGTGGATCTACACAATTCAAAAGTTATCAAAAATATTATAGTGATTCAAAGAAACAACATTCTGAGTTAAGTTAATTTATTTATTCACGCTTGTTTTAAGGGAATGATATGATGAGAGGCAAATGATATTGGTTTCAGCCAAGATTCACCAATGAGGAAATTTAGCCTTGGTTGCTCACCTTGACCAAGATCTAGACTGCATGCATCCAAAACCATTTCATTTTCTTGTGTGTTCATTGTGGGAGTAAAGAAAGGAAACAAGAAAAGGCTAAACACTTATGTCCGTTTGGTTAGGGAGAATGTTATTAAAATAGTATGAAAAATTGTGAACAAGATTAAAAGAGAAACAATTGAGGGAGGAGGGAAAAGTGAAAGAAATGAGGGTATGCAAATTTTTCACACTGAGAATTGTGAAGAAAATTAGTTGGATGGAGAATAGAGTATACCTTCTCAAATTATGGGGTTTGAGCTCTAATATAGATCGTTGGGAATGGAATGGAGAAAGGAATAAAATTATAAACATTCACCCCTAAAATTGTACATATTTCATTCCATTCCCTCTTAATCCATTCACCCCAAACAAACACAATATTATGCAACTATTAAGTCAACATAAATACTATGTACAACCTATTACCTGTATTATAGAGTCGACTCTATTCTCTCTCCTCCAGTTTAGCATCTCTACCCACATATGGATTGTCTTATCAAAATCAAACTTCCTGGCCTTCAAAAATCTGCAATGACAACCATGAATTCCCTATAAATTTCATTAAGCAGAAGATGGCGGAACAATATTGTAGTGACAAGGTAAGATATTGATCTAAGCTTTTATAACTAGACAGTCCCGAATAAGTGCCGTGAGTTGGCAGAGTCAAACTTTCTTTACTACCGGAAAAACAGATGAAACATTGTCAGCCCATCTAATTTTATCATAATAAAGCATTTAATGTAACCCAGTGATTCCGGGTTCAAGTCCCAGCAGGTGCAAGGTTAACAATTGCATACCTTGCAAAAAAAATTAAAAACTGTGGAAAAATGGGCTTGTGAGATCACCTTCATGTTATTATTTTTTCTACAATAGTACATTTCATCCTGCTGGTATGAAAAAGTACATACAGTTTAGTTGCAGAGTAAAACTTGTTTGGCAGACTTGCTTTATTCTAGATGTCTTTAGCCTATGCCTATTCTAAATGCTTGGCAGCAAAAAAACAATGCGAGTTTCATTTCATATCTCCTGATTTAAATATGATATAGGCAGTTTGTGATCATACCAGAACAAAGTCATTTACTATCCTCTGCATTCTGCAACACCTCAATATCAGCCTTAACACTTTTCAGAATAATTTCAGACGGCGTGATATTCCTCAAATATTGTCAATGACAGATATCAGATATTACTAATTGACCTTTTGCAATAACTTTTAATAATAGACAGCATTATTCCACACTTGTGTATGTCCTCCATCCCCAAATACATAGCTTTACTAGAAGAAATAATCAGTGTCTTGAGCAATACTTGAGAGGAATATGTGGCCATGTTGGTATGAACCAACAAAAGAAGTCAAGTCCAAAACATGGGCAGAATCGTAATACCATGGCAACCGCCTTTCAAAATTTGGGAGTATTTCTGTTATTTCTGTGTGCTATTTAATTCACAACATCTACAAATTCCTGTACCTCACACTACATGTTTAGTGTGACATACTGCTCGCCTATTCTTGTTTTTTTTCCTTCTGATTCAATCCTTCGTTTTATCGATCTATCATTTCAAAGGTAATTAAAAAAACCACATCAGACAAGAAGTTCTTGCTACTCTAAAAGCTAAAACTGTAAGCCATTTTTTCTTTCTACAAATTTAAAAAGTAGATTAGAATGTAAATAATTATTTCTAGAAGAAATTTGATAAAGATTACAGACTCACACTGCAATCAGTGGTAGCTTATCAACATTTGGCCTATGAAAGTAATCACTCAACGCAGAAGGTTTATGTGAAATTTTAAAGGATTTTACCATCTTGCACATGACCGTAATGAAGATACCTTTATACTGATCATTACGATTAGGAAATTATGAGACTTTCATTTTTTGCAACCTTCGATTCATAGCAATTAAGATGTGATAATTTAGTCTAGGCAACATATTATATCACAAAAATTTATGCCCAGCAAATATTCATGATACATTATTATGTACGTTTATTGTTTTGTATGTTGTCCTACATACACCTATATATACAACTTACCTCAATATAGTGTGGTAATCATCATGGCGAGGTGGGAGCAGATCTTTGTTGATCAATAATTGGCGAAATACATTCACCGACTCCTCTTCCTTTTCATCTCGGTAATCATCAATAGAAATGGATGCATAGCGGCAGTGAGCAACTCTGATACTACGTCGCCTAAGAGTATGTGAAATTTTATTGGAAGAATTCATTGCTTTCTTCTTTAAAGATCTGATCCGAATTCTTTTCTTCTGGTCCTCGGAAATCTCAAAATCAGATGTTCTAGCTCTATCCTCTTGTCCTAAAAGAATTCCAATGAATGATCGAAGATTGAGTGGGTAAACAAGTAATAATAGAAGAATGAACTGATAAAAGTAGCATCGATGGAAATAAATTCAATACCTGTCATTGTTTTTAATCCACAAAATTAGAATATCTGAAAAATAATATGCATCAGAATAAGAAATGAAATCTAGTGATATCTGCAAAGTAATAGAGGCGAAATAGATTATAAATATATATATATGATGGGATCTAATAATATTTTGAGGTCCTCACAGATGAAGCAAATTATAAACGACAAGATACAGCAGCAGCAGAAATGATGAAATAAAGACAGAAATAAGGTCCACAAGCATATATGAAAACAAGAAAAATACACAGAAACAGATGACAAAATTATAAACAAGCATATACATATAACAGAACAACAAGTGTCCATTAGTAAGAGGAATAATCAAGGGTCAAATCGAATAAAAATTACCTGAAAATGAAGCGCATTCATATCAACAAGACGATCAGCTACACCAAAATTCGTCTATCAACAGTAAGGACGGACTGTTGATGAGAACAGTATTTCTTTATGTGGATGTGGGATGTACCCTATCTCTCTCTGTGATGTACTCTCTCTCTCTCTCTCTCTCTCGCACAACAATAACAACATAAACTAGTTGTTGAACAAGTATGCTTATGGTGCAAGCGTAGATGGCGTAACTCCGCCTCCTCGTCTTTCTATATTGTGTATGTATAGGAGGAATGTATGTATGTATGTATGTATGTATCAGTAATAATCAAACCTTGTTTTTTCACTTTTATCGACACCAACCAAAATAGAATAACACACTGAGTGACCCGCTGAATTCAATTTAGATTTTAAAATATTATTTATAGTTAATTGAATTTTATTAATTGTATTGATTTAAGATTTCACACAAATTTATAGAGTCTGTATTAAATTCAATACAAAAATTGAATGTTAGAATATTTTTTATGGTTCACTCCAGTATTTTTAAAAAAAACTCTGGTTTGGTTATAATAATATAATATGGATTATTATTTACTGGATTTAAACTCGTGCGATGCATAGATTCTTTAATTATATTTTGTTTAATAACTTAATATTAATATAAATATTTATTTATTATTTTCTAATTTTTAATAATTTTAATTAATATTATTTATTTATATTTATATTTTAAAACTAATAATATAAATAATAATTTTTAGTATATTGTTAATATGATTCAAAACTCAATAATAGCCTCTTTCCTTTCTTTTTTATTACACTAACAATTATCAATTTTGGCTTCATTTCTGTAATTGTCACCTCTCACTTTACTTTCTTCCTTCTCGTCTCTCAATCACGAATTGAATATAGTCATAAAAGATTTACTTTTTGGTTTTAAAAAAAGATTTACTTAGACTAAGGCTCCATTTAGGATTACTATTTAAAATTGTTGTACTATAGGAAAAAGTGTTGTCAGAAAAATCAGATTATTGTTTGATAATTTTTTAATTTATGTATATTTTGAGATATAATATAAAAAATGACGTTTTTGGGATGGTTTGATAGTGTAACGTGTAGTAGTTTTTTTTAAAAGCTAAAATACAGTTTTTCTTAAAAGAATGGGGGACCCACTTTCTCCAAAAATATGTTTTAAATCAAAATTAATTTTTCAGAAACATGCTTTTAAAATTTATCAAAAATCTTTTTACCCGTTTTTCAGAAATAAGTTTCAACAACAATTCCAAACATACTCTGAAATGATTCTTCAATTTGGGCCAAATTGTTCCTACTATGCTACTATCTCACACCATCGCTACCAAGTGACATAAATCCTTATCTTATTCTTTATTGCATAACTCAATAAATTTTAAATTTTTAAGAGTACTAAGATTTGTTGTTATGCTATTAATTATATTTATAAGTAATTATATAGGTTAAAGTTCAGATAGGAACTCATTATTAGTCTGTGAATTCGGAGACATACTATCAAAATCGTGTAATTTTTTAATTCAAACTAATATAATTAATTATTAATGTTTAATTATCTAAATTAAATGTTTAATTGAATGATAATACATGTTAATAATTGTAAAAAATATATTAGAAATATATTTTATAAAATAATAGTAATAAAGAACACACAAAGAGAATATATTACAAAATATTTGTTTAAGAATATAATAAAATTTGATAGTATTAGAATAAAATCTTTTTTACTCCTATTATAAAACTCGTGTATATGATATAATTTGTAATTAATTGTATAATTTTATATAGTTATTACTATTTAAGCCTGTTGTAAAAATAGTTATTTTATTTTTATGATGCCTCTTTGGCGCATATTGGATTTGAGTTTTAAATTTAAAAAAAAAAAAAATCGTTACACATGTTCATGGATAACAAACACTATATCGACAACGTCTCTATTCGACTACTCACTTTTGATTGCAAATAAATACACGAGACATTGGTTTTCTTATGTAACAACTTACATAAAATTTAAATTTTAAAATTGAATTTATGCTGAATTATAAAATAATATTATGTAATCATTAAGAATAAAATTCCTAGACTTTAATATTAATCATAACATATAAATAATAATATATAATATTATGTAGTTGTTTGGATTTGATCTTAAACATTTAATAGTATTTGCTATTTGGATAAGATCACTTTCATACTTATTATATATAAGAGTCTATTTGGGATTATTACGGTTTAAAATTGTTGTTATATGAAAAATGTTGTCAGAAAAATTAAATGATTGTTTGATAATATTTTTAATTTAAGTATGTTTTGATATATAATATTAAAAAATTAATATTTTTAGCTACTTCCCGTAAAATCTGGAAAATAATTTTTTTTCAAAAGTATGAAGGACCTGTTATCTCTAAGAAATATTTTTAAACCAAAATAATTTTTATCCATTTTTCAATAAAAATGCGTTGTTTCTATCTAAAACAACAATATCAAATGGGACTTAGAGTTATACCTACGAAGTACCTCTTTATTAATGTTTTTATGGTTATTATATATAAAATATAATATAATTAAATAATATTTTTATTGAAAATAATAAAATCTAATATTCCCTCTATTTTTTTATTTGACGTTTGATTTTCTGGAACACTTTTTAGGAGTTTTGACCACATAATTAAAATTATTTTTTAAAAAAAAATCATAATTAAAATCTGTAATCAAAACTTTAATTTATAAAAAAATTTAATTAAAAAAATGTATTTTACTATATAGTCAAAAGCAACTCAATATATATGAGCGAAAAAAAAAAAAAAATAGAGAGGGAGTACGTAACGAAAGGAACAATGCAAAATATTTTATCACTTTGTCATTAACTTTGTTGCATGTTTCATTGTGTTTGTACGAATCTAAGACCTAAATTAAATTTTACTAATTAAATTATTTATATACAATACTTAAAGTTTTTGTGGGATATTTAATTACTTGATTGATAAGATTGATGTTAGATATTTAATGTTATAATATAATAGATATAAGATATAAAATAGAATAGAATAGAATATAAAGATATTTAAAATAAAATATAATTTAAATATGTTGTTAATAAATATCGAACTCTTAATTTTTAGTAGTATTTAGATAAGATCTTTTTTATACTTATTATATACTAGCTTATATCCCGTGCGATGCACAGATGAATTTTTTTAGTTTTTTAATATTTTTATTTTAATATTTTTTAATGATTTGAATTTATTTGTATTTGTATAATAATAATTTAAATTTTATTTAATATTATATGTATATGTTTTTATATAATTTATTTGTATTTATATTTTAATAGGATATTTTTTATTTATTTTGTATAGAGATGTATTTTACTTAAGAGATTAATGTGAGATATTTTAATTAGAAGATTAATATGAGATTGTATTTTAGTTAGAAGATTAATATTTTAAAATTAGGCTCAATAATTAATCAATTATCCGTCTCAAATATCGACCGACTACCAAACTTTCAATGTTATCATAAATTTTAATGATATATTAAATTAAAATTATAGGATAAACTTTAATGATATATTAAATAAAAATTATAGGATAAGTGGGATTCGTAAAATAAAAAATATAGAATATAATTTAAATATAATATAATATTATCATATCAACGGAATTATATTCTTACATAAAAGTAATGTTTATATTCTTTAGAATTATAATGTTTATGAGTTGTTTGCATAAAAGAAAGACTACTGGTATTAGAATTGTATTTATAATATATATTTTTTTAAATTATATTTTATTAAAATTCAACGGTTAAGATTGGTTAAGATTGTTTCTGTGGTTCACTTAAAATTGAACGGTCAAGATCTTTTCTATGGTTACCATACCGACGACCAAAACTTTTAATCTTTCGGCTTTAATAATATAGTATATATATGATATAATTTATTTATTATTTTGTTTCTGGGCTTACAAATTGTAATATCGCTGTCAATTGTTCTTCCTCTGCATATTTCTATACTTTTTAATTATTTATTATGTGTTTTTACATAAATAATAAATATATATCTATCTATATAATAGCCGGGAAGGGGAAATCATGTGGCGGCATAAAATTATTTTAAACAATTTCTTAGTGATCAAACCCCGGATTTAGAGGCGCACAAACAGAGCACTGCATCAGTGAGCATAGATTCGTAATATCAGGGAATTCCGCACAAATGAATTAATTAATTATATTTTTTTTAAAAATCAGTTAATCAATTATTTAAAAAATATATTATTGATGATATTTAAAAAAGATATTATAAATAAAGTTGTATATATTTGATAGGGTTATGCATTTTTTATACCATCGTGTGAACTTTTTTAGTTGTAAATCATTTTATTCTTTTAATTTATAGCTATCTATTTACTCATTTATTAATATGTCATAAAAAATCTAATATCTTCTATTTATTTTTTTGACAGAAATAACCTTTCATTAATTAATTGTATCGAAATACAATGACCTAAAAAAGAGTTTATTTCATTCACCAAATTTATTCATATAACTGAAAGGCACGCATGTTATCTCCGGACATTTAGACGATAACACCTTAATGTCTGAAAATAAAACACAACAATAGAAGGGGCTCATTAAAAACCCCACATGAGCAAAACTCCATGAGAAAAAACTGAAAAGACAAAAAGAGTGTCCTACTAAAAATAATTAAAAATAAGAAAAAAAACATCAAATATTAAAATGAGGCCATTAAATTCAAATTCATGTCTCCATCCATCCACATTCTCTTTACCCTTCTTCCCATCCAAGTGAGAATTTTATCATGCTTCTAATTCATCTTCTATCTACATGCAATAACTCATCCAACTAAATCTGAAAATAAAAAATAAACCAAATAAAGATAAATAAGTCGATGAAAGTGTAACAAAATATATAGTATAAAATTATAGCATAAAACTTTCAATTCATAATTAAAGTCATCTAATATGACACAACATCGTCATAAACGACATATAACCACCACAGTTATAGTCAAAACGCCATAAAATGGTCATGCCCCGTATATGACAAAAGTCATCATAAATGACACTAAACTCATTCAAAAATTCAGATATAAAAGATGTGAAAATAGAAACAGATGATACGGGTCAAATTCGAAAGATATGGAAATAGATCCGGAGATTTAGAAAGGGTAAAAATTTCAAATTGAAAAGAGGATATATTATTTATATAAAAAAATGTGATTTAAACGAAAATATTAGGAAAAAATAGTGTATTTGAAATTAGGGTTTAAAGAAAAAAAACGAGAAGATGAGAGAGGAGTGTATAATTTTTTAATATCTTCTATTTTCATTTTCTTTTTTGATACACAACTTTTGTCATAGCAATTCCTTGGGTTATATTTTAAAATGCATCAATATACTCTTCAATAATATATATTTTTTAATTTTTTATAATTATCAATATACATAATTTTAGTTAAGTATGGGTTAATTTAATTATTAAAAATTAAATAAAACACTTGAATTGGAACTGTACGAGAGAATAAGAATAAATTTTATACATTGAGTTTCCTATCTTCCTCTGTAATAAAGTGAGTTCATAAAAAGTGCAGGTCATAAGTGACCATAAGTTTTTAGCACATGGATCAATACCCTCCTGTTGCATTACACTGTTTTCAAATATATCATCAATTTTCATATTATGATTAGTTTATTTTAATTTTTATATTAATGTACTTATATTATACATTTCCTTATATTAAATTAAAAATATCTAAAAATTTTACTATTTAATTATTATATGAGTAACATTTAAAAATATAATGAAATAATAATCGATAAATTATATCTAAAATCATTATAAAAGACTTATCCACTTATACTCACATATAAATTGAGAGTAGGTAGATGATTGTCGGCTCAAACAAATCGTGATTATGATAAATTTAATAATTTAATAATTTTTACTTTTTGAATATGAATTATATTATAATTAATATTTAAATAAAATATGAGAATGTTATCTCAAATCAATTATTTTATTCAGCTTCAATTAAAATATTTACAAATATCATGTAGAAAATCTATTAATTTCTAATTATTATATGAATACTACTTGAATATGTAAAGAAAATAATAATAAGTAGCTTATATCTAAATTTGTTAAAAATTTTATTTGTCATTTATAAATATTTTAAATAAAATTGAACAATTATAAATTTCTTTATCGACTTATATTCATAGCGTAGAGTAATTAGAGGGCCGTCGGCTAAATTTAAAATGTGTTTAGAATAAACATAATAATTTATATATAGATCCAATTCGAGTTCTTTTATATTTTTTTAAATTTTATTTAATACTTATTATTATTTGAATAAAATATAATTTTTTTAATTTGAATCAATAATTATACAGTTATTTTTTTAAATAATATAATTATCGTATATAATTTTAAAAATTATAAAAGAAAATAAAAATTATTAAATCATGTGAATATAAATTATAAAATTTAATAATTTTATACTTATATACTTATCCAAGTTATAATAGTAAATATGTATTTGACTAACTTCCATAATTATTGATTAAATTATTATTTTAAACAGCAAGATTTCATATTGAATATATAGTATTTCCACTTACTATTATTTAAAGTACAGACAAAAATATGAGGAGTTTACTCTCATTGTCAAAACTTTTTCAAGTGGATAATTTTGAAAAATATTTAAAATAGTCATTTAAAATAATTTTCATCAATTTTAACTCATTCTTTTGGCCGGGGGTTAGTTGCGTAACGCCGGCGTTTCGGGAACTTGTTCTTTTTAACGTTTTGTTTAATGAAACGTCGCAGTCACCAACTCTGACGGAGCTTGTCAAGTTTTTAGCTCGCCTCGGCACCAACACCTCTACCCCATTTTACTATTTATTTCATTTAATATTCAGATTTTATTTCCTAAACTTTTATTCCTTTTTATATGTTTTTTAAGTACAAAAACGGAAATGATTTTGTTGCTATTGCCATTTACAAATCATCACTACATGCATGGCTAATAATATCAAGTTATAACCTCGCATTGTTTTGTTAATGCCAATGAGATTTTATCATTGAAATCGTATATACAATAAATAAAATATTTATCTAAATAAATAAATTTTAATTTATTAATATTAGTGAGATAAGAAAGGGCTGACCCTTAAATAAGACTTGGGATTGAGTCGGTTCAGTTTAAAATTGTAAAAATTAAAAATCGAATTTTTAATTTTTTACAAATTAAATTGAACTAAGTTTCTTCGGAACCAAATCTAATTCCAAAACATTGTTATCACATGGTTAACTTTTTGTACCAGCAAAGGAAAGGTTAACTTTTCATTATTTCTGTTATGTACATATTTCACTTGGACTCGAACTTCGCATAGAGTTGGGTTTCACCTAGAGTCGGGTATCGCATGGAGTTGGGTTTCGCCTAGAGTTGGGCTTCGCTGGAGTGAAGTTGGGCTCTTCCTGGAAGGAGGATCGACCTCCTCTTAGTATCGGGCTTCTCCTAGAATCGGTCTTCTCCTAGTGTCGGGCTTCTCCTGGAATCGGCTCCTCCTTGTATCAAGTTTCTCCTGGAATCGACCTCTTCCTTGTATTAGACTTCTCCTGGAATCGACCTCCTCCTTGTATCAGACTTCTCCTGGAATCGGCCTCCTCCTAGTGTCGGACTTCTCATGGAATCAACCTCCTTCTAGTGTCGAGCTTCTCCTGGAATTGGCCTCTTCCTTGTATCAGGATTCTCCAGAAATTGGTCTCCTCTTAGTGTCGGGATTCTCCTGGAATCGGTCTCCTCCTAGTGTCGTGCTTCTCCTGAAATCGACCTCCTCCTTGTATCAGGCTTCTTCTGGAATCGGCCTCCTCCTTGTATCAGGCTTCTCCTGGAATCGGCATCCTCCTTGTATCAGGTTTCTCCTGGAATCAGCCTCCTCCTAGTGTTAGACTTCTCCTAGAATCGGCCTCCTCCTAGTGTCGGGCTTCTCCTGGAATCGGACTCCTCCTAATATTGGAATTCTCTTGGAATCAGCCTCTTCCTCGAAGGAGGGGCAGTCTCCTCCTAGAATTGAATTTCTTATAAAATTGGATATACCCGGGCTCTCCCCCAAGAAGAGGGAGATGAGTTCTCACTTTGAGGAAGAGGGAGATGACGACTCTCCCTGAAGTTGGCTCGCTCTAGTGAGGAAGAAGAGGATGAGGGCTCCCCCTGAAGTTGAGTGTTTTCCCTGAAAAGGGCTCTCCCCGAAGAAGTGGGCGCGCCCTGGTATAGAGAAAGAGGGCTCCCCCTGAAGTTGAGGGCTCTCCCTGAAGAGGGCTCTTCCTGAGGAAGAAGGCGCACCCTGGTATGAAGATGATGGCTCTCCCTAAAGAGGGCTCTCCCTGAGGAATAGGGCGCACCCTGATCTTGCATTGCAGACACTATATCGGCCATATCTCAACTTCTAGAAGACAGAATTGGACAATCTTACAGTTCACGCGAAGCTTATGGAATGCTCTTTAATTTAGAAGTGGTCCAACAAGGAGGCGTGTCTTGGTTCTTCCTGGAAGAGGGTGCGCCCTCCTTCATCCGTTGTTGGGAAAGTCAACATGTCTCCCTGCATTCACTTACTTGTAATAATAATCGAAGGTCATAGCTCTATATTCCTCGGATTTCCCTCATAGGGGAGTTATGGTGTGCTGCTAACCAAGTCCTGGAAGATCCTTTCCCTGTACTCAGGCGAGTTACCCTCGTTTGGGGGTTTAGGACGTGACCTACGATTTGTGATGGATCTAGTGATGGCCTCAAGTCAAGGTATCCTTGGAAATAACTGTAGTGGACCGGTTAGAGCCCATGGTTTTCGGGTCAATATCAGATCCATGAAGTCGTTGGACCTTATACTGGGCTTTGACCTATCCAAACAAACCCGAATGTATAGTCCTCTTTCAGGAAGGTTACACTTACTTTTCCTACATTTGATTCGAAGAAGGAAACTCAGGTTTCCTAATGGGCCTCTGCTTTGCTAAGAACTACTTTGGCTTGATCCTCTATTTTGCCTATAAATAGAGGTATGTAGGCACATTATTGGGGGTCAGAATTATTAGAGCTCACAACCGCTAGAGAACACAAATCTCTAGTTATTCTGAAACCTAGCAATCTCAGCCCCCAATCTCATATAAACCACCATGCTCCACCGCATCTCAGCCTCGTCAGATCTTTTTCCGACAAAGAACCTCGATCTTTGTTGATTACCAGATTTCTCCATCAACAAATTGGCGCTAGAAGGAGGGGATGTTTGCATCTAAGGAGAAAGGATGTCCCTACAACAAAATCAGAATAACAGATTTGGTGGGAGATGATTTTGAACACGATTTAGAGATGGAAGAGAGTTAGGAATACTATGGCTATGGGAAGAGGATGGACTCAAAGCAACAACACAACTATAATCAAACAATTATGAGATTCATGAGCCGCATACGCCTATCAGGTAAATCTTACTTTCTGATATTTTCTATTATGAATTGGGTTTTACGCAGGTAGGAAATTCTTGGGGACGACATGTCCTCATCCCTCGAATTTGTTAGGGCACGTCCTCTTTCCCTCACCAGCCTCTCTAGAAGGCTAGCGTGATTTTGTTGTTTCGAAACCTCCCCTCGTCAACTTCATCTCCAAGGCGAGGGTTGACACCTACTCCTCCTTCGTGAACCGACGCCTCCCCTCATCAGCTTCATCTTTGGGCGCCGCTAATAGTTAAGGGCGCGCCCTAGTTCAAAGTGAGGGTCGATGCCAACGCTACTCCTTCTTCGTGAGTCGATGCTTAGGCCTTCCTCTCATCAGCTTCATCTCCAAGGCGAGGGTCGACACCTACTTCTCATTTGTGAGTCAATGCCTCCCCTTGGCAGCTTCGTCTTCAGGCGACGCCGATAGTTCAGGGCGCGCCCTAGTTCAAAGTGAGGGTTGATGTTAAGGCCACTTCTCCTCCATGAGTCGACGCCTAGGCCTTCCCCTCGTCAGTTTCATCTCCAAGGTGAGGGTCGATGCCTACTCCTCCTTCGTGGTCGACGCCTCCCCTCGTCAGCTTCATCACCAAGGCGAGGGTTGACGCCTACGCCGATAGTTCAGGGCGCGCCCACCCTTTGGAGGATCTACATTACTCCACCACCTTAAAAGGGTTAATATTACTCCGCCACCCTTGGGAGGGTCAACATCACTCAATCACATGTCTGTGGATACTTCTAGTTAGAGCTCGGCCTCCTCTTCAGGGCACACATCAGCCCTTCATCTCTTCAAGGCACGCATCGACCCTCCATCTTTCTCAGGGAACGCTTCAGCCCCCTCGTCCATCTCCATTCCCTCAGGAATTCTGATCTCTAAGAAGAAGACGTTCATGATGAGTATGTTCTAGAAGATGTTCATGAGAAGAGTCTGGATCTCAATCCAGGTTTCAGGTCGATGACCAAGCTTCTTGAGTAAGGCAAAAGTGGGAAGAATGTGGTTGGTGAATCTTGTCAACCCGAGATAAGAAGATTCTTGAGGGCAACGTCAAATCGCCTTAACTTTGATGAAGATGACACTGGAGACGACATTTGCTTTAGGGAACGTCCTAGGAGAAGCCCACCTCAAATGTATGATTACTCTACTAATGAGGTATGTAATACTTAGGTAATTTCTTGAAACCTATAGATGATTTGTATAGTAGAATTGGTATATATGTTATGTATGGTAAGGACGCGTCCTCAAATGAAAAAGGCGTTGGAGCGTTAACCTCCTCTACTCAGTCAAGGCGGGCCTCAGTCCCCTTGGCTAATCAAGGCATGCCTCAGCCCTCTGTCATCGCTCAGGGTATGCCTTATCCCTCAATAACTCTTCGAGTCATACCAGCATCCCTCACTCAAAAAAACTCTCAACATCTAAGGAGAAAAGAGGTCACAATCACAAGATCATCGGATGAACGACATGAGGGAGGAAGAAGCACTGTCAAATAGCCAGAATCATGGTCAGAACAATCAGAACTACCATAATCATGAGGAGTATGTTCCTGAGCATGTAACTAATCCTCCAAATGTTGGTTGGATCGTTGGAGGACCTCCCCCCATTATTATGTTATATTCAGAGATGATGGAGCGGTTGTTTTTTATTGGAGACACGGTCAGGAGTCTCCATACGAATTTCAATGGATTTAATGAACGTCTTCACACTCTTGAACATCACTCCATGAAGGAGCCAATAATTGAGGGATGGAGGTGTTAGTAATTGTGCTCTAGAGACAATACTTTTTATATTTTAAGGAAAATATTTATTATTAAAGATTATGTTTTATTGATTATTATTTATTTATTATGTTTTATTTACTGCGTAATAAATTGAAAGCATAATAAATGTCCTTGGAATTTTGATACGTATTATATATCTTTAAGTATGTGACTTAAAAATGAGATTATATGAATAGTATCTTATTCCTAAAATTCCCTAGTCGAGTATTATTATTTAAGGACAATAATAATGCACAAAGACTAGTATGTTTCTTGACAGATGACCACATCTCATTGGTCATAGGTATGGTGATACTAAAGTCAAGAACATAAGTGTATGTATCAATGCATGGCACTGGAATGACCCGCCGTGAGATTCTACATGTTAAATAAGTGTCATAAGTAATTCTCACTGTGATAATGGTGTAATGATCCTTAGACCTGACATCATTATATTTCTATACGAGAATTAATATACTTTGATTACATTAAAAGTTACCTTTGACCGGGTGATGATAAAAGTGGACATTGGGTATATTATGAATCGTATGAGAAATATGAATGATCTAGATGAGATTTAATCCTCCTAATTTTAGGAGTGATATTATTGGCCTCTTGTTTGAGTGAGACTATGAAATGCACGGCCGTGCTCAAATGTTGATTTGATTTTAATAGTCTACTCATTGATCAAGAAAATAAAGATTAAATTATGAAGAGGATGACACGAGACATGCCTTGAGTTTAATCTATAATATCAAGATTAAAGGGATTATATTACATGAAACATTATTCACGAAATGCTTAATTGAATCACCGATTTATTATTATTACTTGGGTAGCAATGATGTATTACTAGATGCCGCTCATTGTTTATAATTTTAATTAGATATTAAAATTGTTGCCAACTTAATAATAACCGACAAGGTCACACACAAAGAACGCTTGAAGGAGAAATAATTTAAATTATGAATTTAAATTAAATAAGTAATTTATTTTATTTATGATATTAATTAAGTATGACTTAATTAATTATATAAATAGAATAAATGAATTATTTAAACTAATTCCAAAATTAATTAATTAAGTGAGACATAATTAAATAATTTAGAATTTTGGATTAGTATTAATTATAATTGGATTATAATTAGAAAACTTATTCATCTCTCTATATAATCTCTTTATGGGCTGATTTAATAAATGAGACATATTTTTACTAAAACCCTAGCCGTTTTGAGAAAGAGGAAGATAGAGAGAGAAGTAGTTTTCGGGTGCTAGTACACATCAATCCTTCATGAAAAGTGTTCGTGTGGATACCGTAGAGCGTAGATCGCGAGAGCGGGATACGTGGTGATTAAACAAGCTTTGGACCTCCATTAATATTCCATTAATGAACTGTTAAAGCTTATAAATGTATTTATTCTTTATCTCCGAATTAAATCTTTTGTTTTCGCATGGATCCTGCGGAGGGTTTCGCTATTTTGATTTATTTTTCACGTTTATTCCGCTGTGTTTGTGCCTCGAAACCCTTCAATGGCATCAGAGCTACTTGCGAAACGTTTTAATTCGGTTATGTACTTAATAGTTTTCGATATATAAGCATGTATGCGATCTATCATAATTTTGTATTGATATAATATGTATATGTTTTTATATATTATGAATATATGATATTCATATGATGTATAATCATGTGATGATTGTGTGTATTGATGTATGTATATGATACATGTTTGTTATTATTATGAGAATCGTATTCGATACGAATTCTGAAACAGCTGTCGTATATTTTCTGAAATCTGTGTCCGTTGTCTGATTTTCGTAAACGATATGTGTTT
Organism: Oenanthe sinensis; assembly: GCA_028671895.1. Classification (NCBI taxonomy): domain Eukaryota; kingdom Viridiplantae; phylum Streptophyta; class Magnoliopsida; order Apiales; family Apiaceae; genus Oenanthe; species Oenanthe sinensis. The sequence goes on from JAPMAC010000231.1 coordinate 21,112,175, forward strand.
TCTGACTGGAATCGGGTCACTGAGCAATACTGACATAGTCAGCTCTGTGTCTGTAAGCCATTAGATGTCTTTAAAGACCCCAAAACGGTAATTTATTATTTTCTGAAAATTATTTAATTTTCTAAAATTTTGAGTATATGTATGTATATATTATGAATATATAATATTCATGTGATGTATAATCATGTGATGATTATATGTATCACTGTGTATGTATATATGATATATTCTTGTTCTTGTTATGAGGATTGTATATTATACGATTTCCGAAACACCGTCAAATTTGGTGAAATCTGATTGCCGAATCCGATTTTCGCAAACGATATGTGTTTTCTGACTGGAATCGGGCCAATGAACAAAACTGATAAATATGCTATCACCGACAGGTCTGTAACGCGTTTGACGTCATTAAAGGCCTCGAAACAGCGATTTATTATCTTCAGAAATCTGTTTTTAATTTTCTGAAATTTCGAAATTTGTTATATATGATTATATGATATGTTTATATAATCTTAGATATATTATATGTTTTATTTGATAGCATGGTGGATGGTTATGGCCTAAAGACCCATAGTATAGTGGTTTTGATTTATGGTTTTGGTTTCTAAATACGACTTGCATGTCGTTTATTCATTGTAATTTAATTATCTCGAATGTAACTCGAGTTCTTCTTGTAATTTTATTAGAATAGTTTATTTTTATTATTCAATGTAATTATCAATGAAGACTTCCAAGCAAGGAGGCGATCCAAAAGGGGATGATGGAGCGATGAAGAAAGAAGACACGTAATAGATAGTATTTTAAAACCACCATAGACTGACCTTGATATTTCCATTAGCTTGGAAAGATCACATAGGATGGGGCCATAACCAAACACGTTTAATTTACGCACATTACATATATGTATATTATTGCATGTGTTAATATGTATGCGTAGATATAATCGAGATGCATGCTTAATATTGATTAATCATGTATGTATTAGATACGACACCCATGCCATGTTTGCTTAAGAAAGATAAAATCTGTAACGATTCAAGATTTTAAAATTGAACAAACGATCATGAGATTCTTGTGTTTATGAACACGGTATTAAATATGAATTTTTTTTCTTCTGATATGGGGATATTTTGTCAAAAGCGGATTATTAGTTTAAGTCGTAAGGAAGTTGGGTTTTAAGTGAGACCGCTTGTGACTTCTCTGATGACCTGGAAATCAATCCATTGACGAATATTGAAATGAATTATTTGATCAAGGAAAAATTGAGAATCTTTTTATGATGGGATCATGATCGTTAAAATAAACAATAAAAATCCCTAAATACATATTAAGTTAATTGGATGCCTTCCAATGTTTAATACTCGTCAAGATCTAGATTGAGAAGGAGTGGGCTTGCCAAAGCAAGGTGCTTTTATCAATCATGGGAAGACGTGATAAGTAAGTGTACTTAGTTTGTTGAAACATTGGGTCTAACTTAACTAAATCATCACAATAGGATTGTGGGTTTAGAGACATAGAGTTTGGTGAGATTTATTGGATAAATGTGTACAAATGGTTGTTCCACCAAACTTTCCAAGAGTTATATTTGATATAATCGATAAATGTTGTCTACCTAAATAGTCATGTTTTGAGTGTATTAGCCAATGCTATCTTAAAACATGGATGAAGTATGAATCTTGGCTCACTAGAAAGATTTAAAGAAATATTTTCCGAATTAATAGTTAGGGCTATTAGTTTGATAAAAATAGTGGGAGGTATATAGTGATATACCATAATCACTTAAACATAATTAATATTAAATTTGCAATCTAGTTTATTTTATACGCTTTAATATTGTAGATATCAAATGATAAACACAAACAACTTCTCTATGCGATCAGTTCTTGAGAAGGACAAGTTGACGAGAATATATTTCCTTGATTGACATAGGAGCTTGAGGATAGTCCTCGGACACCACGATGTTAGTCAAATCTCTTCCCCTACTCTTAAAGTTGAGAATGTAACATGTGCAAATCATAGTACTTATTGGAAGCAAATTGATATTGCGACTGATGTTTCATGTCTCATGCTCGCAAATATGTGTGCTGAGCTTAAGAAGCAACACGAGCATATAGATGCTTATGAGACGATTGAGCACAAGATATATTTGAAAATAAAAGGGCACTATACACTTACAAGTAGGGAGAGTGAGACCCGGTTACACCACATGTTCTAAAGATTATAGGGTATAATGAGTACCTTTGATATTTTGGGTTTCCAGAATGGTCTGGAGACTTAGTTAGATTTGATTTTACAATCTTTGGACAAATATTATTCTTAGTTTGTTATGAACAATAAAATGAATAAGATTGGTAAAACACCCATTGAGTTGCTAAGCATGTTGAGAACTGCTGAAAGCAATATGATAAATGCATGAACTACTACTATGTTGATGGTAAACATAGGGAATGCAAAAGGGAAAGGAAAATGGAAAGACAAGGAGAAGATTTGATCTATTTCCGTTGTCAAACCAAAGTCCAATCCCTAAAGTAGACTCTAAAGTCTGAATGGGGTGTTGATAAAGAAGACGATTGTCGCTTCTGTGGAAAATTGGGAGACTGGAAATTAAACTGTCATGCTTATTTGGAAGATCTGAAAAAGATGATCAATAAGGGTCAAGCTTTAGGTATCGGGTTGGAATTAGAGTAAAAGTAGTTGCTCTAGTTAAAGAAACTCGTTACTTAACTTTTAACCTATAAGGAAAATTTAGAACTTGATAATTGTTATAACGTGCTTGCAATTGGCAGAGACATTATTTCAGTTTCTTGTTTGGACAAGAAAGGCTTTTTCATTTTAATTAAATAACAATAGTTGTTTATTCTATTTTGATGATGAGGCTTATAATGTTGCACAACTAATTAACAGTTTATATGTTCTAAAGTGAATCAAATCAAATATTACCTTTGACACTGTTGTTGAGGCCATATTAATGAGAAACACATTTCTAGAATACATAAGGATGCATTCATGGATAAGTTTGATTATGAATTATACAAAAGGATGCGAATCTTGGTTTATTTGGCAAAATGACTAAAACTCCTTTTACCGGACATGGTGAAGGGGTCATTGAACGGGTATGACTTATACATAGTGATGTATGTGGTCATATGTGTACGATGACAAAAGGTAGATTTTATTAACTTTAAAATTTACTAATTATTTTAGTAGATACGGATATATGTATATATTTTAGGAGTGATATTATTGGCCTCTTGTTTGAGTGAGACTATGAAATGCACGGCCGTGCTCAAATGTTGATTTGATTTTAATAGTCTACTCATTGATCAAGAAAATAAAGATTAAATTATGAAGAGGATGACACGAGACATGCCTTGAGTTTAATCTATAATATCAAGATTAAAGGGATTATATTACATGAAACATTATTCACGAAATGCTTAATCGAATCACCAATTTATTATTATTACTTGGGTAGCAATGATGTATTACTAGATGCCGCTCATTGTTTACAATTTTAATTAGATATTAAAATTGTTGCCAACATAATAATAACCTACAAGGTCACACACAATGAACGCTTGAAGGAGAAATAATTTAAATTATGAATTTAAATTAAATAAGTAATTTATTTTATTTATGATATTAATTAAGTATGACTTAATTAATTATATAAATAGAATAAATGAATTATTTAAACTAATTCCAAAATTAATTAATTAAGTGAGACATAATTAAATAATTTAGAATTTTGGAATAGTATTAATTATAATTGGATTATAATTAGAAAACTTATTCATCTCTCTATATAATCTCTTTATGGGCTGATTTAATAAATGAGACATATTTTTACTAAAATCCTAGCCGTTTTGAGAAAGAGGAAGATAGAGAGAGAAGCAATTTTCGGGTGCTAGTACACATCAATCCTTCATGAAATGTGTTCGTGTGGATACCGTAGAGCGTAGATCGCGAGAGCGGGATACGTGGTGATTAAACAAGATTTGGACCTCCATTAATCTTCCATTAATGAACTGTTAAAGCTTATAAATGTATTTATTCTTTATCTCCGAATTAAATCTTTTGTTTTCGCATGGATCCTGCGGAGGGTTTCGCTATTTTGATTTATTTTTCACGTTTATTCCGCTGCGTTTGTGCCTCGAAACCCTTCAGGAGGGAGGGATGGGCCGTCATGGTGATAAAGGAAGAATGCTGGAAGATGTTCGTGATAGTAGGTTCCATGGAGTCACCCCCAGAAGGCTAGAATTTGGTAGCGGTGTTACCAACCATAATTATCAAGATAATATTGAGAGGATGATGGTCCTTGCAGGAGAAATTTGCCATCCTCCACACCCTCATCGCTCAGACCATACTTCTGAAAGGAGGCATAATATCCAGGTAACCCCCGAACACGTAGACCTTATATGCATGATATGAATGGTATGTTGCTTTTGTAGGGAGAGGAGAGAGACCGACCTCACATGAGAGAGGAATGGGTAGGGGAAAGACCCATACTTAACCCCATACCCTTAAGGTCAATGCACCCGGATGAAGGTTTCCCACGAAATATTGATCCATGCACTCGTGAGGCTCTCTCAAACCGACTTCGAAGAAGGGATGACACTTTTGTGAATGATAGACAACTTCCTCATTGGAGACGCCACAACGCCGAACCTATTATCACCTCAGTCTACTCTGAATGCTCGTCTGAGAGTGGGCGTCACACCTCTCAAAGGCAGAATGGCCAGAATAGTCAACGGTCTCAGAAAATTCAGAATCCTCCTCCTCCTCTGGAGAACCAATAGGGCGCACCCCAACCTACTCAAGTTGCTCAGAATGTGGTCCAACCTCCTCCAACTGATCAGGGCGCACCCCCACATCTACATGCTAATCAGGGCGCACCCCAACCTCCTCCAGTCATCTTGGGCATGCCTCAACCCACGACCATCAATCAGGTCAAGCCTATCTTCAACTCAGGTAAAAACCAGGCCATGCCCCCACCTCAGGGCATGCCCTCCACCATTGCCTCCCAGATAAGTCCCTTATCTTAGCTCTCTGGAATGCAAAATATTCCAGGTGTAACATAAACATTGATGAACTGAGGAAACTCCTCACCATCCTCGATGAAGGAAGGCCTATAACCTTAGTACAGGCTCCATCTCCTTTCTCTTAACTGGTAAGGGAAGTGTCGCTTTCATAAGGCTATCAAAGCACTAATGATCTCCTCTATCATGGGAACTCCGAACATTGCTGCCTTCCTTTACTAGGGACAATGAATCCCTCCAAGCGTTCTTCAAACGATTCAACTCTGAAGCTACAAGAGGTAGATGGGCAACAAATGATACCTTGAAGAGTTTTCTCATTGCATGTCTGAAGGTTGAGACAGATTTTTGGAAGTTCCTACAAGGGAAGGAACCATCTACTTTAGCCTCCCTCTATACTGAAGTAGAGCCTTTCAAAAGAATTGAGCAATCCTTAGAAGACGACAATCAATCAAGCTCAAAATTTAGAAAATTCAAAGAAGAGGGATAGAGCTCCACCTTTTGAATATAGGGGGAAGCCTGAAAGTTCAAATAGGGTGAATATGACACACGATGGAAGGGACTGGAGCCCTCCACATTCCTACGAGAGCAGAAGAGATAAGTACACTCCTTTAGTAGCGGGAGTAGAACATATTTATGAAGTTAATAAGAACAAGAGTTTGTTCGGGAGGCCACATCCTCCATCAGCTTGGCAAGGCAAAGATCAGAAGAAATATTGTGAATATCATGAATTTACTGGGCATGACACTCATGAATTTCGAAAATTGAAGGATGAAATTGAATCGTTGATAAAGGAAGGGCATCTCACTGAATGGATAAAGAAGTATAGCATCGATCATCCCGCACTAAAAAGAGAGAGTAGACCAAGATTGGGAGTTAAAAATCAGGAGCTAGCCTCAGAACCTACGGCGGAATTTACGGAAGGAATCGTGGAAGATGCCAGCGACAAAAAAACTGAAGAGCAAACCTTAGCCATGAAAATGAAGGGAAAAGCAGTCATTCTTGAATCTCTTCCCATCATTGAACTGGAAGAAAATTTTCAACAATATCCCGGGGAGAGAGGGAGTGCCCTCTAATTGGAGCAAGGAAGAAGAAGACTTTGACTTGGATCCTCGAATGCCTCTTGTAGTGGAAAAACAGGGCCAATAAAAGAAGCCTTTGATATTCCTGACAAAATTTTTGAAGGTGAGCACCCGGTTAGGGCGCATTTTAAGTTGGTAGTTTACCAGGTAAATGGGGGGTACCAAGCCCGGGATCCTAATTAAGACAGAGATGTATTTGGAATGTGCTCAGTGACTTCTGCACAAATTCAAGGAAGTGCGCCTGCATCAGATGTCGATGAAGAGTGATAGTAGTGTTGATGCCTTAGCCAAATTAGGTTCTCAGAAGTATGTTCATATGTTATAGGGTGTTCCTATTTGAATTTCAGGAGAAGCCTAATGTTCCCGAGATAAAGGTAATGCAGGTGGAAAAAGATGCTCAAGTCGCATGGATGACTCATATTCTAAAAATATTGAAGGAAATCTCCATATCTTGAAGGAAGATGACATAGGGATAATTTGAAGGCAATCGCTAGAAAAATTTGAGGAAGAAATAAATTATTTTAGCAGGATGTTATGGACACGCTAAAACTATAGGGAACACATTCTTTTAAAAAATGGAGGAGCATGGTGAATGAAGAAATTCTTTCATATATCAATATTTCGAGAATTTGGAGGGTAGTTGTTATGCCCATATTTCTCCTAGACTCGAACTTCGCCTAGAGTCGGGCTTCGCCTAGAGTCGGGCTTCGCTTGGAGTTGGGCTTCGCCTGGAGTTGGGCTTCGCTGGAGTGAAGTTGGGCTTTCCATGGAGTTGGGCTCTTCTTGGAAGGAGGAACGGCCTCCTCCTAGTGTCGGGCTTCTCCTGGAATTGGCCTCATACTAGTGTCGGGCTTCTCCTAGAATCGGCATCCTCCTAGTGTCGGGCTTCTCCTGGAATCGGCATCCTCCTAGTATCCGGCTTCTCCTGGAATCGGCATCCTCCTTGTATCAGACTTTTTCTGGAATCGACCTCCTCCATGTATCGGCTTATCCTGGAATCGGTCTCCTTCTAGTGTCAGGTTTATCTTGGAATCGGCTTCCTCCTAGTGTCGGGCTTCTCTTGGAATCGACCTACTCCCTGTATCAGGCTTCTCCTGGAATTGGCCTCCTCCTAGTGTCCGGATTCTCCTGGAATCGGCCTCCTCCTAGTGTCGGGCTTCTCCTGGAATCGGCCTCCTCCTTGTATCAGGCTTCTCCTGGAATCGGCCTCCTCCTTGTATTAGGCTTCTCCTGGAATAGGCCTTCTCCTAGAATCGGCTTCCTCCTAGAATTAGCTTCCTCCTAGAATCGGCCTCCTCCTAGTGTCAGGATTTTCCTAGAATTAGCCTCCTCCTAATATTGGGACTCTCTTGGAATCAGCCTCTTTCTGGAAGGAGGGGCAGTCTCCTAATAGAATTGAATTTCTTATAAAGTTGGATAGACTCGGGCTCTCCCCTAGGAAGATGGAGATGAGTGCTCACTTTGAGGAAGAGGGAGATGACGACTCTCCCTGAAGTTGGCTCGCCCTAGTGAGGAAGAAGAGGATGAGGGCTCCCCCTGAAGTTGAGTGTTCTCCCTGAAAAGGACTCTCCCTAAAGAAGTAGGAGCGCCCTGGTAAAGAGAAAAAGAGCTCCCTCTGAAGTTGAGGGCGCTCCCTGAGGAAGAAGGCGCGTCCTAGTATGAAGATGAGGGCTCTCCCTGAAAAGGGCTCTCCCTGAGGAAGAGGGCGCGCCCTAATCTTGCACTGCAAACACTATTTAGGCCATATCTAAACTTTCAGAAGTCAGAATTGGATGATCTTGTTGGGTTCCGAGGCATAAAACGCAGCGGATAAACGTAAATATAACGAAAATTTTCGGAACCCAAACGCAGGATCATGTATAAGAATTGACGGATTATGGTGATAATCGAATCATACCTATTAAGATTTTGAATGCCACGAACTCAACGGAGATCCTTGCTATCACGATTTGTGTCTTCCTCTCGAAAGCACCTCTATGGTATCCACACGAGCACCTTCAAGGACGTCTCACGATCTTGAACACGGAACGGAAGTACTAGCCTCCTTTGATAGGTTTCGAATTCTCTCTGCCTCTTCCTATGCTGCCTCTTCTGCTAGGGTTTATGCAAAAACGTGCAAGCCATTTAACCTATCATTATCTATTTATAATGATTGGTTAATGGGCCTTTTTAGCAAAAACCTAACCCATGTAGGCATAGGATTAAATAATAAAACATGCTTCTATTATTTAATTAATAATTAAGTCACACTTAATTATTATTGGCAGAAATATAATTCTTCAAATTCGAATTTATTTCAATTAATTAAGTCTCACTTAATTAATATAATAAATTCGAATTAATCATCAATTAATTTAAATCTATAATTTAAATTAACTATTCCTCTAGGTGCTCTATGTGTGTGACCCTATAGGCTATTATTTAATTAGCAATAATTTTATTCTCCAATAAAATTATAAACAATGAGCGGTATCTAGTAATACATCATTGCTACCTAATTAAACAATAATTAAATCGTGATTCGATAAAACCTTTCGTGATTAATGTTTCCGTGTAATATAATCCCTTTAACCATATATATTATAGATTAAACTCGAGGCATGTATTTAGTCATCCTCTTCAACATTTAATCCGGGTTTACTTGATCCATGAGTAGACTATGAAAAACAAATCATTATTTGAGCACGGCCATGCATTTTATAGTCTCACTCAATCAAGAGGCCAATAATATCTCTCCTAATTATAGGAGGGTTAAATCCTTTATCTATCATTCATATTTCTCATACGACTCATGATATACCCGATGTCCACTTTTATCATCACCCGGTCAAAGGTAACTTTTAATGTAGTCAAAGTATATCAATCCTCGTATAGAAATATAATGATCTCAAGTCAGAGGATCATTACACCATTATCACTGTGAGTCTTTCTTATGACTTAATTAAACATGAAGAATCTCACTGTGGGTCTGTCCAGTACCATGTACCCCTACATGTACCTATGTATTGACTTTAGTATCCCCATACTTATAACCAATGAGATGTGATTATCTGTCAAACAACATACTAGTCTATTTATGTATTATTATTGTCCTATCATAATAATACTCGACTAGGGAACCTTTAAGAATATGATATATTATATAATCTCAAGTTCAAGTCATGTACTTAAACTATATAACGAGTATCATGATTCTAAGGACATTTATTATGCTAACAAATATATCGCAGTAATTAAAGTCATAATAAATACGTTTATTGAATAATCAAATGACATAAATGTTTATTAAAAGGAAAAATTGTATTGCCTCTAGGGCACCTACACTAACAATCTCCCACTTGCACTAGAGCCAATCACCCATGTATCTAATACCCATGGAACTAGTGTGACCGTCGTGCTTCTGCTGCGACAAGCCTTTGGTCAGTGGGTCTGCAATGTTATCATTTGTGTGCACTTTACATATGTGTATGTCACCCCTCTCATTAATCTCTCGAATGAGGTGATATCTCCTGAGTATATGTTTGGTTCGGGAGTGAGCTCTAGGTTCTTTAGCTTGTGCAATGGCTCCATTATTATCGCAGTATAGATCAATGGGGTCTGCGATTGATGGAACCACTCCCAATTCAGTAATGAATTTTCGAATCCAAACTGCTTCCTTAGCCGCTTCACAAGCTGCAATGTACTCAGCCTCCATTGTAGAATCAGCTACTGTTTCTTGTTTTGAACTCTTCCAACTTACAGCACCTCCGTTTAGACAAAACACAAAACCAGACTGTGATACAGTATCATCCCTGTCTGTTTGGAAACTTGCATCGGTGTAACCTTTTACTACTAGTTTCTCCTCTCCTCCATACACCAAGAATGAATCTTTAGTCCTTTTCAAGTACTTTAGAATATTCTTGACAGCCGTCCAGTGACCTTCACCTGGATTAGATTGGTATCTTCTCGTCATGCTTAAAGCATACGAAACATCTGGGCGAGTACATACCATCGCATACATGATGGATCCAATTGCTGAGGCATATGGAACCTTACTCATGCGGTCCTTGTCATCCAATGATTTCGGACACTGATCTTTAGAGATCGTTATCCCTTGAGATACGGGGACATATCCCCTTTTTGCATTTTGCATACCAAAACGGTGCAAAACCTTATCGATGTATGTACTCTGACTTAGACCGATCATCCTTCTAGATCTATCCCTATAGATCCTCATTCCTAGAATGTAGGATGCATCTCCTAAGTCTTTCATAGAGAAATTACTCCCTAACCAAATCTTAACAGCCTTGAGAGAAGGTATGTCATTCCCCATTAGTAGTATGTCATCAACATATAGTACTATGAATGACACATGGCTCCCACTAACCTTCTTGTAAACACAAGGTTCATCCTCGTTTTGAACAAATCCACACTCTTTGATAGTTTCATCAAAACGGATGTTCCATCTCCTAGAGGCTTGCTTTAATCCATAAATGGATCGACGTAATTTACATATCTTGCTAACATTCCCTGGACTGACAAAACCTTCAGGTTGTGTCATGTACACATCCACATCATCTTCAAGGCTTCCATTAAGGAAGGCTGTTTTGACATCCATTTGCCAGATTTCATAATCATGGAATGCTGCAATAGCAAGCAAAATCCTTATGGATTTGACCATAGCCACTGGTGAGAAGGTTTCATCATAGTCAATACCATGAATTTGCTTGAAACCTTTTGCAACTAGCCTTGCTTTATAGGTCTGAACATTTCCATCCATGTCAGTTTTCTTCTTGAAAACCCATTTGCACCCTATGGGTTTTACCCCTTCAGGTGGATCAACCAAAGTCCATACTTGGTTTTCATACATGGATTCCATCTCGGATTTCATGGCTTCTAGCCATCTCTTAGATTCTGGACTGCTCATAGCATCTTGGTATGTGAGAGGCTCATCTTCATCTATGAGCATCAAATCACCACATTGAGTCAAAAGAAATCCATATCTCTCTGGCTCATGGCGAATTCTACCAGTTCTACGAACAACCTGTGTTTGTTGAGCGTTATTATTATCCTGCTCTTGTTCCACTTCAGGTTCAATGCTATTTTGTGGTTCTCGATCTTCATCGAGGTCTATAGTTCTCCCACTGTTTCTTTTGGAAACAAAATCCCTTTCCATGAAGACAGCATCTCGAGCAATAAACACTTTTTGCTCAGAAGGACTATAGAAATAATACGCCTTTGTTTCTTTAGGGTATCCCACAAAATTGCACTCTTCAGATTTAGGTCCAAGCTTGTCAGATACTTGACGCTTCACAAACGCCTTGCATCCCCAAACTTTCATAAAGCTCATGCCTGACCGTTTCTTCTCCCATATCTCATATGGAGTCTTTTGAACCTTCTTAGTAGGAACACGGTTAAGTGTGAAAGCCGCTGTTTCTAGAGCATAACCCCAGAAACTAATTGGAAGATCTGCATGACTCATCATCGATCGCACCATGTCCAACAAGGTGCGATTTCTCCTCTCTGAAACTCCATTCCATTGAGGTGTACCTGGCGGAGTGAGTTGTGATACAATACCACACTCCTTTAAATAATCTTTAAATTCAGTGCTCAAGTATTCTCCTCCACGATCAGATCGTAAGATTTTAATACTTGCACCTCCGCCAATTTGCTTCTCTACTTCAGCCTTGTATTCTTTGAACTTTTCAAAAGAATCGGATTTATTCTTCATAAGATATACATATCCATATCTACTGAAATCATCAATAAATGTTATGAAGTAGTAGTAGCCTCCTCTAGCCATCACACGCATTGGGCCACATACATCACTATGTATTAGCTCCAAACGTTCAGTGGCCCTTTGACCCTTACCAGTGAAAGGGGCTTTAGTCATTTTACCAAGCAAACAAGATTCGCATTCTTGGTATGATTCAAAATCAAACTTATCCAAATATCCATCCTTATGTAATTTGGATATGCGTTTCTCATTTATATGGCCTAGACGACAATGCCAGAGGTATGTTTGATTTGAGTCATTAACTTTAAGTCGTTTGTTTTCTATATTACAGACAGGATTATCTAAGTCAAGAACATATAAACCATTAAACAAACGCGCAACACCATAGGTTAAATCATTCAAAGCAAAAGAGCAACTGTTGTCCTTTATTGTAAACGAAAAACCTTTCTTGTCCAAACAAGAAACAGAAATAATGTTTCTGCGAATTGCAGGCACGTAATAACAATTCTCCAGTTCTAAAACTAGCCCAGAGGGCAAAGATAAATAATAGGTTCCTACAGCTAAAGCAGCAACTCTTGCTCCGTTGCCAACTCGTAGGTCCATTTCTCCTTTAGCCAATGTCCTACTTCTCTGCATTTCCTGCACATTTATACAAATGTGAGAAGCACATCCGGTATCCAATACCCAAGATGTAGAAATAGACAGATTGACTTCTATAACATATATACCTGAATTAGAAGCTTGCTCAGCCCTCTTCTTCTTCAGATCCTCCAAGTAAACTGAACAGTTTCTCTTCCAGTGACCAGTTTTCTTACAGTAGTGACATTCACCCTTAGCGACCCCACCTTTAGGCTTTAAAGCCTGTTTAGGACCTGACTTTGGCTTGGGTGTAGAATCAGAACCTGTCTTCTTCTTACCCTTCCACTTGCCTTTCCCTTTGGCCTTACCTTTATTGCCCACCATCAGTATGGGAGCAGGTTCAGCCGTCTTCATGTTGGTCTCATATGTTCTCAACATAGCCAACAATTCAGTAGGTGTTTTGTCAAACTCATTCATATTGTAGTTCATAACAAACTGAGTGAATTTGTTGTTCAAAGAATTCAAGATTAGGTCAATACCAGTTTCCGGACCAATCGGGAAACCCAAAGTATCAAGATACTCAATGTAACCAATCATCTTCAGAACATGTGGGCCAACTGGTTCATTTGCCCCTTGTTTGCAGTTAAAGAGTGACTTGCTCGTGTTGAACCTTTCTTGACGAGTTTGGCTTGCAAACATGCTTTGCAAGTGCTCATTGATAGTATATGCATCCATATGCACATGCTGTCTTTGAAGCTCAGCACTCATAGTTGCTAACATAAGACACGCAACATCAGTTGCATCATTCTCATCCTTTGTGTGGGCCGCTCGTTCCTCAACAGTAGCGCCCTCAGGAAGGGGACCTGCCGGAGGAATATCAATGACATGAAGCTTGCGCTCCTGCCTGAGGACATTCCTCAAATTCCTCTGCCAGTCTAGGAAGTTGTTTCCTCCTGTCAGCTTATCCTTCTCAAGGACAGATCGTACGGATAGTGTGTTTGTGTTGTTTGTCATTACTTGGTATCTACAATGATAAAAGCACAAAATTAAACATTAGATTGTCTGAGTTATTTATTATGTTCAAATGATTATGATACATTCATAATATATCTCCCACTATTTTTATCAAATCAATAGCCCTTACTATTAATTTGGAAAGTATATCCCATAATCCTTTCTAGTGAGCCAAGATCCATATTTCGTCATGTCTCAAGTCAACCACTGGAAGTCCTTAAGAATGATTATTTAGGTAGACAACATTTGTCAATTATATCATATATAATTCTTGGATAGTTTGGTGAGCAACGATTGATCTTATCTATCTAATAGATTTTTAACCAAACTCTATGCTTCTAAGTTCATAATGGTTGAATATAACCGTTTACTTTCACCTTATTATGACGACTCAGTTAAGTTTGACCCAATGATACAACGGCCGAATATAACCGTTTATATTCGTCGCATCTCACCACGATAGACAGGAGTCCCCTGCCACTGACAGTCTTTCCCCTAATCGATCTAGGATTCGATGAGTGTTCATTCATTGGAAAACATCTGATTAAAACTTAATATTTTGTTAAGGGGTTTAGAAGATTTTACGACGATCATGATCACATCATGAAGAGATCCTCAATTTTTCCTTGAACTAAATATTTCAAATTGACATCTTAAATTGTTCATTTCCCAGGTAGATGGAGGATACCAGTGGTCACACTTAAAACCCATCAGCCTTACGAATACGCATATCCGTTTTTGTCAGAAAATCCCAATTATAGATATCAAAATCCATATTCAATTCCGTGTTTTAAAAATCCATATTTCATAAACACAAGAATCTCATGATCGTTTGTTGATTTTAAAATCTTGAATCGTTACAGATTTTATCTTGAGTCGTTACAGATTTTATCTTGTTTAAACAAGCATGGCATGGGTGTCGTATCTAATACATACATACATACATACATACATGATTAATCTAATTAAAGCATGCATCATTCATACATCAATATGTAAAGTGCAGTATGTAAACGTGCTTGGTTATGGCCCCTTTCCTATGTGATCCTTTCGAGCTAATGAAAGGATCAAAGTCAATCTATGGTGGTAAAATATAAATACAATTACATGTCTTCATTCTTCTTGTATCCACTAGTGCCTGCTCCTCTTCTTGGATCATCTTTCAGTCTTCAAGTACATTACATGGAATAATTGAATACAACCTAAGCTAATGTACTTACATAAGAAAACTCGAGTTACATTCGAGGTTAAACAATTACAAGAATGAAGAAAACGACATGCAAGTCGTATTTATAAAACCAAAACCAAAAACCATTAATCTAGGGGTCTAAGGGCCATAACCAGCACCATGCTCAAGTACACAAAATAAAATATTGCGGGGGTCCGGGGGCGGCAGCCCCTGGGCGGGGTCTGGGGCGGCAGCCCCAGGCGGGGTCTGGGGCGGCAGCCCCAGGCGGGGTCTGGGGGCGGCAGCCCCCGGCTGGGGTCGAGCTGCCAGGTCAGCTCGAAATCAGAAATTTTTTTTTCTTTCGAAGACCAGTCCTATTCAGAAATCATCAATTTCTGAACTACAGATCATATCTGTTGGCCCTTTTTCCCACTGCATCTTATACAGTTTCAGAAGCATGTATCATATACATACTTATCATATCCCAGTTAACAGATCATGTCCAACATAATCTGTCCACCAGTTTATATCACTATACAAACTGACCCTCATGCATAATATACAAATCGCAATATGGCATATAAATCAGTCATGACAAATCATTAACATGCTAGTATCATCACCACATATTACAATTCGAATATACATGAAGAACATAGCATGGCAGAAGCATGGCAGTAACAAAGCAGTAGCATGGCAGTGGCATGGCAGTCACCAAAACAGGCATATTTGCATCAAATACAGTTAACACGTAACCAAATCAGTCCCTTATACACGTAGCTTTGATACCATTGTTGGGTTCCGAGGCATAAAACGCAGCGGATAAACGTAAATATAACGAAAATTTTCGGAACCCAAACGCAGGATCATGTATAAGAATTGACGGATTATGGTGATAATCGAATCATACCTATTAAGATTTTGAATGCCACGAACTCAACGGAGATCCTTGCTATCACGATTTGTGTCTTCCTCTCGAAAGCACCTCTATGGTATCCACACGAGCACCTTCAAGAACGTCTCACGATCTTGAACACGGAACGGAAGTACTAGCCTCCTTTGATAGGTTTCGAATTCTCTCTGCCTCTTCCTATGCTGCCTCTTCTGCTAGGGTTTATGCAAAAACGTGCAAGCCATTTAACCTATCATTATCTATTTATAATGATTGGTTAATGGGCCTTTTTAGCAAAAACCTAACCCATGTAGGCATAGGATTAAATAATAAAACATGCTTCTATTATTTAATTAATAATTAAGTCACACTTAATTATTATTGGCAGAAATATAATTCTTCAAATTCGAATTTATTTCAATTAATTAAGTCTCACTTAATTAATATAATAAATTCGAATTAATCATCAATTAATTTAAATCTATAATTTAAATTAACTATTCCTCTAGGTGCTCTATGTGTGTGACCCTATAGGCTATTATTTAATTAGCAATAATTTTATTCTCCAATAAAATTATAAACAATGAGCGGTATCTAGTAATACATCATTGCTACCTAATTAAACAATAATTAAATCGTGATTCGATAAAACCTTTCGTGATTAATGTTTCCGTGTAATATAATCCCTTTAACCATATATATTATAGATTAAACTCGAGGCATGTATTTAGTCATCCTCTTCAACATTTAATCCGGGTTTACTTGATCCATGAGTAGACTATGAAAAACAAATCATTATTTGAGCACGGCCATGCATTTTATAGTCTCACTCAATCAAGAGGCCAATAATATCTCTCCTAATTATAGGAGGGTTAAATCCTTTATCTATCATTCATATTTCTCATACGACTCATGATATACCCGATGTCCACTTTTATCATCACCCGGTCAAAGGTAACTTTTAATGTAGTCAAAGTATATCAATCCTCGTATAGAAATATAATGATCTCAAGTCAGAGGATCATTACACCATTATCACTGTGAGTCTTTCTTATGACTTAATTAAACATGAAGAATCTCACTGTGGGTCTGTCCAGTACCATGTACCCCTACATGTACCTATGTATTGACTTTAGTATCCCCATACTTATAACCAATGAGATGTGGTTATCTGTCAAACAACATACTAGTCTATTTATGTATTATTATTGTCCTATCATAATAATACTCGACTAGGGAACCTTTAAGAATATGATATATTATATAATCTCAAGTTCAAGTCATGTACTTAAACTATATAACGAGTATCATGATTCTAAGGACATTTATTATGCTAACAAATATATCGCAGTAATTAAAGTCATAATAAATACGTTTATTGAATAATCAAATGACATAAATGTTTATTAAAAGGAAAAATTGTATTGCCTCTAGGGCACCTACACTAACAGATCTTATAGTCCACGCGAAGCTTGTGGAATGCTCTTTAATTTAGAAGTGGTCCGACAAGGAGACACGTCTTAGTTCTTCCTAGAAGAGGGTGCACCCTCCTCCATTCGTTGTTGGGAAAGTCAGCATGTCTCCTTGCATTCACTTACTTGTAATAATAATCGAAGGTAATAGTTCCATATTCCTCGGGTTACCCTCGCAGAGGAGTTATGGTGTGCTACTAACCATATCCTGAAAGATCTTTTCCATGTACTCAGGCGGGTTGCCCTCATCTGGGGGCTTATGACGTGACCTATGATTTGTGGTGGATATAGTGCTGCCCTCCAGTCAAGGTATCCTGGGAAATAGCTGTAGTGGACCGGTTAGAGCCCATGGTTTCCGAGTCAATGTTGGATCCATGAAGTCCTTGGACCTTATACTAGCCTTTGACATATCCAAACAAACCCGAATGTAGAGTCCTCTTTTAGGAAGGTTTCACTTGCCTTTTCTGCATTCAGTCCTAAGAAAAAAAACTCAGGTTTCCTAATGAGCCTCTTCTTTGCCAAGAACTACGTGAGCTTGATCATCTATTTTTCTTATAAATAGAGGTACGTATGCACATTATTAGGGGTCAGAATTATTAGAGCTCACAGCCGCCAGAGAACACAAAACTCTAGTTATTCTGAAACCTATTAATCTCAACCCCCCAATCTCATACAAACCACCACGCTCCACCGTATCTCAGCCTCGTCAGATCTTTTTCTGGCAAAGAACATCGATCTTTGTTGATTATCATATTTCTCCATCAACAATTTCAAAAATATAATCTCTCTATATATACTATATTATTATAGCTGAAAGATTAAAAGTTTTGGTCGACCGGTTGGTACTGGCCATGGGCCTAAAAAATTAACATATATTAAACATAATTTTTTATACTATATTATTATAATTGAAAGATTAAAAGTTTTGTTCGGTCGGTCGGTACTGGCCACAGACCTAAAAATAGACATGTATTATATATAATTTTACTTATTATAATACAGACCCTAACTCTATACATATCTATATTCATTAAAATTTTACTTTTTAGGCCCAATTATATATTTATTATAACACAAGTTCAAATTATAACATATTTATATTAAATAGAATAAATTTATATAAAATAAGAGAACATATAATATTAACATAAATTCTTAAAATTATAAAATTTTATATTAAATATCAATAAAAACATAAATAAAAAATTAATTTACTTAAATATTAGTTATCTCGTGCTTCGTACGGGTTATAAGTTTGTATTATATAATAACACAACATACATTTTTTTTGGAATACTTTTATTCCATCTCACTTATCACGTCACTTATTATTACCATGTCAATAATTAATTAATTCTAATTTTTAAGTTAATATTATACCCTTATATGCAATTAATTAACCTACTATTATACTCTTATACATATTTAACTAAATTAATTAATTTACAATATCATATTTTTAGAAAATGATTTTATTTCATATATTATTATTATTATTATCATCATTATTATATTTTTATACACATTTTCAAATTAATTTTCCATCTTTAAAAATTAGATATATCATAGTATTTCATCAACAAAACTATATATAATTCTTTTGACTCAGATGATTTTCTCAAACATATGATTTTTTCTTTCCAACACAGATTGTTTAAAAATTAATGTGCTCGCTAAATATTTATTTTCACATTATCAGACTATATGTCATCAATTTTTAAAAAATAATACATGTAAATAAAATACAAAATATAACTCAAATTTTAGAAATTACCCGTGTCTTGCACGGGTGTAAGAGCTAGCCAATTATATTTTAAATATCGGGAAATGCCCGACTAATTTATATAAATTATGCGAGCACTCGTATATTATCTGATACAAAAGTAAAGCAATGCAAATTTTAGTTTATTTGCTTTACTTTAATTCCAAGATATTGCAAATAGCCAAATACTATGCATATAGTATAGTTTATGGTCGGAATATAATCACACATTTACAATTTTATACTCTAGTGATTGTGTATACGTGTCCACCAAATTTATGGTTTAAGTGGCAAGTAAATTTAGTAAGAACTATAATAATTACATATACTAGATTATTTATGTAACAACCCCGTCCTTTTTCGGACTATTAATCTTATAAAATTTAAAATTAATAATACAACTTATTAATATAAACTCGATTACAAAAATAACTATTATAAAAGTACAGCTAATAATGACAAATCAATAATCAATCCAATTCAAATATAAGATCCTCTAAATCCAATGTACTCCAACTTCATCTTACATCAAACCTGAATACAAAATAATAAGAAGTTCTCAATCTATATATACAGTTTTAAAACCCTACAATAAAACCTATTATGATTCAAATCCGACCCATATTTGAAAGCTCATTATTCTAATCTAATTTTAATTCATAATCTCTATCAAATTTTAATCCTTATTATTATTATTAATATATTTTATTATTTTAAAAAAATACAGAATATTATATACTACCCTCCTTAAAAATAATTTGGTCCCCAAATTCTCAAAAATCATATACTCCAAAAAGATCTCACACGTCTATCTGAAAAATCACTAATCACCCAAACTATCAACAAGTTAAGCCTAAAGGCAGTCTAAAGGTTTCGAACCAATAGCTCGGATACCAACTGTAACAGTCTTCCCTTTTTAGAACCGTTAATCTTACACAATCTAATATACAATACAATTTATTAATACAAAACTCTATTGCAATGGTAAATATAAAAAAGCGAAGCTAATAATGATAATTCAACAGTCAATCTACTCCAAATCTATGATCCTCGAAATCCAATGCACTCTAACTTGATCTTACATCAAACCTAAAAATTATAAGTAATGAGCTACACAGCCCAACAAGTAACCAATCGATCTAACTAATCGGGTCAAATAACAAATAATACATATAACAAAACATAATTTTCGATAAGATAACCATACACATAACTTTTTGATACACTTTCTTATTCTTATTCGATACGATACCATACAATGACTGCACATAAAACAATAACTTGTTACTCATAATTCATACCAGGACCACTACAACCCGGTAATAACGGTTCTAAATTTTCAGAAAACTGTTACTACAACCCGGTGACCTTGGTCCTAAATTTTCGCAGACCATGACATAAATCAGAGTTCCAAAATTACTGTTGACACACAACAATACATATGAGGTAATACATATCACTTCAAAATATAATCATATAGCCCAAATTTTATAATCAAATATACACATAATATTGAAAACATCGGAAAGATCGATCGAAAACTTACTTCAACCTCGTAAACCAAGAATTCACAACATCCTATAAGACATATTTAATCCCTTGCACACACAAAAAAACGCATCTCAAACTTCGAACGTCCCCATAATTTTGAATCTGCCCAGATCTGTATTTCACCTTTTTGACCCTCTAAACAATATTTTCTCGAAAACCGTAAAGCACACAAAAGTTGTAGAGAACGAAAAGATCTTTTCAAAAAGTCCAGAATCAACGAATTCTGACTTACGATGAATTTACTACGAAATTTACAAAATAGCTGATTTATGTATGAAAAATCCAACGAATTTTAATAACAAAAAGAAGAAAAAGAATCAAGATTTGTGGAAAAAGATTTACAACTATTCAGTCTTGGTGGCTCGAGAAGAATACAATAGAATAAGTAGATCTCAATCTATATATATAATTTTAAAACTCTACAACAAAACCTACTATGATTCAAATCCGACCCATATTCGAAAACTCATTATTCTAATCTAATTTTAATTCCTAATTTCTATCAAATTTTAATCGTTTTTATTATTATTAATCTATTTTATTATTCTAAAAAAATACGAGATATTACGTACTACCCTCCTAAAAAAGAATTTGGTTCCCAAATTCTCAAAAATCATATACTCCAAAAAGATCTCACACGTCTATCTGAAAAATCACTAATCACCCAAACTATCCACATGTCAAGCGTAAAGGCAGTCTACAGGTTTCAAACCTAGAGCTCGGATACCAACTATAACAGCCCACTCTTTTCGGACAGTTAATATTACACAATCTAATATACAATACAATTTATTAATAAAAAATTCAATTATAATGGTAAATATATAAAAGCGCAGCTAACAATGATAATTCAACAGTCAATTTACTCCAAATCTATGATCCTAAAAATCCATTGCACTCCAACTTGATCTTACCTCAAACCTGAAAATTGTAAGTAATGAGCTACACAGCCCAGCAAGTAACCAATAGATTCAACTAGTCGGACCAAGTAATAAATAATACATATAATAAAACATAATTCTCGATACGATAACTATACACATAACATTTTGATACACTTTCTTATTCTTATTCGATACGATACCACACAATGACTACACATAAAACAATAACTTATTACCCATAATTCATACCACGACCACTACAACCCGGTGATAACGATCCTGAATTTTCAGAAAATTGTCACTACAACCCAGTGACCTCGTTCCTAAATTTTCACAAATTATGACATAAATCAGAGTTCCAAAATTTCTGTTGATACACAACAATACATATAAGGTAATACATATCACTTCAAAATATAATCACCTAGCCCAAATTTTATAATCAAATATAAACATAATTTTGAAAACACCGGAAAGATCGATCGAAAACTTACTTCAACCTCGTAAACCAAGAATTCACAGCATCCTATTACATATATTCAACCCCTTGCACTTAAAAAAATAACGCATCTCAAACTTCGAACATCCCCATAATTCTGAATCTGCCCAGATATGTATTTCACCTTTTTGACCCTCTAAACAATGTTTTCTCGGAAAACTTAAAATATGAAATTTGTAGAGAATGAAAAGATCTTTCCAAAAAGTCCAGAATCAACGAATTCTGATTTACGATGAATTTACTACGAAATTTACAAGATAGCTGATTTGTGTATGAAAAATCCTACGAATTTTAATAACAAAGATGAAGAAGAAGAATCAAGATTTGTGGAGAGAGATTTACAACTATTTAGTCTTGGTGGCTCGAAAAAATACAAAAGAATAAGTAGATCTCAATATATATATATAGAGTTTTAAAACCTTACAACAAAACCTACTATCATTCAAATCCAACCCATATTCGAAAGTCAATTATTCTAATTTTAATTCCTAATCTCTATCAAATTTTTATCCTTTTTATTATTATTAATTTATTTTATTATTCTAAAAAAATACGGGATATTACAATATGCCCGTACTACACACAAAGCTAATTTATAATTTATATATTGATAAATATTATTATAATAATATAATATAATAATTATATATAAATAATTATTTAAAATTTAAAATTTTAATATAATATGTTTAAATATGTTTTTATTTTAATTTCTTCTTTATTGTTATTTATAATATTTATATGCGTTAAGTTCTATTTTGGGATTACTTTTATAATAATATTTTATGTATAGTAATTCATAAATATTTTTTTTAAATTCTGTATATCTTAAATTTTATTCAAAATTACTTTTTTTTAAAACTACTTATAATATTGTATATATCTTTTTTTAAATAATTCAGTCATATTATATTATTTTTTTACGTTCAAATATCAATTATATTTAAAATTTATTATTTAATTATGTGTATATCATTTTAAATTTTTATACGTATTTTTATCAGATAATAAAATATATTATTTTCTTTTAAAAAATCTTTTGAATTAAAATATATAATTATTTTTTTTAAAATAAAATAATTTTTAATAGCCCTCACTATTCACCTTAATCGCAAACGGCGTTGGTGACTTTTTAAGGAAATGTACTTGCATGGACTAATAAACTTAGTACACAAGTTGTATAATAAGGAAAGTTGAGGTACAGAATCTATATTTTACTCATAAAATAATATGTACCTAATAAAACAGTCTTGACCTTGCATTTATCTCTTGCTCAGGTGATTTTTCAATTCTTTCTTAGATTCTAATTCTTTTGTTAATCTACTCACTTTGTCTTTCTTCACCATTTTGAATATGGCCAAAATAGTTCCAACGCTTCTAGAGAAACAAATGACCTTTTGAACTTTTTTCTGCACAAAAACAAAACTCACTCATAAATTTCACAAAACTCATATTTAGCTCAGCAAAAAAAGCATAAAGTAGTGAAAAATATATCACACCTCTTTTATTGTTCCCAATATGATTTTTTTTATTTGATAATCCCCACTGAATTTTTTAGTGGGAAACTTTGTCTGAAATAAATATCTTCATTCTAAGAAGCAAAAATATTACGACTCAAGTAAAAAATAAAAATACATTACTAAATATAAATGCAGCTACAACATATTCTAATGCAATCCAATCAGTTGACTATTTAAAAAATTATATAAATAATTTTTAAATTAATATAATTATAATTAAATTTAATTTTAATACCGATGTACTTTTTTATTGAATTATTTTAAATTTTATTTAACATATATCTTAACTATAAAATGATGTATGAATATTTTTATATAATAATTTACACTTAAATAAAATAATATTTTCAAAAATATTATATAATATTATATTTCCAGAACCTTGTATCTTTAGGGTGAAAACCCTCTCTATCACTTTTTTAATATACAGTATCTAAAATAACATTTTCAGGTGAATATATAGATAATAACATTTTTCGTATGCAGTTATATTATGCGTATACGTCAAATACAAATTTTAAATATGCGTACTGCTATTTCCCAGAAAAATATCAATATGATTTGTAAAGAGGGTTGAATACAAATCACCAAAACTTTTTATATTTTAATTTTTGTTCTTTTAGGTTTGAGTGTTTAAGAGAATATATATGAACAATAAAACTGAAGACTAATTTGAACAAAGATATTTAAAAGTACTGATGAATTGGTTTTTCCATATGTGTATATTTTTGCTCAAATGATCTAGATTAATGAAACCTAACTGCTATTTATAAGGTTAGAAAATAAATCAACCGTTCTTACAAAGTACTCTAAGGCTGAACAGTTGATTCAAAGATGTCATCTAACTTGTATATTTTCTAACAATGCTACCACACTTGTTTATATACTACAAGTGTGTTTATAATACATAGAGAAATAGAATACAATTTATTTAGACTTATTTACAATTTAAACCCTATGTTATTAACAATATATAATTCAAACCCTATGTTAATATATTTAGTAAATTTAACCCTACGTTTTTTAACTATTTACAATTGAAACCTTTTTTAAAATAATTACTAAAATTTTAAAATAATTAGTAAATTTAACCCTATATTTTTTAACTATGTACATTTGAAACCTTTTTTAAAATAAATAGTAAATTTAACCCTACGTTTTAAAACATTTAGTAAATTTAACCTTGACTTTTTAATTTCGGAATAAAATAAATTTTATATCGAAAAAGTATTTTCGAGAATATATTCACCGAAGAGTATTTTTGAAAATAAATTGAATTCGGTGATGAACATTCATGAATATATTGAGCGGGAAGTGTGATGGCAATATGGAATAATATAAACACATATTAAAATTTTATTGAACATATATAATATATTATACATATAGATATATTAATATAGAAAAGAACATCTAAATATTCATTTTATAATAAAAAACCCTAATAATTGCAAATATTTATTATGTTTAGATAATATCTATATAAAAAAAATTGACAATAGTGCATTTGACGAGTATTTATTCAAAATTTTGTCGTAAAATTTATTTTATTCCGAAATTAAAAAGTCAAGGTTAAATTTACTAAATGTTTTAAAACGTAGGGTTAAATTTACTATTTATTTTAAAAAAGGTTTGAATTGTACATAGTTAAAAAATATAGGGTTAAATTTACTAATTATTTTAAAAAAAGTTTCAATTGTAAATAGTTAAAAAACGTATGGTTAAATTTACTAAATATATTAAAAGAGGGTTTGAATTGTATATTGTTGATAACACAGGGTTTAAATTATATTTAAGCCATTTATTTATTCTAGGATTGTTTTAACTCTATCATTCCTTATGCCTTTTTTCATAGACTAGAAAAGACAGCTTCAACTTGAGTTTTCACAGTCATCATAGACTGTTTTCCATAAGCGTGCTTTTGTCTGTCAACTTGTCAACTTCTGTTGTCTCAATCAATTGATAATTTGCTGTTAAGCATATCAATTGATTCTCCTTTTTATCCATCAATTAATATTCTTTTTCGATTGATCTTTATATCTATCGATTAATAAATGATGACTTATCGATTGATAGATGTTATCAATCGATATATCAATCGATGGGTCTTCACATCAGTTGATGGTCTTCAATACTTGATTTGGCTTCTTCAATTAATCTTCTATCCATCAATGCTTTAATATCAATTGATCATCTTTCACTTGTATAATTTCCTATCTTCAAATAATTACAATTCGACAGTCTAAGTTACACATCAGTTGATGACCTATATCAATCGACTCTAACATCAATTGATGAGAATAATATCAATTGACTTACACCTTATCGATTGAAATAGACTAAGTACACCTATGTTACAATCCACATTATCAGTTAATTCACATAAATATTTAAACTGATAAATGGTTTCCTGATCAATTGATCAGTTACATCAATTAAAATTTCTATGTCTAAGATTAAAGTTATCATCAAATTACATGTAGATTCCTAACACTAAGTCTGATGCTGCAGGCCGGGGCAATGACTTACTTGAGAGGCTTAAGATGTTGGGTTTCAGCACCAGAGTTGCAAGCCAGGCATGGGGCTTGACGTTGAGGTGAAGTTGGGGCACATGAGGCACATGATGCGCACATGGGGCATGAGGCACACATGGGGTGCATGGGGCACTTGTGACTTATGAGGGCACTTGCACGAGTTGGATATGTCAAAGGCTTAGATCATGACAACGGAGACAAATGAATGCATATCCAAGCACAGATACAAGGAACATGCATTGTGGGCACACTTGATTCTAGAGGGGTCACACAACATGACGCAAGGGTAAGAGAGACAGGATTGTGTGGGACTTGAACAAGGGCACGACCGGCTTAAGGGAGAGTCATCATTCACCATTAGTCCTCAATGACACCGAGACGACATGACAAACGAGTCTTAAGGAGTCTGACATGGTGGGTTTAGCGAAGTCATGGTTCTATGGTGGAGCTGGATATGTGATGCAATCAGTTGGGCCAGGGTTGGAGTATGATGAAGGCATGACATGGATCCAATGTGTAAGATAGACTTGGGCTTATACATATCATATGGATGGTCTTAGTTTACAGATAAGGAAAGTAAGATAGAGCATATCATATTTCATATGGAATAAGGCAATATCTTCTAATGACGGAAATCAAGGGATACGATTCAGCATATCTTAGAGAATATTCTAGAAGGAGGATTATCCTTGGGAATATTCCAAAAGGAGGATTTCATGGGAGTGTATCAAGGAAGATATTCACCATAGATGGAAAGTTTGGATGAGCTTGAGTCATCCAAAACCCGTTTAGCTGCCTATATAAGGAGAATCTACTTCATTCTCATTCATATTCAGCAATTCACTCATAGTTGAGAGACACACTTGTAGAGAGAAGTGAGAGCAAAATACAGAGAGAGCTATATAGAGTTCTAGAGAGAGAAAGAGCTTTGTAGTGATGCACTCTTGTATTGCTAGCAGTTAGTGGGTAGCTGTGTTGAGTTTTGGCAAGCAGACCTAGATTGTTAGATCCTTTTTGTGGAGTAATAAAAAGGTTGGGGGTTCCCCGTATATGTTCGTTTCGTTTATATTGTGAAGTTATTACTAACCCATTTTACGAGCATCGAGTTGTGGAGACTAAGGCCCAAGGGTTAGCTGCGCATTTCTGGCCAGGCTCTAGGCGTAGAGTTGGCGCATCACTCAGCCAAAAGTTTTGAATTTTTTTTAAATTTAAGAGAGGTATACGCATTCCAAGAATGCGGAGATAAGTTTTTGATTTTTAATTTAAGAGATGTATACGCATTCCAAGAATGCGGGGTTAACCAGGTAAAAAAAGGCAGTAAACCCGACTTAGATATTTTGAACATACGATATTAATATATTAGTTATTTAGGGTATTTTCTCGTATCTGTACGGGAATTACAATAGTTACAAACTATAAACTCATGATGTTAAATCTCGCTTTCCATTTCAAGTAAGATATCATGATTCTAATGCAATCCAATCAGTTGATTGTTTAATCTATATATCTCAGTAGTTGATATGTATACATCTGTGTGAATTCTGGAAAACTTTTTCTCAATTCGATTCATATAAGTAATATATATTATATAAATAACTTAATTTTATTCCAAACAATTGATTGTTCAATACTATTATTTGTGTTTTGCAGATCTGTTAATTGTTTGTTTCAGCAATATTTCTCAATTCAGTGAACATCTTTAAGTGTTCATCTATGAATTTTATTCAGGCAAGTAGTCTGAGTTATATTATGTACAAATAAAACATGATTCTAATCCAATCAATTGATTTTTTATTTTATGGTCAATTTTCTTTCGTAAATTGGTTTATTGATTGGTTTAATTTATGTAGATTAAATTATTCATTTCAATCTCATTAGTTCATATCTATGCCAAACATTACATTCCCAACAGTTAGGGTGTGCATTCGGTTCGGTTAACCGAAAACCGAATCAATTAACCGAAATAATTTCGGTTCGGTTAACCATATTTTAAATTTCGGTTCGGTTGAAATATTTTGATAATTCGGTTATTCGCTAATTCGGTTTTTAATCTCAGTTAATCGAATAACTGAAATAAAAAACCGATTTTTAAAAATATTATAAATAAAATAATACTTAATAATATGTTAGTAAATTATTGCATAAACTTATTTTCTTTTTAATATATGATATAAAAATAATATAAAATATTTTGATAACTTATAGTTATTATATATAAAATATAATATAATTCATAATTTTTATATTAAAATATTGTCAAAGTTTATATACTATATATTTTTTTAAATTAAATGAATAGACATAATCAACAACAATTTTATTATATTTAAATATATGTTTTGGTTTGGAAAAAAAATGATGCAGGTATGTTCAGACTTCTTTTTTTTTCTTCCCAATGGAGTGGGTATGTTGAGACTATATCCATGAGTATGAGGAAAAATTGAAAAATAATCTCAAAAGAAATCAAAAGTTTTCGAGACGTTAAAGATAGGATTTTATTAGTGTTAAGTTTTATTTTTAAATATGAATTTATAATATTTATTATTTATTATTTTTTAATTAAATTTCTATTTTTAATTTCGGTTTTCGGGAATAACCGAAATTATAAATTTGATTCGGTTTAAAAACCAAATTAAATTCGGTTCGATTTTCTATAGCGATTTTTTGTTAATTTTAGTTTCGATTAACCAAAAAAAATTCGGTTTCGGGGTTAACCGAAACCTACCAACAGCAGGAGTTGTTAAGTTAGATGTATTTAAAAGCAGTTACAAAATTATCTGATGGATTTAATCTGCTGGAGTGAAAATTTTAGTCTATTCGCTTTACTATAATTCCAAGATATTGCAAATATCCAAATACTATGCATGTAGTATAGTATGGTCTGAATACATACTATAATAATTTATGGTCTGAATCTATACTCTAGTGATTGCGTATACTTGTCCACTAAATTTTTGGTTTAAGGGATAAGTAAACTTAGTAGGAAATATAATAATTACATATATTTTTTACATTTTTTTATATGTCATTTTAATGTTTTGCACGTATATTTAGTTAGATGTTTTGATCGGATAATAAAATTTATTATTTTTATTTTTTTTAAAAAATAAAAATTTATTTATATATTTTAATTAAAATAATTTTAAAATAATAATTTTTAGTATCTAGTTAAATCATCTAAACACGTGTGTCAAAAGTTAAATCGACATATAAAAAAAATGAAAGGAGTATTTATATTATCTTTTTAAATATTTATCATAAATAATGATATTATAATATTAAATATATATTTTCTCAAATAGAAAATGATTGATTATAATTGAATAATAAAGAGAAATTTTTGTCTTATTCTTTTTGTATCAAAACTTTAGTTGACGGAGGATTCAAGTTCGTAGGTTGGATCCCTGCCATCTCGTAATTAATTATGAATAGGAAAAAAGTAAAAGCATGGAGGACAGTCGCATAGACCAATATTAATTGGACATAAATTTTAGGTTTAAAAAAGGTGAAAAATGTCGATTAAGAAAAGGGAAAAAAGAATATACAATAAATAAATAAATAAATAAATAAATTTTAAAAAAATATTAATTTATCTTAATTGATTATGTTAACGGTTAAAAATAATAAGAACTTGTAAAAAGGAGGCTAAAAGTAACAAGTTATAAATATATAAATGCAAAGTATATTTAAAGAGAAAAAGGAACATGAGGTTGAGATCAAGAAATTTTATAAGGTATTAGGGAGTTTTAATATAAATATTTAATGGTAAATTTATATTATACATAATATTATGAAATTACAATAGCACCATCGTTTTTTAATATGAAATTTGAGTATAATATCAAGAAAATTATGTGAGTTCGACATCAAATCCTCAATCTCATATTTAAATATAATGTAGATACCAAAATGCATTTGGGTTAAAATTATTATATGTAAAATGTAATTAAATTGGGAAAATATTTTTATTTTTTTAGTTTAATTTTAATGAAATGTAACTATTCTCTCTATTTTTTAATATAGGTCGTTTGAATCTTCGCACTCGTTTTTAGATGCTTTGACTAACTAATTAAAAAATTTTTTTTATTTTTTTTTCTTTGAATAAAAGTAAATAATCAAAATTTTAATTTACAAAAAAAGTTAATTAATTTTTTTCTAACCATACAGTCAAAATAAAAGTCAATAACTCGGGGCAGAAACCCAGATGGGCAGGGGTGTTGGCCCTATATATCAGAATTTGGGAAGAAAATGCCTTAAATGGAACATCCAAAAAAATGGCCCTAAATAGCATTCCAAAACGCTATATCGTGTAGCGTTTTAAAAAAAAATCTCCCCAAAACGCTACATTAAGTTGTGTTTTGAGCCCAGAATCCAAGATAAAGTACCATTTTTCCCCGAAAAAAATTAAAAAAAGTGCAAAACACTGTATGAAGTAGCGTTTTTCTCCAAAAAAGTTTAAAAAAAATAAAAAAAGTGTAAAACGCTATACGAACTAGCGTTTTCACCCATTTTCTAGCACGCCACACTATATAACGTTTTAGAGTGTTATTTAGGAGCGTTATTACGAACGGTGCTCACAAATCATGACATCGAGGGCTTTTTCTCGATGGGCAGAATGGCAGATACCTGAAAGGTAAAAACACCACCTCTCGGCTCTCACCACCATCCCTGTTAGGGATTCGTATCATATCAAATTCTTTAATGGCTTCCCCATCCTCATCTCCATCACAAGAAACAAATAACAAAGCACCCATTTTGAAGAAAACACAACCCCTTGCTTGGAGTCACCAAGAAACCATAAATCTAATCCAATCCTACCAAGATAAATGGTACTCTCTCAAAAAGGGTCAGCTCAAATCTTCCCAATGGGAACAAGTTTCTCTCACTGTTGCTGCCCGTTGTGGCTACCATCAGCCCTCCAAATCAGCCACTCAATGCCGCCACAAGATTGAAAAACTCCGTAAACGATATCGTGCTGAAAGGCTCAAACCTTACCCCGATTCCTGGCCTTATTTTCATCTTATGGATTCTATGGAAACTGGACCTATGTCCGTGCGTAATGATAGTCATCTTAATTGTAATTTCAATAACTCTACAAGTATCAATCGTATTGTTCAAGGGAGTAATGCTACTAGTGTTGTTAATGTGGAAAGAAATGTCAGAGCTTTCGGGGTTTCAACAAAATCAAGAAAGGATTTTTATGAGATTGATCATGACGAGGAGGTGGATGATGAGAGTGAGGAGGACAAAGGGGGACAAGGGACTCTTGTAGCCACAGCATTGGCTGTTCAAATTACAACATTTGCTGAGAATTTTGTTAAAGTGGAGCAGAACAAGCTTCAGATGATGAGGGAAACAGCTAAATATCAGATGGAAATGGAGAATCAGAGGATGAAATTGATTATTGAATCACAGCGCAAGATTGCTGATACTATTCATGAGGCTTTTAGCCCTTCTCATAAAAAAATGAAGACGGCTCCATGATTTTTTCAAGGTTCTGTTTTTCTTGAAATAATAAATAGTTTGTTTAGGCAATTTTGATTGATACTAGTTGGTTGTGTTCCAGCAATAGAGATGTTTCATAATTTCTAATGTTTCCTTGCATCATCAGTACAAATGGAAGAATGTTAAAAATCCTTGACAATTAAGAGACCCTCTCTAGTCCAATCACCAACTCCTCAGTTCCAAAGACAATAAGCATTCAATTAACACAAAAACTGCAAAAGCATAAAAATGGTGTTGGCTTAATTTTAACACGATAAGTATAACAATGATAAATATACAGTATACACATATTTTGTGAGCAACTATAAAAGCAAAAGCTTTTATCAGCCTTATCATACCTGACTTAAGAAAATAGGCAACTGAATATGCTGATCTAGGTATTATCAAACTGTAGCTCAAATTCGATAGAAGGTATATGTAGACAACCTACATACATTTTGCCTCTAAACACACATCCAAGTGAGTAAATCAGAGCATTAGTATGTGAAAAAACATGAAAGTAATTGAATAAAATTACTCATTACCGATCATATTCAACAAGAGGGTTCTAGGAAAATCCTTGAATCAACCTGAAACACAAGAGAAGAGAATTACATATGATGTTGTTTAATACAAAAAAACATCAGGTTACTTTTAACGAAGAATAAAGTTAGGATTCTCGGTTTTGAGATACATCACCACTAACCTCTGTTAAGCATAGGTCTCAACTATTCCATTAATACTTTGACTTGGATATTAATCAGAACATAACTTCTTTTTTACATTGTGTTGCACTGTTGCTTAAATCTTGACTTGAGACAGCAAAACCAAATATCATTCTTGGACACAGTTAGTTCTTCTGGCTCCTGCTTTGGCTAGGTCTAACTGTCCAAGACACGGCCATGATAAGAAACAATCAAGCTTCAGGAGATAGAGCCATCTTACCAAATTTAAATATATTACTGGAGTTGGTAATTCAGAGGATACAAACTGCTAGTCGAGGTACTTATAAAGATTTGTATCTAACAATATTAGATATTTTTACACCTGCATAAACTTTATATAGCCCTCCCGTCCTTGATTATAATTGTAACGTCTCTACCCAAGAAAATATATACATATTTATTTTTTATATGCATTTGAAAAATCATTTACAAATAATTATTTTTAATTTATATATTTATTTAACTTATAGTTTATGTTCATTCCTTAATCGAAATTTATAATTAATTGTCGTAAATATATTATATATTTTTTTACAAGGTAAAAGGGTAATACCTTTATTATTTAGTGATTAAGTAAAACATGTGGGACTAGATTGAACAGAGGAAAAGAATTGGGGATTTGTAAAATCTAGATGTTATTATTTGAATTATGCTTTTATATATATGACTTACAAGATGTATATCAAATAATATATATATAAATTAACGTGGCGTTAGGATGTGATGTTTAGTGTCTACTAAGTGGAGGGGTAAAAAGAAAGAAACAAACAAGATAAGCCTTTGTATAAACCTGGACAGAAACGAGTGCAAAGACGATTAAGAAGAAAAAAAGGAAGAGCAGGAGTAAAGCAACAATTACATAGAGAGGAAAAGGAGAAAATTCTGTTATCTTGCGGGGTTCTTGCAAGCTAGTAACCTTGTTTCCCGCAAGAACTTCTCTTAATAATGTAGTTGTTCAAATTAAGTTTATGTATTGGGTTTAGTTTAGATACTTGTATACTTGTTTCCCTCTAATAAAAAATATTCAACTCCCAAAAGTCCATATATATTGTTTATACACACTTGCTATATCGATGAGTGGGTAAATTAGTAGGTATTTGATGATTATCACATTTATAACTACATATTATGTTAGGTTCCCGAGTTTATGTATAATTGAAATCACCTGTAATATAGGAGAGATCGAGTAATATGCTAGTGGCCTTGACCCAAAGTACTAAACCCTTCAATCTGATCAGTTTTCGCAGAAAGGTTTACACACTTTTAAAAATTGAATTTGACCAAGAGTATAACATAGGAGTTTTTAAAAATAGTGATCTTTATATCAGTATTAAATTTGATAATTTCTTTTGAGTTAAATTGCTAGAGTTTCACACTTGAAATTGATCTAACTTGAGGGGTTTGTAATTTTCAGATATTCTGTATGGTAGTAATGACATAGTTTGAAAGGTTTAAAGGCATAATTATTTTGGAATAAAAGACCTGAGTTGTAAACTGATGTACGTTGAATATCTCTGTCAAATTTCATGGCAATTGAAGATGCGTAGGAAAAGTTATTTAGTTTATAGCACACGCAACTTCCAGAAAATTCTGATTCTCAGAATTTCTACCTTAGTTTAAACGGATATTCGGAAAGGGTTTAATGCATAATTACTTGTAGGACAAAGAATGAAAGTTGTAGTTTATCTTTGAAGTTTAAGTATGTAAAATATTTTATGCATCAGACTTGAAGATATTGAGATATGGCCGATTGAACACGAGTGACTCAAGCTATTTCTGATAATGCAGCAGGGCAGATTATATAATTTTACTGTAAATTGAAAAACTTATATTATGCAGTGAATTTTGGATATGCCATAGCTCTGATTGTATAGTTTACTCTTAAATTGAATAAACTGAGCAAAAGTTAAAGACCCTGGAATGAGACAGATCGGAGTTGCCAGGAATGTAAAAATCTGCTCTATTTTGGACAATGTTTGAAAACCATTGATCCCTTTTAGCACAAGTTCTGGTTCCTTTTGAGCTTCTTGATTTTGTGATTCTTCTTCTTGCTTATTGAAGACTGTGACTGTACCAACCCTTGACTGAGAAAAGGTAGAGGCTCAGGCTCACTGCCCGATCTTGTCAGACGCAGATGCAATAGAGCCAAACTCTGCTTGATTGGCAATATGGGAGTCGGAAACTGTTTCTAGTGCTTTGTATCGAGCAACGTCAGCAGAAACAACTGAATTTACATTAGCTGCTTCGACACAGCCTGGAACTGAGGTGGATGCACCCATCTGAGATGAGTTATTATTGACAGGGCTCAAATTGGATTGAGCATTTACATCCTGCTACTTCTTTGGTGGGTTATAATTTACTTGGCATTAATTCCGGTCAAGGATATTTTTAAGGTTTGCATGAGTTTGATCTACTGTATTTGAATTAGGTTTAGCATGCAGCTGAAGCTGAGGTTGAAGTACTGACTGCTGCTGCTTCGGAGAAGGTAGTTTGGAGAGTGGTGGCCAATGTCGATGCAACATGATTTTGATTACTGTTATCAGTATTAGAATGTGGATAGAGTTGGCCAGAATAAATATCCTGCTGAGGTAGGGAATGGTGAGAAGTGGTAACTAACTGATTTGGGGATTGAACATTTGTCCCGACAAGCATATCTGACTGTGACGATAGATGTATACAGGCAATTTATGCGTTGGGAAGTTAGTTGGATATTATGAGTTTGATGTTGTTAGTGTTGCTTGATTTCAAAAAGTAACAACTGTTTCAGAGTTGTCATATGTTGGTTAAGGTGAGAAATCCAAAATCTTTCGTGATGATTGATAAGTTAATACATCTTATTTTAACTCTTCCTGTTTTCACACATCTACTGCAAGAGTATTTTCTGCTATGAAAGTTCTTAAGACGGATCTTGGTAGCAAGATGCATGCATTTCTTCTGGATATTATGGTTATCTATACAGAGAGAAATTTAAAACTTGATCGATTAGCTAAATTCGCGGCTAAACTTGACAGACCTTAAATTCGACTAGAACGCGTGGAATTGACTGTACTCATTAGCAACAATGAAACATAACGTTTGCATTTAATAAACCTAATGATACTTGTCAATTTTCAGCACTAAGATCTTCAACATATACATGCATACTTGAACTTTTCATCACATTGCACTGCTAGCCACAACATCTATCTATTTAAAACGTGTCTTGAAACTAAGATAATCTCCAACTGAATTTAAGGTTTCAGAATACTCTTCCAATGTTGCTGACATTTTTAGTTTCAATATTTTCGTCATTTTTATTGACCAATTCTCCATTGAATGAATGTAGGAGAAGTAGAGTTGTTTGAGATGAGTGAAGCTGTGATGAATGTAATTCTTCTTTTTTTTTTTTTTTTAACTTGTCATGACCAAAAAGACATGTGTGTTTTCTTACATATTCCCAGTAGATATATGATATCTGATTTTCGATCGACATTTTTATTATATTTTTAAGGTAAAAGTGTCATAGTTAGATTGAAAAATTGCTCAGCTTTATCTTGTACCTAAAATCGAAAATTTGCTCGACAGCTTCGTAAATTTGGATATAAACCATGTGACCGCTGCTAATAAAAAAAATCAACAACACTTCACATAAGATAAATAAAGTTATAATAAACGTAACAAACAATTCAAGATGCAAAAAAATAAATGATATTGAATTGTATCTGAATTTTATAGAAGTAATTCAAATCAAGTTTCATCCATTTGTTTCACCTATGTATCTTAATATCATTTCAATTTTGTTAAGAAAGATCAGGGAAGGAACATCATCATTTCTAGTCTTAATTCCAAATTTTTGTCGCCTGTTACATAAGATGTCTATTCTTCGAGAGATCAGACCATATAACAATAAAAATTATGCAACATACTCTCGTAGTTGCGAAACAACATATGTTCTGCAAACATTTTGATGAAAAAATTCAATATATTAACCATGCATCTCAATCCCCTGAAATTCGAATCCAGTTTTATCAAGTCCAAATGTCACATCAATCACACTCATCTCCAAATCCTTGTTTTCCCCTCCTCTATTAAAGTATTCTCCCAACTCAACTTCTAACCAACCGTCTTTTCTCTCCACAACATATTGACTACCAGTTCCTCCAATTATACGGTCCAGATAAACAACTCTTTTGACGCTTTCATGTTCACTACTCCAAACAGAAGCTTCAAAAGGAGCTCGATTTTCTACAGAAAAATTATATCCAAGACCATAGCCCCATTTGTGTACAAGGTAAGCTGTACAAGTCATATCCGGTGACAACATAGAACTGCATATTTTTCCGTGAATTCCAAACCACTCGTCACAGTGAAATCCACCGAAATATCTGTGTTTGAACAATACAAACATTTAGAACATATCAACAAACTTATTCAGTCTCTACCATAACAAACTATAATGAACAGAGTTTGCTATTTAGTTTTAAAATAACCTTGATTCATATGAGGGGTTCCAATCACCTTCAGGATACAGTTTAATTGAGATAGGTATCATGAAACACTTCTTCCCACTCCACTTGTCTAACAAAAAAAAAACTCTATGCATAGCATAAAATATGTTTGTCAGCGTATTTATAAATAAGACACTCACAGCTACAACCACAATTCAACACCATGTCATAAATCATTACATACATCATATTGATTAATCAGAAAGAGTTGAGGAAAAAAAGAATTACCTTAGTGTTGGCATCAATGGGGAGAGGATTACCAATGAGAAAGAGATACAAATCTTTCTTGGATGCAAAAGAAATATCGGGCAAGGAATCCCCCCGGCATAAAAATTGTTGATAATCATTGGGTAAAAGTCTCTCCCAAAATGAATCAGATTCTGCAGCTGACCGGAAACTTTTTGCCACAACTGACAGCCTGCACGCATCTACAGGGCTCGTACGGGACACAACTTCTTCCATAAATGCTTGTCCAAATCCTTCGGGTAACATGCTGAATAAATTAGTGTCTTCGCAACCCTCTTCTCCTTTTGACATCTCTCCCTCTCTTCTTTTGATAATACTCTTGGAATCTAAATGAGCTTGGTGAGAGGACTTGCAGTAGAGGTTAAGACTCTCTATGTAACACAAAGATTAAAAAAAACATGATAACTAATTTGAATAAAAAATGTCATATATATTGCTCACAAAAACCATTTATCAATTATAGGAAAGACTCAAAGGGCTTTAAGTTTCAAAACAATAAAAACTACTCATATAAGAATGATATTTATATGTAAACTAACTACCCAAAACCAACCAACCAAACATAAACATACCAGGCATATCCCACTCTTAGAGTAGGGTCTGGGATGTAAACTAGCTACCTCATATGTACGTTCCTGCACCCCCACCCCAAATGTGAAGCAGTTCTTACTTACCTCGCTTGGGTCGGAGCTCCATACCATAGATTTGTATGCCACATTTAGGTTTTCCACTTGTCACTTTTCTAACAGTCATCTCCAGATTCCTGGTCTCTCCGTCATTGTGGAAGTAGTCACCTAACTGAACTTCGAACAAAGTATCTTCTCTACGCTCCAGATATTGGCATTCAGACTTGGCGATTCTAAGGTCCAAATAGACAAATTTGTTGATGCTTTCTTCCTCAGTGATCCCAACAGAAGTCCAACTGGTACGTGAAATCCATAATAGAAGTCCCTTAGGAAAGCAAAGCGAAGGTAAGCTGTGTAAGTTGTACTAGCTGACAACTTGGAAGTGCTTACCTTGCCCTTAATATCAAGCCATACCACGTGACCAAGCCTAAGCCTGAAATTTTGTATGTTTGATCACAATGAATGCATTACGAATATAGAAAGAATATAAACTGAAAAAGAATTTGCACCATTTTTTAGGCTTCCAGTAGTACTGTGTCGAGAAATGTGACTAAAAGCTCCTGATAAGGGATCTCTAACCGTCTCTTCCCAGTCCATTTGTCTAAGAAATAAGGAACTTAATTGCAATTGCAAGTCAGTGAGGTCCATTACAAGTTAACGGAAGTAGGAAAACATAACATTAGATGAAAATACTAACAAAACAAAATAAAAATTAATATCAACAAAGATAAATTAACAAACCTTGATTGAAGGAAATGGAGACTTCAGTGAGTACCATAAAGGCGTCCTTGCTAGAACCACCACAAAAATCTATATCATAATGGATAGCAGGTAGATGATCGGGAAGAATGAAAGAATCCCAAAGTCAGAATCAGCAACTGAGCGGAACATTTTAGACACACATGACACTCACATGGCATCCTCACGTGACACAACTTGTTGCATGAATTTGAAGGTAACTTCATCAGCAAATCACCCATCTCTCCCTCTGCCTCTCTGTCTCTCTCTGGGTAGCCTTCTGCTATATATTCGGAATATTTTTATTCCTTGGGATTTTATTATTTTATTTTTGTTTTATAAATGCTTTTTTTAGATTCCCCCGTCCTCCGCGCGTGTGTTTATTTGTTGACGACTTCTATTATACACTGTTACGATATTTTAAAATTTTATTCAATTAAACTTATGATAATAATTTTGTCAAAATATAAAAAAAAAACTTATGATAATAATAATAATAATAATA
Organism: Oenanthe sinensis; assembly: GCA_028671895.1. Taxonomy (NCBI): domain Eukaryota; kingdom Viridiplantae; phylum Streptophyta; class Magnoliopsida; order Apiales; family Apiaceae; genus Oenanthe; species Oenanthe sinensis. The sequence goes on from JAPMAC010000231.1 coordinate 21,150,695, forward strand.
ATATATTAAATACATAAAATAAATTCATATTTAAAATCAAATAATATAGTTTTGAAAGATATTATATTAATACAATAAAGTTTTGGTTTCATATACTATTACTAATGCATTTAAGAATTATTTTAGTGATCTATATTATTTTAGTTTACCAAAATTGAAAATTTATTTCTAATTTTTATTAATAAGCTTATCATAGATATCATAAAAAACATTAATGATAATTCTATAATTATAAAATGTTATTTCCTTGAACAATATCAATATGTATTTGTAGAGGGGGTTGAATACAAATACTTAAATCTTTTTGAGTTTTTAGTATTTGCTTATCATAAGTGTTTTGAGAAGTGTATAAAGAACAACAAAAACTAAGATAAATAGATTGAACAAGATATTAAAAATTACCGATATTAAAAATTACTGATGGATTGGCTTTACCATCAGTGTATATATTGCTCAAAATAATCTAGGTTTGTTAAAATCCAGCCGCTTTTTACAAAGTTAAAAAATAAATCAACTGCTCTTACAAAGTGCTCTAAGCCTTGAACAGTTGATTCTGAATGATATTCTAACTTAGTTATTTTCTAACAATGCTACCACTCTTGTTTTATAAACAAGAGTGTTTACAATCTCAAGAATAGAGTACAAATAAAAATACCTATTCTAGGAATATTACTAATCTATCTTTCTATTCTGTCTTTTTTCATTTTGGAAAATGTTTTGAGTCTTGGAAAAATAGCTTCAATTTGAGTTTTCACAGTCAATGTAGACTGTCTTCCATAGCAGTGATTTAGTCTGAATATTCCTGACATTTTGTCTCTTTGTGCAGTCCCTATCAATTGATAATTTACTGTTAAGCATATCAATTGATTCTTCCTTGTATCCATTAACTGATATTCTTCATCGATTGATCTTGATATCCATCGATTGATAATAGTTGCTGACTTATTGATTGATAGAAGTTATCAATCGATATATCGATCAATGGGTCTTCATATCAGTTGATGGTCTTTAATCTTTGACTTGACTTGGTATCAATTGACCCTCCATCCATTGATGCTTCCATATCAATTGATCACCCTTCACATGTATAATTTTCCTGTCTTCAAATAATTACAATTTGACAGTCTAAGTTATATATATCAGTTGATGACCTATATCAATCGACTCTAATATCAATTGATGAGAATAATATCAATTTAATTAAGTCATATCAATTGAAATAGACTAAGTACTACTATGTTACCATCCATATTATCAGTCGATACAAATAAACATTTCAAGTAATAAATGGTTTCCTGATCAATTGATATTTATAAACATAATATTAATTGATCATTTATAATAAATAAAATTTCTATGAATCTAAGATTAAAGTTATCATCAAGCCTACATTGATTCCTAACAGTCTCCCCCTATTTGTGTCTGTGATATTAACATGCATAAATCTTCTTGATGATAACAAAACCCATAACTTTGATTACATTCATATAGAATCATGAAATTTAATAGCACTTTAATTTGAGAAGTACCAGTTGATGATCCATGTGACTTTCTGCAAGCTGCTTCAACTACTTCACTCCTTCTAATCTTCAATCATTTCTTCTTCTTCTTCTTCTTCCTCTTTTCAACATTTTCTTTCAATTGCCTTAGAAATGATCCTATTAGAATTTGCTCATCTCTATCTGAATCTCCAAGTTGCCTCATCAAATACACAATTTCATGATCTATGATTTTGTCCAAATACTTACAGATATCAAAGTACTTTTTCTTTCCTTCAACATCTGTGAATATCATTGCATAGATTGGTTTCAGCATCACAGTCTTGACTTGATGTTTTCCCAGTTGCACAAGTAGAAGGGGGGGTTGAATACTTGTGTGTCTTTTCTGCCCGATTTAAAATCAAATTAATAACAAACTCAAACACGAAGATATGAATAAGAACTGTTTTGTATTATTGATTTATGAATACAAAACTCTCCTAGGATGTACACAAACCCTAGCAGCTTCTCTGTGTTTATCACAGCAACTCTCTCTATTTCTATGCTCTCACAAAATTTCACTCAGATAATTATGCTTCGACTTCCACACCTTTACAATTAGGTTACATAGAGTTTATATAGAGAGCTTCCTATCAACTAATAACAGAAAGATAAATTACAATAGGAATATAATTCCTAATTATTAGTTGACAGTTTCCTTGTAGAATTCTCTTTCTTTCCCATAGCATATCTGCAATTTAAATTATCTTGATCTTCGAAGACTTTCCATTCCTCTAATCTTCTGTATAGACTCTGAAATCTTCTTTAAGCTTCGAGAAGTCAGGCTGTGAGCTAATTAATCGAGTACTTGTGAGACTTCTCGATTGGTAAATATCCGTTAATGACTTCTCGATCAATAAATATCCGTTGATGAGTTCTCGATCAGGAAATATCCGTTGATGAGTATATATCCGTTGATGAGTTCTCGATCAATAAATATCAGTTGATGACTTGAGTTCTCGATTGATAAATATCAGTTGATGACTTCTCAATCGATGACTTCTCGATTGGCTTTATCAGTCGATGGCTTATTATCAGTTGATGACTTATCGATCGATATTTATCAGTCGATTGCTTCTTGTAGATAGATATCCGTTGATTGATTCTTGCAGATAGACTGTGCTAAATCCTGTTCTAGTATTTTGCACATCATCAAATTATTATATTCCTAACAATCTCCCCCTATTTATGCTTTATAAACAATGAAGCATAAATCAAGATTTGATGATGTCAAAACTAAAATATGAAACAATTAATCTAGAACAGTATAAAATAATCATTTCTTACTGCCTATCTGTCAAGGAAGATATCATCCTTGTTTCTCCTGAAGGAATCACATTTCTTCTCCCCCTTTCCTTAATCACCACCTTTCTTCTCACCCTTTTTGACATCATCACCACCTGTGACAACCAAAAGAATCTGTGCTAGGACTGTGGAGAAAGTGGTCTGTGCTGCAACTACTGAATCAACCTTAGTGGTCAAAGCAGAAACTGTAGTTTGAAGAGAGGCTTGAGTGGTAGTGATAGCAGCCAGAGCATCTTTAAAAGCGACCTCTTTGGATAATTGAAGGGAGTGAAGGACAGGCTTTTCCACCATAGCCTCCAGGACTCTATCTGCTCTCCTTGCTAGAGAATCCACCAAATGTAGTTGTGGTCTCTGAGTAAATGATTTCTGAGCAGCAAGAGCCTCCTCCTTCTTTCCAATCTGCACAATCAAATAGTGTGAATTTTCATCCATCCCCTGCTCCAACTCATTGGACCAACTTTGTGGAAAATCTTGATCCCAATAAGTAAAGCTAGGTTCAGAATACCCTAATCTCTCATGCTCACAGTGGGGTTGGGCACCCACTTTCTCAAACTCACTCAGGCTCTCTACAGCCTTTTCTACCTCTCCTTTTGCCTGGTCCAGTGCCAGCCTCTCAGATATTTTTTCACTCAATGTGGAGGGTGCACTCAATAATCCTACAGAAGAGGGGTTGAGAGATAAGAGTTGTGCTTCAATACCTGAACCACCTTGATGGAGGGGAACCCCTTCAAATGTCTGAAGGCTAGGGGTATCCACCAAGGGGTGAGCATCAACAGATCCTGAACCCTTACAAGCATCTTCTCTCTTTTCAGAGTCTGTTGGCTCCAGTATTCCAGTCTCAGGGTCTACTCTAGACTCTGACAGCTTCAGTATGACTTCATTAGAAGCCAGAGTCTGAGTGTTTCCATCTTGGACTGTTTGTGCATGAGACTCCCCTTCAAGGTGGATAGACTCTGACAGAATAGATTGGGAAATTTCTGCATGAGCATCCATCAGAGTCTGTCCTCCCATATCATTGGGATTCTCATCAGCTGTTTGGTGAGTTGTCAAGGAGGGCCTAACAGCATACTCCCCTGCCCCACTATCACCCAACCTCTGACTAGGTGGTTCTTGTGTGGGTGAGGCAGACTGAGCATCTTTATCACTAGTCACCACTGGTGCACTAGTCCCATCCTCCAACTGCCTTGCACTACCTGCTACCTCCTGTTGTTCTTCAAGAATAAATGCATCCAACTTGTGATGAAAGGCCCTGAGATGGATTGCATTGATTGCCTGGGCATCTGTGAGATTGAAGAGGTCCTGCAGTTCCCTTCTTACTTTTTGAAAATAAGTGCCCTTGAATTGATCCAGTCTACTTTGGTAGGTTGGATAGATGTATTTGTTGGCAATTGTACCTATATTATGGACAAGATAGTCAGCCACCTGTCTTGACAGAGGTTGAATTTGAGAGATCCATTGAATGGCTGTCCTGTAGGTAATTCCATTATCCCAAATTGCTTCATAGTTAAAAACTGGTTGCTCAATCTCAGTTTCCAACTCAGCAACAGACTCTGATGCTCTCCTTTTGTGGACCTTAAGCTTTTTAGGCTTCTTTGTAATTTGCTGTTCAGAGTCTGGCACACCTAGTGCTTTGAGAACTTCATTTGTCTTGCCTTCTATGAGCCCAGCTGCTTGTACTTGTAATGAAGAGTTGAATAGGTAGCTGTATATATTTTTGACCACATCCTGTGCAGACATTTGTAGCTCCTGTTCCATTCTCTTCCGTAGGGCTTCATAGGTTGTAAGAAAATCCAAGACTTGAGATTTAGTCTGATATTGCCCTGGATCTTCAACTGATTCCACCAAAGGATATAGGAATAACAGTACCTCATCACTTGGAATAATGATCTCATCAATTAGACTTGAGGCTGCATCCAATGGCATTCCTTCCCAAAATGTTTCATGATCAGAGTCTAAAGGCAGCCTAGACTCTGACTCAACATTAGACTCTGGTTCAGGAGTTTTCTTGCTTTCAGAGTCTGGCTCTGCAGGAGCCTTGGGAGCATCTGTTTCCTGCAAAACAGGGTTAGTAATAATAAGAGGCTTGTGTGTGTGTGCAGAATAAGCCTTCCTCAATCTTCTGTACTTCTGATCAAAGGATTTGTCAGGAGACTCAATTAGAGAATCCTGAGGTGCATTCCTAGGCTGTTCAGAGTCTGTAGCCTTTTCAGAGACTACAGACTTGGCTTGAAGGTTAGAATCAAGTGTATCATGACCTTCTTTTAACAAAGAAAGACCTTCAACAACTTGTTTCTCTAGAGGATTGAGCTCCTCATCACTGTGCTCATCTATAAGCCTAGATTGAATCAATTTTCTCCTCTTTACAACTGGTGCCTGTTGAGAGACACCAGAGGTTGGTTTCTTTTTGGATTTTGGTTTGGAAGATTGTATAATTGAAGGGGATTGGGTGACTTGGGTAGGTGCAGGGGGACTCTCCATTACTTGTTCCTGCACCATTTCACCACCAAAAAATGAAGCATTGTAGATAGAAGGTTTGTAGGATGAGAGTTTTACCTGCATTACCTGTGGATAGTGCATGGCAGGTAGACTTTTCTTCTTGTCATCAATTCTCTTGATGTCAGAGAATATCCTCCTTTGCTGTTTGTATGCCTGCACACAGCAATCATCTGCCAACTTGGTTGACATATCAGGAATGAAATGGTTGAGGAGAATTATAAGAAATCTATGATAGTAGACTTTCTTCCTCCCCTCTTGCACATTATTTAATTTTGCTCCCATTTGAGTGAGCAACATATCACCAATGTTGATCACTTTGTCAAACAGGAGACTGTGACCAATTTGATAAGTTATAGCAGTAATAGCATCAAAACCACTACACTTACCAGTGAAGCACTTAGCAATTTGATAAAAGAAAAAGGACCATTCTTTCCTTAAGTAAGGCCTAGTTATTTTACTCATGTTATCTAAGCTAGCAGAATAACCTATTGCCTTAAACATGCGTTTAATGTCATCATCAGAAACAGTTTCATCAAAAGGTGTTCTTACAGGCAATTTAAACACAGCATTAAGTACATCGACAGTTACATCAAATGTAGTGGAGCCAAAGGTAAACATGATTTTACCTGGTTGATCTTGAGAAGGATCAACAACCTGTGCAGAACTCCAAGCCTTTGACACAGCATCCATGTGAATCACTGGTGATGCCTTGAGAATGTAACTGAGCTCAGAGTGCTCCATGAAATCCATCATTGGGAAGTAGTCAGCATCTACTCCTTTCTTATCTCCAAGAGCAGCAACATGATTTGTAGTCATGAAATCAAAGTCCCCAAAAGTGAAAGCAATCGCCTTGGGTCCCCTCAGGACAGTAGAAATGGCAGCCATTGAAGTTGTTGATGTTGCAAGTGATGGAAAAACTTGAAGAAATTAACTAGGGTTCGCAAAAAGCTCTGTGAATATTTTTGCCTTAGAAAATAATTGCAATAAACAAGTGAGTAAATTGTATGAAAAATTTTCTATTTTGTTTGAATTGCATACAATACACACGAGTCTACAGTCTATCTCCAGTCAAAAGATAACTGTTACCGCCTATTTCAAGTCAATTGAACCGTTTAAAAGCAATCAGAGTCTGCAGGCGCGAATATTGACCGATTCAGAGTCTAGGCGATATTTTTCTCAGAGTCTACAGACTCTCCGAGTCTACAGACCCTCAGAGTCTACAGACTTGTCAGAGTCTAAGAACTAGACTCTGTCAAGGTAAAGTACCAAACAAAATTTTGCAATTTTAATTAATCATAGTGTGTTAAGACAGGGACTATAATTAAAGTACATACCTTGCTTCTTGTAATTTTGATCACTTACATATTTAACATACCTAATTCACCTACCAGTCTGAGAAAGGTAGATTCATCAAGTGGTTTTGTCAAAATGTCTGCAATCTGTCTGTCAGTTGGAACATAGTGAAGTGTCACAGTGCCATTTTCAACATGTTCTCTAATGAAGTGATACCTGACATCAATGTGCTTTGTTCTGGAGTGTTGGACTGGATTCTATGCAATTTTAATAGCACTAGTATTATCACAATACATAGGAATATTTGATAATGTTAGTCCATAATCAAGTAATTGATTTCTCATCCACAGAATTTGAGCACAGCAACTTCCAGCTGCAATGTATTCAGCCTCAGCTGTTGAGGTGGATACTGTTTGTTGTTTCTTGCTAAACCAAGAAATTAATCTGTTGCCAAGAAACTGGCATTGTCCTGTTGTGCTTTTCCTGTCTACTTTGCATCCTGCATAGTCAGAATCTGAATAACCAATTAGTGAAAAATCTGACTCTCTAGGATACCAAAGTCCAAGAGTTTGTGCCCCCTTGAGATATCTAAAAATTCTTTTCACAGCTATTAAATGTGATTCTCTAGGGTCAGCTTGAAATCTAGCACACAGACAAGTTGCAAACATTATATCTGGTCTACTAGCAGTTAAATATAACAATGAGCCAATCATACCTCTGTAGCTAGTGTTGTTAACTTTCTTACCCTTTGGGTCAGAGTCTAGCTTTGTGGCAGTTGACATGGGAGTTTTAGCAGTTGCAGAGTCTTGCATATCAAACTTCTTCAACAGTTCTCTTACATACTTTGTTTGATTGATGAAAATTCCATCATCATTCTGTTTGACTTGAAGCCCCAAAAAGAAGTTTAATTCTCCCATCATGCTCATTTCATAATTTGACTGCATTAGTTGACTAAACTTTTCACAGAGTTTATCATTAGTAGATCCAAATATAATATCATCAACATAAATTTGGACAAGTAAAATATCACCTTTACATTTTCTAATAAAGAGAGTTTTGTCAATGGTACATCTTGTGAATTCATTTTCCAGAAGAAATTTTGAAAGAGTTTCATACCATGCTCTAGGTGCTTGCTTCAATCCATATAGTGCCTTGTCTAACCTGTAAACATGATCAGGAAACTTTGGATCAACAAATCCTGGTGGTTGCTCCACATAGACTTCTTCTTCCAATTCTCCATTTAAGAAGGCACTTTTCACATCCATCTGATACACCTTGAATTTTGAATGAGCTGCAAAGGCAAGAAACATTCTGATAGCTTCCAATCTTGCTACTGGTGCAAAAGTTTCATCATAGTCAATTCCTTCCTCATGTGAGTATCCTTTTGCAACTAGCCTTGCTTTGTTTCTTATTACAGTTCCATTCTCATCAAGTTTGTTTCTGTAAACCCATTTTGCACCAACAACAGATCTATTTCTAGGTCTTGGTACTAGTTTCCACACTTTATTTCTCTCAAATTCATTCAATTCTTCTTGCATTGCAATAATCCAATCAGGGTCTTGCAAGGCTTCCTCAATTTTCTTGGGTTCATTCTTTGAGAGAAAATAGCTATAAAGACATTCATTTTGAGTGGCTGTTCTTGTTTTTACACCACTCTCAGGGTCACCAATTATTAAGTCAGGAGTGTGATCCCTTGTCCATTTTCTAGCTGGTGGAAGATTGGTTCTTGAACTTGAAGCTCCCCCTAATTCATTTGCATCTTCTGTATTTGAGTGAAATTCAAATGAAGAGGCTCCCCCTAAATTGCTTGACTCTGACAAGGTTTCAGAGTTGCTTGATCCAGACCCTGATGAGTTAGACTCTGTCTGTCTAGACTCTGTCTATCTAGACTCTTTCTGGGTAGACCCTGACCTGTTAGACTCTGAATTATTTGGAGTTGAATTTTCTGACTCCCCATCAGAGTGTGCAGATTTCTGTGTTGGTTCAGGAGTTGTTTGAGGGTCTTCATCCTCTTCTTCTTCATTTATCTCAGAACTTTTTAGATTTTCAAATTCCAGTGTAGTAGACTCTGACTCATCCTGCAATCCTGTAAACTTTTTATCATCAAATGCAACATGAATAGATTCCATAACAATTTTGGTTCTGAGATTAAACACTCTGAATGCTTTTGTGTTTGATGCATATCCAAGAAAAATTGACTCATTTGCCTTGGCTTCAAATTTGCTTAGATTTTCAGGATGTACTTTCAGTACATAACACTTGCATCCAAATATGTGAAAGTGTTTCACACTTGGCTTCTTGTTCTTTATCATTTCATAGGGAGTCTTTCCATGCATGTTTATTAAGGTGCAGTTTTGAGTGAAACATGCTGTATTGACTGCCTCTGCCCAAAAATAGACTGGTAGCTTAGATTCTGCCAGCATTGTTCTGGCAGCTTCTATGAGTGTTCTATTCTTTCTCTCCACAACTCCATTTTGTTGAGGAGTTCCTGGTGCAGAAAATTGTTGAGTAATTCCCTTTGATGCACAGTAGTCCTCCATGATTGAATTCTTGAATTCAGTACCATTGTCACTCCTTAGAATTTTAACTGTTTTTGTTGATTTCCTTTCCAGAAAGGTGATATGGTCTTTTATATGTTGTGGAGCTTCATCCTTTGAATGTAGAAAGAAAACCCATGTGAATCTTGTAAAATCATCTACAATAACAAGAGTATATTTCCTTTTGTTAATTGACATAACATTTACTGGACCAAATAAATCAAGATGCAATAAATAAAAGGGTTCAGAAATGGTGTTAATTGTCTTGCTCTTGAAGGATGATTTTCTTTGCTTCCCAAGTTGACATGCTTCACAAAGTCCATCTTGCACAAAATCAACCTGTGGTAATCCTCTTACAAGATTCTGTTTAACCAACTTATTGAGTGTTTTGAAGTTGATGTGTGACAGTTTCTTGTGCCATTTCCAGCTTTCTTCTGTTGAGGCCTTGCTATATAGACATGTGATTTCACTGTGTATGCAATCCTCCAAGCTGGCTTCATAAATGTTACCATGCCTAAGTCCTTTGAAAACCACAATGCCTGTTTCTTTGTGAGTCACAAGACACTCTTTGTTGTCAAAGCCAGTATGGTAACCTTTATCTCTAAGTTGACTTATGCTTATTAAATTATGCCTTAAGCCATCAACTAGAGCTACTTGTTCAATGATGACATTCCCAAGTACAATCTTTCCATATCCCAGTGTTTATCCTTTGTTGCCATCTCCAAAGGATACTTCTGGGCCAGCCATTTCCACAAAGTCTGTAAGCAGGGATTTCTTTCCAGTCATGTGTCCTGAGCATCCACTGTCCAGGATTAGGGATACATTCTTTACCCTAGTTCCCTGCATACATAAAGCAACTAGTTAGATGTTTTGAGGACCCAAACAGTTTTGGATCCTTTTCTACTAACTTTAGGAGAAGCAGGCTTTACAATTTTCACCTTTGATTTACCTGTCTCTTTTGTTGCCTTAGACTCTAGTGGAGTCTTGACAGTGTCATACCAACTTTTATCAATAGAAGATTTTAGCTCATAAAAATTGTAATACAAGTCATGATAGTCCTTACACATATAGATAGAATGAAATATGCTACCACAGTGATAACATGGTTTCTGTGGTATGTAGTGACTTTTCAGAGTCTGTGAAGGATTAGACTCTGATTTCTTCTCAATCTTTGCTTTACAATCTATAGCCAAATGGTTGTGGTTGCCACATCTATAACACTTCTTTCTAGGAGCATTAGGATCCTTTTGGTAATTGTTTGCCTTATTAATTCCTTCCTTACCATTCCTATTTCTCCTAGTTTTGGTAGACTCTGATAAGTTCTCTAGCCTTTCTTTTAATTTTGACTTAGACAAGTACCCTATATTAATATTTTTCTTAGAGTTATTTGCTCCTGTTTCATCTGTCTTTTTGTTAACAACAGGGGGACTAATGACATATGAGTTTGTGGTTTCAGATTTTTCTTTAGGTATCACAAACTTAACAGGAACAAATGTATTTTTGTCTTTAGTCTTATTAACTTGGCTAGCTTCTTCATTGTTATCATTCTCAACAATAGGTCTTTTGTCTTGACTCTTGTCATAGCCTAGACCAGCAGTTTGACACACGTTTTGATTATTGAGAATTTCTCGAACTTTTCTTCCAGAGTCTGTCCAAACTTTAAACTTAAGCCTTTCTTCTTCAAGTTCTTTCCTAACATAGTCATAGGCTTTCAAAATTTCAGTGTAGTTATGACTATATTTCTCAGAATCCTTTTTGTATTGTTCCATTAATAATAACTCAGATTTTACATGAAAATTCCTTTTAGTTAAGGCTAAATTTTCTTCTCTCAACCTTTCACTTTCACTAGTGAGAGACCTACATGTTGTCATTATTTTATTAACCTCACTTTTCACAATCTCTATGCCATCAGAGTCTAAATTAATTAAGGATTCAGGAGTAAAGATTGATACCTGAGTTTTAGGAGATGAGGGTTCTTTGGGAGATTGTGATTTTCTTGAGGAGGATGCCATCAGTGCTAGATTTTCATAATCAATTTCATCCTCTGAGCTTGAATCTGCCCAATCCTTTCCAGTTGATAGAAGTGCTTTTCCTTTTCCTTGACTTTTTGACTTTCTGCATTCACTAGCAAAGTGGCCCAATATTCCACAGTTGAAACATTTGACCTTTGCTTTGTCAAGTTTGATTATTGTACTCTTGCTCTTCTCAACCTTCTCATCTTCCTTCTTGAATGATGGCCTCTTACTAAATTTTCCAGTTCTTTTGTTAAATTTCATTCTTTTGAATTTTTTTGCAAACATAGCCATCATTTGACTTAGGTCAATCTCTTCATCAGAATCAGAGTCTGTGTCAGTAGACTCTGACTCCACAACAGCTTTACCCTTCTTTCTTGAATCCTTGATTCTTGCTTCTGTGGATGGTTCCTGTTGTTCTTTCTCAGACTCCATCAAGAGTGCCACAGATTTTGTCTTTACAGACTTCTTATTCTTTCTCTGTTGCATCTCCAAATCATATGTCTTGAGTCTGCCATACAATTCTTCTAGAGTTAGTTCATCCAAATCTCTAGCTTCTCTTATGGCTGTAGTCTTATTGTCCCACTCTTCAGGAAGTGCTCTCAGAAACTTGGTATTCGTATCTTCAGAATCATAAACCTTACCAAGCATAGCCATCTCATTCAAGAGTTTTGTAAACCTATCATACATCTCAGTGATAGATTCTCCAGATTTTGCTTCAAAGTACTCATACTCTTGAATGAGCAAAGACCTAGCATTCTTCTTGACATCTTTAGTCCCTTGACAGTGCACCTCAAGTTTTGTCCACATCTCCTTAGCAGTCTTGCATGATATGACACAGTTAGTTAGAACAGAATCTAAACTGTTAAAGAGAATGTTCTTTACTTTTGCCTCCTTAAGGACATTTTCTTTGTCCTCTTTTGTCCATTCAGCCTTTGGTTTCTCAACGAGGTGTTCTTCAGTTATTTTGCCTTCCTCATTGATTTGAGACACAATTTTTAAGGGCACAAAGGGTCCTTCATTAATCCTGTCAAGATAGTCAGGGTCTGTTGCTTCCAGATGGTGCAGCATCTTAACCTTCCAGTGGGTGAACTCGTTTCTCTTAAGCATAGGAATCTTAGAATTGCCATCTTTGTTTCCAGACATCTTTGATCGATTTTAAACGTTAGGCTCTGATACCAATTGTTTTCCCAGTTGCACAAGTAGAAGGGGGGGTTGAATACTTGTGTGTCTTTTCTGCCCGATTTAAAATCAAATTAATAACAAACTCAAACACGAAGATATGAATAAGAACTATTTTGTATTATTGATTTGTGAATACAAAACTCTCCTAGAATGTACACAAACCCTAGCAGCTTCTCTGTGTTTATCACAGCAACTCTCTCTATTTCTATGCTCTAACATTAGATGAAAATACTAACAAAACAAAATAAAAATTGATATCAACAAAGATAAATTAACAAACCTTGATTGAAGGAAATGGAGACTTCAGTGAGTACCATAAAGGCGTCCTTGCTAGAACCACCACAAAAATCTATATCATAATGGATAACAGGTAGATGATCGGGAAGAATGAAAGAATCCCAAAGTCAGAATCAGCAACTGAGCGGAACATTTTAGACACACATGACACTCACATGGCATCCTCACGTGACACAACTTGTTGCATGAATTTGAAGGTAACTTCATCAGCAAATCACCCATCTCTCCCTCTGCCTCTCTGTCTCTCTCTGGGTAGCCTTCTGCTATATATTCGGAATATTTTTATTCCTTGGGATTTTATTATTTTATTTTTGTTTTATAAATGCTTTTTTTAGATTCCCCCGTCCTCCGCGCGTGTGTTTATTTGTTGACGACTTCTATTATACACTGTTACGATATTTTAAAATTTTATTCAATTAAACTTATGATAATAATTTTGTCAAAATATATAAAAAAAACTTATGATAATAATAATAATAATATATTAAATACATAAAATAAATTCATATTTAAAATCAAATAATATAGTTTTGAAAGATATTATATTAATACAATAAAGTTTTGGTTTCATATACTATTACTAATGCATTTAAGAATTATTTTAGTGATCTATATTATTTTAGTTTACCAAAATTGAAAATTTATTTCTAATTTTTATTAATAAGCTTATCATAGATATCATAAAAAACATTAATGATAATTCTATAATTATAAAATGTTATTTCCCTGAACAATATCAATATGTATTTGTAGAGGGGGTTGAATACAAATACTTAAATCTTTTTGAGTTTTTAGTATTTGCTTATCATAAGTGTTTTGAGAAGTGTATAAAGAACAACAAAAACTAAGATAAATAGATTGAACAAGATATTAAAAATTACCGATATTAAAAATTACTGATGGATTGGCTTTACCATCAGTGTATATATTGCTCAAAATAATCTAGGTTTGTTAAAATCCAGCCGCTTTTTACAAAGTTAAAAAATAAATCAACTGCTCTTACAAAGTGCTCTAAGCCTTGAACAGTTGATTCTGAATGATATTCTAACTTAGTTATTTTCTAACAATGCTACCACTCTTGTTTTATAAACAAGAGTGTTTACAATCTCAAGAATAGAGTACAAATAAAAATACCTATTCTAGGAATATTACTAATCTATCTTTCTATTCTGTCTTTTTTCATTTTGGAAAATGTTTTGAGTCTTGGAAAAATAGCTTCAATTTGAGTTTTCACAGTCAATGTAGACTGTCTTCCATAGCAGTGATTTAGTCTGAATATTCCTGACATTTTGTCTCTTTGTGCAGTCCCTATCAATTGATAATTTGCTGTTAAGCATATCAATTGATTCTTCCTTGTATCCATTAACTGATATTCTTCATCGATTGATCTTGATATCCATCGATTGATAATAGTTGCTGACTTATTGATTGATAGAAGTTATCAATCGATATATCGATCAATGGGTCTTCATATCAGTTGATGGTCTTTAATCTTTGACTTGACTTGGTATCAATTGACCCTCCATCCATTGATGCTTCCATATCAATTGATCACCCTTCACATGTATAATTTTCCTGTCTTCAAATAATTACAATTTGACAGTCTAAGTTATATATATCAGTTGATGACCTATATCAATCGACTCTAATATCAATTGATGAGAATAATATCAATTTAATTAAGTCATATCAATTGAAATAGACTAAGTACTACTATGTTACCATCCATATTATCAGTCGATACAAATAAACATTTCAAGTAATAAATGGTTTCCTGATCAATTGATATTTATAAACATAATATTAATTGATCATTTATAATAAATAAAATTTCTATGAATCTAAGATTAAAGTTATCATCAAGCCTACATTGATTCCTAACAGTCTCCCCCTATTTGTGTCTGTGATATTAACATGCATAAATGAAAGGCATAGGTGTACTAACTTGTAACACTTAATTATTATGTAACTCAACTAAGTAAAAGATAAAACAACAGCAAAACAAGAGAAACGGAAGAAGCACATGGAATCAATCAACTGAAGAAATGGTAATGATACTTGGTAACTACAAGTAACTAATTTGGTTAATCAAGGATGCATAAGTGAGAAGAAGTTCAATCTCAGTATTGCTCATGCCCTAACTTATCTAATGGAGGATCAGATTAATGTCAAAGAAGTATCAAGAAGACCAAAGTGATTTCATGTAATGTATATCAACATCTGGATAATGTAAAGGTTAATCAACAAATGAGAACTGACATTCAGAAGCAAGAACCCCTACAAGACTAGTCACTTATGAACCAGAACGTTGCATCAAGTGTCAGGACATTGGAGGCAAGTTCATGTCAGTAATAGAAGATCTCAATTGAATTGAGTGAGGAAAAGAAATTGAAGAAGCTAAGGAAACTTGCTCATAAAGGTTAACTCTCAATTAGTCACTAAAGAAGGTCAACATTGGATGTGTGCATATTTGCCAAGGCAAATGTCGATCCACAGCAGATCGAGATGCGGGTCGAGATTTACAAGTGAAGTAAAACACTGCTAAGGCAAATCTCGATCCAGGCGATAGATCTAGATCGAGATCTTCACAGATCGAGATCGAGATCTTCACAGATCGAGATCGAGATCTTCACAGATCGAGATCGAGATCTTCACAGATCGAGATCGAGATGGGTCCAGATCGAGATCGAGATTTTCACAGATCGAGATCGAGATGGGTCCAGGCGAAGATCGAGATGCGGGTAGACATGTAACATTTAATGTTCAAGGGACAAGTGGCTTATTGTGAACGGTTGATCCAGAGTTGTTGTTAAAGTACTTTTTGTTGTCGAAATCCTGATTGGGCCACGTACACAAAAAGGACAAGATCAAGACTACATGACATTATAAAAGCAGCACTTTGTTATTTAGTAACAAGAAGTATCTCTGTATTTTAAACGATATTTTTAAGAGAGAGCATTTACTGTAAAACAAAAAGTGAGAGAGAGGATCAGTTGAATCTAGCTTTAATTGCTGTATTTATTGTTCAACTGATCATGATGCTTTTATGAATGTTGTAGCAAATCCATCAATGAATATAATGATATATTCTTGAAATTCTGTGTCATCATTTATTACCTGCGTATTGCTTATTCTCTCACAAATTTTAAACAGTTGTATTCACCCCCCCTCTACAACACTTTGGACCTAACAATTGGTATCAGAGCCCCTGTTAAACACATATAACAGAGATCCTATTGTGTTGTTTGAGTTGGTTCTTGAAAATCCCAGATCCAATTTTTCTTGAAGTTTGTGCCGAAAAGTTTTTATTTGTTTCTTCTTGAAAAAGTCGTAGATCTAAAAAGTTCTGAGTCATGGTGTAAGGAATACTTGTACAATATTCCAAAATACTGTACTTTAGAGCTTTGTGGATTTTCTTGTGGTCAAAACTGGAATCAACTGATTGACTAAACAAAAAGGACAATTTCGAACTTCTGTCAACTAGGAAGTGAACATCTTTTTGTTTGGACTTGAGAAAGTGGTGGACCCTGCTACTGTTCCTGTGATTAAAACTAACTTGCTTGAATCTTAAGTGCAAAATCCGTTGGATATTAAGTGTTGGATATTTAAAGTGAGATAATTAATTTTTCAAGTAAATACAATTTATTGTAATTTGAAAAGTGTATTATCTTAATTTTAAACTTTATTAAAATGGCCACCGCACACAGATTTAAGATACCTCCGTTTGATGCACAACATTATGACGAATGGACCGGAAGGATGAGAGCTTACCTTGAATCAATAAACAAGGTATACTTGAGAATATTGGAAAACGGTCCATACATACCCATGAGAATTGAGCCAGAGCGAATGGAAGGAGGGATACTAATTCCATCCCGGTCTGTTCCTAAAGAGGAAATGGAGTTTTCAGACGCAGATAAAGAATTGGTTGGTATGGATGCGTCGTTACGCAACGTCATAATTGAATCCCTAAACTCAGAGTACTATGTTCAAATAAAGGGATTAAAAACAGCTAAAGCCATGTGGGATAAACTGGCTGTGGTGATGGAGGGGACCGAGGAAGTTAGAGATAATCACAAACGCATTCTGATATCTGAATATGAATCGTTCAGATGCGAACGAGGAGAAAGCGTAGCGGATGTTTACAAACGTTACAGTAAATTGCTTATCGAGCTGAGTATAAGAGATAAAGTCTATCCACTAGCAGATTCAAATATCAAGTTTCTCTTGAATTTGCCTAAACATCTGGAACACAGGATCACTGCCATTCGAGAGTCGAGAGATTTGAGAAACACTTCTCTCGAAAAGCTGTATGGTGTTTTGAAGACCTACGAGCTGGAGCAGGAACAAAATGACAGAAGAAGATCCTACAATAGTGGAGAAAACAAAGCGGTAAGTGAGTCTGGACTTGTAGCTGAAGAGTCTGCTGTAAAGGCACTTGCAGCTGTCTCATTGAAAACTGCTAATCCTGAAAGGGTGGTATTAGACATTGAAGATCCATCCGAAGAAAGTGAGGATGAATACTATACCCTTGAAGAGCTGGACAAATTAGAAGACAAGTCATATGCTTGTATTGCTCGAGAATTTGCTCATATCAGCTTCAGGAAGCAAAGAAGTGGTAAAGGACGATTTGGTAGTTCTTTCAGCCGAAGAGGCAGGAGAGGCAGTAGTGTAAGTGGTAGTGGAAGTTACAGCGGTCGGAGTAGCACATCTGGTAGTGGCTACAGACCTAACCTGGTAGACAAGAACAAGTTCAGATGCTACAACTGCAATGAATTGGGGCACTTCGCAACAGAGTGCAAGAAGCCCAAGTACGTTCATCCCAAGGAATCCTATGCTGATTTGAAAAAGAAATATGATGCCTTGGTTAGCAAGCAACAGAAGGGAAGCCGGGCGTATATTGTGACTGAAGGGAAGGGTTGGGACGAGTCTGATGAAGATGAAGATCAGGAGCTATGCAACTTCGCTTTAATGGCAAAATCTTCAGAACAATCAGAGGTACCAATTCTAACCGTAAATGAAATGTCTATTCCTGAGTACCAAAGTGAATTAGCTGCCATGACTAAAGATATGTACAATCTCCAACTTAATCTAATTGTTGTTAATGAGGAAAATGCTAAACTCTCCCTTAAGAATAGACTTCTCGAGGCCAGGGTAGAGGAATTAGAATCAGGAGAAAGTAAGGAAAGGCAGTTAATGAATCAGGTAGATGTTTTAGAACACAAGCTTAAGATTAGGGAAGACCTTAACGAAGAACTTAAAAATGAATTAGCTGAGCTTAAAATAACATGTAAATCTTTTGAAGAAGCCGCTAATAAAGTTTTCGTAGAAAGGGACATGTACATGAAACTGGCAGGCAAGAGTAAAAATGAAAAAGTAAACATAGGACTTGACTACACACAGAAAAAGAAAAATAGGGCTGCTGAATTGTTAGAGCCTGTGTTAGTCAAAGAAAATGTGCCTGAGGTTTTAATGGATGTTAGAAAACCTATCTTTAAGCATTTTGAGCCTAGGACCATAGATCCTGTTGCTACTAAAATTGAACATGAGATTAAAATTGAAAGAGATCCAGAAGAAAAAGTGGTAGAACCTATAACTTCTAAGAGAGCTAGTAAGATTGCTTATGCTAAGAGAGGTGTAGGAACCAAGGAGGCTAAGACGGTGTCATATAAACAATGGGTAGCAGGGTCAGACCAAATGAAAGCACCTGTAAAGGCAGTTAAAACTGAACCTGCATCTGTATCTACATCTACACGAGCTAGAAAGGCATGCTATATCTGTAATCAAACTGATCACTTGTCTTACTATTGCCCGTTCTATGTAGAGGAAGAAAAATCTGTTGGTTGTAATACCATGCCTGCAACTACTGCTTTGCCTAACATGCATGCAAATCATGCTAAATGCAATAATCCTAATTGTATGCCATGTGCTGTAAACATCATGCATGCTTATTTTAATTTAATGAATACTGCTAGTGCATCTGTTGAACATACATCTAGTAGTGGTAAGAAAAAGCATGCGGGGTCAAAGGCTAAGACTTCAAGTCCTCCTAAAGTTAGGAGTGACCAGTCTGCTCCCAAACCTGACAAATCAGTCAAGGTTGACAAGGGAAAAGACAAAGTCAAGATTGATGCCCCTGATGGCAACAAGGCAAAGCCTTCTGTATCTGAAAAGAAAAAGGAAATTATTGATGCCGGGCCCAAACATCATTGGGTTCCGAAGAACACCTAACCTTTATGGATTTGCAGGGCAGTGAACAGGAAAAGAGTAAAGTCATATGGGTGCTAGACAGTGGAGCATCGAGGCATATGACCGGCAATAAGTCCCTGCTAACAGATTTAGTGTTGAGAGCCGGCTCCGTGGTTACTTTTGGAGATAACAGCAAAGGTTACACCAGGGGATATGGCAAGATCGTTTGTGGAAATGTTATCATTGAGGATGTATCTTTTGTGGAAGGATTGCGACATAATCTTCTCAGCGTTAGTCAGTTCACCGACAGGGGTTTTGACGTCAACTTTGGGAAGCATGATTGTTCGATTCGAAGCAAAAAGGATGGAAGCCTTGCTCTCAAAGGAGTAAGGAAGTCAAATTTGTTCATAGCTGACATGAATTCTGCTGATCAGTCTGAAGTCACGTGTTTCTACAGCAAGGCTTCTGCTGATGAAAGTTGGCTATGGCATAAAAGATTATCTCACCTGAACTTTAAAGCAATGAATAATCTCGTAAGGAGAGAATTGGTGAGAGGGCTGCCGCAGATGGAGTTCACCCCAGATGGACTCTGCGAAGCATGTGAGATGGGAAAATCAAAAAGAACCTCGCATAAGGATAAACAAGTGAATAGCATTACCGAGCCCCTACAACTCCTTCACATGGATTTGTTTGGACCTGTTAATGTTATGTCAATGTCAAGGAAAAGATATGCGCTGGTAATTGTCGATGACTTTTCCAAATACACATGGGTGAAGTTTGTGACATCGAAAGATGAAGTGCCACATGAGACCATTAGACATGTACTGGAAATTGAAAATGTAGCAAGTCTGACTGTGAAGACTGTCCGATCTGACAATGGGACAGAATTCAAGAACTCAGTGTTAATGGATTTCTGCATATCTAAAGGGTTCAGACGACAGTATTCAGCACCGAGAACACCGCAGCAGAACGGGGTGGTAGAAAGGAAGAACAGGACACTGGTTGAAGCAGCTAGGACAATGCTGTATGAGTCAAAACTTCCTTTATATTTTTGGGCTGAAGCAGTTAGCACGGCTTGTTATACACAGAACAGAACCCTGATTATAAAGGACCATAATGAGACGCCGTATTACATGATGAATAAACGAAAACCATCTATCAAGTACTTTCACGTATTTGGTGCCAAATGCTTTGTGTTAAGAGACAATGCACAACTTGGAAAGTTTGATGCCAAAGCAGATGAAGGGGTTTTCATTGGATATTCTCTTGAAGTAGTAGCAGCGTACAGGGTGTTTGTGCTTAATGATCGCAAGGTGGTTGAAAGCCTTAATGTCACATTCGACGACTCAAAGCTCCCCTCTATACAAAAAGAAGATAGTGAGCCCAACTCCCTAAGATTTGAAAATGTGGATATTGATGAAGTGGATACAGTTCCTGAGTCAGTAGTGCAGGGTAGTGATCCAACTATAAATAATGAAATTAATCAAGAGTCTAGTGTTTCGCAAATTCAAAACCCTAGGACTGAGGGATCATCTTCCGTCAGACCTGGTACTAACTCAGGGGGAGTCAGTATGCACTCAGGGGGAGCAGCTCACTCAGGGGGAGCCAGTACTAGCTCAAGGGAAGCTAGTGAAAGTGCTTCTAGACTAAGTCACCTTCACTTACAAGAACGAGCTGAATCATCAAGAACATTTGCTAGGGATCGCACTTGGAACAAGGACCATCCGTTCGAGCTAATTATTAGTGATCCAGAAGCCGGAGTGACTACTAGAGGAAAAGCTAGAGCTGAAATTGCCACTGAGAATGAATGTCTATATTCAGTGTTCCTTTCCCAGATGGAACCTAAAGTGGTGGAAGAAGCTCTAGATGACGCTGATTGGGTGATTGCTATGCAAGAGGAACTCAATCAGTTTGAAAGGCAGAAGGTGTGGAAGCTGGTACCCAGACCAAAGAATAGATCTGTTGTTGGGACAAAATCGGTATTCAGGAACAAGCTGGATGAAGATGGACGTGTAACACGAAATAAAGCTCGCCTGGTTGCTAAGGGTTACACCCAAAGAGAAGGAATTGATTATGATGAAACCTATGCACCAGTAGCAAGGCTAGAGGCAGTGAGGATGTTCTTGGCATTCGCAGCACATCTTGGTTTTAAAGTCTATCAAATGGATGTCAAGAGTGCATTCTTAAACGGTGAACTGGATGAAGAGGTGTATGTCGAGCAACCTCCCGGGTTTATCGATATCAAATATTGTGATTATGTTTATCGACTCTTCAAATCAGTATATGGCCTTAAGCAGTCTCCGCGGAAGTGGTATGAAACTCTGTCAGACTTCTTACTAGAAAGTGGTTTTACAAGAGGAGTAATCGACAAGACGCTTTTCTACAAGAAATGCAAAGATGATCTAATAATAGTGCAAGTATATGTGGATGACATTATCTTTGGGTCTGCAAATGAGAAGCTGTGTGCTAAATTCGCAAAGTTAATGCAATCAAGGTATGAGATGAGCATGATGGGAGAGCTGACGTTCTTTCTGGGCATTCAAGTTAGTCAGAAGAAGGACGGGATATTTATCTGCCAGACCAAGTACATTCATGATCTATTGAAGAAGTATGGTCTCCAAGATGTATCACAAGCAAAGACTCCTATGGCAACAGCCACGAAGCTTGACGAGGACAAAGCGGGTAAACCTATAGACATCTCAAGCTATCGAGGTATGATCGGCTCACTTTTGTATTTAACTGCTAGCAGACCTGATATTATGTTCTCTACATGCTTATGTGCAAGGTTCCAAGCGGATCCTAGAGAGTCACATCTCATAGCCGTAAAGCGTATTTTTAGGTATCTCAAGGGAACATCAAATCTCGGGATTTGGTACCCAAGAGATACAGGGTTTAATCTTGTTGGCTATTCGGATTCAGATTACGCAGGTTGTAGAATAGATAGGAAGAGTACTTCAGGAAGCTGTCAGTTCCTTGGAAGAAGGTTGGTGTCTTGGCAAAGCAAGAAACAACACACAGTATCTACCTCGACAGCTGAAGCAGAATATATTGCTGGTGGAAGCTGTGTGGCCCAGATACTGTGGATGAAGAACCAACTCAAGGACTACGGTGTGGAAGTATCTAAGATTCCTATCATGTGTGACAACACAAGTGCTATTGCAATGACCAACAATCCTGTGGATCACTCAAGGACAAAGCACATTGACATCAGGTATCATTTTATTAGAGAGCATGTAGAAAATGGAACTGTAGAGTTGCATTTTGTGTCTACTGAACGTCAAATAGCAGATATATTCACTAAACCTCTAGACGAATCAACATTTTCTAGATTGGTTGGTGAATTGGGGATGCTTAACACCTGTTAGTTTTGCTACCTATCTGTTATAATTCAGTTTGTGTACATATTATTGTTACTCATGAATATTCATAATTAATAATGTGTACTTAACTTCATAAATGTATGTGTTGCATATCATAAGGGGTTAGAAAGTTTCATGACATTAATCTTGTGCTGATCTGTATATCGTTATGGTTAGTGTCTAAATGAAGTAATGAGAAATTTTCTATGAATAGTATCTTATTCCTGAAATTCCCTAGTATGAATAGTATCTTATTCCTGAAATTCCCTAGTCGAGTATTATTATTTAAGGACAATAATAATGTAATAAGACTAGTATGTTTGTTGACAGATGACCACATCTTATTGATCATATGTATGGTGATACTAAAGACAAGAACATAAGTGCATGTCTCAATGAATGACACTGGAATGACCCACCGTGAGATTCTACATATTAATAAGTGTCATAAGAAATTCTCACTGTGATAATGATGTAATGATCCTCTGACTTGAAATCATTATATTTCTATATGAGAATTAATATACTTTGATTACACTAAAAGTTACCTTTAACCGGATGATAATAAAGGTGGACATTGTGTATACTATGAATCGTATGAGAAATATGAATGATAGATAAATGATTTAACCTTCTTATTTAAGAGTGATATTATTGGCCTCTTGATTGCGTGAGACTATAAAATGCAGGGCCGTGCTCAAATGTTGATTTGTTTAATAGTCTACTCATTGATCAAGGAAACAAGGATTAAACGTTGAAGAGAATGACACGAAACATGTCTCGAGTTTGATCCATAATATAAGATTAAATGGATTATATTACATGGAACATTATTCACGAAAGGCTTAATCAAATCACTGATTTTATTATTATTACTTGGGTAACAATGATGTATTACTAGATGCCGCTCATTGTTTACAATTTTAATTAGATATTAACATTGTTGCCAACGTAATAATAACCTACAGGGTCACACACAAAGAATACTTGAAGTAGAAATAATTTAAATTAAATAAGTAATTTATTTTATTTATGATATTAATTAAGTATGACTTAATTAATTATATAAATAGAATAAATGAATTACTTAAACTAATTCTAAAATTAGTAATTAATTAATTAAGTGATACTTAATTAAATAATTTAAAATTTTGGATTAGTATTAATTATAATTAGATTATAATTAGAAAACTAATTCATCTCTCTATATAATCTCTTTATGGGTTGATTTAATAAATAAACACATATTTTTCTAAAACCCTAGCCGTTTTGAGAAAAGAGGAAGATAGAGAGAAGCAGTTTTCGGGTGCTAGTACACATCAATCCTTCATGAAAAGTGTTCGTGTGGATACCGTAGAGCGTAGATCGCGTGAACGGGATACGTGGTGATTAAACAAGTTTTGGACCTCCATTAATCTTCCATTGATGAACTGTTAAAACTTTTTAAGGTATTAGTTCTTAATCTCCGAATTTAATCTTTTATTTTCACATGGATCATGTGGATGGTTTCGATTTATATTACGTTTTGTATTTAATTTTCGCATTTTTCCACTGCATTTGTGCCTCGAAACCCTTCAGTAACTCCTTGTACCTCCTTGGTAGTAGATTGCTCTTTATGAATACTTTCTTGAGGTGTTGCAACCTTCTTCTTAGCCGTTGAGACTTTTCTCTTTTTCTTAATTGGTTGCTCCACCATTGTATCTTTCATGTTCCACTCAATCTCTATCTGCCGTGCCATTTCTTCATTTTCCTTTTCAAGTCTTGCAGCATCCTTGAGTCCTGTAGTGATGGAAGTTTTTAGCAATTTCTCTCCAATTGGCTCATTTTTCTTCTTTTTTCCACTTCTTCAATCATGATAACCTTTCCCTTTTTCTTTTCTTCAAAATATTTTTGATTTAATTGAAGAAATGCTTCTGCATTTATGTTGACCTCCTTAGCAGCCTCCTTTACACCTTCATTCACAGGTTTGGTATGTGAAATGAATTCATCCAAATTTTCTGTTTAAACATCATTGGTTACCAACTCAGTGTTTTTCTTTAACTCTTCAAATTTTCTCCTTTCTTTTTCAATCATCTCCTTAGTCTCATTTTCCTTAGAGATTCTTCTAGCTTCTAGATCATCTTCAAACTTCTTAGCATCTCTCTTTTTCTTTTCCAAATCATCTTTTGTTGACGCACTAAAATCCGGTTGAAAGATATATATCAACTCAACAACACTGGGATCAAAAATCTTGTCGACACAGAGCTTAGAGAAAATGAATATAGTGGAGTTGTATGTATTGAGAAGAAGATTATTGATATCGGTGTCGAAGAATTTGAGAAGCCTCCGGTGGTCAAGTACTATAAAGCAATAACTCTACACAATCTAACTTTATCAGATGAAGGTCCGAAGTCAAGTCAAGTGATGTTCATGCAGTATGTAGAGGGAAGACTCAGAAGCAAGAAGAACGGAACTGAAGAATATCTTAAGGCTGCTGAGTTGATCTATGCATTCAGGTTGAACAAAGCTATCAAAACGTCAGGAAGATATCTAGTAGAAACAACCGGATACTATCAGGATCCAGTGTATGTTAGAAAGGCAGATGGCACTGAAGAACTTGAAACTTTTAAGGATTCTGAACCTTGCATCCAAAATGAACCAAATGGAATAAAGTACTTCTTGTACAAGAAAGATGGAGTGGAGAAGAGAAAGGAACTATCAAAGCTGAAAAGGAACAATTCTGACATCATCAGAAAAGTATTTTCTAGGGTAAAGAGATCCACTGTCAAATCAAATAAGAAGGCTTTGAGGATCATTCAAGATGTCCTGGTGGAGAAATTGGCAAAAGAGTCTATGCATGACACTACCAGAGTAAAAGGCTTTCCAAAAAGAATAACGGTGTTCTTGTTCTCAAAAAGACAATCACTGGCCTTCGAGTCTATCTCAAAGACAAATTCAACTGTATTTCTCAAGAAAGTTTTAAAAAGATTAGAAGATCCACCTCATGTCAATACTCTTAAAGTTGAAGCGAGGGATTTGGTAAAAACAAGATAGATGAAAAGGAATAAGATCTAAGACAACATTACTCTGAGACAAGATCAAAGAAGAAGCTAGATACAAGTCGAGCAAGAAGAAGATCATAGAATTTTATGTTCAGACTAGAGGAACAAACTTCTCTTGTACTTGTAAAGAAATCTAAAAATGTATAATCTAATCCAGAATGTAATTAATATTATTTCCTATCTTTATACACTTTACTTTTTCTTATAAGTATCAGTTGAGTTATCCTCTCACAAGATTTGTTTGTCAAACTCTAACAACCAAATAGGGGGAGATTGTAAAGCATAATATAATATAATATGTAATAGTGGAATCAAAGACAGTCAAATAATACTAATATGCAGCACATGAATCCAGAAGGACATGTGAACTTGAATCATACATACATCATTATGGAGCATTCAAGATGAAAGGCTTACTAAACGTTAGTGAGAGAAGTTCATTAATATGTTCAGGCCTCAACAACAAATAAGAGTTCAGAAGATTTTAGATTGAAGACAGTGTAATGATTTAGATATAGGTGTCAAAGGATTTCAGTGATCAGAAGTAATTCACAACTCAAGGTTAATCAACTAAAACATAATAGAAGTCAAGAGAATTTAATTTAATGTTAGTCCTTTGTGAACCATACCAGTGCACTAAGCGTCAGTACAACAAGAAGAGAATTACCTTGACGTATCAGAAGAAAATCTGTTGATCAAGCTAGAAGAGTGAAAATAAGATGGTATTTACTTCAAGCATCTCAAGAATATGGCTAAGGCAAGTTATATCATTTTTGGTGTTCCAATACACTTAAAACCATGTATGAGGCGCAACAAATCAATCATAGAGAAATGAAAAGGTTGAACTTAGTTTCTAAGGTATTTGTGGCACCTATACAGGGGAACAAGTGTATAGGTGCAACAAAACTAGTCTTAGGCGCAACAAAAGCTCAAGTCAAAGTTTTGTGGTGCCTATACAAGGAAGTAAGAGTATAAGCGCAACAAACCTTGACAAGAGGAGCAAAAAAACTTTTATAGAAGACTCTAAGTGGTTTGTGGTGCCTATACAAGGCCATAAGAGTATAGGCGCAACAAAACCCCTTCTTTGTGCAACAAAGATATTGGGGCGCAACAAAGCTTCGTGTGGCGCCTATACACCACTCACACTCTTGCAGACGCAACATATGACTTGGTGGAAATTGGAAAATCAATTACGTTTTATTTTCAAAGGCTACAGAATATATATGGGTGAAATCAATATAGATAAAGAATTCATTCATTTTCAACTTTCAAGAAGAACAGACGGGAAGCTCCATTAAAGCCATACATTAAATATATCCAATTGTATTCTTGTTGTAATATTGTTTGAACCCATAGAATCTAATCTCTTGATTAGAAGTGTAGTACCTCAGAGATTTAATAATATATCTTTATTTTCCCGAATAATTGTGTTTCAATTACTACCATTTTTATATCTCAAGAACACACACTTAATCCACAATTAAACGAAAATCTACCAACATCATATTCAACCCCCTTTTCTATGATGATTTAGGACCTAACAAGTTACTTGGATCCAATTCACCAGCACCAACCTCTACATTTTCATTGTCCTTATTAACTCCACTCCCACTTGCTTCTGCATTAGGGATTCCCCCTATCTCCTTTACTCCTTCCTCCTCTGACATTAATTCATTCTCCAACTCCTGTGCATATAACAAAATTGATTTATCTCTCTCACTCATCTCTCTATTTTGCATCAAGATCTCATCCTGGAATCTCACATCTCCCTCACTCATATCCTGTGCACCTTCTAAGGTGGGGCCCTCATGTGTTTCACTCTCATTCCTGGAAGAAATAGGAATGACATCACTCACTCCCTCTCTTTTTATCAGGTTGCAATCCTGCCTCTCACTCAACCCACTCAATCCTAAGAGTGTTTGTGCAATATCAATTGATTGAGTTTCAATTGATGTATAGAAATTATCAGTTGAACTGTTTGGGATATTCATCGATTGATCTTGAGTATCGATCGATGGCTTATCAGTCAATGGATGAATATCAATTGATGAAGGAACATCAATTGATGGAGTAGAAACATTTGAGGTAACTATTTAAGAAGTGATATTTGAAATGACATGTGAAATGGAATCCTGAATTTTCTGGGAAGAAGATTCAGGAGATAATGTTGGCTTCTCCTTGAATAGCAAAGAAGGAGAATTTGAAAATGTCTGATTATCTACCAGAACATTTTCTGAAGAAATTTGATGTAGTGGGGAAAGAAGAATAGAAGGAATTGGAATTGAGAGAGAATGAGGCTGCATCTCATCATTTATATGAGATGCATCAAACTGACTTTGAGAAGGCTCCATTACAGTTTTATGTGATTTTGCAGTGTGTGTTTCCCCATGTGCAAAGGTGACTCTTTTCTTTCTCCTTTCATATGATTTTTAGGTTTTGGTTTGTGTGTCCCCATCTTGGTGTTGTTCCCCTGGTTGTGGGCTCTTTTCAATATTGTCATCCTTTTGGGAAGATTCCAATAGGGATGTGGTAATTTCTTTATTAACATCCACAGTCTTTTGAGAGACTGTGGAGTGACTTGGTTTGGGTTGCACACCCTCACTCTCCTTATCCTTCTAGGTTCTGTTATGTTCTCAAGTTCCATCACCACCTATATCTTCCTCTAATCTATCTACCACAACAGGTGTTTTTCTTTTCTTTATTTTTACAACAACATGTTTTTGGGAACCTATTGAGGTTGATTTCTTAGATTTGGATTTTAGAATAGGTTGTGTTGCTTGGGTGGGAGGGTTGAGGTCATTGCTAACACCCTCCATAGCCACAGAAGGCAAAGAAGTTTGGGGATTGGAAGAAGTAAGAGTAGAGAGAATTACCTAAACAAAAGGTGGATAGATCAATTACACATTACTGTGAAGATTGATCCTTACCAAGTCTTTGAAGATCCTTTTGTTTTGAACCCAACAATCCAAAGACTCTGTACTCCTGTCAATCTCAATATCCTTGACAAAATGGTTAATAATAATCATGATAAATCTAACATAGTAAATATGATTAGACCTATTAATCTTATTTCCCAATTTGACAGATATTTCATTGAGTAACAGGTTTCCTAAGTTGTGATATCTATAATACAAAATTCTATAACCTATTGTTGTATACTTGTAGTTATTGCATCAAAATTACTAACTTTTCCAGAGAAAAACTTTATTATAGCATCAAAGAAGTATGACCATTCTTTTCTTAGATTCTTTCTAATTATACTACTTAAACTGGCATCAGGAGCAGTGTAATTGATTTCCCTAAGCATGGTTCTAATGTCTGTGTATGTGGGTGCATTTTCAGTATTATTTGCAGGAATATTTAACACTCACCCAAGACTACAGTGGTTAGAATATACCTTTGTCCTTTACAGTTAAAGAAAATTGAAGGGAAATCATCTACTACCTCTGCAGTTGTCCAGAATTCTTCAACTAAGTTGCATACAATTTTTGGTGCTTCTGAGAGGGCCTTTGATATTCTTGAACTTCTTAGAAATTCCATTAGTGGATGAAATTCTGTTGGGGCTTCCTCCACCATAGTGCAAGTGACAAAATTGTTGAGTTCATAGTAGAATCCTGATTGCGAGACTTTCTTTGATGATGCCATAATTGTGTTTATGGATATAGAAATAAACTGACAAATAAATTTGTTAGTGTTGAAGCAAAAATAATAATAATCAATAAGTAGATTAGGGTTCATAGTAGGAGAGAGCTGAAGATTGAGTTCATAGATTGAGAGAGAAAGAGATTAGAGAAAACATTAGTAAAATTGCAAGTAAGAATTAAAAGAAGTTTCAATCTCACTATTTATATTTACTGAGTTCCCAATCAATTTCTTACTCAAAATAGAACTTAATCGACCGTTGGTAGAAAAATGAAAAGTAGAAATTATCAATTTTGGCAATTGACTGTTATACATACAAGTATGTATGTATTGGTCAATTGATAAAATAAGTAATCAACGCTAGATATTGTACTGGTCGATTGATGGCATGGACTCTAAAAATTCCAGGTCATCAATTGATAACTAACTTTTCCATCGACATGTACCACTATCCATCGATAAATAAATATATCATCAATTGATATATTTATCTGTCGACAGTTGCAAACATCTATCGATAAATAAATATATCATCAATTGATACATTTATCTGTCGATAGCTTTAGATGTCCATTGATTTGTAAAATGTTTATCAATTGACTATGGAAGAATCAACAGATTAACATAATCAATGGCTACAAACTAAAAAGTAACATAAATAAGTAACTTGTCAGACATTTAATGGATTAAACATAGTTAAGCATACCTAAATCACAGACCGATCTATTGAAAGTAGATTCATCTAATGGTTTGGTAAAAATGTCTTCAAGTTGTCTCTCACCAGAGATAAAATATAATTCAACAGTACCATTCATTACATATTCCTTAATGAAGTGATACCTTATGTCAATGTGCTTGGTTCTGGAATATTGCATAGAATTTTCTCTTATTACAATGACACTTGTGTTATCACAGAAAATAGAAATCTTGTTCATGTTGAACCCATAGTTAAATAGTTGATTCCTCATCCATAATATTTGTTCACAGCAACTTCCAGTTGCAATGTATTCAACCTCTGCAGTAGATGTAGACACTGTTTTGCTTCTTGCTAAACCATGATACAATCTTATTTCCTAGAAATTGACAGGTGCATGTGGTACTTTTTCTGTCAATTCTGCAACTTGCATACTCTGCATCTGAATAACCAAATAGATCAAATCCAGAGTCTCTAGGGTACCAAATACTAAGATTTGATGTTCATTTGAGATATCTGAATATTCTTTTTATTGAAATCAAATGAGATTCTCTAGGATCAGTCTAAAACCTAGCACAAAGACATTTAGCAAACATTATGTCTGGCCTACTTGCAGTTAAATAAAGTAATGATCCAACCATGCCTCTATAACTTGAAATGTCCATTTTAGCTTCCTTAGTACTCAATTCAAGTTTAGTTGCAGTGGTCATGAGAGTTTTTGCAGAAGCACATTCATTTAAATCAAATCTCTTCAATAAATCAGAAATATATTTGGTTTGATTTATGAAAATATCATCTTTAACTTGTTTGACTTGCAAACAAAGAAAATAGGTAAGTTCTCCCATCATGCTCATTTCATATATACTCTGCATCAACTTAGCAAAATTCTTACAAAGTTTGTCATTAGTTGGGCGAAAAATAATGTCATCTACGTAGATTTGAACAAGAATCATAGAGCCACTAATATTTCTATGAAAGAGAGTTTTATCAACAGTACCTCTTGTGAAGTGATTCTCAATCAAGAATTTAGATAATTTGTCATACCAGGCTCTAGGTGCTTGTTTTAATCCATAAAGTGTCTTAAGAAGATAATATATAAATCCAAGATGAATAAGATCAATAAAACCAAGAGGTTGTTCTATATACACTTCTTCCTCTAGTTCTCCATTGAGAAAAATACTTTTCACATCCATCTGATACACTTTGAAATTAGCATGAACAACATATGCTAGAAAGATTCTGATTGCTTCCAACCTTGCAACTGGTGCAAATATTTCATCAAAATCTATGCCTTCTTTTTGTGAATAGCCCTTTGCCACTAATCTTGCTTTATTCCTTGTCACTGTTCCAGATTCATCCATTTTGTTTCTGAACACCCATTTTGTACTAATGATAGACTTGTTCTTTGGTTTGAACACCAACTTCCATACCTTATTTCTTTCAAATTGATTCAACTTTTCTTGCATAACAATTATCCAATCAGGATCATTCAAGGCTTCTTCAATCCTTTTTGCTGCTTCTTGAGACATGAAGCTACTATACAAGCATTCATTTTGATTTACACTTCTAGTTTTGACACCATCATTTGCATCTCCAATGATCAATTCAAAGGGATGGCTTCTTGTCTATTTCTTTTGTAGTGGTAAATTTGTCCTTGAAGATGATGCTTCATGATCATTGGAATTGTTATAATCATTGTGATGTGATTGATTATTTGAGAACCCTCCCTCTGAGATGTATACTCTACTTGAAGATTGTTGAGAAGAGTTGTTATCCATTGAATGGTTATCAATTGATGTATTATCAGTCGATTGATGATTATCAACTGATAAGTTATCTATTGATGCATTGACATCAATTGATGGGGAGTTTCTAGGTACTTGATTTCTTGAAATTTCCACATCATCATCACTTTCTTCACCATTGCTTGTTGATTCATTTTCAAAATGCAATAGGTCATGATATACTTCATCAAACAACCCTTGAATCTTTTTATCATCAAAGACTAAATGCATAGATTCCATAACAATGTGTAATCTAAGATTGTAGACTCTGTAAGCTTTGGTTGTTATTCCATATCCAACTAATATAGCTTCATCAGCCTTGGCTTCAAATTTTCCCAGATTTTCACCTTAATTCCTTAGTACAAAGCATTTGCAGCCAAAGACATGTAAAAAATTAATTGTTGGCTTCTTGTCTTTCTTCATCAATTGATATGGTGTTTTGCCTTGTAGTTGTTTGACCATGGAAATATTTTGAATGTAACATGCAGTGTTAACTGCTTCTGCCCAGAAATATGTAGGTAGCTTTGCTTCTTCTAACATAGTTCTAGCAGCTTCAATCAAGGTCCTATTTTTCCTTTCAACAACTCCATTTTGTTGTGGAGTCTTTGCTGCAGAGAAATGATGAGTGATACCCTTCTCTTCACAGAATTCTTTCATTATTACATTCTTGAATTCAGTACCATTATCACTTCTTATTTTCTTGACCTTCCATTCAGTGCCATTGTCAACATTCTTCACATGATTGATAATGAATTTGCTTGCCTCATATTTAGAGTGTATGAAATATACCCATGTATATCTTGTGAAGTCATCCACAATGACAAATGATGTGCTAAAAATATTAATTTTGAAATTATCACAAGTGCACGATCTCGTTTTAGTATTTTAAGATTCGAACCACAAGGACTAAATTAATTTTGCGATCCTTAAAATTTAACTTAGGCGAATTAAAGAATTTAATTTCAAGGTGAATTTTGTTTACACTAATAAAAGGAAAAAAAACAAGTAAGCTAGTAAACTATATCTAAAAAAAAAAATTAAAGATCCTATTTTAACACTACTAAAATTATATCCAAAACTAAAAAAAACAAAATTAAACTACTAATGGAGAGAAAGTTAAGCTTAAATTATTAAACCCACTAATAAAATTGAACTTTAAAAATGGGTTTAATATTAAAAGTGACATTAAAGTAACCTCAAACCAAACTAACATAAAACACTAGATCCATAAGCTCTAGTCAACAACCAACTAATAAAAGTAGATCTAAATGTTATGTGAATCAAATTTACTAATAGAATTGAAATCTAATAGAGGCTCAACCATAAATTATAAAAAAAAAGATCTAAAAAGAAAGAAGATAAAATGCAAGTAGAAAGAGAAACTAAGATCTACAATCTAGAATCAAGAACCAACAATAACAAAGTTAAAGATCTAAAATTATTAAACCCAAAATTAAAATAGAGATTTAAAGAGACTCATGACAAGATAATAAAAAGTAAAACTAAGAAGTAAAGTAGAGAGATGAAGTAAACTAGATCTAGAATATTAATCTAAAAGGGCTCCTTTCATTTCCCAAGTATACAACTTGTGGTACTTAGAAAGATATCATAGCCATAAATTTAAAGAAGATAAGATGGAGACTAGCATAAAAGAAACTAAGACTTATAAAAGATGAAGATGAAGACTAGTATAAAAGAAAATAAAGACTTGCATTAATATGAAAAGTGTTTACAATATTTGAGAGAGCTAAAAACTAGATCTAGAAAATTAAAAGAGAGGCTACTACTAAAACTAGGATAAACTAAAGATGAGAATACAATGGGAGAAGGGGAGTATTTATAGGACAAAATTAGGGTATTGGGTAAATCCTAATTCTTCATCTCTATCCATCCAATTGTCCTTTGCTTTGGCTCCAAGTATAACTTGATGGCTTGATGGCTTGACTCAAACTTTACTTCTTTTCTTTTCTTGCTCTTTTCTCCAATTTTCTTCCTTTTTTTCATTTTTTCTTCTTATTTAATCAAATATCCACAAAATTATGAAAATGCATCAAATTAATTAATTAAAAATACTAAGGCAAACAATAAATAGGTATAAAAACATGCAAAAATATGCACTAATTAAATGCCCTCATACCTATCTTTTGCTCGTCCTCGAGTAAAATCAAAAGTTAAAAAGCAAACTAAGAAAAGTCCTAGGCTCCTTTTCATAGTCATGACGAGTAATTTTAGGTTTACCAACCCGTTAAACTCATAGACGATCTCTACAAAAGGAGTGTTGTCTCTTAAGGGTTTACATAAGATATATCCGTAAAATCTGTGAAATAATTCCAGTAATTTTCCCGACTCAATTTTCACTTTAGTTTTCAATGGTGTTAACAAAATGATTTTATAGGGAAAATACATGCCTTAGCAGACTTTTCTAATAATAGTCGAATTGTAGATAACTTCAATCTACTGGTGTCGAATCTAAATGTTTACAAAAAATCTCAAGATGTGTAGTAAATTTAAGGCCTCTGATAGATGAACAACATAAGAATATTTTCTCTTTTTGAACCAATATTGAACTGACCCAATCTCTATTAAAACAAGTATCTAGTCAAATATCACAAATTCATATACATAGCCCTTTTTTTGTTTTTTTGTTTTTTTTAATCGACTGTATAGTGTCTATTTTCTTAGGCTTTCTATGTTACCCATGTAGCGAGCTTTGGGTCAGTGACTCCTAAACCAGTTGGTCTTAGGGCACTAGGTTTTGAAACACCTCAACGGACTTAATTACTCGAGTAACAAAGGCCACAAAACAAGACTAGTCAATTCTACTTGTGCCCATCATCTCGTCTATTTATTGTGAGGAATATTGAGTATTGAAGTAGTTTACTCTTTTTTTTGCTATATATTTATTTCTCGTAAAAATTTGAATCGACATTGTTCTGATATGTGGGTATCTCTCAGGTATCGAATAACATCCCTATACAATCTTTCCAACAAAGGTCTTTTGCATATGTGTTATCTTGAAATTTGATGTAAAAATCGTTCGACACAATTTCCTAAAAAAAACCTTACTCGACTAAGTTCAAATTATCTAAAAGGCATTATATATATAATTTTTGAAAATAAATGTTAAAACCAACTAGTCCTAAAGTTCAAATAGAGGATAAGACAACCCAACCTAATATTTCTATTTTTGGATTTTCAATTTTCAATTTTTTTATATTTTTTTAACATTACTAGCACCCTCCCCCATACCTAAATCATGCATTGTCCCCAATGTATGCAAATGAGAGAGATATGATAAAATAACATGAAGAGATAATACTTGACATGAGATGGCGGAGAAGCAAAACTAGTTTATTCTAAAATCTTACTTTATTCAGAGATCGACAAGGTGGATGACCTTTTCATCGAGATCAACTGGCAATTCTAAAAATGGTTTGAGCCTTTGTCCATTAACTTTAAATGTCACCATTTTTAGGATTTTCCATTTCAATAGCATCGTGAGGAAAAACTGTTTTAACAATGTATGGTCCTTCCTACCTAGATCTCAACTTTCCAGGAAAGTGATGCAGCCTCGAATTATATAAAAGAACTTTTTGACTGGGAGAAAAAGATTTTCTCAAGATGGATTTATCATGAAACACTTTAGTTCTTTCTTTATAGATTTTAGCATTTTCATAGGCATCATTCCTCATTTCCTCTAACTCATACAATTGCAACTTTCGATGACTACCGGCAGTGGATAAATCAAAGATTAACTCTCTAATGGCCCACATGGCCCTATGTTCAAGTTCAACATGGAGATGACATGCTTTACCAAACACAAGTCTGTAGGGAGACATACCCAAGATCGTCTTAAAAGCAGTCCGATAAGCCCATAATGCATCTATCAACTTAATGGACCAATCTTTCCTATTCGAGTTAACAGTTTTTTCTAAAATTTGTTTGATTTGCCTATTAGAGACTTCAACTTGACCACTAGTTTGAGGATGATAAGGGGTAGCCAATTTATGAGTGATGGAATACTTTTTCAAGAGAGATTCAAATTGATGATTTTTAAAGTGCTTGCCTTGGTCACTAATGATTGCTCTAGGTGTGCCAAATTGAGAAAAAAATATTCTCTTTTTAGAATTTAAGGATGACCTTGTTATCATTAGTCTTAGTTGGTATGGCTTCGACCCACTTAGACACATAATCAACCGCTATGAGAATGTAGAGATTACCAAATGAATTAGGAAATGGGCCCATAAAATCTAGTCTCCAAACATCAAAAATCTCAATGACAAGGATTGGACTCATTGGCATCATATTTCTTCTAGTGATCTTTCTTAAATGTTGGCATCTACTACAAGCGGAGCAAAATTCAACGACATCCTTAAACAAACTAGGCCAATAGAAACCACACTGAAGTATCTTTGCGGCTATTTTCTTAGCACTAAAATGACCTCCACAAGCTTGGTCATTACAAAAAGAGAGTACGCTCCTAACCTCATGATTCAGAATACATCTCCTAATGATCTGGTCTGGGAAATGTTTAAAAAGATAAGGGTCATCCCAAAAGAAGTGTTTGACTTAAGAGAAAATTTTGATTTATCTTGCTTAGACCAATTGGAAGGAATTTCACCAGTGGCAAGGTAATTGACAATATCGGCGAATCAAGGAGGAGTAGAAATTGAAAGAAGGTGTTCATCGGAAAAAGATTCGTTTAAGGGTAAATCAATAGTGGAATCCACTACTAATCGAGAGAGATGATCGGCAACAACATTTTCTAAACCCTTTTTATCCCTAATTTCTAGGTCAAATTCCTGAAGCAATAAGGCCCACATAATCAATTGGGCTTTTGAGTCTTTTTTGGAGAAAAGGTATCTAAGGGCTGCGTGATCGGTGTAAACAATTATTTTGGAGCCGATAAGATATGACCGAAACTTCTCAAGGGCAAAGACTACTGCTAAAAGCTCTTTTTCTGTTGTGGAGTAATTAAGCTGAGCATCATTTAAGGTCTTACTAGCGTAGTAAATGACATGAGTTATCTTATATATTCGTTGACCTAACACCGCCCCTACCGCATAATCTGAAGCGTCACATATTAACTCAAAAGGTTGATTACAATCGAGGGACTTGATGATCAGGGCTGAAGTCAATTCTTTCTTAAGGTGGCCAAAAGATTGAACACACTCACTACTAAACTCAAATTTGACCTCCTTAGAAAGAAGGTTAGTCAAGGGTCTAGCCTTCTTACTAAAATCCTTAATGAAATGTCGATAGAAACCAGCATGTCCTAAAAATGAGCGAATTTCTTTGACAGATTTTAGTAGAGGGAGATTAACAATAAGGTCGACTTTGGCCTTATCAACTTCGATTCCCTTTTCAGAAATTTTATGACCAAGAACAATTCCTTCCTTAACATGAAATGACATTTTTCCCAATTAAGAACGAGGTCGGTTTCCTTACACCTTTTTAAGACTAAGTCAAGATGGTGTAAACACTGATGAAAAGAACCAAAGATGGAAAAGTCATCTATAAAGACTTCTAGAAAGTCTCCTATCATGTCAGAAAAGATGCTAGTCATGCACCTTTGAAAGGTAGAAGGGCCAGTAGTTAGGCCAAAAGCTAACCGACGATAAACGAAGGTTCCAAAAGGGCAAGTGAACATGGTCTTTTCTTGGTCCTCGGGAGCAATAGGGATTTGGAAATACCCAGAATAACCGTCTAGAAAGAAATAGTAAGAATGACCCACCAATCTTTCTAACATTGGGTCCATGAAGGGTAAAGGAAAGTGGTCTTTTCTAGTGGCGGCATTGAGCTTCCTAAAATCTATGCACATTCTCCAACCTGACTGAACATGAGTAAGAACTTGCTCATCATTTTCGTTGGTTACTATGGTAATACCTGACCTTTTAGGCACTATATGAACGGGACTGACCGAAGAACTATCATAAATGGGATAGATTATCCCATTATCGAGACATTTAAGGATTTCTTTCTTAACAACTTCCATCATGGCAGGGTTCAATCTCCTTTGAGGTTCCCTAACAGGCTTAGCATCATCAACTAAGTGAATCCTATGTTGGACAATAGCCGGACTAATTCCTTTGATATTTGAGATACTCCACCCTATCGCTTCCTTATGTTCTCTAAGCATACTTAAAATCTTTTTCTCTTATGACTCGGTCAAATTAGAGGCAATTATAACCAGAAGAGAATTATTAGGTCATAAAAAGGCATATTTAAGAGTGTCAGAAAGAGGTTTGAGTTTTAATTCTGGCGGGCTTGACTCAACGAGTTCACTATCTTCGAAAAGAGGGCTTGGCGTGATCTCTTGATTAGTTATGGAAATGGTGGACTCTAACATTTGGTTGACCTCATTTGTGTAATTGGAAATATCCCAATCCTGACCAAAGTGTTTTAAACAAAAGTCAAAAGCATCACTAGGAGTCATGAGATCTTGATCAACTATTTCATCAATTAAATTGATTCTCATCGGTTGATCAAAATCATCGGATTGTTTTCCAACATGAAAAATATTTAAGTCTATGGTCATATTCCTAAATGTTAGTTTCATTAATCCTTTCCTGCAATTAATCAAGGCATTAGAAGTGGCTAGAAAAGGTCTCCCTAAAATGATAGGAATTTGGTTTTTAGGGTTCTTGACCGGTTCAGTTTCTAAGACCATGAAATCAACAGGAAAGACAAAGTCACCCACTTTAATTAACACATCTTCAACAACTCCCTTAGGAATTTTAACAGAACGATCCGCTAATTGAAGTTTCACATTTGTCTTTTGAAGTTCTCCTAAACCTAGGGCTTGATAGACAGAAAATGGAAAAAGGTTCACGCTAGCTCCTAAGTCAAGCAAAGCTTTATCGATGAAGGTATCGCCTAAGACACACGAAATAGTAGACAACTGCGGTCCTTATATTTTATAGGAATTTGATTTGAAAGGATCGAAATAATGTGTTATGTCAAAAAGGCTTTCTTCAGGACATGATTGGTGCACATATGAGTACACAACTCCTTTAGACACTTAGCATAAGAAGGAATTTGTTGGATGACATCTAAGAAATGAATGTTTATCTTGACTTGCTTAAAGACTTCCAAAATCTTGTCTAATTGGTCTGTTTTCTTAGATGAAATGAGTCTTTGGGGATAAAGGGCTTTGGTTTTATAGACTCTTTCACTCGGTTCTTAAGAAGAAGGTTTATTAATCGGTTTACTTGTGGATCCTTGACTTTTTAAATTCTCGGATTTTTCTCCACTTGGACCGGAAAAGAATGACTTGGTTCAGGAGTCGATTCCTCATCCTCACGAGACTTATCACCCACTTGGTTATCAACTTGTTTTCTAGACCTTAAGGAAATAACTGCATTCACATTTTCATGAGGTCTTTGATTCATGGGAAACTTAGGATTCACCTCGGGTTGACTAGGAAACCGGTTCTTCTCCCGCTCACAAATCGTGCTAGCTAACTGACTCATCTGAACCTCTAACTTAGAGATGGCTTGAGAATTAGAATTTAAGATTTGCCTATCTTGGGTCATGGTTTGCATGAAGGTTTGTTGGGACTGAGTCAAATTTGTTTGTGATTTCAATAACACATCAATACTTTTCTCTAAGGAACTAAGTCTCTTATCTGAACCATTAAAATCTGGTGGGTTCAAAGGTGTTTGAGTTGAGTTTGGATAAGGACCAAGACTTTGATTTGGGTAAGAGCTAGAATTGGGCTTTGAAAGTTGGGTTGAGACGGTTGATAGTTTTGACCTTGGTTCCATGAAAAGTTCGGGTGATTTCTTCACCCAGGGTTGTAAGTTTGTGAAAACGGGTCATATCTAGGTCTTGGTTGGAACATAGCATTCACTTGCTCCAACTCTTGAAAATTTTGAAGTGCTTGGTTCGGAGAATTATATTTCGCACACATAGACATTTATGAGGGAGATCCGATGGTTTCTAAAGCTTCGAGTCACTTAGTAAGGGTAGCTAACTTGGCTTCGGTTGCAATTGAGTTACCAACATAATGCAAACCCCTAGATGATGAACTAAGTGACTCATTAGATTTAACAGGCTCCCTAGTGGACTCCCACAACATTGTCTTTTCTGCTAGTTCATCGAAAAATTCCCAACCCTGATCCTCATCTTTTTCCATGAATTTACCTTAACACATAGACTCTAACAAGGCGGTGGTAGGACTATCCAAGGCTTCATAGACAATTTTACAGAGTCTCCATTTTTCTATTCCGTGGTGGGGAGATTGAGACAAAATATTTTTAAAACGGTCAAAATATTTCCAAAATGACTAATTTTCTTTTTGATGAAATTGGTTTATCTCATTTGTGATTTTTGTGGTCTTGTGATTTGGAAAATATTTTTTAAGAAAAATTATCACAAATCCCTCCCACGTTGAAATAG
Organism: Oenanthe sinensis; assembly: GCA_028671895.1. Classification (NCBI taxonomy): domain Eukaryota; kingdom Viridiplantae; phylum Streptophyta; class Magnoliopsida; order Apiales; family Apiaceae; genus Oenanthe; species Oenanthe sinensis. Next base: position 21,190,467 of record JAPMAC010000231.1, read on the forward strand.
AGTTGACCGGTAGACTATACAACCATTTTTTAGCATTTTCTTTTAAAGCGAAGTTGATTAGTCTAAACCTAATAGAGTCCTCAGTTAATTGTTGGATTTTTTGTAAGGCACAAACCTCCTCGAATTCGTGACTAAAAAGATATGGATCCTCACTCTCCCTCCCGGTAAACTTTGGTAACATGCTAATGTGGTGAGACTTAATCTCGAAATTATTACCATTAACCGGTGGTAAGGTAATACACGAGGGTTGGGTAGAACGGGCGGGGTAATAGCGGTCTCTAAGAGAAATAACCATGTTTACTACGGTTTCACTAACTTCTACGGGTTCAGAATCTGAAGAAGAAGAAGAAGAAGACAACTCAATCGGTCTTACTAATCTAGATGATTCGTTCCTAGCCCAAGCAGTTCGCATAAACACGTAGCAAATAAGTGCAAGAATTTAAATACTCAAAAGAAAAGGTGGAAAATCGAAAAAAAATAATCTAAATTTAGGCTTCCCTAAAATGAACTAGACCTTGCTCCTAACAACAAGATAATACTAAAACTCAGAAAACTAAAAGTATTCGTCCTGATTGGCCATGTCGGTGCAAGCATTGCCAAGATGCTAAACACCTTCCTAAGACACCAATCCAAATGGCCAGGTAAGCTTTCGCTAGCCTAGACACCAACGAATGAATACTTAGAGATTTGTTCATTTTAGGTTCTCTTCCTAGTTGAGCGTGAAATCCTAGGGCTAACGTCTAATTAATTTTATTAAAAAGGCTAAGGTATGCAAAATGATGATTTTAGTCGCTGTGGGCCAAGGAAAGAGTGATGAAATCCCTCCCCTTATCTTATGATGGGGTTTTGCCCTTAAATTTTATTTAAATGATGCAACATACAAGATGAGATATAAAAGTGATAAACAATTATGGATGCTCTAAACTATGTGCTCTACTCTAAAGAAAAGAAAAAAATTATCGTACCTTGGGACCTCCAGCAATCACCACAATTTACGATATGAAAAATTAAAAACAAGAAAATAAAATCTAGATGATGTGCTCCTAAGTGATTAAATGCATGATGCAACAAGTGTGTATTTAACTAACTAATTTTGTTTTTGGATTTTTTTTATAACTACGTGATAAAAGGAAGAAAATAGGGAGATATGGGTTACCGAAAAAATGCTTTCAGAAATTTCTTCGAGACTTGGCAATTTCCGCGTTCCAACGAGCTTTCCGAATTTCCAATTTTCTAAAAATAAATAAATAAATAGAGCAAGTAAAACTAATTCAAAAAATTAAAAATTAAGGTGCGAAAAATAATTATAGTCCCCGGCAGCGATGCAAAAAACTTGATGTGCTAAAAATATTAATTTTGAAATTATCGCAAGTGCACGATCTTGTTTTAGTATTTTAAGATTCGAACCACAAGGATTAATTAATTTCGCGATCCTTAAAATTTAACTTAGGCGAATTAGAGAATTTAATTTCAAGGTGAATTTTATTTATACTAATAAAAGGAAAAAAAACAAGTAAGCTAGTAAACTATATCTAAAAAAAATTAAAGATCCTATTTTAACACTACTAAAATTATATCCAAAACTAAAAAAAAACAAAATTAAACTACTAATGGAGAGAAACCTAAGCTTAAATTATTAAACCCACTAATAAAATTGAACTTTAAAAATGAGTTTAATATTAAAAGTGACATTAAAGTAACCTTAAACCAAACTAACATAAAACACTAGATCCATAAACTCTAGTCAACAACCAACTAATAAAAATAGATCTAAATGTTATGTGAATCAAATTTACTAATAGAATTGAAATCTAATAGGGGCTCAACCACAAAATATAAAAAAAATGGATCTAAAAAGAAAGAAGATAAAATGCAAGTAGAAAGAGAAACTAAGATCTACAATCTAGAATCAAGAAACAACAATAACAAAGTTAAAGATCTAAAATCATTAAACCCAAATTTAAAATAGAGATTTAAAGAGGCTCATGACAAGATAATAAAGAGTAAAACTAAGAAGTAAAGTAGAGAGATGAAGTAAACTAGATCTAGAATATTAACCTAAAAGGGTTCCTTTCATTTCCCAAGTATACAACTTGTGGTACTTAGAAAGATATCATAGCCATAAATTTAAAGAAGATAAGATGGAGACTAGCATAAAAGAAATTAAGACTTATAAAAGATGAAGATGAAGACTAGTATAAAAGAAAATAAAGACTTGCATTAATATGAAAAGTGTTTACAATATTTGAGAGAGCTAAAAACTAGATCTAGAAAATTAAAAGAGAGGCTACTACTAAAACTAGGATAAACTAAAGATGAGAATACAATGGGAGAAGGGGAGTATTTATAGGACAAAATTAGGGTATTGGGTAAATCCTAACCCTTCATCTCTATCCATCCACTTATATTTTGTTTTGGCTCCAAGTATAGCTTGATGGCTTGAATCAAACTTTACTTCTTTTCTTTTCTTGCTCTTTTATCCCATTTTCTTCCTTTTTTTCTTCTTTTCTTCTTATTTAATCAAATATCTACAAAATAATGAAAATGCATCAAATTAATTAATTAAAAATACTAAGGCAAACAATAAATATGTATAAAAATATGCACTAATCAACAAAGGCATAATTTTTTTGGCAATTGACATGATGATGACTGGACCAAATAAGTCCACGTGCAATAATTCAAAGGCTTATCAATTGATGATTCAGACTTTGACTTGAATGATGCTTTCCTTTATTTCCCCTTTTGACAGGCATCACATAGTTCATCCCTAGCGAATTCCATTTGTGAAATACCTCTAACCAAATTCTTTCTAACCAAATAATTCATGGCTTTGAAATTCAAATGGGTTAGCTTCTTGTGCCAAGTCCAACTTTCATCTGTATTGGCTTTGCTAAGTAAACATGTCATTTAATTTGCCTTTATAGAGTTAAAATCAGCCACATAAACATTTCCTTTTTTTTCATCAGTTAGGAGAATTTAACCAGATTCTTTTTTGGTTATGATGCATGATCCAGTTGAAAATCACACACCATTTCCATTATCACAAAGTTGACTAATACTGAGTAAATTGTGCCTCAATCCATTAACTAGTACTACTGGTTCAATGATAACATTTTCTTTTGCGATTGAGCCATATCCCAGAGTAAAACATTTCCTGTTATCTCCAAAAATAACTTCTGGGCCAACCTTTTTCATAAACTTTGTGAGCATGGACAAATCTCCAGTCATGTGCCTAGAACATCCATTATCCAGATAACAGAGATTTTTCTTCATATTTCCCTGCACACACATAAAATAATCAAGTTGATTTTGGTACCCAAGTTGCCTTGGGTCCTCTTTTATTAGTTGCAGCCTGGGCCTTGGTTGCCAACTTTGATTCCTTTTGTTTTTGTGGGTTTAAATCCACTTTAAATTTGGGAGTTGACTTTTATGGCCAAAAAACCTTGGAACTCATGACAGATATATCATGCACATTCTCATTCTCAACATTTTGACTTGCATGATTGTTATCAGGGATATGCATGTTCCATTGCATTCCAGGCATGTTCATATTGGCATATGCAAAGAAAGGATTATACATGTATGAAACTTGTGCATAAGGCGTATGAACATTAGGTGCAACCAAATTAGAAGACATGGCATTCATGAGCATAGGATTGGTAAGCATGGCATGTGCATTCAAATCATTTGAAGATATGAAATTCTTTTCTGTTTTGCATTGCATAGACAAATGATTTATACTACCACATTTAACATAGAACTTCTTAGGTGCATACATATCAGCAGTATAGTTATTGTGCTTGTTTATGCCTACTTTCCCATTCCTATTTTTCTTCTTTTTCTCAGACTTAGGGTGAATGATTTCAACATGTGCTAACCCTTCTAATTTCTCTTTTAATTGCTTCTTAGATAAGCTACCAATGTTGTTATTTTCAACCTTAGTCTCAACTTGACTCTTGGTTTCCTTAACAAACTTGATAGGGGTGCTAAAGTTGTTCTTCTTATTAGTCATTGATGTTTTACTTGTCGATGGATGCTTATCAATTGATTCAGCATCAATCGATTAATAATCTTTATCAGTTGATAAATGATTATCAGTAGATTGATATTTATCCATTGAAGTATCAACCAATGGTTTGTCTATAGATTTAGGGGATTCTCATAGAGTATTTATACCCTAAACATCAATAATTTATTTGACAGTTTTAGAAGACCTATTCCATTTGTTAATGGTTTCAATTTCTCCAGCCAATTATACTTTTAACAATTCTTCTCTTCTCAAACTATTTACTAGTTCATCTCTAGCATCCTTACTTTCCTGCTTGAATCTATATAAACAAACAAGTTCATTTTCAAGAAAAACATTCCTCTCAGTTAAGGCATCAATGGTATTCTTTAACTTGAGGTTTTCTTTGTTTAGAGATTTTAGAGTGACATGCAAATTGTATAATTCATTAGACATTTCATTAATGGTACTATTGCATTCATCTTTTGTAAGCTCAGAAAAGTTAGTAGCTAGTACCTGATTTGATGATAAATTAGCTTCTTCGTCTTCATGGTTGACCGTTAGAGCTAGATTGATGAACTCTTCAGAATCACTGTCCTCAGCAGCCCAGTCTTTCTCTTCAGTGACAAAAACCTTTTCTTTTTGTTTAAGGAGGTCAAAGTATTTCTTTTTGTAGTCAATACCATCATATGACTTTTCCTTTTCTTGTTTTATCTTTCTATACTCATTTGAGAAATGAGCAGCCAATCCACAGTTAAAGCATTTGAATTTTGATCTATCAACCAAATTTTTGTTTTGATTGTTACTTCTAAACTGGGATCCAGACCTTTGAGCATTTGGATTCCTCTTGAATTTTAGCTTTGAAAATTTCCTAGACAAAAATGAAAGGTGCTCATCAATCTCATCCAAATCATCCTGAAAGCATGCTTCATTTTCTTCACACTTGCCCTTTCCTTTTTCTTTGAATGACTCTTCAACAGCACCTAGCCACCATGACAGAACTTTCTACACAGCCTCTTTCCTTCTTCTCTTCATTTCCCTTAACCATCAAAGCCACAATTTTCTCTTTTCTTTGATTCTTCTCAATCTCCTCATCTTGTTGGATTTCCAACTCATATGTCATGAGAATACCATAAAGTTTCTCAAGAGTATAATCCTTGAAGTCTTGAGATTTTCTGATGGAGACAATCATTAGTTTTCATTCCTTTGGAAGAGATCTAATAAGTTTTAGATTTGTATTCTCAGTTGCATGAACCCTACCATATAGCTTCAATCCATTTAACAACTTCTGGAATCTGCTATAGGTATCTTGAAATGAAATGATTCATATTTCTGAATCAAGAGTTGCATCTTGTTTTTCCTTACTTGTTCAGTCCCTTCATACAGAGTTTGAAGAGTATCCAATACTTCTTTTGATGAAGTGCAGTTTATTACATTATCAAACATATCTTTATCTAGACCATTGAAGATAATGTTCATGGCCTTCTTGTCTTAAAACATTTCATTTTCATCCTCTTCTGTGAACTCAGTATGGATGGCAAAATTATTCGATCCGATGGATAACCGATCTGAAACCCGATTTTTTGGATTTACCGAACCCGATTTTTTGGATTTGGATATGGATATGAATTTAAATTTTAAACCCGAAAGATTTTGGATATGGATATGGATTTCATGTATACCGAGCCGAAATCCGACCCGAAATTCGAAACCCGATCCAAACCCGAGCCGAACTCAAAACCTGAAAAAACCCCGAATTATATTTATTATATTTTATATTTCATATGTTGTATCTTATATATTATACATTATAATATATACTTTATATGGAGTATGTATTATTTGTTAGTAAATTATTAACAACAAAAGTAGAAGTGGAATTAGGGTTATTGACTAAATTAGTCAGACTAAGTTCATAAAATATAAAATATTTTTTTTAAAATTTACAATGAATTGATTTTATTTTAAAAATTAAATAATAATATTTTATGAAAAATAATAATATTTAATTGAAATTATTAAAAACTTTTATCATAAAAAATAAAAGTTTATAATAATTATAGATTATTAAAAGTTAGCAAATATAATAAAGTTATTATAATAATTTTAATATCAATAATTCTTTTTAAAAAAAATACTATTTTTAAAACTAAAAAATATGAAAAATAAATAATATAAAATATTTAGGCGGTACATTGAAATGTTAGAAGAGGCAAACACATAAATTAGATCTGGATGTTCAAAACAAAACAAAACGAAATTAGAAACAAAATTAGGGTTGGCTCAAAATTATTATCAATTATACCCCTCTCGTAGTCTCGTCTCATCTCTCATCCTCTCATCCTCAGTACCTCACTCTCATCCTCTCGTCTCTCTCTAGTCTCTTCGAAACAATATTAGGGTTCGGGTTTAATTAGAGAAAAGTTATAAATAAAAGTTTAACAAGGATTCTTCAAATATTTCAAGCTATAAGATTCGGGTTCAAGTGAAAGTTTGGGGTTCACTCTTCACTTTAAAAAAGCTTCGATTTTGAGGTACAATCTCTGTTACATCTTCGATTTAAAAAAGATTTGTGTTTATATTTTAATGCTTTAGTAATTCTGTGTATTGTTTAAACAAGGGTTTGGGAAACTTTGGGTTTGTGTTTGTGTATACATGTTTGAGTAATTTTATATATATTTTGTACGGTATATCTTTAATTTGAGTAATTTTGTTTATAATTATATATTTTTTGTATTGTTTATCTCTCTCCATTGAATAGGCCATGTAATTATTGTTAATCATTCTTAATTTATTCAGTTTAGCAAACAGTTTTCAGATTAGCCATAATTATTCCCCAGATAAATCTTTATTAAAAAGGCAGGGGACAGATTGATTTGATTTGATTTGGAGTCATCAAAGAGGTTGCAAAATTGTGTTCATTGTTCTAACGAGACAAATTAGACGCTAGTAATGATCCATCATGGTATAACCGTGTATGGGAAACTTTGTAAGCACATTAGTTGACGATCTAGACAACCCAGGTAGCTTTTGAATCTCATTGGCAAGTGGCAAGGAATTGACCCAACCAAAGGGACTTGATGGAAAATGCTGAAATGAATTGGAATTTCTCTTTGCATAGTAATCTTCAGGAATGGTGCAGCCATTAGTCCAGGAAGAGACAAAAACTGGTAAATAAAACCATGAATATCATTATTTTTTCCATAATGATAACCAGTTGACCACCAAATAAGAACTAAGGAATTTATCTAAATAACATAAAGATCATTGCTGATGATTTAATTAGTATAGGTTTTTTTTATCAATGTTATATTGCATGTGCATAAAATATTCTTCCCTAGTTGTTTTTATCAATTAATACATGAAATACACGAAGTGTATGCTTATATTTTTGTTGTATATGTTGTATGCAGTCAGCCAGTCATGTCAACTTCACAGTCAACACCTAATTCACAGTCATGTCAGTCTATTCCGGATGTAAATTCTCAACCGTCATCAACGCTGGTGCTACAGTTAGCCCGTACTGCTACTGGAACTAACAATAATTCAAGCCCTGAACCTCATTTCATTGAAATCAGTAATGATGTTGCTAAAGAATAAGAACCAGTTGGTAAAAAATTAAAGAGTGAAGCATGGTTACACTTTGATAAGGTGAAGATTGATGATGTTATGAAAGCCGTGTGCAAATATTGCAAGGCCAAACTTCGAGGTGATTCAGGTTGCGGGACTTCTCATTTACTTAGTCACTTCAGAATAAAATCATAACAAGGGTCAAAATAGTATAAGGCAGAAACTTTTAGCGAGCAACTTCAACAAAGAACATTCGGAGTTAGCCGCTTATAATTTTAGTTACGACGACGCTAAGCAAGAACTTGCGAAAATGATTATCATGCACGAATATCCTATTTCTATTGTGGTACATATTGGATTTAAGAGGTGTTCATCATATCTTCAACCATTGTTCAAGATGCCTTGTAAAAACACAATAAAAAAAGAGATATTTCATATTTATGAATTTGAGAGGGCGAAAACAATTAGTGTATTGGATAGAAACATAAGTCGGGTGGCCATCACTAGTGATATGTGGACTGCAAGCAACCAAAAGAAGGGATACATGGCAATTACAGCACATTATATTGATGATTCTTGGACTCTGCAAAGTATCATTATGAGGTATATTTATATATTACTAGTTAATATTCTTGTGAATAGCTCCCTATATATATTTATATATTTTTAAATATTTTTTTAGGTTTATCTATGTTCCTTGTCCGCACACTAAAGATGTCCTATGTGATCAATTATTGGAATGTTTGATGGATTGGAATTTGGATAGAAAAATATCTTGTTTCACACTTGATAATTGTTCGACTAATGATGTCATGGTTCTTCTTTTGTTGGAGAAGTTATATAGTTCTTCACTTATAGTAGGTGGTAGCTTATTTCATATGCGTTGTGCTGCTCATATTCTGAATATTATTGTTAAAGATGGATTGGATGTGATGAAGGTTGCACTCGAAAAAATTCAAGATTCTGTTGCTTATTGGACAACAACCTCTAAAAGGGAAGAAAAATTTGAAGAAACAGCCCAACAGCTACGCAATACAAATACAAAAAAATGGGGTTTGATTGTGCAACTAGGTGGAAATCAACTTATTTGATACTTGAAACAACTTTTTTGTATAAGGACGTGTTCTCTCGATTGGCTCAAAGGGGATCTCATGATTCTCATCAATACAAATGTAACCCTTTAAAAGAAGAGTGGGAGTTTGCTTAAGATGTTTGTAGTAGACTGAAATTCTTTTACAAGGCCACTGAAGTCTTTTCCGGAACGAAATACCCCATTGTCAATTGTTGTTTCATTAATATATGTGAGATTCGACTAGCAATCATGGAATGGCGTAGAAGTTCAAACTTTATGATTAAGACAATGGCAGAAAAAATGTTGATAAAATTTGATAAATATTGGGAAGTAATGCATGGTGCTGTAGGGGTTGCTGCTGTATTGGATCCTAGGTACAAGTTGGAAGTACTGGAATTTTACTTTGAGAAGATTTTTGGAGAAAGTGCAGAGGCTCAAATTGACCGTATTCGGGATCTTTGTTATTCTTTGTTTAAAGAGTACCATCAAAGGCGTGTCGTAGATAGCGAGTGCAACGGTGATTCATATGTTGCTGCCTCTACTTCAATTCCTAATTCCGAAAGTAAATCACAATATGATTTATTCATTACTATTAAAAAGAGAAAAAGGGTGGAATCTATAAAAGCCGAGTTGGATCATTATTTTGATGAAGACGTCGTGCAAAAAAGCGATGTATTGACTTGGTGGAAGGTAAATGAGCTTAAATATCCTACCTTGTAACTTATGGCTCGATATTTCTTAGTTGTTCTAGCATCGTCAGTTGCATCCGAGTCCACGTTTAGCACTGGTGGCAGGTTAATAAGTCCGCATCGTAATAGGCTTGATCCCAAAACAATAAAAGCTCTTATGTGTGCTCAAAATTGGCTGTGGGGTGCTGAAATGGAAGGTATTCACATGTGTTTTTTATGATTTAATGCTTTAGTGAATCTTTACAGGTTTAATGCTTATGTTTGTAACTTGTCAAACTTTCAGGTGAGGCATCTACTAGATATGCAACTATATACAAAGATATGGAATTGGAAGATTCATGTGTTACACGCGAGGTAATTGAAATCGTTTAAATTAGTAAAGTTAGAGTGTTTTTCTTATGTTTAATGCTTTACTATTTTTCTTTCTTATTTTGTTGGTATATCTTAGTATGAAAAATCAGATTCAAAGTCAGAGTGTTATTGTTCCGCACAATTAAGGTTAGTTTTCAAAAATAAATGTCATGCGCTCAGCTGTTGTGCTTTTATTAATGTCATCCGAGATTCTGTATTTATGTGCCCTGTTGGCTGCTGCAGTGTTGCCATGTTGGTGTGTTGGACTGTTGTCTGTTGGCGTGTTGATGATTGGTGATTGCTGAACTGAACTGAAATTAAATTGTCATGTTGTAAATTTGAAATTCACTCTTTTATTAATTTTAATTATGCTTGTAAACCTTAATTATTTGATTTGATGTAAACTATGTTTATTTTTAACTTTATAAGCTCTGCAGACTTATTTATAATTGGATTTTATTTTTGGGTTTTGGATATTATCCAAATCCAATCCAAACATTTTCGGGTTTCGGGTATATCTGAATCTGATCGGATATCCGTTGGATTGGATATGGATATTAATTTTCAGGTATTTTTTGGGTATGGATCGGATTCAGGTATGACTTAAATTTTCGGGTATGGATATGGATATTGCCATATCCGAGCCTATCCGACCCGAATGTCATCCCTAACAACACATACAGGTTTTAAAAAAATGAATTAACGTGGTCAAGTTCTCTTTCAAAATTTAAATAAAAACAATAAGCAAATTTTAAATATTTTACTAAATATTATAAGTTAATTAATAAAAGAGGATAAAGTTCTTGAGGTTATCTACCTAAGATACTAGTGTTTTTAAATATATGTATTTTTGTAATCGTATATAATTCTCTGTAATTACAATAACACTCTCGTGTATTTATATGAAAAAAAATTTTACCTCAAGAAAGTTATGTGAGGTAACTCAGGAACATTAATCTCTTAATAAAATAATTATAGTAAGAATGTTGTTTAGGATTATAAACTTATAACAACTTTCTTTAATTAAGTAGATATCTTGGAGTGCAATAAAGTTATAACATCATCAGTTAGACTTCTAATTTAATATGATTGGTTTACACTTGCTCTTAATTACTATAAATTTGTGTTGTCTTCACATGTATGCAACATTCATCTTTAGTTCTCTCTTTTACTTCAACAATATAATTAATAATGAAATGAAAACACAACTATTTGTATTGTTTGTAGTCGCTGTAGCATGTAACATCCTTTGTAGTGATGAGTGTATGGGCATCTACAATTCTTCATGCACGACATATGGGTCGGCAATTCAGGTTGCATGACGGAGGATTTTTGCCTTGATAAAGAAGGCAATTCTAAACCCCTGATTCTGAATGGGATAATAATGATTAATCTCGCTCCCCTATATAAATATATATATATATATATATATATATATATATATATATATATATATATATATATATATATTATACATATTATGCTCTACATATATTGTACTAAATTATTTTGACAAGAAATTTCCATACATGCAGTTGAAGAAATTTCAAGCAAAACGAAGTAGATCTTGGCCTTCTATAATCCAAAGAATGACAAGTTTGACACTCTGAATACAAGAAGCACGGGGTGTGTTTTGAAGGGTGGAGCGGTTCCGATTATCTGAACTTTGCATACAAAGTGAGCGTGAACAATAACATAATAAAAATATTATAAACAAATGGAATCCGAAAATCAACTACACAGAAATATTCCAAAACTGCCATCGAAAAAACCATTCAAAGAAAAATTGGAGCCGGGTATAATATTTATCTTGGCTGTGCGGAAGTCGAGAAAGTTTTTTATTTTAAAGATGTTGTGATCTGCATCAAGAAAAAAGATAGCACTAAGTACATAATTGTCTATGAGTTTATGTCTTGTCCGGAAAAAACTGACTCGACATATAATAATTATCGTGGTGGTAAAAATGAAAGAAGAACTTCCAGTAGACTGTAGCTATATATAAGTTTGATGATCTATAATCTTTTTATCAGTTTATATAATAATTATTATGACTTATTTTCCAGTGAGCAGCGTCTTGTATTTGACATGTTTACTAAATTGCTCAGTTATAGTTTAACTTTGTAGTGTTTCTTCAAGGATCTTTGCATTTTGCCAATTCATAGAGTCTTTCTGTTTTTATTTATAAGCGTTTGAAAGGAAGGGAGGAAAGAGAGAACAACTTAAAATTCATAATAATAACAAATAATAGTTTGGTAGGTAGAAAAGTTAACTTATAAAGTTCGAACGTCCAATGTCAATGTGACAGTGACAGTGATAGTTTTCACTTGTGACGGAAGTGCACTACCAGTTTCTTTCACTATGAATGTTCGAAAGCATAGACGTTGCAGGGATTCACTCCAGGCACTCAGCAATGGTTGTTCTTTAAAAGACAACGAGAAGATTTTACTCGTAGAGTGAGGAACATTAGTTATGAGTCACTGTGTCATATAATTTCTGCAATGTTGCTGCGATGATAATTTGAAAGTGTGATTAACAGATATGGAACCAACTTATTAACTGCTTCTTGAGGAGCCTTTAGCTTCATTGTATTCCATCAAAGATAATGACCATCTGGCAGCCTACAAGATTCCAAAGTTTGTGAATTTTTTTTAAGTTTCTTCAGTTGATACATCGTCAGGAAGAAGATTAAGTATATTTGGCACCGCTATCAATCAATGACTCGGGCCTTATAATTTGTGCTCAACTCCTTTCTCTTTCTTAGAGCACATCTGCACAAGTTTCCTCTTAATTTGTAACATATTGTGTTTAATTGACTTGCCTAGCAGGATTGATATAGTTATAGTTATGTCTGTTAACATTACATGTGTTGAGAATTGATATGATACTCCGGCTATTCGTTTTTTCACTTTAGGAATCCTGGTAGTCCCAGAGAAGAAGAGAGTGGAAGCCTAATGGAAAACCTCTTTGTTTCACCAATCTCTGAGTTGATACCGGGACAAGAGGTGATATACAGTCAGTATTTCAAACAATGCTGTCTCCGGCCTCTGCTAAGATCTGGAGAACTCAAGACATGCAGATGTCTTTGTTACAAGCACAACAGCATCAGATCCACCACCAAGCATGAATGGTAATAGATAGATAGTAATATATGATCAGGGATACACGTCAGAGCTTAGATGCACCACTGCCACTGCCAGAGCATCACACACAAAATAGCTGAAATGTTTTTCTTGTTCTCTAGTAAATTGTTCACAAGTAGCATGAACGGTTGCAGCCCAGTGGGCATCGTCTTGTATTTAACATCTTTAGTATATTGCTTCATATCTTAGCTCAGTTGTAGTTTAACTTTGTAGTGCTTGTTCAAGGTTCATTGCGTTATGCCAATTAAGTTCGGGTCTTTATATTATTATTTATAAGCTTGAAGGAAGGGAGGAGACAGAGAACTACTTGAAATTCAGAATAATAACAAATGATAGTTAGGTAGGTAAGAAAGTTAACTTATAAAGTTCTTGACACATATATTAGCTTTAGTTTTATTTTAAGTCTTTTAGTTTTACTTGGCGGGAAAGTTTGTCAGAGTTTTGTTACTCTACACTTTCCATGTCGCTCGTAAAATGCTCAATACCCCCTTCAAGCTAATTATGGGAAGAACGATTCCTAGCTTAGATTTGAGAAGTGATGGAAGAATCTCTGTGAGAATATCAGCCGGTTGAGATGCAGTAAGGAGATAAGAAAGCTGAATGAGACTAATAACCTTTTCACGAGTAACTAAAGTGACAATCGACGGCAATATGTTTAGTCCGTTCGTGAAACACGAGGTTCTTGACAACATGTATCGCAGACTAATTGTCACATTTAAGCTGAACAGGTTGAAGATCAGTAACACCAAGCTCAGTAAGAAGTCGAACAAGCCATGTAATCTCAGAAGCAGCTGCAGCCATGGCACGATATTCGGCCTCGGAAGAACGAGAAACAGTTGACTGTTTCTTTGACTTCCAGCTAATGGCAGAGTTGCCGAGCAAAACAAGATAGCCAGTAACAGACCTGTGAGTATTGGGACAAGAAGCCCAATCAAAATCCGAGAAAGCTTGCAAAGTTAATTGAGAATTGGCCTGCAATAATATACCCTGTCCTGCAGTGGAATGCACATAATGAAGTGTGTGATATAGAGCTTGTAAATGAGGTTCACGAGGAGATTGCATGAACTGGCTCAAAGTATGGACAGTATAAGACAAATCTGGCCGAATATGGGTGAGAAAATTAAGCTTTCCCAAGAGACAATGATAATAAGAAGGATCAGAGAGCAAGGGACCTGAATCACAGGAAAGTTTGAGAAAAAGAGGAAGAGGTGTAGCCTCGTGCTTGAAGGTAGTAATACCACTGTCATGAACCATTTCTCAAGTAAACTTTCATTGAAGGATATTTTTAAGGTTCGCATGAGTTTGATCTACTGTATTTGAATTAGGTTCAGCATGCAACTGAAGCTGAGGTTGAAGTACTGACTGCTGCTGCTGCTGCTTCGGAGAAGGTAGTTTGGAGAGTGGTGGCCAATGTGGCTGCAACATGGTTTTGATTACTGATATCAGTATTAGAATGTGGATAGAATTGGCCAGAATAAATATCCTGCTGAGGTAGGGCATGGTGAGAAGTGGTAACTAACTGATTTGGGGATTGAACATAATTCACTCCGGCGCCAGATATGATCCCTGTCCTTGCATTGTGTGTAAATCCAGCTTGCATTTCCCCTCAAATTGGCTTCCTGAACAGTTGAGAGGTCATTCACAAGAGCATGTTCCTTGGGAAGGTTTTGCATTATTGTGTTTCTCCTTCCTATACCGTTTAGAGTTTTAGCCTGCTGCTGAGATCGTGACTGTTGGCGCGATTGAGGATGATGCCTTCCAGCTTGCTGAAATTGCTGCTGCTGTAGTTGATGTTGTCGCTGCTTCCCCATTTCATCGGTTAACCCACTGCCACCAACTTGTGGATTCCGGCCTGCCCCATGAGGTGATTTTTGAAGCCTCTGGGAAGGCTTTGAAAATGGGGTCATTTATAACAGGGATACTAACTACACTCTAAAAATTATGTTTTAAAAACATTTTGATACCAGAGGCAAAATTCTATGAAGAACCTTAGTAGTAACTGCGGAACATGTATATCCTGCATTATATTCTATTTATAATATATTCTATAGAAAACCTTAAATATTACTAATTGTATTTTTATAAGTCCATGCGGACAAGGATATTTTAAGGGGAAGAGATTGTAATATGTACTTTGCTGATTGAATTGTTATTGGGTTTGAAAATTATTGTCACAATAACCTGGACCTGTTCATTAACCCAGTTCTAGAAGCCTAAGTGAGCCCACATCAGCACATGTTCGACTATATATATAATATATGATATTCAGAATAGAGGGAAGGATCATCGAAGAACCAGTATCTTTTTTGGTTTATTTTATTTCAGTCTTGTTTTTCAATTCAATATTGTTTTCCATTCCGTTTGTGTATTGCACTTAGAGTCCAGTTTATTGTTCTTTATAATTTCCCTACATCTGATACCGGATGAGTTTTATATCATGAATTTCCAATATTATTATGATCAAATGAGCTATGATTGTTATAAACAGAATTATTTCGATTATGTTGGTCAAGTAACTAACCCTCATGTTGGTTACAAAAATCTCAATCCATTCAAGTTTTTAAAGATGTGAAAAGTTAGGGTGTTCTTTGTTTTTGTTTAGTAGATAGTTACTTGACCTAAAAGAATTCTTTATATTGTTTCAGGACACAAAGTATTCTTATATCATGTATATGTTCAATGGGAACTATCTATTTAATATTTCTTATTTGTAATCTTGAAAATTCTAACTGTGAAAAAAACATCAAATCAAAAAATTAATCAACATAATTTGTTCCAAATTCTATACAGGATTTTATTAATCATTCTTTCTTAAGGTATAAAATACTACTAAATATAAAATCACCACCCAAGTATCTCTATAGAAATTTTAAATGTTTGATCAGAATTCAAAAGGGTGCAGTGCACAAATTAATTTGTACAAGAACTTGTGTGCAAGCAAAGAATAAGCATCTACCAGTTTTCACCTCCAGGGATACACCAGTATATCTTCATTACAACTTTGCCTGTATTCCCTAGCAAACCTGCAAATCACTTGCTCGTTCCACCTCAACACTTCACAATTGTTTCGATATCAACTTTTCAAGGTATGAGTTTCATGCTATAGTTTGTCTCATGATCAATTACAGTTTGTTGGTTCATATTTTTTGCGATTGTATACTGGTTAGATATTATTTAATCCTGCATATTCTGTATAGCCTGGTTCACTTTTTAGTTTGAGTTTACTTTATGAAAGAAATCTAGTTTTTGATTTCTGATTTATCCTTCTTCGACTTCGTCCCTTTTTCTTTTCCGTTACCACATTTTTTGTATTGTTAGATCGGAGATATCTCTCAGTGGATTGTTTCATATTGACTTTGTGTTATTATAATGTAGCGGCAATTTCTACATTGGATATGGCCGTTCCAAAAGTAAATATGAAACTGCTTGAAGAGCTTCAGGCAATGGGTTTTCCACTCAACCGAGCAACAAGAGCTCTTCACTATTGTGGTTAGTACATTTACCTTGGCAAATGCACCAAAATGCATATATATTGGAATGCTCTAGTGGGTGATTCACTGAGTTGTGCTAACAATGACACTTAGTTATTGTAATTAATTCAGCTCTAGCACCATAGTCTATTCATATTATTAGTTTCTTTTATTCTATCCAGGTAATTCTAGTCTTGAAGATGCTGTTAATTGGGTCGTCGATCATGAGACTGACCCCGACATGGATGAGATTCCCTTGGTACATATTATCATCCAGATGGAAATATATATATAAGTTTACAACTCTGTGGTTTAGCTGTTAGTTATTTTATTGTTTATAGTTGCTTGTGCATACTCAGTCACATAAACATGTCTGTCTGTGAAGCTTCTAAGAGAGACAGTATATTAATAAATATGATTATATACTGCACATCGCATATTAGCCGGCTGACAGACATCATCAAGCTTTGCCGCAAACAAAATTTTTTCTCATTTGCAAATCTATAATAATATAACAACTAAAGGTAGTGATATTACTTGTTATCCTTCTTAAGGATTTGAGTATAGAATTAAAATGATTTCCTTACCTGAAAGTGTATGAGGGAATGGATTTCCAATTAGATCTTACAGTAGGGAAAATAATTAAGGATGCTACACATACAGCGTTTGTTTAGAAAGTCACTCGACTTCTTGTTTGAACTATAGCTGCCAGAAGAAATGATTCTAGCTAAGTTACAGGATTTGTGCGTTTAATATTTATCATGTACTAGTCATGTTTGAGAAATTCACTCTGCATTTCCTCCATCCAATCTTCGGTCGAGTTAAAATCTCTTTCAGTTCCTAGTAGTTTCAACGAATTCTTTTACCATTCCTACCTTTTATATAAATGTGTTCAGTATACGTAAATCTCAATAGTTAATCTGAGATATTTCTATGAACAATATTGCCCGCCCAGCTTTAGGCTTTCAAATTTTATGATAAATATTATAAGATTCCCTTTGTTTTCATTTACCCTTTTTTATTCTTTAGATTTAGATCTGTGATCATATGGCGAGTAAAATGTAATCTGCAAGGCTAAGCCTAGCAGATACCACTCCCCTCTTTCTGTAGAAGCATGTCTTCTTGAGTATTTAAATTTGTGTGAACTATATAAACAAACAAGTGAATGCAGGTGCAGTGTCCATGCAATTGTTGTAATCAGTCTTTAATGGATTTACTATATGCAAATTATCATTGTTAAGGATTTACCATCATTGTTCTCTTTATATGCATGCAGATATCAGTGAATATTGAGGTCCTGGCTTCTGGACCTCCATCTATGACTGAACAATTGAAATTAAAAACACAAGAATTGAGGTTTGTTCAATTTCTCTCTCCATGATGAAATGCTCTTTATGATGCTATTGCTTTACAACAAGTCCACTTCCATTCTTGCTTGCTTTTATCCATAAAAACTCATAAATTGGAAAAATATTAGTTATAAATTTTCTTTTTTGCTTTCTTGATGTCATCTTCATTATAGTTATTTTTGCCAATAATTCAGAGATCGGGCACAAAGGAAGACAACAATAGGAGAGAAGAAATCGGAAAGAGAAAAGGTATGGTTGAGTATATCCTACTTTCTTATACTAGTAATTATATTTAACATATTTCTTTTGCTACTTTCTTCTTAGCTACATAAGGTCCCTAAAATTACTTGAATTTAGTAACGGAAAAAACAGTAGAATTTGAAGTATGTACGTGGTGGCAATGAGGGACTGATAAAGTAACTATTACATGAAGATTTTTGGCCTTGTTTCTGTTGGCATTGTAGGAGAGGATTAAAAGAAGTAAGGAATTGCTGGAGGCAAAACAAATTGCTGAAGACAATGAGAGAAAACGGTCCGTCACTCCATATGTATTTGACTACCACACGCAGAAACACATTATAGCAGTAGGTAGCTCTAGATTTTATTCTCCAAACACTTTGCGGTTTACATCAACATTTATTTTGTAGCTTTATAGCCTCGAGGGAAGCAGAGAAAGCGGAAGAGAAGAGAGCACGGGAGAAAATTCATCAGAAACTACAGCAAGATAAGGTGTTTGCTTAAAAAATAAGCAACTTCAGAAAAGTATCACTTCACTGATTTACTTTTTCTTTCTGACGTGCACCAAATTTACTCTGTCTTCTAGAGATAGGAGGAACCAAAATTTTAGGAAGCTTGTTATTGAAATTGAAGCTTCATGTTTTATCCATCTAAAATGGAAGTTACGAAATCATCAGTCTACTCTTCAGTAGTGTTCTGTCTACATGGTTTGTTATAATTTTGCATTTCACTTTGACATGAAGAAGTCATTATACATAGAATATTGTCAATGAATAGTTAGAGAGAAGGAGTAAACTTGAATTGCCTCCGGATGATCTGGCATTTGTCTACCCCGCCACACCGATGATTCAAAAGAAAAAGGTACAATGTACTTTCATTCGACCGTGATGCCTCTGATAACTAATTTATTAACATGCTCCCTTCATTACGCAGGATCCATTGCCTAAGGCTGCTAAATTACCTATGAAGTTTTCTACGAAGGCAGAGCTCTTAAGTGAATGTTTACGATCTCTGAGGCGAAAGAACAAGGTACAGTAGTTCTAATGCTTTTTTGTTCTTATCAGATACACTTATAGCATGGCATGAAATTGTTAGGTGTAAGAATCATCTGGTGTGTTCTTAATTTACCTTATATAATTTACCTTTATTTGGCTATAGAAGTGGCAGCAGCTTTATCATATTTTGCTGTGTCAAGACAGCATTGCTTACTTTTTCTAAAATAATCATATATCGCTTTCCTGGCTCTAGCATGACGAGGCCGGAGCGAAGAAGGCCTTCCAGACTCTTTTATATTACATCAGAAATGTTACTAAGGATCCTGACGAGGAAAGGTTCAGGAGAATTCGACTGAGTAATCCATGTTTTGTGGTTAGTTTTTAAACAGTTCATACTTGTAGATGAGCTATATAATGTAAACTATAGAAAGTTGAAGCTGGCTACAATTTCTTGGTAACAATGCCGTCATTTAATTAAATGACAGGACAGAGTTGGGCGTTTTAAAGAAGGCTTTGATTTTCTTGAGCTATGTGGATTTGAGAGGATCGAAGCTGACAAGTTTTTATATCTTCCTAGAGAGAAGTTTGAGGCTGAAACATTCAGATCAGCTGGGGCACAGTTGGAGTCTGCAATAACAAACCCCTTCTTTGGGCTTATATCAAGCTAAGTGAGGACTAAAGTACATTTACCAGATGAGCGACTTGAAGTTTAGAGAGTGACAAAAAGATTGTTTGTCAAAAAAAAAAAAAGATGAACAAGATTGTTATATAAACAGAAGTTACACCCCAATGTCTATATGTTTGGACTATTTATATTCTGATTTTACGAGATGAACAAAGAAACCATAATAGTAGACAAATACACTGAATAACTAGTATTACAAAATGAAAGCAGGATAGGCTACGTACCTAAAACAAAATGTGAAATCTAATTCATCACATCTATAACTGTTAATTACTAGAGTTTGTCAGTGTTGTTAATTTGTTTATTATCAATCCTTAATCCCACAGAAAAACACTTTGCATGGAAACATCCATCCAGCATTATTATGATGATGATCGTGTTGATTTGGCAAGTAACAGCTATATATTTTTGAAATAGAATATATTTTTTAGTATTTCTTATACTTTTCAAACATCAAATTGATTAATTTGGACAAATAAGTTAAATATATGGGCCTTAATCAGTTTTGTCTCTTTCACGGCCATCTGCCCTTTAGTCACGCCACTTGACTATATATCACCCCCACGAATCAACATGCACTTGTTTTCCTTGTTGACATCCCCATGCATAGATCTCGTAATTCCCTACCAAATCGTTGAGATTGACAGCCAAAATTAGCTAGATTAAGTATAATTAGCATGGAATGTTATTTAAATTTCTGTTTTGTCTCAGTTGTGTATATATACATAAAAAAATTCATATCCAATAGTGTCATATATACTGTAGTTCCCTGGTCTTATACATGGATCTGATGTTCTTTTTTGGAACCATTGAAATGGCTGAGTTGTGCTCATCAATAAATTCCGTGTCCAAATTTTGCAGTCTCATGATTTGCTCCTCCTTATACTTTGTTCTGTTTCTTTCTTTACTTTTCTCCCACCACCTTTACTTTTCATACTTGATTATTTCCTTGCCACCATTTCTTCTACAAATCATGTATGTTCTATCTCATCTCTTCATCACCATCTCTCTTCTCCTCTTGCCTCTTATTAGTAACTACCAATCTACTCCTACTACATTATCCAAACCTAGTGTAACCTTAATGTGTTCAAATATTGGGTGCGCGAGAGAGGAAAAGGAGTGGAAGAGCACGAAATTATTTGAGGAGCGAGAGCGACATTATAATTATAACGTGGTGGAAGGAGAAGAAGATATGGACTTGCTATGGGAGGCATTCGAAGACGAATCGATCAAGACTAGGAGTATAGTTGTGGACGTTGCAAAAAACAAGGATATTAAGAAGAAAATTGGCATTGGCGAGGTCGAGGAAGATGGGGATCAAGTAGATATGAGAAACGGTTGTTTCAAGTGTTGTTCAGCAGCAGCAGGACCGGGGAAGATGAGTATGAGAATTAGGGGAAGGAGTAGCTGCATTGTTAAAATCAGCAAGCCCCTCAAAATGATTACTTGGTGGCGCCACTTGATGAAGAGGCACGCGGCCAAAAAAAAGAGATTTTGACTAAATTTTACATAGTAAATATATATACATAGATTTGAGTATTATGGGGTTTTATATTTGTCCATGTTAATAGAATTTTACTTTAATTTAGATTCCCCGCTAGTGCTTCATGCAGGAAGAAAGCTTAAATTAAGATGTGCGTTAATGGTATAAGCCTATATAAAAGAGGCGAGATAAAGATTATTAATATTACATCAGAAAAATGGTTACTTTATTAATATTATTGTATGCACTAATTAATATTCTTGGGACTGATCGATGGAATGGTCAATTTTACGATTGTGCACCTCTGCTGGTATCTATGTTTATAAGACATCCATTACTTTTTCCTCCACTTATACTTTGAACCTCGAAGCTGCCTGCATTTGAGTTTAGTCCGGTGCCAAGTGCTTGGACCTGCATTTATACTCCCCCATTTATAATCAAGTTGTAGTGGACACAATCAAACTTCAAGTTCAACTGCGTTATTGATCCAACACCAAAGATACTGACACTACGTAGAAAATTAAGCACATTAATAATATTTCCGAATACAGATCCGAAAACTAATAATAATGACCCTTCCCCTTCAAATTGGACTTGAACCAATATACTAAAGAAAGAAAACTTCTTTTCCTTAACTCACCGTTTTCTATCCACCTATTAGACTATGACTCGCCCTTTCGAGGAAAAATAAAAAAAGTTGAGAGAATCCTTCTAAATAAAAAGCTCATCACCCAAATAATATCCAGCAGCTATTAGAATCCTCTTGCTTTGCTGGCACCGACCAACAAATTAATAACTACACTAATGAGAAAAAGGAAACCAACACCTCTCAACCAAATCTATACAAGATCAGTCAAGTGGTAGCAGGTACCCTTGGCACCATATTCTTTGCATTTCCACTACCAAGCATACCATTAGCTCGGGTCATGCGACCACCACTTGTACCCAAATTTTCAGCCTTTTGATAACCATTATTAACACTGTTAGTTGAACCTCCTCGATAGTTGCCTCTGTTACTAAATTCTGTTTTTCCATTGGATTCTCCTCGGCCGTACCCTCTGCCAAGCCCATAGTTTCCACGTCCTCTCATCCCCTCATTATATCCAGAATCATTTCTGAAATTAGCTACTCTTCCAGCTGGGAACCTTCCACGGTTATTCACTGCATTGAAGAACTCCTTTTTATCAAAGATGAACCAATAAATTTGTTCTTCAAACATTAATTCTGTTTAGGCAACAGATTCTAAAACAGTAATGAACTGGCGTCTTTTTACGTAGCAACCCTTCTACAGAGTTTTTTTTTGCGAAACCCTTCTACAGAGTTGATATAATAACAAACTATACTTGCTAAAATACAGTGAGGTCGGACGTGCACTTTGTTTTTAAAAAATATGCTTCGCAGGCCATTGTTGCCATTATTATAGTTAAAATTTCTTTTTCCATTTAAATTTGTGCAAAAGCACAAGGAACATGTTTATATCACTCAAATTTGGTAAGTATTATAGGTTACAACTAAAAAGCTTACCTCCTGAGTTGGTAGATTTCTTCTCCTCGACAACTGCTTTGCGCCCCCCCATCAGAATTGGTGAAGCCTAATTTCCAACAAAAAGAAAACAAATTTATGATACAAAACAAAAAGAAGGGAATGCCAACATGCCACACAATCAATTGATTAGTAACTTGCAAACATAAGATATAAACAGACTAAAACAACAAAGTTACCCAGAAATATGACTACTTATTGTATAAATACCATGCTATATTGTTTATATTAAAATCAATTGCTTGAAAAATATGGCTACACACTAAATGTTTAAAATAGCTCATTTTTACAAAGCAAAATGAATGTGTGTATGGCAGCTACAATATGATACTGACAAACATGTGGCGAGGATATATGAATCATGTAAATTCAAGACGTATGCCCATTGTGTAAAGTAACTTCAAGATTTGTTTATACATTTTGCAAAGAAAAATGAAAGTGCATTAAATAGCATGCATGAAACATTGATCTTAGTCCAAGACATGCAATATCATAAGACGATAAAGGAGATGTTAAATGCTCTCTTTTACTTGTTAACTTTTATAATTCATATAAGCTGGGCTTTTGAAAGTTAGCTACTGATTAGCATTTTAAGAGGCCCGCCATGTGATACCACTTATTTTTTCTCTCTTTTGTGGGAATTGGATGTCTAAACATTGACTAATACCATCAGTGATCACACAAGCCTGGCAACCTAATCAAATATTTCAGCATACGGTTGTGTGTTGGAAGGCGTTGATGCTTCTTAGTATGCGTCCACATGTAGGGACCTTTTGACTTATCTTAAAAAAACAAACTTCTTCTTAAAAGTACTTTTATTACTTATAAGTAAAAAGTAATTTCCGACATAATATTTTAACAAAATAAAAATAAAGTACTAAAATTATCTTTAAAAGGGATAATATTTATTTTTATGAAGTCAAATGGCAAAAATCAAAATAAGTAACTGAAACAAGTAAATTTTGTACTTTATGAATTTTAAGTTAGTTACAAGTCACTTTTACTTATTACAAAAAAAGTAAATAGTATATAAGTAGTTTTTCAACTTACAAGTCACGTATCCAATAAAACATACAAGGCCTCTAATAATTATTTATACATTACTCCTGATATCAATCTGTAGTTTACATTGAAAATCTAACCAATACTATATAATCTTCGCTTTTACTATATATCCAGTATGTAGTTTCTCACTTTCATCCAACAAGATTTCAGAGCCACAACCTGTATATGCGATAAACTGAAGAGAAAAGTGATGAAGAAGCTGTCACTGAATGAATGAAAAGAGATTACATGATCTATCCATATACATACTGTATATACAGCTTGCATCTTGGTGTATCTATGCACTGATTGAACCTAGATAAACTAACAGAATGAAAGGATGGAAATGACTAATTTATCCTGTCTGAATAACTAATTGAATCTGTAAAATCAGCTAGCTAACTTAGACAAGACCATAGTTACTCAATATGTGAGTGTGTGTAGATCTAGGAAGCAGGGGTCACCCGCCATATCCCGTGTCGGATACTTAGACACGTGTGTCCGTATATTGGACAACACGGGGTTTTGCACAATCCTATTTTGATTTTGTTATCACAAATTGCAGAAAAAATTTGTGTTAACAAACCACTTTCACAAAATTAAGTATCAATGTTGATTAGCAAATACAAAAGTATCTATACTCATATTCATTTTTGTATAAATGAAAAGATATTACTTATATTTTTGCGTTTTAGATTAATAAATTATGCGCTTGATTCATTGAGTAGCATGAAGTATATATATGAAAATTTATAATTTTATATGCCATGTCCCCCACACCCTTATTCACGTATTATTATATTTGTCAAATTTCCGTATCCCCACACTACGCACCCGCACTCCCGCATCCTTATCCTTACTTTTTAGGTTTAGTTTCTAAAAGATAACTAAATTTTAAAATAATAATAACAATCAAACCATAAAAAAAGTCACATAATTATTAATGTAATCAACAAGAGTCGAGATCAAACTTTTGTTCATTCTATAAGATACATCAATCCTCCTCATCTAGGTTTCCGAAATTTTCATCAAAATTATTATTATGATCACCCTCAAATTCTTCCTCTTCTTCCTCATAAGTTTCCTCCACATCTAA
This sequence comes from Oenanthe sinensis, assembly GCA_028671895.1. Classification (NCBI taxonomy): domain Eukaryota; kingdom Viridiplantae; phylum Streptophyta; class Magnoliopsida; order Apiales; family Apiaceae; genus Oenanthe; species Oenanthe sinensis. The sequence goes on from JAPMAC010000231.1 coordinate 21,215,199, forward strand.
AGCACCTTTCAGATAATGACAATCCACAAGAGGCATGGTTCAGTGTCCCTTTGTGAGTGACATTTTGATTTGAATTTTCAGTTGACCTAAAATAATATTCTACTTTCTCGACCTTTTCTTGTATTTTTTTTAAATGAATCTGTTACGTTTTTATCTTGATTTTTTTTCTTTAATATGCCGTTCTATTAAAACTTCCCAGAATAATTTTTGGGTCTTACAGCTTCTATCTAGTGTTTGATGACTCTTCAAATAATTAGTTTTAGGTTTCTTTTCAACTTTGACAATTCAAAATAAAGCGCACTTATGCATGAAATCATGCTTATGCACTTGCTTAAGTGCAATCACATCGCTCTGCCTACACGATGCGTTAAAGGCTAGCTGTGCATTGCTTCTCCCTTCTGCACGCTTTAATAACGCTATGAACCAAGACTAACTAAATAACTACTTACAGAGTGATTTTGCTGAATACATACATACAAATATATCTATACACACATATGATAAAAACTAAAAGCAGATTTTAACAAGATATAGGAAACAGCTCTTACAATTACCAAATAAAGTAAATGATTATATAGGAGAATGTTCTGGTTTCAGAAAATTTTAAAATTTTGCATAAGCTATAAAACTGATATACCTCAATCGCTCTTTGTACAGCACTTGCCTCCTCATATTCCACAAACCCAAAACAAAAACCTTGCTGCAACCATGCAGATAACAGTTCAACTGAATAGCTTGAAAATTCAGGTGAGAAATAAGACAACTGAGGCAACCGTCATACCTTGCTTCTAACTTGAATGCCGCCATTCTTTATAGTGCCATATTTCTTAAACTCATCCTCCAGAAGAGAAGGTGTGGCATTATACGGAAGACCCTTTATGTAGATAGAGTAGCTATCAGCTGAACAAAGACAACAGAAAAAAAATATCCAACTCAGAAGCTGAACCAACAGATACATATATGTTAGTGTGTGTGTGTTTATTAAGGTTGAACTTATTACCTTCTAGATCTTGGTTCACATTTTCAGTAGCATTTAATATAGAGGCCGACACATCGATATTTGGGCTTGCAGGAGGAGTAGGATTCACTTGTTGTTCTCGAGTCTTCTGTGGAGTTTTACGTGCAGGTGCTGGAAACGAGAAAGGCAGGCCTTTTTCCTTCAAATCCTTCACCTAGACAACATCACAATGTATTCAACCATCAACATATATTATTCCTATCATATTTGTTCAGACTCAAGGCTAAAACAGAATATTCGCATGGATGAGATGAGAACAATTATAACTTCTATAGAGAAAAACATTAGAGTCAAGCTAGCATGTTGCTTAGGAACTTACTATCGAAGCATAAGACATTTTAGGCACATCTTCACTATATCTGTGAGATTCAACAACCACCGTTGAATTTTTTGGCAATTTCTGGATAACCTCTTGGACTGGTACTTGGCCAGCAACCTCAGCTGCAGGCTCTTCATCAACAACCTCAGCTACAGGGTCTTCGTCAACCACCTCAGCTACGGGCTCTTGCTCTTTTTCAACGTTTATTTCTCCATTCTCAGATACAGTGTGTAGTACTTGCTCGTTGTCTTTCAATGCCAATTCATCAGTTTGCTCAGTAATATGATCCTCCTCCTGCACAGGAGTGGCTTCTGCAAACAATAAACAAGTAATTAAAAAGAAGCACAAAATTTATATTGTACAACCAGCATAGATGATATACAATGCTAGAGTAAATGCACTAGGTCACTGGTCACCTTGCTGAACAGTGGTAGGAAGCTGAACCTCTGTATTTGCATAAGGGTGATTGGGCTTGTCCAAATATCGGAAGGTGTCATTAAGAACAAAATAGCCCCCTCGGTCTTGTGTTGCAAGGAAGAAAGACTGAGCAAAATGGCGAAGGACATTGTCATTTGCAGTGAGATAACCAGTAACAAGAACATGAACTCCCTTATTCAAGGAGTCTTGGGCGTCAACGGATATAATCTCTGCCCTAAAATCATCATAGTTGAGGGATAAAATCTTTTGATTGATAGCCTGGATGATAAAACGCAGTTAAGTAAAACATAATAGTTCCGAGTGTATAAACAATAAATGAATAAGGATAAAAGTGATTACAGCCATGGTGGTGGTGATAGTCATGGTACCGTCATGTTGAGGACGACCAAGTAGGCTGATATCCTGATAAAAACGATGAACAAGGGCAGGGGATTGATGGAGTATATGGTAATACTGTTGGACAAATGCATTCCCAACCTATACGAGATGCAAAGTTCAAGGGTATGTATATATATAAAGTAACTAGAAAGTAACTAACTAGAAAGTAACTAACTAGTACAGAGAGAAAGAGAGGAGAGAGAGAGAGAGAGAGAGAGAGAGAGAGAGTACATACAATTTGAGGGGTGACAGAAGTAGCGGCAGCCGCCATCTGTGAATGATATATCAAGGAGGGGAACAAAAACACCCAAATCAAATCAAATCAGAGAATACAAATATAAAACAAAGATCTGAAAGAGTCGTAGAGAGGAGGATTGTGTTGTATGTATACCTGGATTTTGGATATTTGGATCCACCAAATAAGCAGCAGCTGCGGTCTCTCCGAGCACAACCAACCGACACAGCCTGCCTACTCTACTAAGAGTATTAACAAATTACTATATCTTTCTTCTTTTTTTTATTTAACTAGCACGGGTTTTTTATCCAAATAAAATTGTTAAATTTTATTATTCTAAATTCATTTTTATTATAATTTTATAATTTCAATTATTATATTAAAATTTATTGAATTTAAATTATTGTAAATCAAACATTTTAAACAAATAAAATTTATATTAATTCCTTTTTTATATTTTTTAACATAATAATATCCTGATGAAACCAATCGCATAGCACATTTTCCTTTCATATGTGATTGCATTCCTGCATTCATAATAATTTTTAATTATCATTCACATCTCCCATTTTTAAACAGGCCATTTGATCTTCTTCTAATTATCTTCAAAAATTCAAGAGAATCAGGATATGCACTATTAACACTTCTGCCATTAAAATCAAATCAGATTTATCCTCTTTACTAATATTATTATCGGCTTGTAAGTTAAGATGATGCTTGATCCTTACTACCCACTCTATTCAGTATAATCTCCGTTATATTCGTTGTCACAGAAATAATAGTCTTTATCCAACTCTTTCAGGTTTAGAAATTCATTGGTTTCAACAGAAACATAGTTGTTGTTCAGTATAGTGCTCCACATAGATATCAATCCTATGATTATTTTCTTTTCAATAACCAACTATACAATCACAATCATCTTAATTTTATAAAAGTTTCATACCAACATCTATTATCATACTTGTTATCTTATAGTATAGAATTTCCGGACCACTATAAGCTAAGGCATTAATTTAACAACGAATTTAATCATAGTTTATATCATCAACATTCCATAAATTATACACACTAAACTGCCCACCTACGTACGACAATCACTTAAGTTGTCCACAGGCTTACACTAATCCTATTATCATCGGCACATATACAACAATTATTATTAGACAAGTTTCATCATAATTTAATCAAACATACTAGCTATTTAACATAAATCCATGTCCGCATTAACTACAACTCACTACGGCATGAAATAAAGCTCAAACATACATTATCAACCATAAGTACAACATAAACAACAATAATGTGCAAAGAAAACACTAGTAATTTGATATAACAAAACAAGAAAACACTAATTATATCACCATCCTAATTATCTACCCTTATCAACTTGAGCATAATGACTAAAAATGTCACCAAATCAACTACATGTATCACTCTTTTATATCGGTACCCTCTCATTATAAGCCAAAGAAATTATACACAATTTTTCAATGTACAAGTTATTTATAAAATAAGACAAACGGAACCTACATGTGATCTTGATTCTTGAACCATGATCATTCTTCTAATTAACCTACATGTGATCTTGAATAATACAGCACCTATTGTTAACATCGATTCTTGAACCATGATCATTCTTCTAATTATAAATATTACAGAATTTAATAGACATGATCCAACTAGAACTAATATGTTCGTTACACATACTGAATCAGGGTGATTAGTTAACTAACTTTAAAACCTCATTTATGGCCTTGTACATATTACAATCCTCTTCCTTTAGGTGGCCAGAAAACAGGAATTAAATTACATATAAAAGGACTCGTACAAAATTGAGGTTTGAGAGTCAAAAATTAAGATTTGATCCATTATGCTAAATCAGAGGGTACTATAGTGATGTGTCTCAACGGATGCTCTACGTCTACACCTCCTGCGTGCTTCACAAACTCAGCTGGCGAAAACAAAGTTCCATGACAAACACATACTATGCATACTTCTGTTTTCGTGTACCTGTACAATAAGCCAGTAATGGTTTTCCCATTGGGGCCATTTCCTGTTGTTGATACGCAAGGCATTTGGGGGAGAGGCGAAGCTCCATTGCATTGAAGTTGAGTCTTTAGAGTATTCGCGATGACCGCATTTCTTGTTTCATTCTTAAGGAGGACAGGGTCAATTGGGTTCTTGGTGCTTAAAGCTGGATCCTTAAGCGGACCAGCTGGCTTCGGCTCTTCACTGCACCTTAATGATTTTCTAACTTGAATGTTAGTTGACAAAGTCATGTTTACTGTGTGATTTGCTTTTGTTTTATCTTTGACTTCCTTGGAACCCATTCCCATTGAATCCCAGCATTTGATTTCAGACCTCTTTGGTCCATTGCCTGCACTAAAGGCATTTCTACTTTCTCGTGGAAAATTGATTGAACTGCTACCACCTGCAATGAAGAATGGAACCACATTGCTCTAGTTGAATATCCAATACACAAGCAAACTATGACATATGAAATCCACCGTTGTCCACCTTGTTTCATCAAAATCAACACTTTTCAGTGTGTGATAAATAATTAAACTTAAAGCTTTATATATGTAACAGAATATCAGTGCGAGAGAGACTTGGTAAAATATTTCTCAGGAGCACAATGGCCCAGTGACATTAAGTAATTAATAAGCTAGCAAGAAGCAAGAAAACCATGTGATCATACTGAAATTGTTACTACTATATAATCTTTCTAAAATAAAAATAATCCCAGCAGATGGCTTTAATTAGAGGCATATACAATATATCATCAGATCCTACATGAATATATGGTAATTTTGTACACTGATACAGAAATGCATCACAAACTACGAATAGTTGGAGATTACAACATTCCGTAAGTTTCTACGGTCCCAACGGACTTGGAATTCATACATTCTCCCAAGTTGAGGGGAAACACTAGTATCTGTTTCTTCTACAAATCCTTTCCTACCATATCATAGCACCACAACATTCACCTACTTGTTTATAAGTAGCTACGGGAATTAATAATACATGGCATAAATTCCCTCCAAACGGTTGTGGCTACCTTGGGATTTTAGCTGGACATTTGTGTGTATTAGCCAAAAAATGTGAGCTAACTAGCTAGGTACATGAACAAAGGGATGTTTTTGTTTGAGGGAAGGGTGCCCAGTATCGGTAGATCCACAAGGTACTGTTTCTTATACAACCATTTAGACTGACAATAGTGCTGTATATATCCACAGGACACAGCCAAAACTAATATAAAAGTGAATAATATTACCCCAAAATAAATGTTAAAACGATTTGAAATGTAAGGAATTGATCACCACCAATAGAGCAAAGTATTGGTATTCGATAATTAACAAAAAGGTTGTTATATGTACCATACATATACCTTGGAGAGATGAGTTATGATGATCTGAAACAGCTGGAGAACTGCCTCCAGAAGAAGCATCTGATTTGGCATTCACAACATTCATATCTAGATTCCTGCTATAAGGCCTAAAACTCCGGCATGCTGCGGTGTCAAAACTCACCCTTCGGTGGTCCTTCTCCGGACCCTCATTCCCACCAGTACCATTGCCAAAACTAACCCTTTTGTCCTTGTCTATAAATCCATTAGGGCATGTAACAAGTGATGAACCCAAACAAGAAGGCATCAACCCATGAGGATGATACACAAAACCATTTGTAAATGGTACATATTGTATTGCAGATAATGTCGGATACGGGGATTCACCCATTAAACCTGACTCGCGATTTATCTTGAAGTTCAGATCTCTCACAAGCAATTTCTCTTCTTGTTCTTGTTCTTGTTCTTGTTCTTCTTCTTCTGGTCCAACAATTGAAACCACATCGTTATGATTATTAGTATTAGAAAAGCTTAGAGATTTCTCTTTCTTTCTAGGTGGCATCTCTGCCTCCTCATCATCATCCTCTTCATCTTCAACTAGAGCATGATCCTCATAATTAATTACACAGCAAACATTCTCATTCTGACCTCCTGCTCCTCCTCTAGATGATAATGTGGATTTAAATTTGAGCTTTTGGTCCCTCTTTGTTCGAGCTTCTTGTTGCCTCAAAGCTTGAATCTCTCGTTTGAATGGAAGGCCAATTGCTGGATGTAATTGTGATGTTGGAAAAGTACTAGTAATCATGTTGCATTTGGTTTGTTCATGTGCTAAATCAATAGATTTTTGGGGTAATATTGGGGTGGTGGTGGTGTTATAACATTTTCTTCCAATTGATAACTCCAAACTCAACTCACTTTCATCTTCTTCCGTTTTAATACTAGTCGAAACTTCCATCATTTCCACACCTTGTCCTCCTATATGTTCTAGCTTGTATGTATAGATTTTGGTGAGGGATTTTGTTTTGTTGGTTTGAAACTAACTATGAAATGCAATGAATTACAAGTAGTAATAATAATATAATAAAACAAGGAGAGGAGTGACACATGGAAGGGTGAGAGAGGGGAAGATGGTGACACGTTATATTTATTACCAGAGAGTTTTAAGCGGGGTAAAGGAGAGGAGATGGCAGCAGGGGCAACAGAGGATTTAGTGGCCTCATTATAATCCGCTAAATAACTCCATACGGATGTGAAACGTGTTGGACATGGAATGATAAGGCTTCATTTTTATCTCTTTTGTGCGTTTTTCACAAACGTGGCTTTATGTTAAAAGCAGAGTCAATGGAGAGCTGTCTTGACTCTTCTGGGTGGTCTTACTCTAACAAAGCTATCTGAACAAGTTGTTTTTGCAGCTTTTACGGAGATGGTGAGACTTTTTTTTTTATTACAATGGGGTCTCTTTTCTTGTTGCAACTTTTAACATGTTAAGGATTTTAATAATATGCAGTTTAATGTCAACAAAAGATGATACAAGAATCAATTCATTTCATTGTTTCCGCATATGTGCTTTGTTTCATGTTTCTTCTGCAATATTATTTATTTATTTATTCATCCTTCAACAATATCCTCCATCTCCTCTTGACGAGACAGATTTCCTCGAAGCAACTTCGACATTGCCTTTCAGAAGTTAGATGTTCGTATTCTCAATGGTGGCATGTTCCAATTTCAATGTGTAAAAATACAGCCACGCCCAAATTTATATGCTCTTCCCCCAGCGAGAAATGATAAAGAAACAGCATTAGTTAAAAGACCATCGGAACATAACCCCCTGGGTTTGTAAATCCACTACTAGCAGAATTGCACAGTTCAAGTTCCTACCAGTAACTATTTCCATTCCAAGCAAAAACAAGATACAATATTTTGATTGAACAAAAGAAACCACTTCTTCATACTCCTCTCATGTTTGTTTCATTACCAGTTGTAAAATTTTACATAGACAGATACTTGATACTAACTTGTAACTTGCACATCTTTGTGTGTAATAATTAAACATCATCTTAAACCGGAGGGAGGCTGACGAGAAGTTGACCGTTAACAACACTGCAAAATAAAAAAGATCGACGTTCTGATTAAATTGGGATCATAAATTTGAGATTTAGACACAAGCAGTGGATAATGAAATTAAGGGGCTAACCTTTTCACGTAGTAGTAACAGAAGTCAGCCAAGATGAAAGTTTGAACAATTTCAGAGAGCAGAACCATTGGTAACCAGAAGTACCCGCTCCCAAGCAAATACAGATATGTTCCAGCAGTATCATAAACCTGCAAGCGTTATCTTTTTCAGTATTTGGACACAGTTCAAAGTATTCACATTATAACTTCCATGTGGTACTAAAAAGACAAACTCACCGATAATATCCAATGCGCGCATCCCAAAAATCGAGCAATGCCAAGTGCAAACACATAATGGGCTGTAAATGGTTCAATCATCTGAAACACAAAAAAAAACGTATTTTAATTTTTCTATATTTGTAAGATAATGGGTCATCACCAAATATATAAAGGTAAATATAGGACCTTTGCATTTTGCATCATGTGAAGCTGAGGCAACACTGAAATAGACTCCAGGTAGACACAGAATGCCCAAAGGATTCGGCTGACATATGAGTGCTGTGTATATGGGTGGATCAGTACGCTTAGAATGGCACAAGGCACCACCTGTCGGAGAGAGAGATGTTAATGCAATACAATTAAGTTATTTGACACATAGTTATTAAAAGCACGCTTAAGCGCAGCTTAAAGCGCGAAACGCACCCATTGAGCTTAGCTTAAAAAAAGCTCAGAGTAAATTCAAAAGCCCAGCTTAAGCGCGCTTAATCGTGAAGCTCAAAGCGCAAAAAGCTCCAAAAAAGCGGGCTTTTATATAAATAGGCTTTTTTTATAAGATCTAAACATTATTTTAAAATTTGGGCCAATATTTTGTCTTTTTGGGCCAATATTTTGTCTTTTTGGGCTCTTTCTTCAAGACCCAATACAAAACACATGTTATATCTTTAAACCTAGCTGCCGTTCTCAACAAAATCCACAAGAAGATACAAGCTTCCAACGGCTATAAACATCAGGTTTGTCTTCTCTCTTTCTCCTTTCTCTTTTCTCTTTTCTCTTTCCTTTTTCTCTACTCTTCTCTTTCTCAATCTCATATGTATGTATGTATGTATGTATGTATGTATATATGTATGTATATGTATATATATACATGTATATGGGTCTGTAATACATATATACACGCATATATGATATAACACAAATAACACATATATGGGTCTGTAACACATGTATATACATGTATATGGGTATGTTATATGTATACAAGTATGTATATACTACATACATAACTGTGTACTATTTATGTTTGCAGAAAATGACCAGTGAAAGTGGAAAAAACCCTGTTTGGAAATATGCTACACAAGATCCAGAAAATAAATTAAAATTCAAGTGCAACTTTTGCAGTAAAACAACTTATGGTGGAGTATTTAGAGCAAAAGAACATATTGCTGGAGGACGGAGAAGTGTAACAGGTTGCAAAAAAGTGCCAGAGGCTGTTAGAAAAGAAATTGAAGATTACTTTGCCTCAAAGAAGAAAGCAAAAGAGAATATCAATTTAGATACTTTCAGACTAGAAGGTTCAGATGATGATGTAATTGAACAAATCCCACCAAGAAAGCCTCAAACATCTGTGGGCAGCAGCATATCAATGAATAAACCAAACAAAAAGGGTCCAATGGATATTTACATGACACCGCATCCAGAAGTTGTTGTGAAAAAAAGAAAGGCGATACAAACTAGAATAGATGAAAATGATGGAGCACGTAAGGAGCTGAGGAAAAGGGCTTGTAAGGCTTTTGCAAGATGGATGTATGATGCATGCATCCCCTTTAATGCTGTTAATTATGAGAGTTTTGAAGTTGCGATTGAAGCAATTGGGCAACATGGCCCAGGGATGAAGCCGCCTTCTTTTCACGAGGTAAGAGTTCCCTTGTTAAAAGAAGAGGTTGATTTATTTGGCTTGCCGATGGCTATACGCCAAAGAAAACTCAAATCCCCAGGTATGAATTATTATCTGAACTTGAAATAGTTAAAATACACATTAATATTATCTTGAAAAGTCTGATGTATGTGCATTTAACATACTGTTATTGATCAGCTGCATGGTGGAGTTCGTATGGTAAATCTGTTCCTGAGTTGCAGAAGTTTGCCATTAAGATTCTCAGTCTCACGTGTAGCTCATCTGGATGTGAGCGAAACTGGAGTGTGTTTGAGCATGTAAGTATTTTACAATGCTAACTGGTCTAAAATTCTAAACAGTAAATATACATGTAATAACTCATAACTCATTACTTGATGACTCATTTTGCAGATTCATACCAAAAAAAGAAATCGACTAGCTCAACAAAAATTGAATGATCTTGTCTTTGTCAAATATAACAGAGCTTTGAGACGTCGATACGAACTCCGAGATACCATTGATCCTATTTTATTAAATGACATTGATGAAAGTAATGAATGGCTAACTGGAAGGCTTGAAGGAGAATCAACAAATGACGACTATGTTTTTGACGAAGAAGATGGCTTGACATATAGGGATGTTTATAATGCTTCTGGTGTTAGAGAGCCATTATATAGATCAAGATCACAATCAAGAGCGGCCAATGCAAACAATAGGAACTCTAGATCCTCCACTAGGAGGTTGATAGACGAGATTGAGGATGAGGATATTGAGTATGAGGATGAGGAAGAGGAGATTGAATTTGCAGAGAATAAGAGCCTTGATCAAAATGAAGATTCAGATTATTTTGATGATGAAGAAGATGTTGATGGGCACATTTAAATTTTTACCACTTCTTAGTATCTTATAATAATATGAAGCATGGACCTATTTCTTTCTTTTGAGGTTATATTTATTAATTAGAATGTCTATCAGTCTAGCTCTAGCTTGAAATTCTAGTTCCCTCTAGGTGATCCCACTAATCTTTATGTTTACATTTATTTTAACATATATATATATATATATAAAGTATTTATTTATATAGTGCGCTTTTTTTACAAAAGCCCGCACTTCGCTTCGCGCTTAAGCTATAGGAGACCCTTTACGCTTCGCTGCGCTTTTTGCCTTTAATAACTATGATTTGACAACACTAAAGACAACTTCAGTAACACCTTATGAGTCAATTTGAGGCAGCATCAGAGTCAAATATAAGACAATTGTCAAGAATGAAGTTATTATCCTAAAAAGGTGACATTTGCAGGTATATTTGCCCCAGCTACATAACAACTGAAAACCCCTCGAGTTTCCAACATATTAATACGTACAGTAGATGAATAAATAATTTTTGCCTTGCTATACATGAGTGGAATAGTGCTTCAAGGTAAGCACATATTCTATTGTATATACAACAATGAACAAATAGAATCTCCAATTCTCAATATAATGTCAACTTGTAGTAAAGTTAATATGCTGCTATTTCCTATTAAGTATTGATAGAGCAATTTGTTTAAAAACTTGACAAAGCTGATTATAATGTGGTATTGTTTAGAATAGTCAACTATGACAAGGTATCTGGAATCTTCGGAACAAGTAATCCAAACCTCTTATCCCATATATCCAACGGGTTAATAACTGTAGCAACGGAAGATTAGTCATAACTCAATCGGTTGCAGTTACACATTCAAGTCATTGTAACGGGTATATATCATTTGAAAGACGATAGGTAAATAGTGATGAGGTTATAATGTAAGGGTATATGTCAAGACAAGATAATATTCATAACGAATTGAACAGGAGAAATGTAATTACCAGATAATAGAGGGGCATGTTGTCGAGCTCGGCAATGTAGGTTGACTTTAACTTGAATCTTATCATGTATATAACCCACGCGGTAAAAAAAAGTGTTGCGAAATCAAGGACAGTGTGAATGTCGCCTTCCATGAGAAAACTACAATAGAGTCTGACAGCCGTGAATATAGCTGTAAGCTCTTGTGTCTTGAGAGAAAGGCCTAAACAGGGAAAGAAATTAAGATCCGATTAGAGTAGAGGTTAGTAAAAAATATAAAGAAATACATGAGGTGAGTATCATGATGTAGAATAGTCGGAAATCAATCACAGGATAGATAGCAAACACAAGGCCTGGCTGGTGGAAAAACACAACACATATTGGATGATTATTATTATTATCTCTCTTGGTTGTAAATAATAATAATTGTAATAAAGAAGAATACTAGAGTAGAAAAACAAAAGGGGGGCAAACCAGAGCAATTCTTCTGGGTAGTGAGCTTATAAATCAAGACAGCAATACCAGCGACATGAATAGCTTCGGAAGCAACAAAGAAATGATTGCTATCTTTCACCAGTAATTTTAGGGTCATCAGCGATGAAATTACAGCAGTAACGCCCAAGAATATTTTAACCTTGATCGATTGCCTTCTTACCCACGCGAACAATTTATTCACAGACGATGATCCTCTCCTTTTCCCCATCCCCTTGTGATTTTCGTTTACACTAGTTTCTTCTTGCCTTTCTTTCTTATTATTATACAATAACTAGTAGTAGTAGTAGTAGTAGGTTGGGACTTGGGATAAGAAAAGAGTCGTATATTGCCAGCGGCCTCATGTTACGTTGACATGCTTGTCACTTTTTTACTTCACCCAACTTAACGCCGCGGTTAGGTTACCTTACCTCTCACTGCCCCTCACCCAGGATCTGCGTGCTGGGGTTTTATAAAATAGAAACGAAAATCGAATCAAATATTATTGTTTCGGTTTGATTTTAGTTATAAAAATAGTAAGAAAAATATAGATTTTTAATTATTTTTATTATATTATTATAACTAAAGAAAAAAAATTATCATCTTAGTTATCCCTGGTCATAAAAAAATTCTAATCCTCCAATTTTTAATAAAATCTAACGGCTTATCTTTCAAATACTCAAATTCTAAATAAAATTTTTATTAAACGGGTCATAATATTTGTTATCTATTCAAATTCTAAATATAATTTTTAATTAAATTTTAATTAGAATACACTCATATACAAATTATTATAACTTTAACATAATTTTTAATTAAATTTTAACTAATATACACCCATGTATATCTAAAGAACAAAACTTTTTTTCATCTCGATTATCCCTCGTCTTTGTTTCAAAATTATATATTATCTCATACTCAACTCTAAACATAATTTTTAATTAAATTTTAATTACAATACATTATTATACAAACTCTTTCGTTTAAATTAATTTAAATAAATAAAATAAAATACACTCTTATACAAACTCCTTTCATTAGAATACAATGTTATACAATCTCTTTTAATTAATTAAAATTAAATATAAAAAATAAAATACAAAGTATAATATATTATTATAATATTTAAAACAGATATATAATATATAAAACTCTATCATCACTACTCACCGATAATATTTTATTATATTTAAATTATATTCTATATTTTTTATTTTAATAATTTTATTTATCCTACAATTTTTATTTAATATAGTTGTATTAACATTTAACTCAATTTTATCAACATTTAAACTCTTTTATAAATATTAATATATAAATAACATTGTATAGAAAATTGTATAAAGAAATTAATAATAAAATAAATTATCACATTAAATTAAATATTTAAATTATATAAAATAATTAATATATAATTTATTAATATTACAATATCATTATTCTTGGTAAACACTAAATATTTTTGTTTTTATTTTTAAACTCAAGCAACTTTTATTGAGTTGATATTGTACTTTTATTGAGGACAATTCCAGAAAATATCGTTTAGAGGGTCAAAAACTTAAATATGGGTCTGATTATAATTAAATATTTTTAATTTCTAAACTACCCCAAGCATTTTAACGGAAAGGATGCAAAGTGCAGCGCCCAAAATAGTTGTGGGATGCACACTACAATTATCTAAAGTATTGGACTAAAAATTGTTGCTAGAACAATTGGTAGATGGAGACGAAACATTTCTTCAACACCAAGATCTGAAAATAACCAGAGACAAATTGCTACTTTGAGGCGTGATATGATCACTTTCTTTAAGGATTTATTCCGCCCCAATTGTATCACAATTTGCTACGAGGTTACTAGCAAAATTATTGCACAATATACATATCAAAGATATGTATCTCTTTATAATATTTTCAACAAAGTAACTCCTCAATATATTTTAATTCAATATATGGTCATCTCAATAAATATTGTCATTTATTTTAGGAGTTTCTCTTTGAAAAGTCATACACAATATTTGTTTTCTTAATTATTTATTTTCTTAATTTCTCTATCTCCTTTAAATATAATAATATATTTAAAAATATAAAAAGATTTCACAAATATTTTTTATCTTTTATTGGTTCTATAAAACAAAATGCCAACAGAAATGTATTTAACCAAACCAAAGAGATGCATTTTGCAATTAACTCAAGATTCAATACCATGGAGGGAGATGTAAACAAAATAGAAAAACTCGCGCGGAACGGCCTTCTTAGCTTGATTCTTAACAGAGAAACTGAAATTTTACCCTTTAGTCCAAGTAAATTGTGAAATTTATAATATATCTTCCGCACTTAATTCTGAAAATCCAAGGAAGACTATGTACATTGTTAAGAGTCTCCTTTTTTATCAGTACGGTAGGAACTAGAAAGTGTCGTGACTTAAAAGTAGGATCTCCGGTTACGACAAATCCATCCTAGCTCATGATTTAAACGTACTTCTCCGAAGGCAGTCTTGGAGTGATGACGACTTTAACAGGCTTCACCTTGGGCAATGCAATTCCCAAGCCCTCCTCCATATCTACCACCTGTCCGTCCAAAGTTGCGATATTAAAACCTTGAAGCAGCCGGGCCAGTACAAGCTGTACCATTTCGAAACCGTATGTCATTGCAGGGCACATTCTCCTCCCTGAGCTAAATGGAATGTACTCAAAATTCTGACCTTTGTGATTCACATTCTTGTTTTCTTCAAGAAACCTTTCAGGACGAAACTGGTCAGGCTCAGACCACATTCTTGGATCTCGATGCAGTTTCCATAAGTTCACAACTAAACGTGTGCCTTTTGGTATGTAATAGTTACCTACGTGACAATCTTCAGTGGCTTCTCGGGGTCCTGATAAGGGCCCAGGTGGATATAAACGTAGTGTTTCCTTTACTATGGCTTCTAGATATGTTAAGTTCTTCATATCTGATTCTTCAACCCATCTGCGGGTTCCCACATTGCGGTCCAGCTCATCTTTAGCTAGTTTTAGTGAACCTTGATTGTTAAGTAGTAATGACACGGCCCATGTTAGTGTTTCAGAAATGCTCTCCGAGCCAGTCATGATGATAACCTGAGAAAAATGTATAATTTAATTTTGTTAGACAGGTTCCATGAAGATAAGATTGTAATATGTAAGTGATTTCAAATTGGATCCCTGTTAGAAACATCCATACATCTGTCTGGTTGGATCATATGGCTGAATGGCCCTTTTAACTTTAAATTAACATTTACTACATTACAATACAACTTTGTGCTTGACCAATTTCATTGTAGCGTACCAAAGCTACTTTGACAATACTGAATTTATGTGAGTTATTATTGGCATCTATGAAATTAAGCTTTACCAGTATTGTTGCCTTGATAATCGTGTCACGGTCGTATCCCATAGATTGAGCATCCACTCTGATAATTGACAGCATTGCGTCCATAAAATCAGTGTCAATAACATTAGCACCACTAGCTGTTCTTTCTTGGACATGCTCTTCGAGCCATTTCTTCAATATAATGTCAACTTCCTTCGAAGTATGCATCATAGATTTCAAATAGCCTCCAATGTCCAACCATTCAAGACTTGGAATGAAATCGGACACAACAAATACACCACCAAGATATAAGACTCTTTTGATAGCTTCTTTGATATGCAAATCCTCAGGACTGCTATTAGAATCGAATCGCTTACCAACAAGCATCCTTATGGTTGTATTGAAAGTTAAGTCATCAATCCATTTGCTTATAGTCACATTGCTAGTCAGTCTACCATTTTCTGAGCATAACAAGTACAATTCCCTTAGGCACATATCGAGCTCGGAGGATTGATGGTGCTTGAACTTTCGGAGCTGTTGGCTGGCTAAGAGCTCAAGATTAACAAGCTTGCGAATATCGCGCCAATATGGTCCATAAGGGGAAATTGCAAAGGCTGCATAGTCATATCCTAAGTATTTGGACACAGACATAATCGGCCTTGTTGCAAAAATTCTGTCATTGGTTGTGAAACATTCTTTCACCATCTCCCAACTGCTAATCACCACTCCATAGTGGTGTCCGAGTCGGAGAGAAAAAATGGGGCCAAATTGATTGGCCTTATTTCCGAGGATTCGGGCCAAGGGTTGTTGACCTCTTAAGAGATGTAGGTGGCCTATGAAGGGCAATGCTCCAGGAAGTTGAGGGGCCTTGCGGTGGATGGTGTTTGGACTAATTTTTTTGAAGTAATAGTAAGCAATGAGAAATGGGAACAAGAAAGAAAATGCAAGGAGATATTGGGTCAAATCCATGTTAGTTTGAACTAATAACATTATGAAGTGCAAGGATATATATATGAAAAGAATCCTATAAGATAGTGGAGAGTGGATAGTAGAAAGTAGGGTTGAGCTCGGCTCGTTAAGAGCTTGTTCGGCTCGGCCTGTTTAAAACTCGAGCTCGAACACAAAAATTTGTTCGTTCTCATTCTTATCTATTGATAGAAAGATCTTAAGAAAATGAGCTTGAGCCGAACTTTTAGTATATTCGGCTCGAGCTCGGCTTGTTAAAATTTGGAAAAAAAAAATATATCCTGAATATTTTTATAATATTCCTAGCGTTTTAAGTTTAAAATTATAATTCAAATATTTAATATGTGAATCATTTGGGATAATAGAGTAAAATTTAATATTGAGTTGAGTCAAAAATAGATAATTAGTTGGGTCAAATGGGTTTGAACCTTTTTTTTCCATGTAAAACTTAACTGTTCGCGAGCTGCTTGTTAAGGGCTCGAACTCGGCTCGCTTGACTCATTTTTGTTCGATAAAAGCTCGAGTGCAGCTCGATTTGTTAACGAACTCGAGCTCGAACACATTTTTTGTGTGATAAGAAAGTTCGGTTCGACTTATCAGGAAAAAAAAAGTTAAGCTCGACTCTTTTAAGACAAATCTCGACTCAGCTATGTTCATGAACATGACTTGCTAGAAAGTGCAGAAGAGAGGATTGTTTACATATTTATAGCTCATCCACTCAACTGCCTTTTATAAAATACTCTCTCCGTCCCGGCCAATTGTTTACATTTGGTCCGGGTACGGAGACCAATGATAGTGGGTGTAATAATGATTTTATTGTTAAAATAAATGAAGTAGTGGGTGTAATAATGATTTTATTGTTAAAATAAATGAAATAGTGGGTGTAATAGTATAAAGTGTTGAAAAAGTGAAGTGAAGTAGTGGATGTAATAATGTATTTTATTGTTAAAAGTTACTATTTTTAGTAATGTAAAAAATTGAGTGGGACGTCCCAAAAAAAAAAGTGTAAAGAATTACTTGGGACAGAGGGAGTAGTACAGTATAGTTTTCCTTGAAAGTTCAAACCAAATATTATACTGTAATAATACTTTCTCATCAATTTTGTGCTACTAGACCAACAACATACGTGTTTTACATTTGGGACCCATAGAGACACTGGCAATCAAGCTAAGCCACAAGAACGCGGAGTTAATTTAATTGGAAGACATTTAGCTTTAAGTCTTTAACTCTTTAAGTAATGTGTTGCACAACAGGGAATGAGAATCACGACCTTATTAAGAAAAGAAAATATCCTCCTTGAAAGTTCAAATCAAATATTGTGGCCGTTTGAGTTCCTTAAATTTAAAATAAGTTATTTATTTCTTTTTTTTATACATATTTTCATATTTTTTTAAAATAAATATTTTTTTTAGAATTTTAAAACCAAATATTATTTTCAAAATAAAAAATAAATTATTTATTTTCAAAAAAAGTACATACATACCTATTTTTTATGAAAATAAGGACTTATTTCTAAAATTTATGGGGAGCCAAACACCCCTAATTATACTGTAATAATATTTTCTCATCAATTTTGTGCTACTAGACCAACAACATACGTGTTTTACATTTGGGACCCACAGAGACACTGGCAATCAAGCTAAGCCACAAGAACGCGGAGTTGAAATTTAATTGGAAGACATTTAGCTTTAACTCTTCAAGTAATGTGTTGCACAACAGGGAATGAGAATCACGACCTTATTAAGAAAAGAAAATATCCTCCTTGAAAGTTCGAATCAAATACTGTGGCCGTTTGAGTTCCTTAAATTTAAAATAAATAATTTATTTCATTTTTTTTTACATATTTTCATATTTTTTTTAGAATTTTAAAATCAAATATTATTTTCAAAATAAAAAATAAGTTATTTATTTTCAAAAAAAGTACATACATACCTATTTTTTTATAAAAATAAGGATTTATTTCTAAAATTCATGGGAGCCAAACACCCCCAATTATACTGTAATAATATTTTCTCATCAATTTTGTGCTACTAGACCAACAACATACGTGTTTTACATTTGGGACCCATAGAGACACTGGCAATCAAGCTAAGCCACAAGAACGCGGAGTTGAAATTTAATTGGAAGACATTTAGCTTTAACTAATGTGTTGCACAACAGGGAGTGAGAATCACGACCTTATTAAGAAAAGAAAATATCCTTTATTATAATAACCCAGTACCATATCATATGTTGGATTTTGAATATCTAAATAAATAACTATAATATAAAAAATATAATTATAGTAGAAAGAATATAATACAGAGAATTGTGTGAAGGGTTCGGAATTGAGATTGAAAAAACAACTTTGTATTTTTAAATGCTTTTTCATTTTAGACTAAATCACTATATATAAGCATACACTTATTCATCCACCCTTCTAAAATAACTGGCTTAATAAATTATATCATCAATATCATTAACTTAATATTTGTAACTTACAAACATTATTCACATAATAAATTCTATAAGTTACACTTTTCATATATTTAATTAATTTATTTTATTTGACAAATAAGTCAAATAGAACATCTCCCATGACTTCTTTGTCAAATTATTTTCATGACTCCCACTTATCAAAAATTTATAATTATTCAAATTACGTCGATATGTGCTCTCACTATTCGTCATAGCGAAATTCCATATTTAAGGACTTAAATATTTTTAATCCTTTTCAAACTTACATTCTTTACCAAATACATTCACAAAAATTCTTTGTGTTTTACAATCACATGTGGATTGTATGTCATGTTGTTTCTTTCACATTTTTATACATTTATACTTACAATTTTCCCAACTTCATTTATGCCCGAAGTTAAATTCTCGATATATCTATCACATATGACATTTGCACCGTAATAACTAATAACTCTCTGCACATCTGCCTAATATATCATATACGGTGCAATATACCTTTCAAATAATTCATTATGCCCACTATACAGTCTATCAATAAGCTTAATTAGGATTTCTTTGTCATCCACTTATAGAACTAATTAATATGTCAAGTCAAGTCAACCGATAACACAACATCGAACTTTCAACTACTTGCACATATGATATAAAAACTGATTCCTTTTCAGCATTAATCGTTTCCCCATTATTTTCTATGGGATTCCCACTGGACTGTACTTTTGCATCCTAAAACGTTTAAGCATTTTACTCAAATACTCCCATTTTTTTTTATTCAAACTCAATATTCAAATGATTTTCCTTTAATCCGGATTCCGATAATATACAAGATATCACTCATATTTTCAATCTCAAAATCACAACTAAGTCCAACTTAGTTTTCTTTGACATATTTTTTTACTAAAAATATATCATCCACATATACTCTCAATATTGTAAACAAACTCTCAATTTTAAAAATACAGACATAATTGTCTAGTTCATTCTCGATAAAATATACTCAATTTTTACATAAAGCCTTTTTCAACTAGGCAGACCTCAAATTTATAAACATATCAGCCAAACTGTTTTCCTTTCCAAAATTTATTTACAACCAATAAATTTTCTATTTTTGACTAGATCACACAACTCCCACATTCATTTTTATTCTATGAACTCACAATCTCAACTTTCATTGATTTTATCCCTGACTCAAATTCTTCGATTTCTCATTTCAAAAAAATATTTCACTATTATATATACATAATAGTTATTCATCCACTCAGTTGGATTTTAAATATTTTATATTAATAAAATGGTTTATTATCAATATTCAAATCCGATTCATTATTCTTGATCGACCTACTTCAACACATGTCTCAAAATATAATTACCTTTTACATACATTACTATAATCATAAAAAATGATTATATAATTTTTCACTTACAAATACATTTAAAATGTATTAATTCTTTTGGAGTTGTTTGGCAAACAAAACCAAAACCAATATTTTCATTTCAATAAAATAGCAAACTATTATTTTCCGTGTCCTATGTTCCGAGCATCACAAAAAAAATTGGTAGAGTACCCCTTTTAGAGTTCTTTAAACTTCTCATTCCAACAATAACAACAAATTCTTATTTATTTAATTTCGGACAATTATCCAAATTAAATGAATAAATTATTTCAGAAAATAATCATTCATTTTAATGTACATCATAAATTTATTTTTTTCATTTTTATATACTCTCTATTCTGAGCATCATAAAAATATTTATTATCAAATATTATCTTTTAAACTGATAATGTTTTTCTGATTGTTTCCTAAACAATTTATATTCCACCTTTTTTTTTGACAAAAATATGAAACAAAATTATTTTCACATATTTTTTTTCCTTTCCACTCTCCATTATGAGAGCCACAAAAATTTTCTCAAACACAATATCATTTTTTCAACGACAAATTTCAAATTGTATATAAACAATTTATTTCTTATTTATAAGCTCCACTCACTATAATTGAAGCCATTAAATTTTTCATATTTTAATCACCCAAAATCAATCAAACAAAAAAAAAGGATAACCAGAGACATGCATCACGTATGTAACATGCACAAGCAATATACAGAAATCGTAGGAAAACGCGAGGCTTTATTTTTTTCCCACTGCCCATTAGCCTTTCTATCCTTTTATCGGGGGGTTTTCTTTTTCGCGTATACATATTACTGTATTACATAGCTTGTTCCGCTGACCGCATGTTGTTTATATTAGTTACATATTGTTCTTTTGTTTAGTATTGTTCGTAATCCTCTGTTCAAGTCATCATGTGTGGTTTAGCCATCATGTGGAGCCTATTTTTGGTTTGACTGCATGTGTGCTCTTTTGTCCCATGAGTTTTTTCGTTTTTTTTACATCATGATTCTTTGTTTATTTGTTTCGTCTACTGTTTTTTTTATTATATTAAGCATGTTTCTTTAAACTGATTCACTATTATTACTTGTTTAAATTGGTTGTCTAATCTTATTGTCCTGTATCAATGTTTTCATATTAGTGTTGTTTAAAAATTAAATTTTATTTGTTAATATGTAAATGTTATGGTCCTTTTTCCTGCCTCTGTACTATTTTTGCTATTGCCATGTTTTATGTTCCGTTTAATTTGTCTTTTTTCATTAGTTTATAAACTTAATTATATATTATATGCGTTTTTTATTTGTTTTTGAGTGCTCTATACAGATTGCACAGTGGGTTAGTTTGTTTTCAAAGCCATGATTTTTAGTCACGTTGATTTTTGATCTATCTTTTCATATTGCTACCACCCAGCATAGATTTTTTGTAAGCTGTATATCGTATGTTTGTTTCTTGTTACATGGATATTGCCTATTTTTTTGACAAACTGCCATGTTTTTTTAATACATTTACGAATATTATACAGTATTTATTTGTTAGATTACTTTTAGTGCACATTTTTTTAAGTGCATTTATTAATATTTTGTTTTTGGATTTATTGATTGACTTGAAATGCCAAGCAAATTAATTGCATCTGAATTGGCAAAGATCGAGAGATTGAACGGCACTAATTATGACATGTGGAGCCGGAAAATAAGATATGTTTTAATCCATGATAATTTGGAAAATGCTGTTGAAAAGGATGGCCCGATTTTAGGAGAAACTCCTAGTGATCCTGAAAAGAAGGAGTACGAGCAATGGCAAAATTGTGACAAAAAGGCAAAGAGTCTTATGTTGATGTTTATGGAAGACAACTGATCAAGGTGTTCGAAACTTATGAAAGTGCCAAGAAATTTTGGGATGCGCTCAAAGAAAAATATGATGCAATTTCTGATATGAATGTGCAGCTTTTATTGCACAAGTTCAATACTTTTAAGATGAGCGTGAGCGACAATGTGATTGATCATTGCAACAAGATGCTGGTAATGGCCAAGGATTTGGCTGCTGCTGGAAATGAGCTTTCAGAGAATATGCAAATTGCGGGGATTTTGAACAGCCTGTCAAGCTCACTTAATATGGTTGCGACAACTTTGAGCTTGAATGGAACAATAAAAAATGCATCTCAGCTTTTGGCAGCTATAGCCATGGAACATGATTTGGTGAATAGTCGAAGGCGATTAGAGTTGAATTTAGTTCAACAAGAAGAGCTGAACTGATGCAAGAGTAATTCACGCGAATTAAGGTCATGATAGATGGCGATGAGACAATGGCAGAACAACATGATCATGCTAAGGACTACAACATTATCATGCCAAAGTTGGGATCTCTTACAGTAAGCAAGCGGCTTTAATTGGGAGATCATGCATGACCATCTCACAAGCTCTGCATGCTCACGCTGTTTTATTTAGTATTTTATTTTAATCAAGATTTAATATTATTATTAGATTTTAATTAGAAATTGGTTTTAGGGTTGTTATATCCTATATAAACAAACTTATAATATATTACCTATTATATTTTGAATTATTAAAAACCCTTTGAGAATTTTCTAATATTTTCTGGTGGATTCCAGAGTTATCCATTGAATTCATGCTTGCGGGTTCAATTTTGTTTCTTTAGGATTAACGTTTGTTTATCCTACGCTTCTGTTCTGCGTCAGTTGGCATCAGAGCAGGCTTTATCATGTCTTTCGTTAATTGATTCATTATGAGAGAATCAAAAGATCTAACATGTGTTACTATGGCTTTACCTGTAGCCCTATAGGCCTTGACAGATCATATGACTATGTTTAACAATCGAATGAATATGATCAACAATAATCATCGACATGTCAAAAGGAAAGATTCTAATCGAGTCCTCCGAGGCGACAAAAATCATGTTGGTGATATACTGTTATTTTATGGGTCTTTGGAATTAGATGAGTTTTTGAATTGGCAAACCGATGTTGATAGATTCTTTGATGTCATGGGGGTTCCCGAAAATATGCAAGTTAAGATGGGGGCGGTTCGATTAAAGAGCGTTGCTTCCATATAGGGGGATAAAGTTGTTAGACAGAGGGAGAGACAAAGTAAAAGACCCGTCAGAACATGGCGACGTATGAAACAATTGATGTCGGAGAGGTTTTTACCGGATGATTATGAGTATAAGATGCATATTAAGCACAAACATGAAGATGATACAGTTCAACCTTGTGAATTCAATCATGTACATAATGTGTTCGATGAAAGTTCTCAACTAAAATATGATAGTTTATTGGATGTGGGAGATAAAAAAGAATTTGAAGGGGTTAATGCGAATGAATTTTTAGAAGATGTAAAATATGAAGAGATCATTAAAAGCAACGATGAGATTGTGAGTTGTGAAGTTGTGTCTACGAATTTTGACCAAATTGATATGGGTGAACAAGGTGAGCACGAGGATACAGATGAACACAACAAATAAAATCTTGATGATGTCAATGAGGATGAGAATGATGACGAACATCCAATTTGTATGCAGAAATTATTTTTGGAGACTTATAAATTAGCGAAGGATTTCTCACATTGGAGTAATGACAAAGGTGGGTTGTCTATTTGTACAATTAGTGGGTTTGAAGAAATTGTAATTGGTACAAGTTTGGTGGTATTGACAATGGTTGGTCAAGATTGTGGTGGACTAATTCAAGGACTATCATTACAATATATGGATTTTTTCAAAGAGTTCAGGTATAAAATTCTGGTACCTTATTGAAGGGTTTCGTGCATGAAAATGCAGCGGAATTAACGTAAAATCAATAAAAAAAACCAAAACCTTACCGCAGGATCCATGTATAACTTTGGATGATTATGATGAAGAAGTCTGTACCTTCACAAAACTTTCCGTATGCTGTTTAATGGAGGTCCAGAAAAGATGAATCACAGCAGTCCTTTGTTGCAAAGATCTACTCTCCAAAGAAGACCACACGAACACCCGATGGTCCAACGATCACCGGAGTCGGTACTAGCCGAATTGTTTGCCTCTTCCCCTCTCTCTTCTTTTCTCTAGCCTCTCTTGATGTTGATCAACTAGGGTTTTTCTCTAAAAACGAAATCTTATGATTAACCCTAATATTATACATCATTATGTATATATAGGGGCGAGAGAGATTTTGGGCCTAACCCTAATCCATGTGGTTTTCAAAACCCATTCTGATTTTGGGTTATTATTATTATTAAATCCAAATTCTAATATAATTAATCAAGTCCCACTTAATTAATTCAATATATTAAATTTGAATAAATAATAATACTTATTATTAAATCTGAATTCTAATATAATTAATCAAGTCCCACTTAATTAATTCAATAATTAAATTCGAATAAACAATAATATATCTAAATTCATAATTTAAATAAACCTCCGTTTTGACGTTCTTTGTGTGTGACCATTTAGGTTATTATTACGTTGACAATAATTTTATTATCTAATAATAAAATTATAAACAAATAGTGGCATCTAGTAATACATCATTGTTATCCAAGTAACAATAATAATTGGTGATTCAATTAAACATTTCGTGAATAATGTTCCATGTAATATAATCCATTTAACCTTATATTATAGATCAAACTCGAGGCATGTATAGTATCATCCTCTTCAACGTTTAATCTTGGTTTCCTTGATCAATGAGTAGACTATTTAAACAAATCAATATTTGAGCATGACCATGCATTTCATAGTCTCACTCAATCAAGAGGCCAATAATATCACTCCTAGAATTGGAGGGTTAAATCCTATATCTATCATTCATATTTCTCATAAGATTCATATCATACCCAATATCCACCTTTATCATTACCCGGTTAAAGATAACTTTGAGTGTAATCAAAGTATATTAATTCTCGTATAGAAATATAATGATTTCAAGTCAGAGGATCATTACATCATTATCACTGTGAGATTTCTTATGACACTTATTAACATGTAGAATCTCACGACCGGTCTTTCCAGTGTCATGTATTGATATATACACTTATGTTCTTGATTTTAGTATCACCATACCTATGACCAATGAGATGTGGTCATCTGTCAACAAACATACTAGTCTTATTGCATTATTATTGTCCTTAAATAATAATACTTGACTAGATAATTTTAGGAATAAAATATTATTCATATAATCTCATTTTTAAGTCACATATTTAAAGACATATATTACGTATTAATATTCCAAGGACATTTATTATTCTTTCAATTTATGACGCAGTAAATAAAGACATAATAATTATTAATTAAATAATCACATAAAACATAATTCTTAATTTTTTTAATAAAATATTAAAATTATTGTCTCTAGGACACCAATACTAACAATCTCTCACTTGTACTAGAGTCAATCTCTCATGTATATAATACCCATGGAACTAGTATGACTTTCGTGCTTCTGCTGCGACAAAGTCTTGGTCAGTGGATCTGCAATGTTATCATTTGTATGCACTTTACATATATGTATATCCCCTCGATTATTAATCTCTCGAAGAAGATGATATCGTCTGAGTATATGCTTTGTTCGGAATGAGACCTTGGTTTCTTAGCCTGCGAAATGGCTCCATTATTATCGCAGAATAAATCTATCGGATCTGTGACTGAAGGAACCACACCAAGACCTGCAATAAATTTCTGAATCCAAACAGCCTCCTTGGCTACTTCACAGGCAGCAATATACTCAGCCTCCATTGTAGAATCGACAACCGTCTCTTGCTTTGAACTTTTCCAGCTTACAGCACCTCCATTTAGACAAAACACAAACCCAGACTGAGAAATCGAATCATCCTTGTCTGTCTGGAAACTAGCGTCGGTGTAACCTTTTACAACCAGCTTATCTTCTCCTCCATATACCAAGAATTGATCTTTAGTTCTCTTCAAGTACTTAAGAATATTCTTGACTGCTGTCCAGTGACCTTCACCTGGATTAGACTGGTATCTACTCGTCATGCTCAAAGCATACAAGACATCAGGACGAGTACATATCATTGCATACATTATGGAACCAATTGCTGAAGCATATGGAACTTTACTCATACGGTCCTTATCATCCAATGATTTAGGACTGTAATCTTTTGAGATCGATATCCCATGAGACATAGGGACAAATCCCCTTTTAGCATTTTACATCCCAAATCGATGCAAAAATTTATCAATGTATGTACTCTGATTTAGGCCGATCATTCTTCTTGATCTATCTCTATAGATCTTGATACCTTAAATATAGGTCACTTCGTCTAAGTCTTTCATTGAGAAATTCTTACTCAACTAAGTCTTAACAGTTTGTAAAGAAGAAATGTCATTCCCTATTATTAATATATCATCAACATATAATACTAGGAATATCACATTGCTCCCACTTACCTTTTTGTAAACACATGGTTCATCTTCATTTTGAATAAACCCAAACTCTTTGACAGTTTAATCAAAACGAATGTCCCATCTCCTTGAGGCTTGTTTCAATCCATAAATAGATCGAAACAGCTTACACACCTTTCCAGCATTCTTTGGATCAACAAAACCTTCAGGCTGTGTCATATACACATCCACATCTTCTTCAAGGCTCCCATTTAAGAAAGCAGTTCTGACATCCATTTGCCAGATTTCATAGTCATGGTAAGCAGTTATAGCAAGAAAAATCCTGATGGACTTAACCATAGCCACTGGTGAAAAAGTTTCATCATAGTCAATACCGTGAATTTGCTTGAAACCTTTTGCCACCAATCGTGCTTTATAGGTCTGTACATTACCATCCATGTCGGTCTTCCTTTTGAAAACCCATTTGCACCCTATAGGTTTTACCCCTTCAGGTGGATCAGCCAAAGTCCATACTTGATTAGTATACATGGATTCCATCTCAGATTTCATGGCATCCTCCCATCTCTTAGATTCTGGAGTGTTTATAGCGTCTTGGTACGTGAGAGGCTCATCTTCATCCACAAGCATCACATCACCGTCTTGAGTCAAAAGAAATCCATAATATCTCTCGGGCTCATGGCGAATCCTACCAGACTTACGAAAAACCTGTGTTTCCTGAGCAGTATTGTTTTCTTGTACATTCTGATCAGGTTCCTCCATTGGTTCAATGTTATCATGTGGGTCTCGAATTTCATCGAGATCTATTATCATCTCACTGTCTTTCTTAGACAGCATTTCTCTTTCAAGGAACACTGCAATTCGAGCAACAAACACTTTGTTCTCTGAAGGATTTTAGAAAGTATAACCCTTTGTTTCGATTGGGTATCCCACAAAATTATATTTTTCTGATTTAGGTCCTAGCTTGTCAGAAGTTAGACATTTCACAAACGACTCACATCCCCAAATTTTCAAAAATGACATGCTATGACATTTCTCAGTCCATATCTCATATGGAGTCTTCTGAACCATTTTAGTAGGAACTCGGTTAAGTGTATAAGCAGCCGTCTCCAGGGCGTATCCCCAGAAACTAATTGGAAGATCTGCATGACTCATCATCGATCGTACCATGTCCAACAAAGTACGATACCTCCTTTCAGAAACTCCATTTCATTGTGGTGTTCCGAGAGGAGTGAGTTGTGATACAATACCACACTCTTTTAATAAACTCTTAAATTCATGGCTTAAATATTCACCTCCACGATCAGATCGTAGAGTCTTAATACTTCTTCCAGTTTACTTTTCTACTTCAGCTTTGTATTCTTTGAACTTTTTAAAAGAATCGGATTTGTTCTTCATAAGATACACATATCCATATCTACTAAAATCATCAGTAAACGTGATAAAGTAGTAAAAGCCATCTCTTGTTATAGTACGCATAGGACCTCATACATGAATATGTATAAGTTCTAATCGTTCAGTGGCCCTTTCACATTGTCCAGTAAAAGGAGCTTTAGTTATTTTTCCAATGAGACAAGGTTCGCATGCTTCGTATGATTCAAAGTCAAACTTATCCAAGTATTCATCCTTATGTAACTTGGAAATGTGCTTCTCATTTATATGACCTAAACGACAGTGCCAGAGCTATGTTTGATTTGAGTCATTAGTTTTTAAACGTTTGTTATTCACATTATAGATAGGAGTGTCTAAATCAAGAACATATAAACCCTTAAATAAACGTGCAACCCCATAGGCAACATTATTCAAAGAAAATGAACAACTATTGTTCTGAATTGAATATGCAAAACCTTTCCAGTGTCATGTATTGATACATACACTTATGTTCTTGACTTTAGTATCACCATACATATGACCAATGAGATGTGGTCATCTGTCAACAAACATACTAGTCTTATTGCATTATTATTGTCCTTAAATAATAATACTTGACTAGGGAATTTTAGGAATAAAATACTATTCATATAATCTCATTTTTAAGTCACATACTTAAAGACATATATTACGTATTAATATTCTAAGGACATTTATTATTCTTTCAATTTATGACGCAGTAAATAAAGACATAATAATTATTAATTAAATAATCACATAAAACATAATCCTTAATTGTTTTCAATAAAACATTAAAAGTATTGTCTCTAGGACACCAATACTAACACTTATTTCCCTATTAAGATACAACCATGAAAAGATAAGTTGTGTGTATATGTAGTTCTTTATTCAGATAAGAACTCGAGGGAGAGTTTTTTTGAAGTGGAGGAGACTGGTATATGAGATTTTTCAAGTTCTATGTTGGCAATGATTAATCAAGTTGTTGTTGAATATATTCAATATTTGTTATTATGTTCGATTGATCTTGTCGAAAAATTCAAATACAAGATTCCACTAAACCTTTTGCCTGTAAAAATACCAGCTTTGAGAGATAAGCAACATGTAGATGAAGTTCTTTATCTAGATAAGAACTCGAGGTTGAATTCTTTAGAGGTGGAGGAGACTGATGCAGGAGCAATTCACGCGAATTAAGGTCATGATGGATGGTGATAAGACAATGACAGAACAACATGATCATGTTAAGGACTACTGCATGATCATGCCAAAGTTGGGATCTCTTACAGTAAGCAAACGACTTTAATTGGGAGATCATGCATGACTATGCCACAAGCTCTGCATGCTCACGCTATTTTATTTAGTATTTTATTTTAATCAAGATTTAATATTATTATTAGATTTTAATTAGGAATTGGTTTTAGGGTTGTTATATCCTATATAAATAAACTTATGATGTATTACCTATTATCTTTTGAATTATTAAAAATCCTTTGAGAGTTTTCTCATCTTTTCTGGTGGATTTCAGAGTTATCCATTGAATTCATACTTGTGGGTTCAATTTTGTTTCTTTAGGATTAACGCTTGTTTATCTTAGGCTTCCATTCTGTGTCATGAACTTAGCTTAAGCAAAATTCAAGCCGAGCTATCAAAATAGAGGGCAAGGAAGATTGGGTCCTTCAAAAGGAAGGGTTTTCAAACCACAACAAAAGAAGAAGTTTCCTCTCGGAAGTTATTATACTTGTGAAAAGTATGGCCACTTTAAGAATGAATGTCCTGAGAATCAAGAAGGAGATGTGGACAAGAGCCATGAGCAACTAGTTCAACATAAGTGTGAATTTGTTGGGGTCATTGAATACAATGTTGGCCATGTTACCGCAGACATAAATGGGTGGTGGATCGATTCAGGTACAACCTGTCACATTGCAAAAACCAAGGAAGGCTGGACTGATTTTCAAGAGCCGAAAAAAGAAGAGCATAGAATTTTCATGGGAAATAACACATACTTGGATGTGGTAAGGATTGGCCCTTATAGGTTGGATCTTGAAGATAGAGTGATGATCCTCAAGAATGTGATGTTTTCCCTATGAATGAGGCGCAACCTTGTTTCTATTCCCGCACTACATAAAAATGGGTTAGAGATGTGTTTTTACAATAATAGGGTCTCAATTGGGAAGGATAAGAAAATTTATGCTATTGGCAAGTATGAGCCTGAACATGAGTTGTTCAAGCTTTAAATTATACTTAAAGCCTATCAATAATGGGAAAGTGTGAACCCGATGATGAGTTGCTTTTTTTGAATTTTTAAGTTGTTTCCTAAATTTGTCAATGATGGAAAATATGAACTCATAATATTGTACTGGAGTTGATCAATAATAATAATAATTGAATTTTTAGATTAATTTTATTTGTTATATTGTGTGACATTTCAGATTGAGATATTGAATTATTGCCTATAAGAATTTAAAGGTTGCAAACAAGAAATTAGAAATATTAAAGGTAATAAAATATTGAAAAATAATTGTTTTTCCACTATGTGAGGAAAGTGGGAGTTATCCAAATATTTTAAGCTCTTGATATCAATGTTGGATTTTGAATATCTAAATAAATAATTATAGTATAAAGAATATAATATAGAGAATTGTGTGAAGAGTTTGGGATTGAGATTGAACAAGCAACTTTGTATTTTTCAATGCTTTTTCTTCTTGGACTAAGCCACTATATATAGGCATACACTCATTACTCCACCCTTCTAAAATAACTGCCTTAATAAATTATATCATCAATATCATTAACTTAATATTTGTAACTTACAAACATTATTCACATAATAAATTCTATAAGTTACACTTTTCATATATTTAATCAATTTATTTTATTTGACAAATAAGTCAAATACAACACCATATGATTAACCAATCAATAATTTTTTAAGAGTTTTTAACCAATCGTGTAACAAGTGCATAATGTCCGATGGACCGTCCAAAGTGCGAGTATTTCAATATTCAGTCAATCAAATTGAGTATTTTACTTTCTTTTTTTTATACTTCTTAACTAAGATCGCTAAATATGAGATAAACACTTAATTTTCAATTTAATTATAATATAGAAATGTTTAAATATATTTTATATTCTAATATTTGTTTCTTTTTAAAATATAAAGAGTATTAACTACTTTCAAAACGACAATATTTGGTTTTCATTTTAATTTTTGACTTTTTTCATTGAACTAATCATTAATTTTTATAACTATTTAAATTATTAGAATAATAATAATAAAATAACTTTTAAATACTACATAAATTCATTTTTTTATTTTTAGTTAACATTTTTATAAAAAAATAATTTATAATGTATTTAATAAATAAATTTAAAAAATAGTAAATATAATTAACTTTTATTATACCATTAATAAAATAAATATTAAAATAATAATAATCAATTTGTATTAAACTTATACATATTAAAAGTAATAATTTATCATAATAGCCCAGTCTCGCACACTATGTCGTTATCCAATCATTAATTTTTTAAGAATTTTCAATCAATCAAATAGAGTCTTTTACATTCATTTTTTTAAAGTTCTTAACTAATATGGTTAATTATGGTATAAACAATTAACCTTCAGTTTAATTATAAAATGGCAATGTTTACATATCTTTTATATTCTAATGTTTGTTTCCTTTTAAACATAAAGAATATTAATTATTTTTAAAATGATAATGTTTAATTGTCATTGGAGCAACTTAATGATCGCAGTGTGAGCTTGTACTCCTTAGAGTTTGCAACGGGCTTAGTAAGTTTTATTACGCTTTATGCACTTGTCCGCCACAATTTTTTAAAGAGGCTTCAACCCAATTTGAAACCGCTTTAAAGAGGGCATTAGATAATATTGTGACGTCTGAATGACCTGGATTTGATGTTCTTCAGTGGAGATTGACCACATTACCTATTTGAATGGGTTGGTTAGACATATATGTTGCCTGTGATACTAGTTTATTTGCTTTTGTGGCTTTCCGGATTCAGTCCATAGATTTATAAAGCCATATTTTACGGGATGGTGGCACAATTTCCAAGGGAGAACGTTTTGTTTTGGCGCAAGAATCTCTGCAAATAATTCTCTAAGATGTGGATTTAGTACAACTAACCACTAAAAAGGTTGTCCCCCAAAAATCAATGCATTACTTGGCAGCTATTTACTTTAGAGGTATTTGTAAAAATTTACATACTTAGTTTGAATTTTCAGAGCGCAAGCTGCAATATTTTAGTGTTTTGAAATCCAATCATACTCAGAATTTTTTTTTGACTACCCTTATAGAAGGTTTGGGACAACACATGACACTATCAGAGTACCAAATGATTTTATGTTATAGGCTCATGATTCCTTTATATTCAAAGGGTACTATATGCCCATTATGCGTGACTCGCATGTACATATATGGAGAGCATGTCGTGCATTATCAAAAATAACCAGGGTTCAAATATTGACATGATATGGTTAGAGATGTGTTATTTGATTTACTTTGGAGGGCAGGGATCACAGCTAAAAAGGAGGCACCGGTCAATTTTTTTACCCCTCCCGGAGATATGAGATCAACAGTTAGACCCACTGATGTTTTAGTTTACAATTGGAATGGAGGAAACATACTTGCGTCGATCTTATTGGAGTATCTCCCTTAAGTGGACTTGGTTATGGAACATTTATGATGGGTCAGGAAGCGAACAAAGCAGCAGAGGCAAAAGTGCATAAACATGATCAGGTGTGTAAAGATAATCATCACATTTTTATGCCATTTACTTTTGATACCTTTGAATTCTTGGCTTCTTATGCTGTTGAGTTTTTTCAGAGAGCTCATAAAATCATGAATAAAAATGTTATGACTGCTAGTTCAGCTAAATATGTATTTTGTTGGATAGGATTTACAATTCAACGAGAATTTGCTGCGCAACTTGTTGCCCGTTTACCTCGTATATATGTATTTTAAAATTTCAGTATTTAAGTATCTTATTTTTTTAATAAATAATTAATTGTCATTTTAATTTTTGACTTTTTTCATTGAACTAATCATTAATTTTTATAATTATTTAAATTATTAAAATAATAATAATAATAAAATAACTTTTAAATACTACGTAAATTAATTTTTAATTTTTAGTTAACGTTTTTATAAAAAAATATAATTTATTTGATAAATAAATTAAAATATGGTAAATATAATTAACTTTTATCATATTATTAAATAAAATAAATATTAAAATAATAATAATCAATTTGTATTAAACTGAGACATATTAAAAGTAATCATTTACTATAATAGTCCATTGTACCACACAATGTCATTAACCAATCATTGATTAAAAAAAATCAATTTGTATTAAACTAAAACATATTAAAAGTAATAAAATAATATTTAATCAAAATACAAGTTTGAATTCAAAAAAAATTGTCACCAACACATATAAATCATATTACATATTATTAAAACCAAACATAATATTTAACGTAACAATTCTCAAATATAAAAGTTAAATATCGTGATCAACTTATTTTAATGATCACATCACTTATTCTTAGAAATAAATTTAATATTAATATTTTAATGATAACAAAACTTTACATGTGTATTAAACAATTTATAATTTTAAATACAAATGTTGCTGGGTGTGGATGTAAATAAATAAATAAAATAATACGCGATCCATAATTTATTTAAATTAGAGATTTTTTAAAGAGTTTTTATTATGTATTTATGGAAATAGATACAATACGATTTAGTATTTAAATTTCGGGTATATTTAAATTATAAAAACTTTCAAATAATTGTGTCAATCTAAGTAAATAAGTATAATTAATTGTGATCATAATTGATTTTGTTTGATGATATGCATGCATTATATTTACAGAGATTTATTTTATTTAATGTAACTTTCATTGACTTATTTATGGAGATTTATACAAAATTATTTGGTATTAAAAAATCAGGTATATTCAATTTTCAAATTTAATAATATCATGCATATTTATAGCCATAATCGATTTTAAATGATATTATGCACAATCACTGCCATGTTTTTATACAATCACAATGTTAATGGTTATGTGATATTTATATATAAATCGGTATGTATCTTCTTTAGTTTATACACCTTTTTTTTATAAAATTCAATCAGTTTGAAGAGGATCGTATCGGTATTTTGATAAAAGACAGTTAAATTAGAAGATTAAAGTACGCTTGATTAGAATGTGGTTTAACATCAATGACAATACGAGAAAGTTCAAACGCAAACGCCTGAATATGATCTTTCTCGACAATGATGTAAGTAATATATACACACATATACACAATAATTCTTAATAATATGCTTTTACAAATTTATGTTAATAATTGTATGTGCTTATTAAATAATGTAAGGTTTATGTTTTTTTTTAAATTGATTATTGTTTTTACCATATTGTTATATTTCTATATTATTGTTAATACATGAGAATTATAATAGAACAGGTTGATGCATGCATATATATATCCAAATATTTGAAAATCGTTTGAAAGGATAATTGAAGAAAGCAAGATTTATGAAATTTCAAAATTTCTGGTGAAAGAAAGTTTTGGTACAGATTCAAAGTTGTAATTTAAAATATTTATATTTATTATAAATTATTATAAAAGAAAATAAAATTTAATTATAAATTAGTGTAAATATAATTAAAATTTTTATTATAAACTATTACAAAATTGTTTTATAAAATATTTATAAACATAGAAAATTAAAAATATCAACATTGGAAATTTCAAACATGTAATTTTATTTTTAGTGTCGATAATAATCATATTGATAAAAAAATTAATTAAAAGCTAATTAAAACTATTTAAAAAATTGTATTTAAAAGATTAAAAATATAAATATTTGACATTATTGTTTAAAAAATACCTGTGTATTATAATTTACTTTAAACATAAATAAATAAAATAATATAAATTACTATAAAAATAAATAAAAGTATAATTATACAATATTATTTACAAAATACAATGGATGGAATATATTTATACGATGTATGACTTCGGGTGATCACGGGTAGACTAGGTAAGTGAGTTATGGTTTTTATAGTAACCATAAATACTTGGAAGTACACTGGAACCTCAATAAATGAATGTTTGATAAATGAATAATCTAGATAAATGAATAAATTTATTCGGTTTCAATTTGGTCAACTGAACTTAATGAATAACCTTGTTAAATGCATAAACGAATAAATAAAAATGTAATTTTTATAGGCCCTATATAAATATAAATGAATAATCACTATATTTCAAATAATATATTTTTATTTATATATATGAATACATTTAATCCAATAATAATTTTCAAATATATTAATAAGTCATATCATTTTAAAAAATACATCTAAAATTGATTGTTTCATTCCTCCACCAAAATGCATCTCTTCCCTCCACCAAAATGCATTTGTGTAATACACGGTGCACTTATCTATTCCATGCATGCATGTACGGTACAACTAATCTAAATTTTTTAAACAAAAGAATATAATTAAAATTTATATAAAAGTTATAACCATGATGAATTTTAGGTACATTTGAACATAATATATATATATATATATATATATATATAATATAGTTAAGAAGAAAGTCTAAAAATATTATCTAAATAAATTAATATTCATTTATTGATAAATAAATATTATATTCATTTATCGATAAATAAATAATCTCATTAAATAAATATATATTTTTGGTTCCAAGCGTATTCATTTATTGAGGTTCTATGTATAAGTTGTTTTTTTCATTTCAAAAATTATACAACTAAACACTATAACTCGTACAATTTCCATGAAAATCTGAGTTACTTAAACGAGTTAAAAGCAAACAAATGAGGCCTACAAGTCACTTAAAATAGGAAACGTGGTTTAGGTGCTTCAACAGCTTCCAATTAAAGGTTCCTATGCTGGAATATTGGTTTTCACCCGCACAAACCGAGACTAGGAAACCCTCGCGCAAGTTAAATTTAGGAAAAATTAAATAATAAGTTCCTCAATTATTCGTGTTTTATTATCTAAGTCATGAATAAAAGATTCCGTATTTTAGGTTCATCAACTATTTTATTTTCTGGTTCAAATCTCTCCATTAAAAAGATTCTAACGGATGTTAGAATCTTGATGACATGTCACTGATGTGACATAAAAATTTCTGGTTTAGGTCCCTGAAATTTTCTATTTCCTGGTTCATATCCGGCTCGAACATATGACACACATATCAGATTTGTTTTATTCTTAGATTAAATGGTTATTTATATAGGTCAAATAAAAAATAATACTTAATATTAATGGATTATATTTAACTCGTATTTGATGGAACACAACATAAACACGATAAAAGTAAAATGATCCAATACATGAGTAAAGGAATATCCGCAAAACGAGAGTTACACCCCGAAGAAACTTACCCTTGTACATTTTGACATGTTAATTGTAATTGGCATTAAAAGTTGCTTGAGAACGGTAAATTTAGATGTTTAGAGTTATGTATGGTTCTAAAATTTTATTTTTAAAATAAACGATAAACATAAAAAAAAAAAATTTATGTTCAGACTTATATGTTTAAAATTTATAAATATTCAATTATTTTTAAAAAAAATTATGTTTAAAGACCTAAATCAGAAAATAGAAAAGTTTAGAGACCTAAACTAGAAATTTTTATGTCATATCAATGACATGTCATCAGGATTCTAACGTTCGTTATAATCTTTTTAATGGAGGGATTTGAACCAGAAAATAAAAAAGTTGAAGAACCTGAAATACGAAATCATTTATTCAGGTACCTAGACAATAAAACACGAATAATTCATGGACCTAATATTTAATTTTCCCTTAAATTTATTACCCTGCTGTTGTGGTTGTGAAAATACAAAAGACCATACTCGGAACCTCCAGCATTTATGTGTATAAACAAACAAACAAACTATAAAGGTATAACTGGAAGCCTCTTGTGTCCTTAAAAAGCTTGGCGAAGCTGATGATATCCAATCCTGTAATGCTCAAGTGAGAAACACAACTGGCGTATAACCTCTCGCTTCTCTTCTGCTCCTTGAATGATGACGGCTTCTTTTTTCTCAAGATCCTGCTTCAACGCTGTAACTCTTGAACGTGCCCTCTCAGTTTCAGCAATCAGCTCGACATGTTCCACGTGTAATTGATGCAAATGCTTGCTCATTTGATCGATTTGATCATCCTTGGAACTTACATTTTCAGTGAGATTAGATAACTTAACGTTCACTTCAGCCGTCTCCATCATCACCATGTTGTATTTCAATGTAAGAACCTCCACACTTTTGTTCAGTTCTTCTATGCGATCTTCTCTTTCAGAAATTCTTGCCTTCAGTTGCTCAACTTCAGCTCTAAACAGAATTTCCATTTCTGCTTTTCCAGCCTTCAATCGTTTAAACTCCTCCTCAGCAGACTGGCAACGTAGATCCCGCTCTTTCAGATTATCCTCTAAATAAGTTTGTTCCTTTAATAGTTTAGTCATCTGTGCTTGAAGGTGTAGGTTCTCTTCAGATAAGCTCTTGTTCGCATTATAAACTCTCTTTAAGTGCTCTAATTTCCTGATCACGTTCTGACAAGTTAGCTTTGTACCTAACAATCCTGTCCTGTAGTTTTGAAATCTCTCTCTTCTCTTTATCGAGCTTCGATTTCCACATAGAGGCGTCTTTCTTAGCGGACTCAAGCTGATCATGCAAGTGTTGGGCCGAGGATGTAGTAGTCTCAAGTTGATGCTTTAGACAGGTAAGTTCTTTCTCTGAACAATGAACCTTTCCTTTTGTGATTCCCAACTCTTTCTCAAGTATTCTGATCTTGTCCTCTGGGACTGACGCATCTCCGTCCAACCTGACAAGCTGATGTTCTGCCAGTCGTGTCCCCTCAGTTTCAGTTTCTGTTCTGTTAATTTCATCAACTTTTTGCATTCCGTCAGGTTTAGCTAGCAAATTCCGCAACCTGGCGATCTCTTCATCGGCCAGCTGGATCTTTGCCTTTGCCGCACTCAATTCATCTTCGTATCCAGCAATTCGAGCAAACAGACCTTCAGAATTCCCAATTTCGGTAACCCTAAAAGAGCCATCAAAATTCTCTTCTTGTTTCCTTCGAAGCCTCTCTTTCAGATCACGAAGCTCAGCTTCCAATTCATTAACCTTCTTACGTAGGCCCTGGTCATCACCATTGGTTGATTGTCCTGAGTAATTATTAATGGAAGAATTGTCTGATTCTGACTCAGAATCCAGTGTTGATGATTCATCTCCTTTGTCACACATATCTGGGCTGCTTCCACCTGTGCCAAGGAAAAATTCAAAACCAGCAGCTCGAGAACCTGATTTACGGCGAGTCAAGCCCTGATCTGTAGACGACAATGTTGAAGGAGGTTCATAACCAAAATCAGAGATGCCTGAGCCTTGCATCTGGAGATCTGAAGGCATGCTCTTTCGCAGTTCTCCTGTCACATGATCATATCGCTCAGCCAATGAGCGATACATTCTGTACAGTTCCTCAACATGAGCAACCAGTTCTGGCCTCTTCTGGTAATACATCTCTGCTTTTTTAGCAAATGAATCTCCATCGTCTTCAATAAGCTTCAACATTTGCTTGACACTCTGGACCATCTCTGTGTCAAATGACACTTTTGTCAGTTTATTTTGACAAATTCCCAAAAATAGAAATATGACATGCAACTATATTTACAGTAGTTGCAGTACTTTCGTATAACTCAATCAACTTCAACATGAAAGAGCATCAACACATATTATCTTATGAGGGAAGTCAACTGAAAGGCAGGATATAGAAAAAGTGCCAAAGCTAAATGCATAAATACATGACCCATCTTGTTATGTGTTCATTATTTCAATAGATAAATAATAATCATGAATAGCTAAACAGATAATAAGAATTTAAAAGCATTCTAAATCAGATGAGAAAGTCATTTACCATACAACGGCCCAAAGTTGATTCTTTGCTGTTGATATATGGAGTGAACCAAGATTTATCAATATCAAATATTTCCAGCAATCAAGATAAATGATTAAGAATCTTACATGAAATCTTCATTTTTGTTTGCAAGAACACCATCTAAAGCAAACAAAATATGTAGAAATGGAAACCTTAGTTTCTTACCCTCGAGATTTTCTGCAAGCCATTTTGAATTTTTAGGTCTGATATGGCTATCCCACCACCATGAATGCGACTTTTTTTTAGTGTCCTGCTCATCCTATTTGGCTTAACCTGAACAGATAAACCAATTTCTTATATGCGCAAAACTGGCTTCAGTACGATTATGTGACAAACTACGAGCGAAGTATAAACAGAGCTGACTATTGAACCTGGTCAAACTATAAATTGAAATCCAATGCTTACGATCTAACTCTTCATTAAAGCGTGTACCATAGAGTATGTTCTGAGCAAACTCTATGGAAACTGACATGAAGGCTTAGGCCTGTTGTTGCAGACAGCAACAACACCGCTTTTGGCTGAAAAGCAGGTAAAAAAAACTGTTTGGTAAAATTCAAAAGCATATTTCGAGAAAACTGTTCTTGGTCCAACAGTCGAGCACGTACCCCATCATACACATATACAAACACCGTATTACCACCATCATCTGCCCCCTACTGCAATAGTTGACCTGCTGCCACCACCACCACGACCTACCTCCATCAACTACCACCACTATCGACCACATGCAACCACCCACCACCATTGACCATCAACCTAAGCAGATTTCATACTTTGTGAAAAACAAAAACGGGTGATTTCCAACGTGTAAAATAGTGCTCTTTTGGTATACAAAAGGATGATTTTTGTAGTTATAAATAGTGATCGGGGATTGATTTTTAGTTTCTAGACTAATTTCGTTTCTACAATATGAGCAAAGGAGAAAGTTCTAAGTTAATTTCTTCAAAAAGACAGGATGTCTACTGCTCTACCATGAGATGATGACATTACTAACAGTGTGACGAGTGATTTAAAGTAGTGGTGGCAAAATATGACGAGTGATTTGAAGTAGAGGTGGCAAAATATGTAATTGGTTTGGTTTTGGTTCAAGTAATATGGATTTAGTTTGGTCTATGAACTATAACCATATACAAACTATATTTAATTAAATTTGGTTATGGATTTGGTTTACTTTTTGTAATTTAGTTTGAAATATAAATTTGCTTAAATTTTATTTTTTATTTTGTATGTTACAAATATAAGATATTTTTATAAGAGACAAATACTATTTGATCTTTTGTGGAAATAAAATAATATATAAAATTATTAAAATATATAAATTACTAATAAATTACTAAAATCTTATCAAATTATTAAGTTATGATTTGTAATATATGGTAATTAGGATTCATTAATATCAATCTAATTGACCAAACTGAAATAGATTTTATTTAACATGAACTGAACTTTGATGATAGGAAATTGTTAAAAAAAAGCATAATTATAATCAAATCTAAAATTAAAAGGAGGCATATAATAAATGGTTAGTCTGGACCACCACTCCATTATTAAGACTTTGGGCTTGAGACTTTGGGCCGCTTGAGAAGGTGGACTGCCGTAATATATATATATATAGGCAAAAATTCTATGGAGAACCTTAAATGGAGTACTAATTGGAGAATATTTATGTGTTGTATTATATTCTGCTTATAATATATTGCAGAATCTAATACAAGACATATATGTTCTCCAACTAGTGTGTGTGTGTGTATATATATATATATATATATATCATTACTCCATAAAGAACACCCTTAGATAAAAAACAAGAAAGAACACTTTAGAATCTTAAATAAAAACTCAATTAGATTCTAAATTTAACATCAATTATGTTTTTTTATGAATAAAAATAGAATCTAACATGAGATTAACAAAAAATCATAACATGATTATGTGTAAATTTCATTTTTACAAAATGTATATAAGATTCTATGCTGGATTCTATGTTAGATTCTGTAACATTTAATTTTTAAAATTTAGATAAGATTTCACGTTAGATTCAATATGTTAGGGTTTATTGTAGTTCAATTTTGTGATTCTAATATTAACAAACCATTTCTCATAAAAAAATAAGTGTCTTAATGGGGTTCATCCGTATTCTTTATATAAGGGTGTTCTTTATGGAGTGCAATACTACATATATATATTATGTATGTATATCTTAATCATCTTCTCAATCTTGTAGACTTGCCGCAATTATATACACTTCCAATTTATCACTTGTAAAATTACATATAGATTTATATAAGAGTCAACAAAAAAGAATACCCAATTTCAGAGGTAATGTTTGGTATAAACAGTTTCCTTAATTTCTGCTGTTTATTTACTTTAAGGAATGTATATTTCTAACTTATTGGTGTTTATTTGCTTGAAGGAAAATATTTTCCTTATTTCCTAAAGTTTGTAATGAATAAAATAACAATTGTTCACCATATCAATTAAGTATTAGAGAGCAAGATGGAAGGTAGGAGATGGACTCATAGCCAACTGATGATACAGATAAGAAAATTCAACAGCCAGCTACAGATATGGCATATGAACATTGTCATATCTGTAGACATGTAAATACATATAAGTATATAACATACATGTGCATATATGGAAATCAGGTAGGAGTCATGTTTTTTCCGGCCAAATATAAAACGGGTGTCATACTTTCTTTTGATTTGCAGGTACTACTAAAAAAATCATTATGGATCATAAGTGGAAAGATAAGGAGTGCACATTCTTACCAATGATATCAATTTACTAAGTTCAGAGAAGGGATTGGATAAAGACACCTGGAAAAATAATGCATGTCAGAAACAAAAGTTAAACTAGGGTTAATATTTTAATAAATTCAGGGTTTCAAAGTCCAACACGTTTACCTAAGAAAGTTGTTTCACATGAGTAAAATTAGTGACGGGTGGCCTATCTTCGATTTAAGGAAAATATTTTCCTGAATTTCATGCGATTGTTTAGTTCAAGGAAAATAAGATATTTTCTAGAGGAGTAAGATTCCTTTGAAAAATGTTACAATTCTAGGGAGGCTTTCCCTTCTCAAAAGAGAAAAACAGTTTTGAAGTTCTGAACATTTTCTCAGTATCCCTCGTATATTTTTTAAAGCTAAACAAAGGAGAATAATTTTCCTGTTTTCCAAAATGTTCTGGCAAGCAAGCAGACCATTTGTGCACAACTAAATATGTGGACAGGTAAACCAGTATATATGATCTTATTAATTTTTTGATAGCAAGAACATTAGTGAGGTATGGAGATTGAAGGGAAAATGAGATATGTTAGAAATGCTTCCTTCCTGACTTTGGACAATTTGCGGAGAGTGAGTGAAGCAACAATAGAAGCTTTATTAGAATACACACACACGTATATATAATCACTTGATTATCACAAACATTTTATGAAGCTGAATTCAGCTGGAATTACCATGGTGTGTTACTGAGATA
Source organism: Oenanthe sinensis (assembly GCA_028671895.1). Lineage (NCBI taxonomy): Eukaryota > Viridiplantae > Streptophyta > Magnoliopsida > Apiales > Apiaceae > Oenanthe > Oenanthe sinensis. The sequence goes on from JAPMAC010000231.1 coordinate 21,257,604, forward strand.
CATTGTGCATACTTGCCCAGAAACTAAAAAGTCAGTTCAGTAGCTTTAGCCAAAAAGGTGAAAAGAACAGTGAGAAAAATGTAAAGAATATTAAGAGGGGTAATGTTGCGTACACAAAATTGGTTATAAAAACTTATATAAAATGACGTGGACAGATAAACTGTACATAACATTAATCAGATTGTCGGCTATTATATACTTTTCTCTAATATACTTTTACTTTTAATTCTAATTTATTTTTATTTTAATTTTTTATAATAGTTCATAACTATTTTAAATTCTTATATTATTTACCTTTTATGTTTTATTATTTTTGTTACAAGAATTATACGTTTTATTAATTTAAATTACAATAAATATATTTATTTAAATCCTTTATCAATTATATGAAAGTAAAATAATTATAAATTCAGTAAAAAAATTAAAACTAAATACTACATGACATTAACATATTTTATAATTTATATGTTACATTCTTTCATAAAATAATTTTATTATAATAAAAAGTACAATGAAAAAATATGACTTTAATCAATTTTATTATAAAAGTAGTTAATACTTCATTCACGTACAAATAAAATTATTAAATACTGTATCACATAAAATATGTATAGTGGAACTCATAATGAACGAATATAGGTTATTATAAAACATAATACTGACTTCACAGACAAATGTTTTTTTGCTAATTCTAATTAATTTTGATTGAAGTTACATTTTACTTTTACTTTTTTTTTTATCATAATTGATAATTAATTTCAAATTCTTATATTATTTACTTTTAATGTTTTATTAAATAAGAATTACTTCACATACATTAATTTGAATCACAATAATTATATTCATTAAAATGATTTATTAGTTAATATAATTTTTTTAACATATGTTTTAATCTTAATTTATAATATTATATTTTCTAAAATTATAAAAAATAACAAGACTTAATTTATATATATTAATCTCGAGTTAAAAAAATGTATTTACATGTTAATAAAAATGATTTCAAAAAAATGTATCTGCATGTTAATAAAAAATTAATCATGATTAATTTTGTTTATAGTAAACTAAAAATATTTCGATTTTTTAGTTTCTTCTAGGTCTTATTGTGAAAGAAAAAGGTTGTCCCGCCATCTTGGTATCTTTCTATCTTTCTATCTCCTAAAATCTAACCAAATACCCTCTTTTTACATAGATAATATAATCCAATTCATTTCATACTCTTGTGTTGGCATCTTGTAAGGTGAAAATAAATGTTATTGTTGCACGTGATGGAAGTTGTATAGTGAATTCTCTTAAATTAAAGCATAATCACGCGTTGAGTCAAGAAAAACTTCCATTTTATCGTTGCAATAGAGCATTAAATCCATATATTAAGAGAAAACTTGAATTAAATGTAGCAGGGATTAGACCGAATAAGAGTTTTTGATCTATAGTAGTTGAAGCCAGTGGGCCTGAAAATGTACCATTTATGGGAAAAGACTGTAGAAATTTTCTTTGATAAAGTAAGGCGAGATGAAGTTGATGCTAATATCATTAATGAGTACTTTTTGATAATGCAAGTTGATAATTCAATTTTTTTACACTATGGATTTGGATGAAGGCTCCGTTTGAGAGTGCTATTGAAAACTATTGTGCTGTGAAAAAAAGTGCTGGTATAAAAAGTACTGTTAGAAAAATCAGATGATTGTTTGGTAATTTTTTTTATTTATGCATATTTTGGGATATAATATATAAAAATAATATTTTTGGAAAGGTTTAATGATTAAACTTGTAGTTACTTCCTGCAAAAACTGAAAAACAGCTTTTTCTAAAAGCATGGGGGACATGATTTCTCTAACAACAGCTTTTAGGCCAAAAACGTTTATTCAGACAGCAGTTTTTAAATTTTACCAAACACCTTTTTGATAGCTTTTCAGCAAAAAGTTGTTGTAGTTGTCTACAACAACAATACCAAACGGGGCCGAAGTAGGTCAGTTGAAAAGTAAGGCATCATATGAAGAGTTTAGTGATGTTATTACATTTGATACGACATACTTAACAAATAAGTATGGCATGCCATTTGCACCATTTATTGGAAAAAATCATGATGGACAATCAATTTTATTTGGTTGTAGGATAATATCAAAGAAGTATAATCTAACTTTCACTTGGTTGTTCATAACATGGTTCACATGTATGTCTGGTCTGTGATGCTCGGACTCTCCAGAGAACCCAGCCGTACCCGTGTCGACAGGACACGACACGGACATGGACACTTGGATCCGGATCCGAACCCCATCTAGAAAATGGACACTTCTATCTCATCTATAATTTTGATAACTCATCTCTAAAAGGAAGAGAAGAAGAAAATATAAGAAGAAAGAGAAGACAAAAAGTCTTCTAGCTCTTGTTCCTTGATTTGTGCAATTGTTTATAATTTAACTCTTTAACATTTGACATATAATAAATATTATTTTACCTTTTTTTCTGAAGTTTATATATTATTATTTTATATAAAATTGTAGATATTTATTTATAAAAAGTATCATATTATATTAGAAATAATAAATGCCAGTGTCCATATCCCAGTGTCGGATCCTTTTTAAACGTGTCCCCGGGTCTGTGAATTTAGCATTTGAAGGATCAGACACACCGATATGTGTCCGTGTCGGATCCTTCCAAAAGAGTCCGAGCATCCTAGTGTCTGGTCATGCACCAAAGATAATAATTATGAATCAAGATAAAGCTATGCAAAATGCACTTGAGTTAGTATTTCCAAAAGCTTGTCATATATGGTCTATGTTACTCCGACTCTTCTCTTTAGGTTGCCGTACCCGTGTCGGACACTTGGACACTCGGACACGACACTTATTTCGTGTCGGATCCTTTGACTAAAATGTGGACACTTTGACCAATTTAAAGATCAAATATGAGTCAAACTTACGATTCAAAATAAATATGTGAGAATAAAGAAAGAAGCAAGAATGAGATAAGGTTGGAGACGATGCCTAATTTGCAAAGTCCGGTACAATATCATGTTTAATTTGAATTCTATTGTTACTTTTTGTTAAGATGTCTAACTTATCATACTTGTTATTAATATATTATGACGTGTCCCCGTACCCGTGTCTAAAAATAGGACAGTGTCCCCGTGTCCCCAATTTTCAGAGTTTCCAAGTCCGACACACGGATATGTGTCGTGTCCGACACTCCGTACCCGAGTCAAAGTAACATAGTATATGGTGTTTATGGCATATAATGAAAAAAGTGCCATAAAATTGAAAAATTGAAGGGTTATGATGAGTATGATTCAATCAAGGTTGCCCTAAAAATGTAGTGAACAATTCCTTAGGTAGAGATGAATTTGAAGAAAGTTGGAATAATATGATGGAAAAATTTGAGCTTTAAAGTAATGAGTGGATAAGTGGGTTATATAATGATGGGAGCCATTGGGTGCCAATTTATGTGAGAGATGCTTTTTGGGCTGGAATGTAAACCACGCAACGAAGTGAGAGCATGAACTCATTTTTTGATGGTTATGTCAACTCAAAAACAATATTGAAGCAGTTTGTTAAACAATATGACAATGCACTTGCAAGTAAAGTGGAAAAGAAGAATCAAGAAGATTTCAATTCTTACAAATCAATGTATCCATGCATAACAGATTACGAAATGGAGAAACAAATACAATCTCTTTATACAAATTCAAAGTTTAGAGAGTTTCAACAAGAACCTAATGGAAAACTTTATTGTGAAATTTATTCAATTCAAGGTGATGGTGTAACTATGAAGTTGCGGACGGCTATAGATTTGGAGAGAAAAAAAAAAGACGTGTGTCTTATAAAGTTGATTTCAAAAAAAGTGATGAAGAAGTGACATGTAATTGCTCCTCCTAATTTTGAGGTATATGTTGCAATATAATATCTTTCTAATTTTGTATTATTATTTTATTCTTTATGTATATACTAAATTATTTTTATGTGTGTCAGATTTTTTCTCACCAAGGGAACTATGCTCATAATATACATGGAGATTCAAGACAAATCCCAGGACCATATATAAATCGCTTATCTTAATATTGTTTGGGAAGAAAACAATGGTTTAAAATGATGGTTTATAATTTTGTGCTTTTAAGTCCAGCTATTCAGGTTTGGGCAACGCAGGTGGTGTTTTGGAGATTCATGATATTATTCTTGAAGATGGTCTAAAATGCGATGATGAGTTCTTCTGGAATGTAGGATTTTTTAATGCAATTCTGGTTGTCTGAGTAGTCGTGCATGCGGGTAGTACTGGTAGTTTCAATTTCGGTGTTTGGTATTGATTAGTTCTTATAGTTCTTTTGAAATGTAATGTTGAGACAATCTACTTGTACGCTTATGAATATATTGCAAGCTTTTAGAAGAAAAAATTTGTAGTTTAAACTATCATGTTATTGTGCACTCTTGATCTTATTATTTAATAAAAAATTCGTTTGTCGACTCTAATAATTCACTAAAATTTTTGTTTGTTGATTTTGTATTTCAATACACATATTTTATACGATACAATTTGTTTTCTTATTGTCGAATTTGTCTTATAAAATTAGTGTCTAATAATTTTATTAGTATGTGAATAAACTATTAACAATTTTTGTAACAAAACTAATTAAGGTTATATTTTTTGTTGTGCTTTTTATTATAATAAAGTTATTTTATAAAAAGAATGTAAAATATAAATTACAAGATATGTCAATTTCATGTAACAATTAGTTTTAAATTTTTTTTATTGGATTTTAAATTATTTTATTTTTATATAGTTGTTAAAGGATTTAAAGGAATATATTTATTGTAATTTAAATTAATAAAACATATAATTCTCATAACAAAGATAATAAAACATAAAAGGTAATTAATATAGGATTTAAAAATAATTATTAATTATAGCAAAAGAGTAAAAGTAAAATAAAAAATAAATTAGAATTAAAAGTATACGGTGGCCAACAATCTAATTAATGTTATGTACAACTCATCTATCCACATCATTCTGTGAAAATTTTTATAAACAATTTTGTGTACGTAGCATTACTCTATTAAAAGATGTTAAGAGTTCTTTAATCATTACTTGTTTTCTCTTGACCAAGCCCGTTGAAAAAAGATGTAATACAAGCAACAATTTTGGTAATAATGTTAACTAATTCAATAAAAGCAATAAAGAATAGACAAGGAATACATTTTGTATTATTGAGAAGGGAGAAAGGACAAAAATACGAACATGTGCAAGACGAAAAAAAGGAGTTGATATGAGACCTTAAGAGATAGAGTAAGAAGATATCCAACAGGGTGGGTGAGTTTATCCAACAAGCTGTTGTAGAGATAAGTCCAGCTACTGTATGACCACTCTCATTCGTCCATACATTGCACCGCCTGACACACAAGAACAAACAATATATAAATATATGGTCAAGACTACCACAGGATCTGCTGTTAGTGCCGCAAAAAGGGATAATTTTGTTCAAAGGGGCCCAAAACAAAAAAAAGTATTCTAGGGCAAGTATGTAAGAAAATAGTTGAGTAGTTTTTTAAAACCAAGGGACGGAGGAGATTCAAATTTGATGAGGATGGAGAATTGGTTTGAGAACTAGGGGGGGGGGGGGGGGGGGGGGGAGTATAGGTGTGGTGCAAGTCAATCCCTTCTTTCTGTGTACCATATCCCTGCTTTGCAGAATTATAAAACTCATTGGGGGAAATCTTGATCGAACAAGTTTTATTCAAGATTTAGTAGAGAATATCAATACAAGGATAAAGAAACAGCCAAAGAAATTTATCAATATATATATATATATCAAATAAAACTGTGTATGTTATTCACTTGCACAGTTTTACACACATACTTCTTCTCTTTCTGATAGAATTGAAATATGATCAATCACAAGGGCTTTGATTTCATATAACCAAACACGCACAAAAAGACAACACTGTGATTTAAACTAGCGCAAGGAAGGAGACAGGGGAGAGGGAGAGACGACTAATAGTGTTAAGTTGCCGGTTCACAGAGGGTTAAGAGATTGACTAATATTATTCTAGTACTAGTGTCTGAGTGTATTACTGTATTAAACTCTCCGCATAAATATAAGTCAATGGTCTCCCCCTAAGGTCGAGGCCGTGTTTTCACAATAATCCGGCCTCTTCCGATTCGGAAAAAATCTAGATTTAGGACTGGTTTTAAAAAATCTGTATTTAAACTTGATCCAGATAAAAATTCGATCTAACCTATATTAAGCCCAATTTGACCCGATTTTAGTCCGGTTTTTCCCGGATTTTATTTGAATATTTTAAAAAATCTGAATACAATTTTGAATATATTTAAATTTTATCTATTTTCAAAAAAATATTAAATTTAATATCGGATAAAAGTATACATATTTTATTAAATATTAAAAACACTTTCTAAAATAATTATTTTTATTTATAAAATTAATATTTAAATATCAAAAAAATAATTCAGTCTTGTCCAATCCGTGGACCGATTGGATTTTTGTGCATGTCTAAACTTGCACAAAAATCATTTACATTTACATTTATTATATTATTATATATAGTTTATATTATTATTAATGTAATGAATATCTATATTTAATATATTGCTATATATAAATTATCTTATTATAAATTTTAGTAATAATTATATAATAACTATATAAATATAAAATTGTTCAAAAATAATGTTGAGATTTAAAAATAAATTATTATAGTGCAGAATAAGGTTTTGAACTGTAAAATAAGATAATATTTTTGTACCATTTTACTTGCAAAGAAAAGTATTTTTTAAATGTAGAAAATGCAGAATTGTTATATAAATTATTACAAAATTATAAAAAATAATGTCCAAACAGTTTTTTATAATTCGTCTGCCTTTGATCACCACTCATACACCATAACAATTAATTAATTAAAAATTTGGATGATGTTAAAAGAATATAATTTATGATTAAAATTGACATAATATATATATATATAATAAAATTATATATATATATATATATTTATGAGTATTTATATAATTATAACTAATGTATATTAACTATTAAATAAGAGACATGAACTTTTTAATTCAATAATTATAATTTGATTTCCCGGTTATCAATTAAAAATGGATCTATACTGAACTTTTTCTTATATAATTATTCAATTTTTAAATATTGAAGCCGAATGATACGGCGACCTCCTCCTACCTAAATGCTGCCATATGTCCTTCGGATTATTGGAGGACCAATAACTAACATTGTCAAATAAAATCTGATTAAGAACAATTTCCATTCCAACCAGTATCAATATTTTGTTTTATTTTTAAATTTATCATAGCTCTACATGCCTTCAATTGTTAAAGTCAATACGTTATTTGTGCCTGCACATGGGTCGTTCAGTAGAGAGCATATGCTTAATAAATACTCCCTCCATCCTTTTGAATTGTTATCATTTCAAAATGGGGTGTCTGGCACGTATTTTAAGGTGGATTTTAAGGATAGTTCCATAATTTATTTTTGAAATTTTCCTTTTTTGTATAAATATAGAACAATCCTATTTTTATACAAAAAAAGAAATTTTTAAAAATAAGTTATGGAACTATTCTTAAAATCCACCTTAAAATGCGTGTCAGAAAATGAAAAAAAAGTGATAAGAATTGGTTGGGACGGAGGGAGTACATTCCAAGGTGCAAAAATTATCATTATAAGACTATTGATCTTTTCGAATAGCAAAATGAGTATCAATCCCTAAATTACATTTATTGAAAAATAGTACTAGCTATCCCAAAAATTGTTCCAAAATTTTTCTCAAATGATGTGACATGACACATGATTAGTTTTGATTCTTGAGCATATATGTATAGACGCGATGTCACATGTATTATTAGAAAAGTTACCATTTACTTATGTGATAACTCAGTATTTGAGAAAAATTTTGGATCAATTTTTGGGATTTCTAGCATTTTTTTACTAAAATTATAAAAACCGGAGAAATTATTATGATGTTTACAAGAGCCGGATTCAATGAATTCAATCCAAATATTTAGGGAATTTTGCACATGAAATGTTGTATTCGAACAATTTCCAAATATAGTGCCACAATTGATATCAAAAAATTATATCTCAGCTACCATACGATGAAGGTCCAACTTATATTTGTTTCCAAATCTACTCACTATAATTCTAAAATCAGATCTTAGTTACCTATACACGAGTCGAAGCTTAATACATTAGATGAACGTGACTGTTTGCTTCAGATTTCTATCTATATCTTGAAAATATATAATAATAGGAATTATTCTCTCTGGTTCTATTTATAAGACGTTTGCAGCCTTTACACACATATTAAGAATTTTCTAACTTCCGTAATATTTATTATTCAAATCAATAATGAAAACTGCAATCTACATAAAAAGACTAGATAAAAAACGTTTGGTATGTTAAACCTACTCACATATTAGTATATCACACACATTCCCTACATATACATTATATAATATTTCATTTTTTTTCTTTTCTCATTTTCTATAATAATATTTTATATTTTAAAGATAGTTTTATCATTTCATTATTTCATTATTCTTTACTAATTAAAAGTATATTTTTTTATTTGTCTACGTTAATTTGCCAAATTAAAATTGAAATTTAATGATTATAGTGTTAATATACATTTATTTATATTCATTAAATTTATATGATTAATTATTTTTTCTCCACTTCTAATTAATTGGATGTTGTAAATATTAAATTTTATAATTTTGAATTGTTAAAATTATAAATTATAAATATTTTAATTATAGTTTAAATTATTGGGATAAAATGACTCTATAAATTATTTTCTTAAAGTTAATTTAGTTTGTACTAATTCATAATTTTATAATTATAAATTAATTTGATTAAAAGAAATAATCACTGTGTGTTCATCAACCATCGTACGAATTGAAATTAACAAATCATACAAACTGAGATATGCCATGCACAGTAATTACTGATTAGCAACTTCAAACAAATTTTAGTAGTTGTCCAAAAAAATAATAATAACATATATAATAAATCTACGATTAATTAGCTGACAAAAAAAATATCTACGATTAATTATAGATTTTACAAAAATACTACCATTTATTTTTTATTCAAGTATTCAAAATCACAAATTAATTTATTATACACGTAGATGATAAAAAAAATTATTTTTTAATTAATTAATTTTATAACATAGAACAAAGTCCTTTTAGCTATTAATGACTAATACTAAAAAATATATTTTATAATCAATTGTAAATATATTTTATTTTTGAATTATAAACAATTAAAATCACAAGTAAGAATAATTATATAAGTAAAAACAAATTTAATAATATAAACACAATTTTTTTTAATTAATTTGATGTTGCATATATATTTTTAGATCTTTAATTTTTGTACAGCTACAAAAATATTAAATTTCTAAATATCTAAATACGTGGATTGTACAGTAAATATTTATTTGTACGATAAATATTTTTAGATCTTTAACTAGAAAAGGAGTCACATTTCTAACATTTACGTATTTCTAATTTAACTAAACATGAATATAAGTAAATTGTTCAATAAATTACCTAATTTTTATAAAAATGACTTACATATTGGACCATATACTTTTCTCTAAAACGTCCTATTATAAGACCAGAGGGAGTATATTTTTTCCAACGAAATCGATCTTCTATTACAACATGCATGTTATGAAATTATTTTTTGTGAATAATTTGTATAAACCGGCCCCAGACCGAACCAAACATTATTAAATTTTAGAGACATGTGAAGGCTTCTTCTAATAAGCGCATTTATGTGAACAAATCATGTAATAAAAGATAATCACAATTCTTAGTCACAGTGCCCAGTACTCAAATATGTCCCCATACAAATAGACTTGTATAATGTCATGAAACATTTATATGGAGGGCATAGATGTGACAACTACAAATCAGGGAACGCACAAATTTGGCATAGATGTGATGAGTACAACTCAAGGAACACAAATTAAGTTCCAGCCTTCCTGAAAACCGGCCTTGATTGGAGCAACAGACCTCCCAGAACCACACTGCAAGAGAAGCACAAAAATCTAGTATTTTACAAGGGTGTAAAGTAATTTATAGGGGTCAAAGCCAATACAATTGTCGATAAAACAGGATTGTGAACCTGGCAGGAAACATAACCAATAGACCCATGAAACTTAGCATGCTAACTAGTAACTACAGTGCTTAAATCTACAATAATCAGAGAAATGGTGCCTAAACATACACTAACATATAAAAGGAAAAGAACTCAGATGCAAATTTTACACAAGAATGGTTTTTCAATCAAACAAACGTCCTCCTGATCCAAATAACGGTGAGGGAGGCACCAGTGGACCTCCACTACATGATATATTGGTATGGTTCTTGTCGTGGGTCCACATGGCGTGCATCAGTGCATCGTGTTTATATGTAAAGTTTCATACAATATATATATATATATGTGTGTGTGTGTGTGTACTATATCACACTAGAATACTAGATAGAAGATCGATTTTGAAATACTACTATTTATGATTATATTTAATAAAAATTCGATATATACAGAGAGAGTTGGGCTCAACGGAGAACTAACTTAATTTGGAGAATTTTGAGAACACTCCTTATTTTGTAAAAATCAGCACATCTTTTGTTCAAAAAACACATGTTATGTAAATACAGATACAATTATGAGAAAATTTTATGCCACTGAAAATAAAATAAGTGAAAAAACTATATATTATGTACAAACTAGTCCTTCACTTCTTATTTTGTAAAAACTATCACATTTTTCATCAAAAACACGGGTGTTCCGTAAATAAAAACAGAACTATGAGAATAAATTATGCATTTGAAAATCAACTAGTGAAAAAATGTTTACAGAACACATGTTATACAATACAAAATACAATAGTTCTCCGGGAATCAATTCTTGTTTAAGTCTAGCACTATATATATAGAGAGAGAGAGAGAGATGGGTTCAATGGAGACCGTGGAGACCGTTATTCATATTGTAGGATCTATTTCATCTAGCGGCTACGATTAAAGAACTAAAAAAGACACTGTTCTGCAGTGTAAATAAAATTACTTATCAGTTATCAGTAATCAGATTAACCAATCACACACTAATACATGATCAACACAAAAATATCATTGCACGACATACGTAGTTTTTTGTTTAGACTGCAGAACACTTTCCTTACACCATCAGTATCAGAAAGTGGTGTGTGGTGTAATTGTATATCATTGCAATACACAAATATATCGTTGCAGGATACTGATAATATGAGTGAAGGTATTATTGCGTAAAGAACTAAAAAAGACAGTGGTCTACAGTCTAAACAAAATTACATATATTACTTATATTAATACATGATCAACACAAAAATATCATTACAGGACATACGTAGTTTTGTTTAGACTGCAGAACACTGTCCAGTATCAGAAAGTGGTATATGGTGTAATTGTATATCATTGCAATACAGAAATATATCATTGCACGACACTGATAATATGAGTGAAGATATTATTACGTAACACAAATATATGGTACGTGTATGGTGTAATTGTGTATCATTGCAGTACACAATTGTACAATGTACACAATATATCATTGCAGTACACAAATATATGAGTAAATGTATCATTGCTACAATTACGGTGTATGGTGTAACTGTTATTACGTTATATCATGCACGTATGTATTAGATTGAAATGGACGTTCCTGATTCGGTCTCCATCATTTTCGGTCTCCACCAAAATGATGGTCTCCACTGAACTTCACTATATATATATATATAAATGGACGTTCCTGATTCGGTCTCCACCAAAATGATGGTCTCCACTGAACTTCACTATATATATATATATATATATATAAGATTCTATGGGGATCTACCTTTACATGAAAACTCGGAGAACCATCTCATAATTAACATTTTTTAAAATGTAAGTATGCTTAGTGTACTCTACTATACTATAGGATAGTGATCAATTCCATATATTATTATTATTATTATTATTATTATTTATTAGACTGTTTCTATATTATTGGACTTTATGTTAGCCCATATGTTTAGGGCTTTGGTTTATTATGTTTCGGGCCTTGGTTTATTAGCCCATTAGGTTTTATATCTCGGTATATATACCGGACATGATACTTATATTATTCACGCTCCGATTATACCCTTTTCTTGGAAATATTATTAAATAAATATTCTTGGTATATCATATAATTTCTGCTTGATTATTGTTTTATATTCCTGTCCTGCATCACTATATTATTCAACATATGCTCTGTAATTTATTTTTTATTATGTTCTTAAACATATATTTTATAATATGTTCTTTACGATAATTTTACATTTATTGAACATACTTCCAATATTTTTAAAAAATTTATTAACATGTATTAACATTCAATTAAACATCTAATCTAGATAACTGAACCTTAACAAATAATTGGGTCGGGTTGAATTGAAGAAATTAGATTATCTGAGTGTAGTTTTCTGCATTCCCCGGCTAATTATATATATATATATATATATATATGCTATTATTCTAGAGAAAAGCTTCTTATATACCGTTCCGGAGAGAACCCTTTGAGTCTAATGTGGAATTTCGTAAATAATTTTAAAACTAACCATACTTATACTTCATAACATTGAAAATTTGATTTCAATATAAAATACTAATCATTTATAATCTTTACGAAAAAATTAATATTTAAAAACTAAGTGAAAAATCTAATTTTGAATTTGATTCTACTATAGACTCATTCAAGATTTATTTTTCACTATTACCAGTGATTGTCAATAATTTTTCAAAAAAAAAGTTGTGTAACTTTGTTTTTGATTTATTTATATATGTATTTGATGAATAAATTTAAGAATATATGCATCTTGTCCGCATATATAGTGGTTCTCTCTTGAACTTTCTCTCTCTCCATATATATATATATATATATATATATATATATATGGCTAGGCTCAAATGAAAACTAGTTCTTCGGAGAACTAGTATGTTCTCTACTTTCATAACAAGCATTTTTCACTATTCTTTTCTCCAAATGCATAATTTAGTCTTCTAGTTGTGTTTTTATTTACAGAACACATGTGTTCTTATGAAAAATGTGATATTTTTAACGAAATGAAAAGTGTAGTACTAGTATATTCTGTAAATCATATGTATGTGTTTTGTAAACATTTTCACATTTTTTTTAAGAATTCAAAGAATTTTCTCATATAATTGTGTTTGTATTTACAAAACATATGTATTTTAAACAAAAAGTGTGATGATATTTATAAAATAAGAAGTGTTCTCCAAAGTTCTCCAATGGAGTAGTTCTCCATAGAGCCCAACTCTCTCTCTCTCTCTCTCTATATATATATATATATATAAACAATCAGGTGAAATTTTTTTAGCATGAGAACCGTGAAAACTTTCATTAAATCTTGCAGAACCATAATAAAAAATGCAAAACAAATGTTTAGATAAACTTTTTATTATAGTTCTGCAAATAAAATTATGGTTATGCACAATTTTTTTTATTTTTTATTATGGTTCTCCAGAATTTGGTAAAAGTTTTCACAGTTCTCATGCTAAAAAATTTGCAGCGGAGTGTTACCCATTATATATATATATATATATATTAGGGGTAAGCAAAAAAATCGAAATGAAACCAAAACCGGTAAAACCAATAAAAACCGAAACCGAAAAATTAAAAACCGAACTGTTTGATTGGTTCTGGTTTCAGTTATAGGTTCAAACCAAACCGTAAAAAACCGAACTGATTATTAAATAATAAATTTATTATATATAATTTATATAATAATCTTACATTAATTAAACATAAAAACTTTAAATTTTAATATTTGACCGATCCCTAGGTTTTTGTTGTAAATGAATGTCTTTGTTTTGAGTATTAAGATGTGTCATGCACTCATGCATATTCAATGATCATCCAAAAAGGTGAGACACTGATGAATGTCTTAACAATGCGATTGAGCTGTGGATAGTACTAATTTACTTGGCCCAAACGCAATGCTATACATGGTTCTAAAACAGAAAAATGTTATACTTGGTTCTAAATACAGAACGAAGTATATATGTTGCTATAATCCACATAGGCATGCAAGTGGAGGAATGGATGGAAATGAATAATTAAAGCAATGGTGACAAATGTAATTGTGCATTTAAAAGTAGGATGATTGAAAAGATAGTTCATTTTTCCCAGATATTCACTTTATCTAAAGTTTAAAGTACACATTATTTTGGGACTACAAGAAAAAAGATATGTGAATTACTGAATTGTGATGAAATAACTATTCATAGTCCTTACCTTCATAATTTTATAAGGGTTAAGGTTCCTTTTGGGATTGTTGTTGAAAACTGCTGTGATGTGAGAAAAAGTGCTGGTGAAAAAAGTGCTGTTATTAATTTTTTGGTAATTTTTTTTGATTTATATATATTTTGAGATATAATATATAAAAATAATATTTTTCGGGAGGTTTAATGATGAAACTTGTAGTTACTTCCTGCAAAAGCTGAAAAGCAGCTTTTTTTTAAAAGCATGGGGGAACATGTTTTCTCTAACAGCAGCTTTTAGGCTAAAAGCGCTTTTCTAGACAGCAGTTTTTGAATTTTACAAACACCTTTTTAATAGTTTTTCAGCAAAAAACTGTTGTAGCTGTCTGCAACAACAATACCAAACGGGACCTAAATAGCTGAAATATAATTTAATTGGAGTCTAACTTGCAACTTAGTCATCAGAAAAAGCCTGCATTTGAGTAAAAACTAAAAATAACAGGCATTAAGGTAATTAGACACGGATAACTTGCACAACCATAACGTATGTTAGAGTTTTAACAGAAGTCTGTCAAATCCGTACACAACAAGGATGCCATATATGCTTGTAAACCCAAACTTATTAAAAACAAACCAACACCGAAACAAAATCCTACCCGAATCCACCATGACCTCTCAAACCTCAATCTTTTATTCTTCACCTCATTACGATTCCACCTCTATATCTCTTCATCTTAACATCCAAAATATATATTTATCACTAATGTATAAAGTGTCCATAGCTACAACAAATGGACTTAATGATGACAGAATCCATGGATTTAGATTAAAGATCTTGAATAAAAAATAAAAGATTTATAAAGATTAAAGCTTTA